>OZ026515.1:124274087-125474087 GCA_964019695.1 Loripinus fragilis
TTGATGTCAAAATACTGTTTGATGATTTTACTTATCACGCTAACATATGTAACGCTCACTGATCTTTAAAACTTGATGACAACTAGCAGATCTATAAGTCTTTATCATAGGAGCCAGTTTAAAATCCCTAAACAATGTAAGATATCCAACAGCTGCGAGTTTTTTCACAATTTTAGCTCAAACTTTCAAACTATATTTCCTTTATTTGATATAGTAACGCATGTAACACACTGTTTCAGACTAACGCCCCACTATAGAGAGTGCAAACATCCCTTATTGGATGCAGCTTGAGTTGTACTATAAGAAGGAATATGTCTGCAAAATTCCCTTGAGGAGATTAAAACATTTTTAGGCATATCTTACGTAAAGACAATGAGCTTGCCCATTTATTACATCAGGTAACATATGTTACAGCCTCTGATATTAAAAATTTTGCAACAAACTTGCAGATTTATGAGTCTTTTCATATAAGCAAATAAATCCCAAACAATGAAACACATTCATCAACTGCAAATATTTTTTAATTATTTTTTCTTTAGTTTTAATACCAAACATTTCACCTTAAAACTGGGTAGGGGTAGGGTTGTTTAATTGCTTATTTCAGAAAAAATATTTAAGCTAGGGAAACAAACTTTAATTTTTCTGTTAGCCAATTGCATAAGCTAGTCAGACATGGTTTAAAACATTTTGCAAAACACACAGAGAGATTGTGAATGTAAATGATGTTAGCCACACTTGCAAATTTTAATGGGTTATCTGATTTATGTAACGCATATGACTCCTTAGGAAGCCGCAATTTTGTTCAAATGGCTGTCATACGTAGTTAAGATATCAAGTATGCAGACTATATGAATGATTTTTAAAAATAAATTTTTTAATGTCTTTAATTTGTAGCCCAAACTTTCAATTTACTTTTTCTTACTTTGATTAAGTAACGTATGTTACAAGCTCTTACAGACTAACGCCCCGGAGCACAGAGTGCAAACATCTCTTAAAAGACTCAGCTTTCAATTCTCTACAAGATAGGATATGTCTGCAAAATTCCCTAGGGGGGGAGCAAACCCATTCTCAGCCATCCGTCTATGTCTCGAAACCGTCGCGAACTTGTCGCCGACCCCTCGCAATTTAGTCGCAATCATTTTGGAACACCACATATTTGCGAGATAAATAAGACTAAATTACGAATCAATTGCGACATAAATGAGACACTTCGCGACAGCATTGCGAGTAAATTAAACTAAGCGATGTTCTGGCGAACGTCGTGAGACAGTCGCACGAACGTCTCAGGACTATCGCGTGAGTATCTTAAATAACTCGCAATTATGTCGCCAAAGGTACGTTAAAAGAGTTCCTCCTATCTGAGATGATAGTTCCCTCTAGTAGAGATCTTGGTTAGGCATACTTAAGTATACATTTTTGACAAATTCCAGTTGTCAAGTATTCTTGCTATCTGAGAGGATAGTTTCATTTAAGTATGGTGTATTGATTAGGCTCACTTACATGTATACTGTTTTGAGTAATTTCAGTTATTAAAAATGGTTCTGCATTCTGAGGGGATAATTTTGTTAAGTATGTTTTATAAGGCCTACTTAAATGTTTACTATTTCTATTACAGTATAAAGGAATTGTTATTGTGGCCTGGTAAAACTACAACAGCCTGCTTAGTCTCAGCAGTCCTTCTAAGAGTTGAATTTGAAATACAGAACCCTATAAACAAAGTATCACTGCAGCGGACAACTAAGATTCTGATTTGAATGCGCATCAGTGCAGTCTGATATGTGCCTTTGTTATGCACACAACTGTATCAAATAGATTTTTGCAGGACGAGGCTCATCTGAACTCATTGCAATTTTGATCTGATTGGGCTCATCATGCCATACGTATGGGCAATTAGAGCATGTGCGTTCTCGAC
The DNA here is from genome assembly GCA_964019695.1 of Loripinus fragilis. Taxonomy (NCBI): domain Eukaryota; kingdom Metazoa; phylum Mollusca; class Bivalvia; order Lucinida; family Lucinidae; genus Loripinus; species Loripinus fragilis. Next base: position 124,276,000 of record OZ026515.1, read on the forward strand.
TGACTTTCTTAAGCTGCTTGATGGGCCATCATAACAGTGCAGTTTAAACGAGTTAACTTTTTTTTCTAACTTAATATTTGCTACCATTCAGCAGTGCAACACTACCCAGCAGCGTGACACCTTCCAAAAATCTAGCTCCTTCCTGCCCTCTAGTTCCTTCCAACAGCATAGTACCTTCCTAGTCTGAAGTTTCAATGTTTGCAGAATATTTATTTTTCTTGGTTTGTCATTTCTCGCAAAACCATCGTGCGACTGTCGCACGACCTTCGCACGACGTTCGTGAGAACGTCGTGAGGCGGTCGATGGTAATAAATGCTCGCAATTTCATCGGACGAACATCGTGCGAGTGTCTCGCGAATGTCGCACGAATGTCGCGCGAATGTCGTGAAACATTCGCCAATGATTCGTGTGACAATCGTACGACATTCGTGCGACTGTCGCAAATATGTCTTATTCACATATTTGGTGTGACCGCAATGTGATTATGTTTGCAATGTCGTATATCTGTCGCCAAAACGTGACTCAAATAAGTCTCGAAATAGTCGTAAATTGCTCGCATCCCAGTGAGATACTAGCTTTAGCTTTTAACATTCCTATTGCACGTTCATGTTCCACATGTGCCAATTTGTCACCATAAATTAGCAATGTGTAATTTTAAATTCCAAAGTTTTTAAATGTTTTAGACGTTTGGGATGTTCGACTTGAGATTTCAGTAGTTAGTACACATGTAAATCTGAATGGACTGAGTGTGCACGTGAAAAACAGGAAAATGGAAAATCGGTCAGTACACTGGTTTTGATTGACTCACCTCAATAAATCAATGAAGAAAATGTGCGGAAGAAAAAATAGCAAAACATAGACAGATGATGAAACTTTGCCACTCTCATTTAACACACAATATTTTTTATTATTGTATGCGGCGTTTCTTTTTTGGCCTAGTATGTGTTACTTTGATAAATTTGATAGAAATGGAATGTATTCTACTACTACTAAAGAGCTGTCTATTTCTTTGTTTATGTGTTTTAGAATCTTTAACTTTGGACAAATCAAAATGATATTTCGTGGAGATGAAAACTTAAAAAAACCTATATTGCAAATGTAAATGTTTATAGATATAGTAACTTAATAAAAACTGATAAATATTTTAGAACAAACTGCTGTCTTGTTATAAATTTAAAACAAAACAGGTTTGGAATTAAATAAAATACCATATCACATATAATATGAGGTATTTAGCAATATATCTAGGAAGTCTTAAAGTTTGTAATGTACGTTACATATTGTCATACAGGCATTAAAATATGAAACTTTACACCAGAAACACAGATAAGTATAGCTTTTTACTATCGTGTATCGATAGAATGCTCAATTATGGTTTAAAAGGTCAGCAGATGGTATTGCATGCTAACTTGCGAAGTAAAATGGTTCTAACCATATTCACAATTTTTTGGGGGTAATCATATTCAACAGCTTATAATTCCTAAAGTAACTATGATAGAAACAAGATGTTTGTAGTTTTGAAAGAGTCAGGTAATTATCGTTTCCAAACATGGTATGTAAAACGTATATACCCATTATAGAACTTATAAAATTGAACTTTGACCAAATTTAATTGATTTTATAAGGCGTAATTGAAGATATAACGTAAATGACAGTTATAACATAAAAGTTGTGCTTCAGGATGCAAACACTTTATTTTCATAATTGTGTAGGTCCTTATCGAGGTTTTGGCAGTAAATAACGACCGTATGCATCATCTGGATACAACCTGGACACCATTTCTTATTCAAATGTCGCCATTTTGTTTTTTATAGTAAAATGGGGCAGGTGTACAAAACGACTCCTCCTGGAAAACTGCCTCAATTTGACTGTACGACGTGCCTAGAAATGTTGTAGAAGGGTAGTGTTAACTATTTCTGAAGTCAAACCTTTTCTGGCTGGACAATTGTGCCAAGTCAATTTTCAAAAACCTAGCTCCTTGACTAGTAGTACTATGTACCAAAATGCTCCAATTTGCTAGCTGGAACTGGCGTATGGAAAATTGGTTCTGTTGCATATAAGAATTGATTATTCTGATTATCAGAAAAGTTTAATCAATGGAATAAATTAAGTATATGCTTTTTGAAAACACATAAACATCATTTAAGCCGTTTGTTTTGCTGCAATCACACTTGTTATTGTGTTAACATGGTTTCTGTGACGTCAGCGTCACGTTATCTAACGTCAGCGTCACGTTATCATCCGCGTTATCAAAGTAGATCCTCGATGTACATACGTGGTCTGATTCCACGGAATTTCGCGGAATTGGTCGAGGCAGTTTCGATTGTGACTACTTATGTCATTACTAACTACCTTCATCGTGTCAAGAATGTGAACTGGCAACCAATTGTTATTGATCAAAGGCAATAAACCATGTTACATGAGTAGTGAGTGAGTCTGTCTTAAAAACACACAGTGAACAGACAAATCTTTGAATAGTCAGTTTAAATATAAAAAAAAAACAAGAAAAGGCAGCCCTTAAAACAATAGGAGATTTCTTGAAAGATAAGGATCTACCAATGCTATCCTGAATGCAACCATTTCCACTCAAGGCAGGTACCGTATAAGTAGAACTTCATTATAAGCATGATAAATACAGTTGCAATGATTACTTGCAAGATAGCATTTGCCCATCGCTTATTAACCAGGAGATCTCATATTGTTTTAAAGCATTTTGTTTTATCATTCAGACCACAACAACCTACAAGAACAAGAACTCTAATGGACATTCCAAGTACATGTATGTGTAACGTACCAACTGCAAAAAGTTAAAAACAGGATCACGATACATATATTTTGTGTACAAAAAAAAACAACAACTTTAAAACTAAAAATAATTCAGACATGGAAAATGTCAAATAATGACTTCGTTCATAAAAATGTCAATGGAATTAGGCCAATCTGACGCAGTCCATATGCGCGTATATAATCAGTTAACGGGGACCATCTTGGATTTGGCATACATCTTGTCTACGTTTGAGTGGGCCTCTAGCTTGATCTAATTGGATCAGTATGTATTCTTTGACTTTTCTCTTAATGTAAAGGCGGCGCCTCATGAATGCGTAATTAGGACTGGTCAACCTTAGACATAGGTAAAAACTGAAAATGAGGCGTGGTTTTATTCAAAAGTAACTGTATCATTTTGCGCCATTATCTCAGTATAGACGCAAACACATAATTTAGTCCTTGAAATGCTAGAAAAATAACTGCACCTGAAAATGTCTATTTAACATAAGCTTGGAGGCAAACATTGTGGACCCAGACCAGACTGCTCCGACGTACATGAGCAGTCTGATCTGGGTCCGTACTGTTTGTCTATGAGGTTTCAAATATTTTAGTGGACGACCAAAACATACATTTTGTGATAATGCGCTTTAAGGGTTAATAAATATGAGTTCAGTGTGTATACGGTTAGGATTTCATGAAATGCACGCACGTTTGCGGCCCAAAAAACTTATGAACTCTTTACCAAATTATAAATAGAACCTGATTTCCCTTCCTTAGCAGATGAAATAGCCGAACCACGCCCAGATATGAATATTGAAGTTGCCGCCTTTACAGTAAGCGAAAAGTCTATTAATACTTTCGTCATGCCAAATCGCATGCTTATCATGAATCGAGCAATTTATTCACTATATTGCTGGCGTAAAACAATTTCATAAATATATTGTGCTGTTTTTATTTCAGCTTAGATTTCTTTTCTGATAAATACGGGAGAAGACATGTCCCTTCTGGGGTTCCGTTAATAAGCTACCTTTATCACACCCATAGGCACAGATAAAAATCCAAGACATCACGTAATTGACACTATACTATCTAGGGAGTCCTGTTTATTTCTTTTTGAATTGAAAATTCCATGAATAATCTACTCTGAATAGTATGTTATTAGAAAAACTCAAACCACATAATGAGACGTCTAGATAAAAGCTCATAGGAAATGTTTTAAAAATGAAAACGATGTTTGAGGCGTTAAAATTGTGGCCAGTTTTGGGTGAGAAACCAATATCTCTGAAGCCATCATTTAAAGAGCTAAGTGTTTTAAGGGACCATTTTGGCCCCATCTGAAGCTGAAAACTTCACCAATTTCTTCTGATTGGTTAAATACGAGACGAATAACCCACCCAGGTGCAAAAGTCTGGTATTCATTTAACTTTTACCGTTGCTATGCTAACAAACAATGGCTGTTAAAATATGCTTAAAATAGAAAAACCATTTGAGACCAAATTGGAGGCTTTATATTTAGAAATAACTGTCCAAATACATACCAAAAACACATTTTTAAACGTATACCGTCTCATCTGTTAAAAATATATTTTTGTTATTTGCTTGTGCATTGTGTAAATTTCTCTGTCAAGCGTCTAAAAATTGTTCCAAAATGGTCACTTACCTATTTTTCTTATACATGTGTATTTTGGTGTCCATAGTTACGGAAAAGTCAACATAGTACTAGACTTTTACACCTCGGCTATTATTCTAATAAAGCAATAAGAAATTGGTGAAAAAAGCTTTTATTTTCTGGCCTCAAAGAGGGGCCACTAGAAAACAGCCCTTTTATGTAGCTCTTTATTGTGTTGGTTCTCTGAAGACGCAGTTTACAGAAACCATTATAAACATACTTTAGACAGTTCTTATGGGTACTCACAAAGTATTCTTGAGTTGAGACAAAAATATTTTAACATGATAAGCAATACCTAATAAAGGTGTAAATTGCGCAAAATATCATCGAAAACCTGTGCAATTTCACTTATGTTTTGTATTTTTACATTATCCGCGAGGGTAATATAAAATACGAGGGTCATCCAATAAAGAATGAGACTTTCTTCATAGTCTGAAAATCTGCGTGTGCATTTAGTTATAATTCACCATAATAATAATATAACATCTTGGCAATTCAGATATAGAAACAAAATGTTTGTGATTGATCATTTGCCTTAGTAACAGGATGTTTTGTGGAGGCACTTGAAGACACATGGCCACGTTAACATTATATTTTGCATACCCATGGTCATTCAAAGTCTTCTTTTTTCGCTCATGGATAGAAATTAACCTCTTGATATCAATTATTTTACTGAACAATCTTAGTGTTACATAAAATGCTAAAAAAAGACTAACCAAATAAGCATATCCTTTATTTCGGTTGCCTAGCAACCGATTAACTCGATTTTTTATAAAGACACTACTTTGCGTTGCTATGTTAACTATGCAAGTAAATGATATCCCACAAAAAGTATAGTTAGGTGCAGCTGATTGTTATAAGGTATAGATGAACATTGCCGTGTTCACTTAAATGGTCATCAACTATTTGATATTAACCTTTAAAGTCAAGAGGTCAGAGAAAAATACCGATTATTTTTAAAAACCTGATTTTTAAAGCTTTGTTTCTATGGTAACAGCTTAAGAGTCTGGAACATTATTTCCCGTAATTGGTTATAGACAGAATGCATGAGCATATATAAGTATTTGTAGAAAAATAAACTATACATCTTAACCTGTTGCCATGGTGACCACCTATAGTGAGCTGTCCACGCGTGTTTGTGCCAAGTCTTCTTATGTTGCCTAGCAACAAAAGTTGAAACTATATTATACGTCGAATATGGTACATGTGTACAGCTAAAAAGACATGCTAGCTATGAATAAGATTTCACAAGTCTAGCATGTAAACTCACTGCGCTACAGAAAAAGTCACATTCTTTATTGGATGACCCTCGTAGAACTACATATACAATGTATTGCATGCATTTTAAGCCACATGGAATGTCTTACTCTTACCAATTAGACCAGTAAATTTCCTTTTTTAGGATTGTTTGGGTGGTATTTTTATTTAAACTTTAAATGAAACATTCTATTAGTAAAAGGTGAAGTAATTATGGCGTCTGATCTGGGTATCCTCTGTTTGCCTATGTCCCACAAAAAGGATGCTAGGCTTATATTGGTTAACCATAAGGCGAAGTGTGTATGAGCCGGCATACACGTTTTGGTACTTATACGCAGCAAAGGTTCAAAGAGAAATGACACATATCCTTTGACTTTTCGCTTACTGTAAAGGCGGCGCCTCATGAATGCGTAATTAGGACTGGTCAACCTTAGACATAGGTAAAAGCTGAAAATGAGGCCTGGTTTTATTCAAAAGTAACTGTATCATCTTGCGCCATTACCTAAGTCATTATTTAGTCCTTAAAACGCCAGCAACATAACTGCATCTGAAAATGTCTATTTAACATAAGCATAGAGGCAAAAATTGTGGACCCAGATCAGACTGCTCCTACAGGAGCAGTCTGATCTGGGTCCTCACTGTTTGTCTTTGAGTCTTCTAATATTTTAGTGGACGACAAAAAACATACATTTTGTGATTATGCGCTTTAAGGGTTGGTAATGTGAGTTTAGTGTGTATACGGTTAGGATTTTCAAGAAATGCACGCACGTTTGCGCGGCCCAAAACAACTTACTTAATAAATAGAACCTGATTTTCCTTGTTTAGCAGTTGAAATAGCCGAACCACGCCTAGATATGAATATTAAAGTTGCCGCCTTTACAATAAGCGAAAAGTCTATTAATACAGAGTATGCCAGAGCCTCCGCTGTAGGCATACACAAAGTTAGAAAGTAGATGAAGGTGCAGACGAAGATAATTCTAGCCCAGCTGAATGGCTGGGCATGCACTTTAAAGGCTCGCCTTAACGTTTGCCTACTACTGTGGTCTGCTGATAACATTTGCAAAAAGCTTGGACACAGAACAGGCCCGACAAAACGCCGGGCCTGATCTATATCCAAACTATCTGACACCTGATACATGTTTTTGAAAAAGTTGATTTTGAAAAAAATCAGCAGATGACAACACAAACATGCAAAATAATTTCTAGCGATAAGGCGAGCAATCTCCCTAAACGAGACGTTCATTATATTTTGTTGAAATAACGACTGGAGAAACTAGGCACATTCAACAAATGTATATAGACGAGCCGTCGATGCACCATTGCCCCCCAATTTGTATATTTAAAACGGGTTTTCCTTCATGCATGTAATAACTCTACTTCTTATTGAATGAGAATTTATTTCTATCATCAACTGTGCATATGGGAACAGGGAACCACGCTATGTACAGTAAAACTATTTATACAGTTGATGTACAATAAAAACGACCATCTTGCAAAGTGGTCTATTTTTGTCAGATATTTAATGTCTTCTTTAGCTTATACAAACCCTTTCCCCCCCTAGACTCAAGACGCCATTTACATATATTATGTATTTGTATAGAGACATTTAATTGTCCAAAGGGCATCTTGGGTCTAGGGGGGGAAGCATCTAAAAACAAACTGAAAGACGCCAATTTCATCTTTTCAATGACAAACGCCACAATTTTAAGTATATTTATACGCAGGCGCAGAATGAATACCGCAAAGTTTTGGAAATGAAGGGCACTTATATCCTTAATATTTTAGCACTTTAACTTTTTTAAAACCTGCAAAGGATTTACTAAAACTATCGTCTAAACGGCACCCAGTCTTAAGACGTAAAAAGAGGGGTGGGAGTAGAAGGCGCAAGGTTTCAAGGCTTTGTAAATGATGGATCGCTTTGAAATCTATGTTGATGCTTTTTATGCATATTTTACTACCGAAATAGTCCAATTTTAAAAATATTAGGGCAATTTGAAAACTTAGGTTTTGTAATCATGTCAACTAGGGAAAATATTCGCCTTATCGCTAGAGCTCCTTACCTAGTAGGCAAAGAGGTAATGCGAATATGTTATCTCGTAGGCAATAGACTTTCCTTTACTGTAAAGGTGGCAACTTTAATATTCATATCCGGGCGTGGTTCGTCTATTTCATCTGCTAAAGAAGGGAAATCAGGTCCTAAGTTGTTTGGTGCATTTCATGAAATCCTAACCGTATACACACTGAACTCACATTTATTAACCCCTTAAAGCGCATATCACGAACAGTTTCATATGTTTTGTCGACCCATATTTGAAGCCTCCTAGACAAACAGTGTGGATACAGATCAGACTGATCCTGTAGGAGCAGTCTGATCTCGGTTCTCACTGTTTGCCTATATGCTTATGTTAAATTGACATTTCCGGATGCAGTTATTTTGCTGGCGTTTTAAGGGTGAAATAAAATGTTTTGGGTCTTTAATGAGGTGTGGCTCAAGATAATACGGTTACTTTTGAACAAGCCCTCATCTCTCATTTTCAGCTTTTACCTGTGTCTAAGGTAGACCAGTCCTAATAACGCATTAATGGGGTGCCGCCTTAACAGTATCCAAAGATTTCAATAATAATTTACCATAGCCCTATCGCATCGTCCAAGAATTCCAAAATCGTTCAGGAAAAGCTTTGGCTTCGGGTCAAGAGCACTGACGTCATGAAACATATCCATGGTAACGTTTGGGTTTTCTGTTCTCTGTTCGTACCAGTCACCATGCAGGTTCTCGTTGTTGACGTCCCAGTGGTCCAGCCTAGAAATGCCGACATTTCAAGTAAACACACCATCAAATATAAAAGCGATGCCTAATCGTTTGAAATCTAATACACGTCATAAAGAAAGACTCCACCGGGTGTACTTCATAGCTTAATTGTCTTATGATGCTAGAATTGAGGTGAGAACGATGTCTGATTGAGTGTCTCCATAGGTCCAGTTAACCAAAACTTTGAGCGTAAATCTTACCCAGCAATCTAAACATAATGTTTTGGGTGCTCAAAAGAACCGTCTCATTGAGACGGTTCTTTTGAGTACCCACAACATATGTTTTTCTTAAGAAATAAGAATAATGATTTTCAGTTAAGCCCTCTTATCTGGAGGCCTGGTCTCGTGTCATAAAGTATATCATTATTCAGAAAGAAATAATTTATTATTATGGTACTTATCACTATGCGCAAAAGCCTTCTTTAAATTCCCATGTTGGCATATCCAGCAGGACTCGATGTCTAAATTTTGGTCTGAGCCTTCCCCTTCTTCCATACTTTATGTATGTGAATATTGTAGCCGTGGCATGTGATTTCCATTAATGTGAAATTTTGACAAGTGTAGACTCAGACGAGTCTGTGCAGCCTCCTGTTAAGCTTAGAAACTCCAAATGATGTTCGGTCAGTAGCTTAACATCCATTGAATATTCAAGCGACTAGCGAAGGCTCTGATCAGGCTGCGCGTATGCGCAGGCTGGTCTGAGCCTTTGCTGGTCGCACATACCACATTGTTTGAATTCTCGTGTCACGGCTCAATTATAATTTCTATCCCATATTTGTAAAATTGCAAAACTATTACCAGTTGATATTAGTGGAAATAAACAGTATTTATTTGGTCAATCACTATTACATTAATACAATATCGTAAAAGTACGATATGACAGTTATACCTCCATTCCACTGGGTTGCGATTTCCGCTGCGCTCATGGCGATCCTGGCGCTTCTGATTTTTTTTTCAAAATCGCCGCAGAAAAGCCGACAGTAGCAAAACTTTTATTTAAGCGTTTCCAGCACGCTATTGTAGCGCTTCTATGGTGTTTGAGGTCTCTCCAAGACGCTTCTTCTACACTTCCACTACAACACTGCGTTTCAGGCTACGCTTTCTACATTCCTGCTACTACCTTACTATGACTTCTGTTGCGCTTTTTGGAGAGTTTCTTTAAACAATCGACCGATTAACTGCTTTGGCATAACCATGTTCAGCCATCGAGGAAAATGGATTGAAGTATTCCAGTAGCATTGATCCAGCTTGCGATTGTGCACGTTGGGTGTTGAGAGATGGAGGGCCAAAAGGTTCTGGGTGCATCCATGGTTGTGTGCAGATCGAAGGCATCACTTTGGTCATTATGACCAGCTCAGGATAGAACTCAGGATGTTATCCAGGCCCCTAGGTTATAAAACTCTTTCCATGCTCTACTCAGCTGAGCAGGAAATTTATCTTGCCCATAAATGTTCGATTGTTGGCATTTTATCATTTATTAGCATGATAAATACATCACCGGACAGTTTGAAAGCAAAAAAAAGTCTTTACTTTTCAAAGTTTTATTTTTTATGAGCAGTTGAAATTTCGTGCTAGGCCTAGTTGAGCATGAAAAAATAACGTCGGGGCCTGAAGTGACCCTAACTTCGTGAAAAAAACATGTACTTGAAACAGGCAATATCTCGACGGTTTTTGTTACGGTGCAACTGCAACTGGGCTTGCGCTATGGGGCTACGATACTGCTGCGTTTATGAATATCTTGCTACTCATTTATTACTCTTTTGTGGCGCTTCGAGTCCACGGCTATTCTGCTGCATACATTTTGAGCAAGGTCAAAACAAGCGCTGTGAACTGGTGAGCATGAAGCTTCCGATAGGCTTCTACTACGATCAAAGAGTTTCTACTGCATTGTTGCAGTACCTGCCACAATTCACGGCATTTTGACCAACATTTCGAAGCATAGCAGAATCGCCGCTCAGTGGAATGTTTGTTTTTTAGTTTGTCAGACTAATTAGGCCCAGTAATATAGGAAATGACCAGAATAAGGATCATGGCTTATACCCCCATTCTACTGAGCGGCGATTCTCCTACATGTACACTTCGATAATTTGGTCAAATTGCCGTAAAACGTAACATCACCTTCGTTGGGAAAAGATACACCGCGTAACTGGATGCTAATTGATGACGTAAATAGGAAGGACACTTAGATCTAAACAATAAACAAAATAAAACACAAAAACAACCAACATATTATCATCAACATCAACAGCAGCAGATTCGCCGCCTTAGAACGTTTAATTCTAAAACAACTACTTACAATCCTTTTGTTTTTTCAATGACACGATACAAGTGATCACGCATTGCCAACACAAGTCCAGATTTACTGAGATTATTCTTCCATGGCTGTTGCATATACCAAGGACCCCAAAATACAGTATGACCTCTGATTGGAATTCTAAAATGTAATAATAAGGTTAATTTAGACACAAATTAGACAATTGTTTAATATCATACATTCACACTGGTCAATATAAACGCACCGGTGGTTGCTACAACGAGCTCGAGCTGGTGGTTGCATTTTTCAGCATAGGTGGTGGCGTAAAAGGTAAAAAAATCTATACCTGTTGACTTTATTATTTATTTATAAACTTGCATTTATTTTATTTGTGATGACACCTGGCGCACAGAACACCGGTAACATTGCAGTTTATGGCTCTGTCAAGCAATTGGTGAATTAATTCATGGTTTGGACTGCAAATCCAACTAAGTTCTGGAGTTTTGCCGTGACAGGTGCTTTTTTCTAGTGTAACTGCCTAAATTGGGGGAAATCTGCATGTCTAAGCGCAGCTGTTAACATATTCCCATGAAATAACATCCAAAAAACGATTACTATTTTGTATTTTTTTCTTGGTAAACTAGCAAATGTGTTATTTAGGAATTTTATAACAACGCACTGGGAGCATTTTTTGACGCATTGATACAACACACTGATGGTTGCACAGAAGTCCTGTGGTTGCTGGTGCAGACTCACCACATCATTCGCTGTTCACATAAACGTTACAAAAATCGCTATTTCAACCAGCACATGATAATTCGATACTGTGAAGAAGGCTCAGGCGAGCCTGTGCAAACGTGCAGACTCCCAAGAGCGTTTGCTGACAGCACAAGAGATCTTAATATTTATTACATTGTCCAGTGACTGCCTGCGGAAATGTGCAGACTCACCAGAGTATTCGCTGCTGGCGTGAATAGCACACAAATCGCCATTTAAGGCAGCACAAGAGATTTTGTACAGTGACAAAGGCTAATGTAAGCCTGTGCAAATGTGCAGACTCGCCAGATCCTTCGCTGCTCACACAAAATGGCATTCAATCGCCATTTGAGTCACCACATGAGAATTTTGAACTGTGACGAAGGCTCAGACTAGACCAAGCAAATGTGCAGACTCACCAAAACCATCCCTGTTCGCATGAATGGTACCCCAAAATAGTAAGTGAGTATCACAATCACAAACTGCAGACAAACCCATGGCACTGAGAGGAATAGCCACACAACAATCACGAGACACCAGGAAGACAAACTAAGCAAAGCAGCCAGCCTTCTCTCTTCCCCATCAAGATGATCGCAAAACAAGAATAGACATTAAGTAACAAAATATAGAACAATTACAGAATGCTATAATGGGAATAACAATCAACAACGAATCAACAACAACAGAATCACTTCCTTAGAACAGACAGCAGCCTATATCTCTGGGGTGCTAAAATTGCATTTTATTGGTACTAAATCTTCGCCCTAGATTCTGCTGTTGTTGAAGCACAAAAATTTTAAGCTCGCATGGAGGCTTCTTAACTATTGTAATGTATCATAACGGACAAACAATCTCATTAAATTAAAAGTTTTGGTGCCAATCTGAAAAATAGGCGGAAACACTCTCAAAGTGCGAACAGGGCTAGCTCTGGAGCGTCTCTGGTGAGGCTACACATTCGCAGAGTCACGCTTGAGCCTTCATCAGTGTACAAAAACCACAAAATCTATGCCTATAGACTGTATGATTTCTTTATAAGCTTGCATTTGCTTTACTTCTGATGGCCAAAATGCGCACAAACCGTCAGCTACATTGCAATATACGGCTCTGCCATGCAATTGGCGTTTTACCGACAAATCTGACACAGTTGTGGAGTTTGACAGTGACAGGTGCTTTTTTCTATTGTGACTGCCTAACTTCAGGAAATTCTGCATGTCTAAGCACAGCTGCAGCTTTGTTATCATAGTCCCATGAAATATCATCAAAAAACGATTACTACTCACTACTTTTTCTATGCAGAGAAGGCTCTGGCAAGTCTGTACATTTGCACAGGCTCACCTGAATCTTCGTCCTGGTACTGAAATATCATGTGCTGGCTCAAATAACGATTTATTTACCGTTTATAAGAACAGTGAATGCTGTGGTGAGGCTGCACCAGCAACCATGGCACATCTAGGCAACCATCAGTGCGTTGTCTCAATGCGTCAAAAATGCTCCCAGTGCGTTGTAATAAAATTCCTCAAATAAACGTTAGCTTGTTTACCAAGAAAAAAAGATACAAAGTAGTAATCGTTTTTGGATGTTATTACATGTAAATATGATAACAGCTGTGCTTAGACATGCATATTCCCCTCAATTTAGGCAGTTACACTAGAAAAAAACACCTGTTACGGCAAAACTCCAAAACTTTGTTGGATTTGCAGTCCAAACCATGAATTAAATCACCAATTGCTTGGCAGAGCAATAAACTGCAATGTTACCGGTGGTCTGTGCGCCAGGTGTCATCACAAATAACATAAATGCAAGTTTATAAATAAATCATAAAGTCAACAAGTAAAGATCTTTTTACCTTTTACGTCACCACCTGTGCTGAAAAATGCAACCACCAGCTCGAGCTCGTTCTAGCAACCACCGGTGCGTTTACATTGACCAGTGTGACATTAGAATTTCGTAAATTCGATGTCTTAGGATTAGAGGTTTTATTTAGAATGCTCGATAGTTCTAATTATAGGTAGACATCAAAGCATATACCACCCCCCACCAAAAAAGTTAAAAAAAAATATAAAAAAATAATCAAATTGATTTTATCATTTTTTCCTATCAAGTTTATGATTTTGTGTGCGTAAAAGAAACGTCTCGGGTAGACGTTTCTTTTACGCACACAAAACACATATTTTATAGATAATTATTAAACAGTCATGTGTTTATGGATAGTTATAATAATAGTTTAAATTATGCCCTATTCTTCTAATCCACTAAGTTCAAATGTTAGAGATGTTAGTGTATATCAATCCTCTGGTAATTTGAAATTTGCAACACAAAAAAATCCTATTGACCCCAGGCAATGTTCTTATAACAACGTGACGTTAGGTGCAAACTATAACCTTTGATATGGAGTACATATATCGTAAATGTAGTTTCATATAGACTCACACGCGCGCGTCTGCATGATTGATCCCCAAATGTGCCTTAGTTGTCACTACATGACTGACATAATCTTTGCAAGAGTTTGTATAATTAATTATATTTATACAAGGTAGTATTTTCTAGATATTGAAACCTATTACTATACGATATGTAAGTCCATGCGAAAATCTAAATCACTACTCTTGTACCAAATCACTATTCTACTGTGTCATATTACAAGTCAGGTCACAAGTATATATTATACAATTATTGACTATTGAGGCATTGGACATATTATGATATCGACCTGAGAGTACCAATATTGACCGAGGCAGAGCCGAGGTCATTATTGGTATTCTCAGGTCGATATCATATCATGACCAATGCCTCAATAGTCAACAATTGTTTTATTATATAATTTTTCTAAACAAAAAAGCAACAACAACAACAAAATCTTGGCTAAGGACTATGTACATGATGACTAACTGATTTCATTCAGTTAAAAGAGGAATGAATGCATACTTTAGTTGTAATTACAACTGCAGACAGAGAAGATCCATATTAAATGCCGCATAGTGTGGCATTTCACCAGGGTCTACACTGTTTGCTAAGACAAAATGATCTTCAGAGAAAAACTGCAATTTTATTCAGAAAATAAAACCTGTGACCCCTTGAATTATACAATGGACCATTCCAAGTTTATTGCACCAATCCAGAAGGAAGAATTCATTCGTTCATTTAAGAGTTCTGCTAGTTACTATCTTCAACAGCAAAGTCTGAATTACATGTATATGATGAAATTCGTGCTGCTGTCACTCACTGAATTGTATTTGCTGCAAATCACGCAAGTTTCATTCTGAAAGCTCACCTGTTATGGAAAGTTTCTATGAAGTCTATTTTTAGTAAGTAATATTGAATGGGAAAAACCAGCAGCTCATGTGATATGTAGTTTTATGGACTCGAGTAGATAGGCATCTGGGCCAATCAAAAGATGTCTATTTATAGGTTATATAATAAATATAAATAATATAAAGGCAATGTAAGGAAGATGATAAATTTTTCCAGATTATTTTGTTTCATACAGCTTGCCATTATAGTTGCTTATTCGTGTTAAAGTGTATTTTGTAGGGGGTTGTTAGGAGATATACAATTGAAATATTTAGTAGCCGTTTTGTCGTCGAACGTTATCAAGCAGATTTTAACCATGAAGTCATATTAGACTGAATTGCCATAAACATTTTAGCCGCTTTATGAGATTTCTAACAATGTGGTATGTGCGACCAGCAAATCCTCAGATCAACCTGCGCATACGTGCAGTCTGATCAGAGCATTTTCTAGTCGCTTGAATATTCTATGAGTGTTAAGCTACTGCCTGAACAACATTTGGAGCCTCTAAGCTTAAAAGGAGGCTGTACAGGCTCGTCGGAGTCTACACATGTCAAAAAACCACATTGTTGGAAATCACATGTCACGGCTAAATTATTCTTAATAACACCACTGTCAACTATCCCCTATACAAACATATTCCTTGACACGCTGGACATATCCAGATGATTAGTCAGACGACATTGATGTCAAAGTTGCTTTATATAATACGAATTAGCAGTTTATTATGTCCCAAGAATGCTGGTTGCAAAAAGTGAGAATATTCAATGCCATTGGCATAATACAACAAAACGGTAATGTAATGCAACATGCTTGTCGTAGGAAATCCTGATCATTCTTACAAAATCAAAACAGTAATGGAACTTCACTACTGGAAGTACTTTCTAAGAAATGCATTCGTGATTCGAAACTGGTAAAACGATCAAGAAATCGGATGAGATAGGGGTCTACTTCAAAATCATAGTATCATACATAGCACACATCAGATTCCAAATGTTACAAACTAAGGTTCGGTTTGAGGGCAATAATTGTGCTGTTAACAATAAAATCTAATAAAATATTTGGAAACCACCTTGATGGAAAAAAGGCCTAGGACTGACTACATAACTAAGCTTACCTATTTGAATATGTAAGTAAATTATGTAAAGTTTATTATTAGTACCTAAAGTGCCTGGTAATGATGCTTCCATTGCTCATCACAACACAAGTTGGAATTAAGAAATAGGACAATATTGCAAGGTTTTGTTGAATAATAACAATAATACACAGATAACTGAACATTTTATGCGTTCAAGTGTGATTATGTACTTCCCCATCAGTTACCACTAGTGTGGGTGCTCCAAAGGAACCGTCTCATTAGGATGGTTCTTTTGAATACACACAACATATGGTTTGGTAAGGAAATGAAAAAAAGAAGTTTTTGCAACACGCTTTTATCTGAAGGCCTGATTTATTTATTAACTTGAACTTTGAAATTGCTGTTTAAATTAGTAAATACTAAATGCATGAAGATATACTTTGTAGAGCCATTTTTATCAACCAAAAATCGACGATTTACCACAAAGTACATACCAATACCAAAGCAGCCAGCATCTTCTTTTATAAACGTGTCCAAAAATTACCCATGCTATAAATGCTTAAAGCTGCATACTCTCTAACTATGAACATTTTTCGATTTTTTTTTATTTTCTTTTCAAATCATTTGTAAAAGTACAATTAAGCTATGTTTTCACAATAAAAATGTTCAGTACAGCTGAAAACTGCATGGAAAAGTGAATTATCTCATCAAATAGGTTTGTTTTTCTCTTGTTGGTAATTATTTGCGTCCCTCCAATAATTCTAGACCGTTTAATTTTAACATAAATGCAGTTGTTTTGATAGTGATACCTTGTTAAGATTTACGAAAATGGTAAAATGTTTACCTGAATTTGAGTATCTTTACTGTGTTCTTGAAAAATAAAAACATTGTTTTTAAAATTAGAAGATCAAAAGTTACAGACTATGCAGCTTTAAGCATTAATACACTAAAATTCATATTTTCATATTTAATTTGAAAATCAGATCGTTTATGGAATCTAGTACAAATATAAATATAACAACATAAGGAGCTAGTACATATATGCAAATAGTGAAAATATGGCAGCACAAATGACTCTAGGATTATCTAAAAGGATAAGGAGGGAATGAAAAAAATATCAAAGAGTGCTACTCAAAGGAAGGGTACCGTTATACAGAATACTATAACGTTAGAATCAACATATAGTAAAACTGACCCCAATTACTTAAGTTAACCTAACCGTAAAGGTGGTCATTAGAGCGATACTATTTTCAACTGGAATTGCCATGCTGTTGGCAAAAAATATTATTTAGAACTTAAAATATTGGCAAGATTAAATTCGATATATTAGCTGAATATAAAAATACTGCAACACAGGAAAAATCGTACTTATTTGTCAATTTCGATTCAATTTCAAGGGCGGATTCAGATGTTTGTCAGACATCTGAATCCGTTGGTGACATAGAATATTGGCTGAATTCCATTGTACGAGGGGGGTTCAATATGTAATGAAAACCCATTCATAACTCCATTTACATACGCGCTAGGGTTTTATGTTATATGTCAAACGAAAGATCTAAGCGTCGCCGTTATAATGGTGCATGAAACATTATTTTATCTTTCCAAATTTAATAAGTTACATACTTTTTAAAAAAGCACACTAATATACACTGCCTATATTTTCCCCCGAATTGTAAATGCTCATTTTTACAAAGGTAGAAAGGCACGCTGTATTTTCTAAAACAAACATTTAACATGCATGAATTAAATATCCACAGTTTTCTGACTCATCTCCCCTTTATCTGCTATAACGATACAAACTATTGACCGGTACTGATTTCACGTGCAAACGGTTTATTAAGTTACTCCCTCTTACGTTGACGTCGTTTAAAGCAATGGACGTAACACTTAAATACGCATGGTTCTTGAAAATCCGCAAAGTGGCTTTGACCCAGGAGAGGAAAATTTTGATTATATCGAAGTTTCAATACACACAGTGCATATGCAGCAGACCAGTTAAACCGAAACCAATATCTAGGGGTATCTAATTTTAGTGGTAAACCATTTTCGTTTCCTATAATTTTATCATCTACTTTAGCCAGCCAGATAATGTACATGTAAATACGTGTAATAATGTCCAAATAATGCATCCGAATGCAAACATCGATGAAACGTGGTATTTTGTCTGGTCGGCTTCAGTGTAAGCCAGAGATGGCATTCTTTTAAGTAATTTTCTTATTTCAAATGACGTACTTTGGGGTACTTTATGAGTGAGATTAAATATGGAAATTTCCAATTCCGATGTTTTTCTTGCAAATGAACATCAATGCGACCGGAAAAAAATGTTACAAATGATTTTCGTATAAAATTTTTGCTATGTTTTCGTTCACGCAAAAACGACTCTGTCAATGGAATGCCAGAAAATTTAGCATCAAGGAGGATTTTAACCAAAATGGCAGCCTCAGTATTTTATAGAACATTGTCATGGACCGGAAGCATTTTATCAAATACTGACCTTTCTGATATGAGCACTGTGGGTACATGTGACATATTTGTTTACCAAACGCGTTACAGAGTCATGTGATTCGCCCAATTGGCTGATTCAATATTGTTTATCAAGCTTGTCATCATGTGTCACTGAAACGGTTTCTTTGAAAATGCCATGCGGAGAATGTTTTCAAAAATGTTTTAGTGCATACAATGTGATCAGTCTATAGCTGAATACCGTAATACCTATCATTGTTATGATTTGGCTACCCAAAATGACTAAATATCTCCATTGGAGGATTATCTAAAGGCATTTAACGCTTGTTACTTTTTAACGTAGGTGTTTTGAGTAATGCGTACCGCGTAACAGCACAAACCCGAATTTTCAGTCGTGATGTCCCATAGCAGACAGGTCGATTCTTTAGTATCGCGCCTGCGCAAGACAATGTTTTATAGATTATAAAGCAATATCAAAAAAAATCCAGGTATAAATCACCAATATATGGATATTTACCACATGAAGAAACAGACTGAAAACATCCCTCGTTCATGTAGCTACAATGTATCTGCTTTTGAAAACATTGTTTTATTTCATATCGCAGTGCACTTCAGAACCCTATCTTGAAGGTGGCTTGCGTAAATTAGATACGGAGCTGGACAACTGCAATTTTACTAGTATTTAGCCAAGAAACAGACCTTTTAATGAAAGTAATTATGAAGTGTGTTAGTACATACTCCGAAGAAAAAGTTTAGTCAGTATTTATGTTTTCTCATAAAATCAACTATACTGATTATATCATTGTCGAATTGTATACATGAGTTTTATCATCGTAATTTTACATGTACATGTACCTGTTTATTGTGTGATAAATAGTGCCTCCATTAGACGGTATCAACCAAATTTCAAAATACACGACGTGCATGTGCTGCGGTAAACCGGCAGGGTTATTTTCTCATATGCTGTTTTATATTGAAAGTGATTTGTTCCTATTGCAATTATCCGGAACAATTCAGTTTTAGCAAGCTTAAGTCGCTGTCCAGGCTATCGACAAATTACAGAAATACAGCATTTGGACGTTTTGAAGCAGGTGCACGTGTTGCTGACGTGCCACGTAGTTTTTGGATGTAATGAACGATTAATTTATCGTCTGCAAACATGTTTTCGACAGTCTGGCAGTAAAATAACAAACCTTTGCCAGGGAGACCACGGATAACGACGCCACTTGAAGTTAGGGTCATAGTGACGTCAACATGACGTAATCGCTTCATGACCGCTTGGAAATTTCTTAAACGTCTTAGACATGCAACAGGTACGAGAATTTCCGTTCATACTGCCAGAAATCGTCGGAGAGGTGCATCACTGATTTTTGAGTTTTAAAATTTGAATGTTTATGTGTGATTTTGTTGAAAAAAATGGGTTAAGTTTCAGAATGTTTTGTTGAAAATGTTCACATTAATACAAAATTAAATGAATTTCATGTTGAGTATGGTTTTTGTCAATATTAAGACTGTCTAGCAAAATTATTGCACACAGTGTCTGTACTGACTAAACTTTTTCTTCTGAGTATAAAACATTGGGATATACTGGCCTGTATTCATTACATATTGACCGTCCCTCGTAACTAGTAAACAATCAATGCGAGTTTCACAAGTTTGAAAAAAAGATATGAATACACAGACAATATTTTTATTTTTTTGTGTGTCATTTTTGGATAATAATTATTGTTTTCGTAACTCCAAACTATCCAAATTGACCATTACTGAGATTCGATATATATGCTAGATATAGTGGAATAGTTGAACATTTCATGTATGCTCGTTGAAAAGTAAACATAATGATAATTATCTAAGTAAACATAATTAGAAATACTTACTGCTTAAATCTCAACTTGCTGATTGCTGACAAAGGAGTCTGGTAATCAAGGTGCCCCTATAAAACATAATAATAACTAAATAAATTAGCTCAAGGTACTTACTTCAATGGTATTATTGTTACATATGTATCTATATGTTGGTTTTGGCAGCATTTTTTGTGTCATGCTTACTCGTTTTCTGTCAAAATTTGCAAAAAATGTATTATTGGAAGTACTGTATGACTTTAAACTTCCTTCATTTATTTAAAGCTATACAATCTGAATAAATAACTACTCACACAATACCAACTAGATTTGTAAATTAAATTATGTATAGTTATTAAAGGAGTTAGCGCCCGTATGGGGCGATGTCCCTCAGTTTAAAGCTAGAAAAAATACCTGCCAAAACTGCGTTTTTCTACGACAAAATTGCCATGTCGCTGGTATCCGTTATATATTCAAACAAAAAAAAAATGTCCGATTTTTATGGTACTGTATCTAGCAATCCAGCTTAGATGTCACAACAAAAATAAAACCAAAATGTTAATCAAGCGCAGGACAAACAAAACTTGGTAATTATTTGATTTAATCTTCATATCTTGAAGGGTTATAGAACCTTATGTGCACACAGCGTTTTCCATTATCTCCAGGAAGTTAATCGTCAAAACGTGAAACATTTTACGTTAAATGGTAACCAGAAGCGTCCGACGATGAAAAAAGATCTAAAAATTTAAGTCTGTTTATTGAACGAGCAACTTTGCAGTTCAAAACCTTTAATTTACGAACTTAACTGAAATTACCTCCCTTTGAATTAAACAAGTAACAATTTAAGAACTTCCAAATCTCCTTAACCTAACATTATTTTGAGACCGTTTTTGTTGTAATGTGTAGTGTTTGCTTAAGAATACAATTACACAAAAGAGAACAACAAAATCTAAGGCTGATGTCCGGAATCAAAGGTTTACTAAATCTGTGTTTTATACCCCACCCCTTACTGCAAAATCATCAGAAAATTTCCATTATCAATTGTTTTGATACTGATTAGTTTTATTTAATGTTGAAATGCTTGTGATGATGAAAAAAAAAATGTCCGATTCTGTTGATTATCAAAATACTGGGCCAAAAATGAATTTTCTGAGTGTTTACAAGCACGCTTGTGATCGATAATTTGTCACGTCAGTGTATGTTATAGATTAATGGTTGTGGTCGTAAAAACATTGCATACAGCTAGCAAGCATAACATCTATAGAGTTTACCCAGTGATGTTAAAATGTGCTTAAAATTCGGGATTATGACGGACATACAAGCTATTGATGTTGTGACTTTTGATATTTAGGGTACTCGTGTTCGCTGCTTTGTCAGCGGATCTACTGATTATCAAATGTCGTAATCTTAGTTGCAAAACGTTTCGAAATAATTACAGTTGGTAATGTGAAAATGTGAAGGAAATGCGTTTATACATTTGGAACTGGCAGACATAAACGTTAAGCGGACATAACTTTATTGTTTGAGTATAGATAGATTTGCCGAAATCCAGATGAGCTGACAACATGAATTATAAAAATTATAAACTTCTCGAACACATTTAATAGTTCTATTTCCGTGTTTCAGTGGCAGAACATGTGAAACTTATTTAAGTGTTGCAAATGTGCACAGGCGTTTCCGTGTGTGTACACGTTTAAAATATTATGCGAAAAGGAGTGTAAATGGTCTCTACATTACTATAACATAAGGTTAAAGTTTCCAACAGAAGGTACCCTCACATGACAGCACTTGTCAAATTTACCAAATTTATCTATCAACCCTTTCGCACTAAGAGCTAAGAAAAGGTTGATCATCAGACACACGCGGTCCCTGCTTAAGAATCGTGATTTTAACTATTTCGACTCTGTATTTTCTTCTCAATATTTCAAAAAAGTATGTTTAATCTTCAATACTATTGCAGGTATTGGGCCTTTACCCAATATTAAAACCCGAGAATGCCTTTTTAGATATAAAATTTGACTTAGTCCCAAGTATCGTCAACCAACAAGTTTCCGTGGTATAAACAGTTTGCGTGGTATTTTACTAAAATACCTTTCACAACTTTTTATTGAAGAGTTTTCTTTCATAACTGACCCAAGAGTCAGCCTAATCAATATTCATGGTCTAATTATGGACACGGCATATTTGGTCACGTGATCAGGGGTAATCTCAAAATTGGCATGACCAACAAAAAAAAGATACCTGGTGCGATGTATGAAAACATAACAATGTTTTTTACTTTTTCTTTTATGTTTGCTTGGTAAAACAATCTACAGAAGACTTTATTTACTAGATAAATCTATAATGTGGTGTTACTTTTGTAATTATTGCTACTTTTGAGATGACCCACGAAAACTTGTTGGTAAAACAATTTTAACAATGGTGGACAGAAGTCTCGGCAAACTTGAAACAAAGTGATTCTATGAAGAAAAATTCCATGGAAATTATTTAAGTTAAGCTGGATAATGATTGTTTTTTTGGAAAACAATTACAAAAAAACCCCATTTAATTGACATATGTAGTGCTTTCTCTCAGCATTTTTAACTACCACGAAAACATGTTGGACCGGGATAAATGTATTTGGGATTAAAACTTATCGTGTGGCCTTATGTGCCTTGGGTCTCTTCCTCAGGTCCTGTAGATTGCTCTATGATTGTTGCTCTTCCTGGTCATACTTGAAGCCTGTGTTATCAAATTTCTGCAACAGGGCATATCAGAGCCATTATTTGATTGTGATTAAGTATGCACACATTCAAAAGAAACTTTAGGATGCCTTCCCCCCTCATTCCAAAAATGTAATCCAAGTTTAAAAAATATGTCATTACATGGATTTCATGTAACCGTCTGAAGCCTGGATGAAATTTTAATCATGGTTTATAGCTATGGTTTACTATTTAATTGCAGTTTGATACATGAAGTTAAGACTGAATAACTGATGTAAACTTTCATCATGGGTAAATGCCTAATACTTGTCGTCAACAGAAGTCATCAAAGCCCAACTAGGTGTTTTCTTTAGTTTGGACTGTCTGTGAATTATGATTCCCTTTCTTTGTCTCATTGTTCTTACCCTCGTGGACTCTATCTGTCTCCATTTAAGGGCATTTTCAAGCACTGCCCAGTTGAAATTTTCAAAGAACACATTCTGATACTTGCTGTAGTTTGAATTTATAATAGCTTCCGCCTGTACAGCTGAGCCAAAAGGAAATTCGTGACTTGTTTGTATTAGCTGTAAAATATAAAAAAATCTGTCTAATCACAAGAGCTTGAAGTTCTGTCTTTATCTCACCTCTATAGCCTTAAAACCCAAATCTCACAATGTCATTACGTAATGGCATTATGACATTATCGGTTTTAGGGTTAAGAAGTGATAGATCTATAAAGATCAAACTTCAAGCTCCTGCAGCAGTATTACCAATGCAAAAATAGTAAGTGAATATGATCAGGAAATTCCACAATCACAAACCGCAGACAACCAAATCTGAAATAATCAAAGACATTTTCACAAGTGCAAATGTATCATGTCAACTAACTTGAATGTGTTTATTGTTCTTTAGGGACACCTGCCATTTTTGCACGTAACAAAGCAACACACTACCCGACAAATATTTTCTTATCCATATAAAATATTAAAAGATACAGCTGAAATGCACACGTCACGTGAAACCTGTGCAATTCACGTGTTGTTCCTTAAACCCATTAAAGCACCAATCATGACTGCAGCAGACGACAGATATTGCTACATCTTTCACAGTTTTCGAAAAAAGTAAGGCATGATATTTCATAAAAAATATCATGCTTTATTTGTTATTTTTGAAAAAAACCCAGCAAACTTTGAAATTGTCGTAAGTTGCAAATTTATCAGTTAAAACTCGCATCGAAAATAATAAAGAAAATACATTTACCTGAACATCGAGAAGACCTCTTGGTGGTGCATTGGTTAGGTTAGAAACAATCCTAGAAAATAAGAATATGTTCATCAAATTGATGCGCTAACGACACAGCATTTGCCTGAACCGATGAGTAAATAGTACTACCTTATTCTGCGTAAAGTCATACTTTTAACATACATGCAGAGCTATGATAAGCCCTCCAGTAAAATATTGACTGACTGTTCCAAGGCGGTCCTTCTTTTGTGAATCAGTCATGTTATTTCTGTCGTGTGTTTGTTATGCTTTCGTGCGCGTCTATTTATTGTTGCCTTGTGGTCACCTGCTGGGAAAGGGCTGACCTCTTGGCTCGCGGTTTGTGATGTCTAATTGTTAGTTTGTTACTTTCCCTTTGGTATCCTAGGTCAGGTTTTGTACCTGACTGTATCGATTCCTGATTTCTACCCTCTTTCGTACTCTCCAGTAATACAAGATATCTTGTGTCGAGTGTCAACCTTTGACTCTACTATATATTTGAGTGCGAACGTTTTAGACTGATGGTCTACAAAGTAGCAACAATTTTGTATCATCTAACAATTTCTTTGAATGGGATCATGCCCTATTTCATGCACACTAATGAAGTAAACTGTGTTAATCATTTTATCTGTGTGAGTGGATGCTTCAAGCCCTATCAACACTTGTTCAGTCCTTTTGGTTTTTTTTCTGGGTTTAACCAGTACTAAGTAGTGAGGGTAAATGTGTTAATCAAGCACACAACACATCTAGTGAAGCTCTAACAAGAGTCGAACACTCTGCATCCAGCCACCGCGCTTCTAAATGTCTGCTGCGTGAACTGCATGGGAGGGTAAATATTAATGATAACAACCTTTCCCAGGACTTTCTCTAGGAACGTAAATAAATTTACCAACGCCTTGATAAATGAATGGAATGCAAATGTATCATCCCTCAGCAAGT
The DNA here is from genome assembly GCA_964019695.1 of Loripinus fragilis. NCBI lineage: Eukaryota > Metazoa > Mollusca > Bivalvia > Lucinida > Lucinidae > Loripinus > Loripinus fragilis. The sequence goes on from OZ026515.1 coordinate 124,301,060, forward strand.
AATAGCAAACCGTGTGCTTTCAATGAGACGGAGATTCACTGAATGCATAACGGCAAATGGTAGTTGCACTCGCTATTAATTGCAACTTTTGAATCTAAGGGTATTGCTATATATATGATAGACTGCTGCTATAACATTATTTATCATTTTGGTATGCAATTTAGAATATCATTGCTGGCATATTGATGTTGATTATTGCTGAATCACAATAAAATTGATACATTAATTTATATGAATTTAAATTCTTGCGTTTTTAAAGTCCTTTAGTGTAGGAAAGGCTTTGGTGAGGCTATGCTGATACCTTGTGTGAATGTCATCTGAAAATTAACTGTTGCCTATAGGATAAGAACCAATGTTTTATCTAATGGCCTTTATGTGTTTTTTTTCTGGAGGGATATGGCTTATTCTGATGTACATGTACTTGTTAGAGTTCTGTTTTAATATACAATGCAAAACTGTTGAAAAGAGGGACTATCCAATGATACTATTCTATCACATGGCACATTACACGTATTTCATGTCCCTATACATGCACCTAGACGTGCACTTTGAGTTACAGTGAAACCAATTTTAAGCGGCTACCAAACAATATACATTACAAAGGACTCAAATCCATATGGTAGCTTAATGTAGATCAAAAGTACTGCAGAATGCTACACTGGAGCACTCTACAATACTTTTGACCTGCAGTAGGCGAGTATTGGTCTTGAAAACATAGTTTTATGGTCATTTTTGAGTGGCTGATTAAGGCAGGTTTTACTGTACCTTACTGTTAGATCCGACTTCCTCAGTTTGTCAATTCGCAGGTTGGCCCTTTGACGCCAGGTTTGATCGATTGGAATTTCCTTTAAACTCACATCGTCGACGAGATAAGAGACAGTTGAATGGGTTGTAGTATTTCCTACATACTTGTCTAACCCAAGACCTGGTGGAAACCATGGAGTACTTGTTCCATTCACTTGTATGTATATATGACAAAACTGCATGCCTGTAAAATGTCCATATGAGCCACAACATGAGACTTCCAACAATGTGGTTTGTGCTACCAGCAAAGCCTCAGATCAGCCTGCGCATACGCGCAGTCTGATCAGAGCCTTTGCCAGTAACTTGAATATTCTACGAGTGTTTAGCTACTGCTTGAACCTCATTTGGAGTTTCTAAGCTTAAAAGGAGGCTGCACAGGCTGTCTGAGTCTACACTTGTCAAAATGCAACATTGATCTAAACTTAATTTTCTGACCGAAATTGTTGGAAATCACATGTCATGTTTTTCACAGCCAGTGACACGGTTTGAATTACGACTTGTGCCATTTATCATGAGTGAAACAGTAACGTTAACATATTTCGATACATACATGCAACATTTCTAGGATTTTTTAAATGAATGCGAAATGAACAAACGAAGATAGATGATAAGGTGTAGAAATGTTACATACTCGTATAGCTCATGCGATTAGGATACTCATCACATAGTCGAGCAGTGCAGGCTCACCAGCCCAAATAAGATGAAAGCTAAATTAAAACGTTTACCTCGCTGGAAATGTCAGCATAGTTCAAGTAGTGACTATATAGATGGTTTAGATATGTTAAACACACAAACAAACGAGATATTTTAGATTTAATACGAGATAACATATTAACCATTAAAATAACTAACAGAAAAAAGCATGTGTTCTGTTTAATTGACGAAAATGAGCTTGTCTTTGTGATATTACTAGAATATTTTTACACGAAATCCATTTTACGATACTAGTGAATGTTCTACCAATCATGTATCATTAGAAGAACGTAGTTTTATGCAATTAATTAGCCAAAAAGTATTGAAAGTCTAATTTTGTAGTAGGCATGTAAAATCTGTTATAAAATCAATGCGAATGGCCACAAACGTTTCAAATTTTCATCACTTAACCTTGCATAGTTACTAGTTGATGTGGCGATGCATTGCTTGAAATACAACAGCGAAATTTGATTAAATGTACACTACCTTTTGGACTAGATGAGTTTCATTTAAAATATTTTGACGTGCGCCGCTCACGCGGACATACCGTTAAGTAAAGGTTCCTAATTGTATTATCTAAACTGCGATTCCATCCATATTTATACAATATGTTTCCCATACGTATATAAAGACATCCTTTAAATACCATAGAGTTACTTGTACACAGTCTTGTGTTATTACAAAAGTCCACGATTTACTGGGACAAATCTCGTACATTATCCAAAATGTTTTGACTGGTTGCAGCAAGCCGTTGATATCATGATGATAATGCGGTGGTTTGAGTTTTTCACCAGGATCTTTACTGTGTGCAATCGTCCCATTTATTGACTACTTTGTTAAAATAGGTCATTATCGATCAGGAATGGAATGTCTCCTTCAATAATTTGCAGAGACAGCCTTGGAAATGAGTATAAACATTAGATGACGATATCAACTATAAAACAATACCAGCGGAAAGCTAATCCGACAGATTTTCTCCTAATTGACGGCTAACATAGCCAATCAATCTGGCGATGAAAACACAGCAATTTCCAGATACGAATAGCAATGATAAAATGAAACAAGACTGTTGTCTGTGGACAGTCCGCAATCAAACTGTGTGTGGCTTATAAACGCCATGTTTAGCTGGTACCCAACCTTCATTCCATGGTTTACCTGACAATAAGATTGTTGTCATTGTGGTGCATGGAAAATATTAAGTGAGTAAGATCAGAAAATACCACAATCACAAACTGTAGACAAACCCGTGGCATCGTGAGGAAGAGCCACACAACAATCACGAGACACCAGGAGGACACACAAAGAAAAGCAACCAGCTGTCCCTTCTCCTTCAAGATGATTGCAATACTAGAATGGACATAAAGCAACGCACAACAAAAGATAGAACAATTACAGAATTCCACAATGGGAGTAACAATCAACGTCGAATCAACAACAACGAACATCAACCAAAGCCACCAGAGGGCTTGAATGCATTTTACTGGTACCAAATCTTCACCCTAGGTTCTGCCGTTGTTGAAGCACTAAAATGTTAAGCTCGCATGGAAGATTCCTAACTATTGCAATGTAGCATCATAGAGAAACAATATAATCAAAAATAACGCACTATGATCAAACAGAAAAGGGCTCACGAGTCACAGAATCTGATAATCAGAGCTAAAGAAAACATCAAGTTTAGCCGCGGTGGGCCAAGCTACTGTCAAGCATCAGGCAACAGCCCATTCCCGTCTCTTGGCTGCACCACATTTGGTCAAAAAAGTAAGCTAGTATGATCACGAAATACCACAATCACGAACTGCAGACCAACCCACGGCACCGTCTGGAAGCGCCACAGAACAGTTACAGGCACAGGACATCAGGAAGACAAGAAAATTGAAGCAACCAGCTCTTTCTTTCCCACATTCAGCGGAAATCTTTTAATGTGGGAAAAAGTGTTTCATCGAATGGTTATTACGTCTGAAACAATTTGGTCGTATTATCATTTGGTCATTTTTTTTTATTTTTGGTCGAATAAGAGTTTCGTCAAGCGTCAGTTCGTCTAATAAGCTGTAAAAAGTTTCTCTGGATACATCGATATAGTGTTGATATTATTTATCATATACCGGTCCCTGGGGGTATTCAATTGAATGCAATAGTCATACCATGGTTTGTCCGCCTATACGTGGAGATAATCCACGAGCTTTAGCAAGTAGATTATCTAACGTACAGCCATTGTATAACTATTTTATACCACCTACATCAGTGTAGACCAGGCACATGACGAGTACATTGTATTTCGTGCTGTAATTGGTAAGGTTCGTAAAAGCAGATTACCAGTTAAAGCGGTGCTAGCGGGTGAGGCGGGGTCATATGGCGCATGCGCTGATCCAGAAAATTTTGTCAGAGGGGGTCTAACTCTGACAAACTTTTTTTTATAGTTGGTGAGTAGAGAGAGGATCCAAATACCACTATAAGGGGACCATCATCGGCCCATCATCGAAACGTCAATTAAATGGTGTTTCACTATCGGGCGATGATGTCCAAACATTGAATGCTGGCTTGTTAGCTTTGTGATTTTCCAGGGGTTCCCGACCAGTAGTGTTATACCCCGGCGTCCAATTAAGGTTACCTTGCACCCCCAGGACAATTTTTCATGGGTGCCAAATTGTTCATTGGGACCGCCTGAATGCGAAACGAATGTGTTCTTGTGTGTAATTGCATGGTTTCTATGGCAACACATGGCGAATTTGAGAAGGGGGGGGTCTGCCTACAAAATTACTCATATCTCAGCTGTTACTTATCCTAGACTACTAAAGTTAATACCAAATTAAAGCTTGTATATAGGCCTATTATCCCCTTGTTGCATATGCAAATTATTTAATTTGTATATTCATAAATATCTATGAAAACATTAAAAATGTGGTTCACGAATGAGGGTATACGTACAAGATCAATAATATCTTAGCTGCTTTTAGTCGTAGATTACTAAAATGTGTACGAAAATAAAGCTAAGACATAGGCCTTTCATTTCATGGTCAAATATGAAACGTATCATATTTCCAAAATTTGCATATTCATGAATATTAAAAAATGCTAAAAAATAAGGGAAAATCATTACAAATGCAAATAGGTTGATTTCATCCCATTATTGTCATCGTTGCACGTTTTAATATAATCAATGTTACAATCAGACAGGTCCATTCATCCAGTGGTCCTATATGAATATTATCTCATTTGAATAGTCATGAAAATTCATGAAAACTTTAAAAAATGAGGGAAATTAACTTAAAACTATAAGCCTATGGGAGGGGTTAAGGTACGATCTATCCTGCACTCCTAGGGCCATTTCAATTCATGCCAAATTGTTCAGTAGGACCCTCAAATTGTGAAAAGAAGTTTTCCTAAAAAGAAATTTGGTATGGGCTAAGTGAAAATGCATGGTTTCCATGGCAACCTCTCGTGATTGGGTGGTAGGCCTACAAAATTAATCATATGTAGGGTTCTACTTATCCTAGAGCACTACAATTGGTGTCAAATTAAAACTTAGACACATGTATTTATTCCTGTGGACAGATATGTAAACATCTAATTTGCATATTTATGAATATTAATGAAAACCTACAAAATGAAGTGAAATCATAAAAAAAAACATAAATGAACATACTCCAGCACAAAAACGTATTCAAACCACCATTGTTGCCAGTTTGTATATCCTCAGTGATTCAATTTGATAAGTTCTTTCATACAGTGGTCCTATATGAAAATTATCTCATTTGTATATTCATGAATATTAATAAAAACTTTTGTAATGAAAGAAAAATCTTAGAAAAATTAAGGGATGTGCATATAAAATGACAAATATTTCACCTACCATGTGTTCTAGTGTATCAAACCTAGTGCCAATTCACTGCTTAGACATTGGACTTTTACCATAAGGTATAATATGAAAACTATTTATCATGAATATTCATGAATTTTAATGAAAACAGAAGAAATAAATGAAAAATTGCAGAAAAATCAAGGGGTGCACTTCCAAAATTACTCATATCTCAGTATTTAAGTGCCAAATGGTACCAAACCTGGTTTTAAGTTAATGGTTAGACACAGTATGTTTACCAAATGATCCAATTTAACACACATAACATTTAAATTCTCATGAATATTGATGAAAACATGAGAAATTAGAGAAAAATACAGGAAAAGTTTGGGGGTATACCTAGAGAGTGATTCATATCTTAGCTGCCCAATAGTAGCAAGCATGGTGCCATATTAAACAGCATAATCCTAAGTTTTTTTCAGTATAAGACAAAAAAGTATAAGATTTATAGTAGCTGAGATATTTTGGTAATTTGGTAGGTACACTGCTATCAATTTGCATACATTTTTTTTTCTTATATTTTTTAAGTTTTTATTAATATTGATCCTAAACAAATTAGTTAAATCTTATATCTTCCCATTTAGGTTAATCTGCTCATGGTTTCATCAATATTCATCAATAGTATGATATGATCATTTTAAAATTTGATGATTTGTTAAACATTCTATTGTCTGAGCATTAGTTTAAAACCAATTTTGGTACTCTAGGGAACTTAGCAATTGAAATATTATTAGATTTGTAAGTACACCTCCTTGATTTTTCTGCGATTTTTCATTTATTTCTTCTGTTTGAATTAAAATTCATAATTAATTCAAAGCTGACCTTAAGGTAAATGTCTTAGCATTGATTTTGCACCAAGTTTGATACACTAGGACACATAGCAGCTGAGATATTGGTAATTTTATACGTACTTCCCTTAATTTTTCTGAGATTTTAGCTCTCATTTATAAAGTTTTCATTTATAATCATGAATATGGATATTAGATAATTTGCATATCTAACTACCAAATTAAACTGCTATGTCCAGAAATTAGTAAGGCACCATGTTTAGTAATCTAGGATGAGATGTTGTTAAGATATGAGTATTTTTGTACGTATGCCCCCATTCTTTACAGTTGCATAATGGGTTGCCATGGAGACCATAAAATTTCAAAAATCAAAGAGCATTTATTTTTGAAGAGAATATTTTTTTTTGCATTTAAGTGGTCTATAATGAAATGTCCTATGTTTTCAATTTAGGCCTATTTACCCCATTGCATACTATAGTTTACCCATGGGGTTTCCCTCAATGGGGTTTCCCTCATTTTAAAGATTTCATTAATATTCATGAATATGCAAATGAGATAATTTCAATATAGGACCACTGGATGAAAGAACTTATCACATTGAATCACTGAGGATATAAAACTGGCAACAATGGTGGTTTGATGAAGTTTTTTGTGCTGAAATATGTTCAGCTATGTTGTTTTTTATGATTTTACTTCATTTTTGTGGGTTTTCATTAATATTCATTAATATGCAAATTGGATGATTATCAATCTGGCCACAGGAATAAATACATGTGTATAAGCTTTAATTTTACACCAATTTTAGTGCTCTAGGATAAGTAGAACCCCTGATATGATTGAATTTGTAGGCCTACCCCCCCCCCATCTCGAGAATCATATAAGAGGTTGCCATTGAAATCCATGCATTTTCACATAGCCCTTACCCCAAATTTCTTTTGAGGAGAACTTCGTTTCACATTCTGAGGGTCCCACTGAACAATTTGGCATGAATTGAAATGGCCCTAGGAGTGCAGGATAGATAGTACCTTAACCCCTCCCATAGGCTTATAGTTTTTAAGTGATTTTCCCTTGTTTTTTAAAGTTTTCATGCATTTACTTGGTTTAAACTTTATTTTATTTGTATGATATATGACAAGTATACAAACAACACAGATTACGATTACAATACAACCACTATACAAATGGGATTCAGAAGAAAGTCAAATGTCTTATTTGAATCTGTATCCCAAGAGTTCACATTACTAATATATACTGCCCAACAAAAGTTTAGCACGGATTTTATTATCGCGTCCTGGTTTGAATATATATGAAACCTTTAATTTGTTGTAAATCAACAAGTATGGGGATCTTAAAATTAATGAATTTTTGTGTCCCCTAAACAAAACGTTTTATGGTTAGGCGTCAGTGGCTTGACGTTACATTTTATGCCATGTGCATGTAAATGATACAAGCCTTCATCCGAAATTCAAACATTCGATTCTAACGTAAAGTTTAAGGTTCTTAATGATGAAAAACGTTGGAAAAATAACAGAATGGTACCCGTTTATGCCTCGTTTCTGAGTTCAATTATGACGTTAAACTGATCTTTTTACGTTACTTGACTTTTCAGCGAACTGAATTAAAAATTCAAGCTATCAGATCAATGCTATAGCTGCACAAGCACCTGGATCGGTTCTGTAAGTCAATCATTTGAAAACGTCTTCTATGGATAGCGTTACCACCTACATTTAGCCTAGAGTTCAGATTAACGTCACTCCTCGTGAATCAAATACACAGAGACAAACTTTTATAAAGTTGCCCTACTCTTAATTGTCTTTCTTAGTACATACTCTATAGCATGAAAACTCCTCCAATTACGCATGCCTACACCACGAAAACAGTATTGTTTTTGACTTGCAAACGCCTATATAAAAATGACGTTAGTGGTTTTCGAGACTCAAACGTTGCTTCAAAGGTGCTACTGAGATTACCTTAATTTGTATCCAGAATGGCTGAATCGACCTAACTGGAAACAACAGACTTTATAATCAACGATCCAGTATAAATTTTGCATTGCGCATAATGCAGTTGAGACACACTTTTGACCCCTGTCTTGTTTTACACAACGAACAACGTAGTAAAAATCAAATTAAATTACAACTTTTGCTTTCCTTGACCTTAGCACATATCAAACCATCATTTGAGCCGATATTTTAGAATTTTGAATACTTTGCGCACACAAAAAATAATTTTTATTTATCCGTGCTAAACTTTTGTTGAGCAGTATATGTACTATCATGTCGTAATTGTCATTTATGTAGAGAATAATGGTCGCACTTTGTAACTGTTTGGCGATAGGGGTACTAGTTGTCTGTTGAGGGCTCCACGGGGAATGGAATGTAAAGTCATAATTTCAGTGGTCTGTTGTTGGACTAAATTCATCCAGCACAACTAGATTTCTGAAAACAATACTATTGGGCGTATGCGTACCTGCAAATTAGTATCATATTAGTTGTTTACTTAGTTTTGATTAATTGTATGTGCAACTATTGTAAGAACTTTCAAATGTGTACCTTTGTTTTTTAGCAGAAACGTTTTGTTTTTATATATAATCTTGCATAGCTGAAAAGAGCTCTGCATTTTCAACATCTGTCAGATCATTATTACCATATAAGGAAACATTTACAGTTGGTTGACAGTAGGCCAAGACTTTATCAAGCAAAGCATGCCTTAATTGTCCATAGAGATTGCAGTGTAAGAAAAAATGTGAAGTGTTTTCAATCTCACCGCATTCACATACAGGATTATCAATGATGTTTTTCTGGAAAAGATGATACCTCAGTGAGCAGTTCAATCGTATGCGGGCATGGTATATTTGTCCTAATCGTGAACCAGAAAAGTAGTAATAGATGGATGGCTGAGAATGGGTTTGCTCCCCCCCCTAGGGAATTTTGCAGACATATCCTATCTTGTAGAGAATTGAAAGCCGAGTCTTTTAAGAGATGTTTGCACTCTGTGCTCCGGGGCGTTAGTCTGTAAGAGCCTGTAACATACGTTACTTAATCAAACTAAGAAAAAGTAAATTGAAAGTTTGGGCTACAAATTAAAGACATTAAAATATTCATTTTTAAAAATCATTCATATAGTCTGCATACTAGATATCTTAACTACGTATGACAGCCATTTGAACAAAATTGCGGCTTCCTAAGGTGTCATATACGTTACATAAATCAGATAACCCATTAAAATTTGCAAGTGTGGCTAACATCATTTACATTCACAATCTCCCTGTGAGTTTTGCAAAATGTTTTAACCATGTCTGACTAGCTTATGCAATTGGCTAACAGAAAAATTAAAGTTTGTTTCCCTAGCTTAAATAATTTTTCTGGAATAAGCAATTAAACAGCCCTACCCCTACCCAGTTTTAAGGTGAAATGTTTGGTATTAAAACTAAAGAAAAAATAGTTAAAAAATATTTGCAGTTGATGAATGTGTTTCATTGTTTGGGATTTATTTGCTTATATGAAAAGACTTATAAATTTGCAAGTTTGTTGCAAAATTTTTAATATCAGAGGCTGTAACATATGTTACCTGATGGTATGAATGGGCAAGCTCATTGTCTTTACGTAAGATATGCCAAAAAATGTTTTAATCTCCTTGAGGGAATTTTGCAGACATATTCCTTTTTATAGTACAACTCAAGCTGCATCGAATAAGGGATGTTTGCACTCTCTATGTTGGGGTGTTAGTCTGAAACAGCGTGTTACATGCGTTACTATATCAAATAAAGGAAATGTAGTTTGAAAGTTTGAGCTAAAATTGTGAAAAAAACTCGCAGCTGTTGGATATCTTACATTGTTAAGGGATTTTAAACTGGCTCGTATTATAAAGACTTATAGATCTGCTAGTTGTCATCAAGTTTTAATGATCAGAGAGTGCTACATATGTTAGCGTGATAAGTAAAATCATCAAACAGTATTTTGACATCAAGCTGAGTAAGGGCCTGCTCCATCCTAATCCCCTTTGGAATTCTGCAGACATATTACATCTTATGTAACCATTCAAGGTGCATTTAATAAGAAATGTTTGCACTCTGTAAGTCGGGGCGTTAGCCTGTAACAGCTTGTTACATATGTTACTTTATCAATTTGAGAATAAGAAATTTGAATGATTGAGCTACCAAAGTAGGACATTAAAATTATCTAATAAATTGACATTCTTATAGTCTTTATACTGGATGTCTTTACTACATATGGAAGCTGTTTAACATTAATAAGGCTAACTGTGGTGTTATGTGCGTTACATGAACCTAATTATAATGTAAAAGCTATAATTGTGGCTATCGTCATTTAGGTAAACAACTACTCTGACTTGGTTTCAAACTGTTTTCTTATATTTTACAAACATATACTCAATTGATGAATAGGAAAAACCAAGTTTGCTTTTCTATCTTAAATATATTGTCTTATAGGAGCTAATATACAGCCCTACTCCCAGTTTTACAGAGAAGCGATTTTTGTTATTACCGTTTAAGTAAAACGCATGGAAGCGATTACAGCGTGTGGATATTTTTCATTTTCTTAGTCTGTCTTGCTCATATATCTGCAAGATGTCATTAAGTTTAAGATCAGGACACTTAATGTGTACTTATAAGTCTTTGGTGCCAAAACACTAGAAATTATATTCATTTCTGATTATCAAGCCCATGGACTGTTGTTACAGATGTTATCAATGACCTTTTGGACACATTTCCTAATACTGTGCATATAATGCTAAATATAGGGCCACAAATAGAAAAGATAGGTTTACATTTTTACAAGAAAATACAATAAATGAAATGGTCCAAACTATTTCTCATCGATTTAACACTCATTTTTAACGTTTGTCGTTGTCTGCTTCTGTGGTAATCATTATTATCACACGCCTCCTTGCAACTAGTAGAATCATCACACAATATTTCAATCATTTACTGTTATTCAATTTTACCACCAGTCCACTCAATATTGAAGAGCCATTATCAACTTTCCAATTTTACCATTCATGGCTTGGAACATTCGGAAACTGATATGAATTCCTAATAGTTGGCTCTTTGAGTATGTGTTTCAAATGATACTCTGCAAGTAGGAGAAAGACTAAAGCTTTACAATGAGGAAAACTATGCCATTAAGAGCAATGAGTACCTGGACTGATGTACCTTGATATTTCTGCGATAAAGAATCATATCTTAGCTGGTTAACTTTTATAAATGTAGCCTTTCCATACATGCAACCGACATATTTTCATCTAATAATGTCTCTGCACTTATTATCTTTCCCCAAGCATTTAAAAACTTATTTGAAGTCTTAGTACTTCTGAAGTGTTGAAACCGAGGTAAATCTTTCCCTTCAGATAAACGAACTAGATGTATCACAGCAGGTAAAGCAATGAAATGAGGATGAACAGAGGGCAAATTAGACCCTTTCAATTCAATGATTCACTATAAGTTAAGAGCGCTTATTAAAGGATGTAACATATATAACTCGTCATAATAAATGAGACAGGGCATTGTGTAACATCCTTTTTGATTACACAGTCAGAGGCAAGTGTTTTCAATTTCAGTGATTTCAACGGATCATGAAATGAGGCACCTTATCAACTTGTTTACTCTGTATAAATCTTCCATAGAGCATAATATAGAACTACTGGTTATCCCATTCTACCTATAATCCACTTTCCTTCTTTTAAATGCAACAGCTAATGATATGACTGCAAAACTGAGAAATCATAGGTTTTACATTATTTTAAGACATGCTTCAATGTACTGACATCAAAAAAACAACCACCTGCAAACATAATTGATGGCAATGTCCAACTTCATATTCTTTTATAAAGTTCTTTGGGCGCAGCAAAATACTATTGATCTAAGACCTGTGGACTTAAGCACCAAAAGACTGGATAGGTTCCATGGCAAATGATGCAAAAAAGTAGCCTATCAAATTTCTGTTTGACCAATGTCAGAAATCTTAAAGTATTCTTAGAGGCACACTGTAGGGACATAAATTTTGCAAAATCAGAGCAAAGTTATCATTTGACTAGCACGGATGCAGAGGCAGCTGCAGTTAAATTGCTCTTGCCACTTCACAGGAAGAGATATATACCAGAGTCATACTCCATTGTATGCATATATGTGAAATGGCATTAAACCCATATTTAATCAGGTGTTTGATCCCATGACACTGACATGCTGTTTCTGCTTTTGAAGATTGCTAAGGATTCAAGTTTGGCTGAGTCAAATTGTTTGACGCTGGCACTGGCCACACATGCAAAGAAAATTAAGTCCTTTGATGGCAAAAGAGGAGGATCACACGAAATGCTTATAAGTGATGTTTGTAACAATTACCAATTTTAAAAAGTAATCTAAATTAATGTAACACATATAACACCATAGGAAGCTGTATATTTGTTAAAAAAATCTTTTCTTATGTATCAAAGGTATTCAGCATGCAAACTACATGAATAATTCAAATAAATAGTTAGTTTTATGTCTTCTTTCTGTTTCTCAGAATTTCAATTCATTTATTCTTAAATTGATATGGTAACATACGTATCATACCATTACAGGCTAACCCCCCCAGTTAATAGAGTGCAAACATCTATTATTTGATGCAGCTTGAATTGTTCTTTAAGGTAGGATATGTCTGCACCATTCCCAAAGGGGTGGAGAGGAACCGTATTGTACTAATACTATGTCATGATTCTACGGGTTGTGATGAAATGGGCGATTATTTTGCCATAGAAGCAGACACAATGATAGACATTGTGAGGGTGACTTGAATAAAGATTGTTTTTGAATAATTTTATTTAATAGGAATATTTATTAAATTGTGTCATTTAAATGAGAACTATTATTTTCTATCTATATGTCTATATATTTTAATATTATAGGCATTAGGCAATATGTGATTAAAAAGGTTATATATAACATAGGTAACTAACACAATTCCATGGGCTTGTTGTCAGCAATGATTGTAATTACTAAAACTAAGGCACCAGAGGCTAGAGATTAATAGGAAAACATGTGAAAAATGGTATTTTTTGAAATATCATCTTTTACTTCCAAGAAAATTTCCTTGCTCATTCATTATGCCATGTAACATACGTTACATACTTTAATAAGTGCTCTGATCCTGATGTCAAACTTGCAAATGTATGATTCTTTTTTGCATTAGCAAGACAGTGCCAAAAATGTAAGATACCCATGAGCGTCAAATATTTTCATATATTTTTCTTCAATAATAGATACCAAAATTAGATACTTAAAATTGGGAATATGGCTGTTTAATAGCTCATATAAAACAATGTATTTGAGATAGAAAAGCAATCTTTGTTTTTTCTATTAGTCAAATGAGTATTTTAGCAAACTAAGATTAAAAACACTTGTAAAAATGCACAAATCGTCTGTAAAATGAAATGATGTTAGTAACGATTTCAACTTTCAAAGGGAAATTTAACTTATGTAACGCATATAACACCATTGAAGGCTGTAATTTTGTTTAAAATGCTGCTTTTATGTAGCTTAGGCATCCAGCTTGCAAACTACATAAGAAATGTGAATAATTAGATGGTTTAATGTTTTCTTTCTGTAGCTCAAACTTTCATATTGATTTTTTCCTTAGTTTGTTACAGTAACATATGTAACAGGCTGTCAGAGACTAACGCCCCGGAGCACAGAGTGCAAACATCTCTTAAAAGATGCGGCTTGAAATTTTCTTTAAGATAGGATATGTCTGCGAAATTCCCTAGGGGGAAAGAGCAGGACCTTTTTTAGCTCGAAGTCTATGAGGTGGTGGTTTGGTAATGTTGCTGTTGAGTTTATGTTTAAAGGATTCAACCAATGGAGAGTTCTTAGTATCATCTTAGTATCATCTGGAAGGCTGTTCCAAATACGCGTGGTTGAAGGGAGAAATGAGTTGTAGTATTGTTGGGATCTTGCAGGGACTGTCTGAAGGTTTGGCGTCTTACGCAAGTTATATTGACTTATATTACCAACAGTTGGTGGTACAAGTGAGGAGAGGTATTCAGGTGCCAATGAATTGATCGTCTTGATGCATTTTCTTGAATATTCAAATGAGATAATATTCATATAGGACCACTTGATGAATGGACTTGTCTAATTGTAACATAGAATATATTAAAACATGCAACAATGACAGTTTTGGGTTGAAATCAGCCTATTTATATTTGTAATGATTTCCCCTTATTTTTAGCGTTTTATTGATATTCATGAATATGCAAATTATGCAAATATGATAAGTTGCATATTTGACCATGGAATTAAAGGCACATGATTTAGCTTTATTTCAGTACAAAAAGTAGTAACCTACAACGCAATGCAACTGAGATATTATTGATCTTGTACGTATACCCCCATTCGTGAACCACATCTTTAATGTTTTCATAAATATTTATGAATATACAAATTAGATAATTTGCATATGCAGCAAGGGGATAATAGGACTTTTTCTAAGCTTTAATTTGGTATTCAGTTAAGTAGTCTAGGATAAGTAACAGCTGAGATATGAGTAATTTTGTAGGCAAACCCCCCTTCTCAAATTCGCTATGTGTTGCCATAGAAACCATGCATTTTCACATAGCACATACCAATTTTTTGGGGGACACATTCGTTTCGCATTCAGGGTGTCCCAATGAACAAATTGGCACCCATGAAAAATTGTCCTTGGGGTGCAAGGTAACCAAAATTGTATGCCGGGGTATTAAGTAACCCTATACGTGGGTCATCCAATAAGTTCTGACAATGGTCCCATATCCCAGAAACTGTTATTGAGATCAGAATTATATCACCCATTACATGTGGCCATGGATGTTGCCTACTCATGTTTGAAACATGGACTTTTTATCGTAACTGGATCCGATGCTAAACAAATTTATAAACAACACTGTGAGAGCCCATGGCCACGAAAATTCACGTTTTTCGCTATTTTTTGCTGGGGTTAGAGTTAGTTTAATATGCAGTATGTTTCTTTAGAAAGTTTTATTAGTGGTTGTTGATGTTGTCTGAATACATATTAGACCCATAAACACAAATACCACAATGACATTAACGTAGTTGCTTTGAACGTCCTTAGTTGCTAGGCAACAACAGAAAGTTCAATATTTGCCTCAGTTTAAGCGTTAATTAGAAAATAGTATATTTTGAACACTTCTATAAGCCATTTCGATCAATTTGCATATTAATAGACACGTATTTTGATAAATCTGTTCTATAGTCTTCTTTACACATAGAAAATAATAACTTTCAATAAATGCTTTATACCAAAGATAATACACTTTTAGTACAACCCATTTTCAAGGAAACTATTTCTTGTAAAATCTGTAATATATCACAATTAAAACCCTGCTAACACCACAGTTGCAACCTAAACCATTAGCTAAGCCGTTCAAAATTCACATACATGTATATTTCATATGGTGTATCGTCCATGGCCCTTTACCTTGTGTTCTTTGGTTGCCAGGCAATCATCGCGATAGCAGCATGGAAACCATTTGAACCTGTGATTCTATTGCCTATATTCTAAATAACATGTGAAGAGTATTGAAACACATCCTAGAGAAAAAGATTTTGTTTTATGGGATCATTGTCAGAACATATTGGATGACCCTCGTACCTTTGTAATTTTCCAGGGGGTGGACCTCTTGTCCCCAGTCTGGATCAGCGCATGGGAATTAACCAAACTGTGCCTACGGACGGATGGGTTCTCTCTTTCTACTGGACATTACTAACTTACACTAACTACATGTGCCCCGTGTGTATAAGCTGTAAGGTGAAAAGCTGGTCATTGGCGTATCCCTGATTACGCACAGTACCCATGTATGAAAATTGTACACATTTAGGGGTAATCGTTTTCTCATACATATACCATAAGGAACTCCTCTTAAAGAAAAGAATTAGCTCCCTCTCTGTGAGCTAATTCTATTCTTTATGAGAGTTCCCGTTTGGAAAGGGACGCAATTGACATGGGTCGCTTGATGTGCGTTAAAGATGTGGTTTAAAACATTAAAGATGTGGTTCACGAATGGGGGTATACGTACAAGATCAATAAGCGTTCTAGCTACGCCCATGGAATCGGCAAAAGTATTTCAAATTGACCAAACAAACCCAGATCTGCTTTGTTATGCCTCTTTAAAATCCAGTTGTATACGGGAATTTTAACACTATGTTTGTACTTGAAACGCAGCAAAACGTGTAATATTACCTGAGGGAACTTGTGCGATACCTCCCACTTGGTTCCAACCAGTGGCAGTCTGTACGTATGGTGAATGACCAAAACTTACATAGTTTGTCCTTCCTGAAACAACGACAACAACAACAATATGAGCCGCGAAATGAGATTTCAAATAATGTGGCATTCTGACAAGTGTAGATTCAGACGAACATGTACAGCCTCATTTTAAGCTTATAAACTCGAAACGCTGTTCAGTCAGTAGTATACATGTAACAGTCATAGAATATTCATATTCAAGCGATTGGCAAAGGCTCTGATCAGCCTGCGCACACACCACAGTGTTGGGAACCATATTGTTGGAGATCTTATGTCGCGGCTCAATTATCTACAAATTATTAATGAGATTTGGTTTATAGTGTTACATGACATGTATGGCCATTAAGGCATTTCTTTCTCTGTGTAGTTTTTAGGCTCACGGAAGGCACTTCGTTGTGTTTTTGTGCAAGACGCTTTATCCTCTGCTTAGTACTGGTTCAACACAGGAAACTCTTCCTGACATTACTGAAAAATTGTTCACTGGGTCGTAAAGAATCAAACCAAGCGAACAAAAATAATGATGAAGTCGGTGGGTTTGTACTTTGTATCCGCTGGTACTATAATACAAACCAGCCATTCATGCGAATCAGTATGTACATGTATCATTTCTCCACATAATACATGGCTGTTAAATAAAAATCCAGTCGGGTTTTGGTTCGTACATATATCAACTGTTACTGTAACACAAGCTACTCTCATACACATACATCAGTATTATTTCTCAATGTAGAATAAGGTCAGTTAGCCAGTTCTATGTACCACTGTCACTTTTATTTACACATCTGTCATGTCCCGTTTTGTTGCATTTCTTACCTTTTGCATTACATCACAACATGCATATTTCTATACATGTCATTGAATAAAGCACTTTGAATAGTGAGAAGCTCAATGAAGGGACCCAGTCTGTATCCCATGTCCCCTGTCATTGTTCAGAGGAGCTTGGCCTTACATTTAAACCTGTGTAAAACGGCCACTTAAAAATAGACAAAACAAAGATCTTAATGACAGATGGTAGCTAAATGAAGGCCAAACGTATTGCAGAATGCTCCCCTTGGAGCATTCTGCAATGCTTTTGACCTGTATTAAGCGATAATTGGTCTTGAAGTGGCCGTTTTACACAGGATTTACTGTATTGTTTTATTCTACATTTATTCCCCATACGATTACAATATAGTATCGAGACAGAGAGGCCGCGGGTTTGAGCCTCACCGGCGTCACTGTGTTGTGGTCCTTGAGCATGACACATTAATCCTAGCTTAGTACTGGTTCAACCCAGGAAGACCCTTCCCTGTTTAACTGAAAGATTGTTGATGGGACGTAAAGAATCAAATCAAACACACAAACAATATAGTATGGGGACTAAGTATAGAAAAAGACAAAACCTGTGTCATTGTCTTACTTTAAATACTACTTGCATTCACACACTTAATATTCATGTCAACATTGTGTTGCAAAGAGCCATATGCAAATTGAAGATTTAGCAGCTATATGACTGAGGTCATATTGCATGTCTACTTACCACTTGCATTCACTCACATAATATTCATGTCAACATTGTGTTACAAAGAACCATGTGCATTCTAAAGATATAGCAGCTATTTGGCGGAGGTCAATTCTTATTGCGTGTTTACTTACCACTTGCATTCACACACATCATATTCGTGTCAACATTGTGGTACATAGAACCATTTTGAAGATCTAGCAGTTTTATATAGGCACTTAGTTTGTACCTCGCACCGCCTGTCACAGCAACTGTCTGTGCCAATCCATCCCAATTGCGATGTCTTAAAATGAACAAGATTTATATTTCAGATACTTTGAAGAATGAGCTGATATAAAGAGCTAAAATCCAATGTAGCTTAAGTTCATCTATATGAGTAGTACTAATGGCGGTTTACCTATAAACAAACTTGAAATATTTTCAGCCATGTTGTTTCTATTTTCAGTAACTCATTCCATCTTAGGAAATGTGAATATGGATGACAAGTCCAAACACAACCGGATGAATAACTAAATTAGAAACATCATTGCTGAAAGTAGGTCAAGTTTGTTTTTAATTAAACAATAACTACTACACATGAGGCTTTGGTACTAATCGCATATGCGCAAAAGCCTCCTTCAAGCGCCCATTCTGGCGTAGCCAATGATGAAAGACACCTACAGAGACTTCATCTCCATCATTAATTCGTGTAAGATACTCAGGTGAGTCTGCATAAATGCAGGCTCGTTTGAGCGTTCGCTGTTGGCATGTGCGATAAGTACCCAATTTCAATTGCTTGACCATATAATTTCCAAATTAGTATAACAAAGAAAACTTCGATATATCTGTAAATATTTGCGCATATAGTGTATTTTATTTACATTTTCAAAGCAAAATTTTAGCGAATTATTAGATTTCCCAAACCCATCATCATCTCACGAACAACATGAAATTGATTGGCAGATACATTTATAATTAGCTCACTTGAACGTGAAATACGCTTAAACGGCAAATTAATTCACCAGAAGTGAAATCAAATCTCTGTGTGAATGCGCTACACCTGGTTTGCACGTGCATAACAAGTGCGAGTTTACACTGGCTGTTCCGCTGTTAATATGATTAAACTTTAAATATCAAAATTTATTTATCCTTAAGTACATATTGTTTGTCTACATTGACCTGAGACATTTGAATATTCAATGACCTTTCTCGGTAATCATCGGATTCCGAAAAGAAAGTCAGGTTCTAGGCTCTGAATCATACTTTAAATGTATGCATTTAAATTACACAATACGTCTAGTCCAGTGTGTAAGGCGTTGAAGTTGGAACCCGTGGTATCGGTTCGAATCCCTTTAGGGGGTCCATTTTTTTTAAAATTGCGCATGAAAATCAGGCGTAGCACGAAATAATCGTTCAAATACTTCAATGAACACGCGACTGCACATATTTAATATCAAAAGCTATTAGAATGTCTTCCACCAGGCCTCTGAATTCAAGTGAAAAGTCTAAGGTTATAGGCGTATTAGATTATTTCAAGGGGCACTCTAAAGAAGGCAACGGTACATGTATTCAACAGACGGTTGATGCAACTGGGGTTAGCCGTGCCACGATTTTCAGGCTACAGAAAGAGTTGAAGGAGACGGGAAAGCTCTCATCACCTGAAAGGCCACAAACCCGTAAAGCCTACAAGCCCATCGATGACTTCGACCAGACGGTCATCCGGAATAAGATCAGACAATTTTACACACACTACAAGATGCTTCCGACCTTGCGAAGTCTGCATGCAGCGCTGAAAACCAAAATCAGTTACTCAGGAATTCTGGAGCTACTATGGAAAGCCCTTAAAGATATGGGATATAAGTGGAAGAAGACACAAGACAACAGGAATGTCCTCATAGAAAAGCCTGCCATTGTGTCATTGCGGTACAAGTTGTACGAGAGAAAACATGAACTGCAGGAGAATGGCTATAGCTTCGTATTTATAGATGAGACGTGGATAGATACGGCTAATTCCCAGAAGAGATGCTGGCAGGGTCCAGGCCTGACTGGTGTTCAACCACCGTGTAACCGTCGCCAGAGACTGGTCGTCGTACACGCAGGGTCCAGAAAGGGATTCATCCCAGAAGCCAAGCTTGTATATAAGGCGTCATCTTCAACCGGAGACTACCACAGTGAAATGGACGGAAGGCAGTTTATGAAGTGGCTTGAAGAAAGACTTATTCCAAATCTTCCAGACAAGTGTGCCGTCGTCATGGATAACGCAAGTTATCACTCCATGCAAACAGAAAAGTGTCCAACATCCAGCACAAGAAAGGATGACATTAAGATGAATAAACTAACAAATAAAGCGCCAGCAAAAAATGAAACCAAAAATGTTGTCTGCATAAGTCGTCTGCTGCATATATATGATAACAGTATTGGTTAATGAAAGTATAGAGGTAAACAGTGTGGACCCTGATCAGAATTATCTTACTGGATAAACACTGTCGAAGAGGCTTCTAAAACATTATAGCAGACGACAAAAGCAGACGACGTTTGCTGTGATTGCCGCTTTAAGGGCTAAATCAACTTTTTTTTAATGTACTGCATTTAATCAAATCGCGACAGAATACGGCATTTAATCTTTCAATTTCAAGGCCAAACAAGACTGAAATCAGCCTGCTCAGCAGTTAAGACTAGCTTACTTATGAAAATTATATTATAGCTAAGAAAGCCATTATTCAATCTAAATAGCAAAGAATTACGGTGTTGATAAGACTGTATGGATGCTTATGTTGATCCTCACGTTGATTGTAGGTATACATTAACAATAGATTTTCTTGTGAAATTGTTCAATTTTATTTCCTAATATTTTTCAGGTATGGCTCCAGAGACATGGCATAGCTTACGACAACGACATGCTGAAACCCAAGCTTCTAGACCTTGCCAGATTGAATAAACCAGCCACATCTTATAAAGTAGATGAGATCATAAGAGTTCATGGCCATGAAATCCTCCGCCTACCGCCCTATCACCCAGAGTTAAACGCCATTGAACTTATATGGAGCCAGTTGAAACAGATTGTCCGTCAAAAGAATGTTACGTTCAGGTGCGTCACATATTTGTAATTAAAGTCTGGCATTTGATACTGATTTTCATGTTGGATTTAAACATGTGTCGAATTGCACATTTTATATAGAGGATCTTACATGAGCGCTCATGCTTTATTGAATTTATTAAACGAGTTGGGGGAAGAGATAAAATGCGAGGCTTGCCGAGCATTTTATCTCTTTTTCGCAACGAGTTTAATAAATTCAATAATACAAGAGCACGAATGTTAGACTCTATTTATCAAATGACATTAGGATTACTTTGAAATATCATTTCTGTCCTAAAAACGGTAAATATTTTGTCATTATGTACGCAACGTTGTTATCATGGTTATGGACGTCATAAAGTTTCCCCGTAAATCTGTAAACCACTAGTGGTTTATCGATTTTATTGCATGACGTTATTTCACTCCCAGACGCGACGTCATATACTTACATATTTTTATTTCAGACTTGATGATTTAATCAAAATCACAGACGAGGCATTTTCAGAGATCGGGGAAGACAGATGGAGTCGGGCTTGCGACCATGTCGAGAAGACAATTCAGGAGATGAAAGAATCTGATCACTACACTGGGCAACAAATGGAACCATTCATAATTCATGTCACTGGAAGCTCTGACAGCAGCACTGACACGGCCAGTGAAGGTGAAATAGACAACAGCAGCACTGACACAGCTAGCGAAACAGAGATGCTTTCATGGCTCCTTCTTTGAAATAGTGTTCATGTTGTATTTTGTCATTTGATTAGATTCTGCTCATTATAAAATAAAATATGATAGAAAAAATATAAGTAGATATAAAAAATAATCAAAAAATAATCAGCAAACAAACAAAAATAAAACAAATGAAATAAAGAATCGAGATGTCATTAATAGATACAGACTATTTAAATGAGTTAAAAAAATGAAGAAAATCACAAAAAAAATTCGTACACACCCGAGTTTCGAACCAGGAACATCTCAATCTTAAATTACTTGATGAACCTCTGGGCTATTATACCATATTAACCATTTTCCTTATCTAAAAGTCATAAGAGGTGCTGGAACGGTCGTCACTCGGAAAAATACGAATAAGTACGAAGCACAAGGCGGAGATTGGCGAAAATTAATCAGTCTCATGTCAATTTTGACAGACTATATACATATATAGTATGTATCTATCACCAAAATGCAAATAGTAATAAATTCAAATTTTGGTCTGTTCATAGAATCATGCACGGTTTACGTAAAGCGCGATTTCCATGAACAGTTATTTCTTAAGCAACAATGTAACTGGCAATGGAACTCTAAGATTCCTGTTATTTGTCATAGTAAGACAGACAGAAATGATCAGAAATCGATACGATCAAGCACCACACCTGTCCCAGGAAACCAACTGGGAAAATAACAAAATCACAATAAACATCACAAACAAAAGCCAAGAGGTCAGCCCTTTCCCTTCAGGTGACCACAAGGCAGCAATCTACAGACGCGAAAGCATGACAAACACAAGACATAAATAACACAAATTATCCACAAAAGAAGAAATGCCTCGGAACGGTCCATAAAAATATTTTACTGGAGGGCTTAAACAGGTTTCATGGCGCGCCAACCTCAGCCTTAGTCCAGATGTGGATCAAGACACATAGAAGTTTGGTTTGCATGAAAGACTCCTAACTTATCCATGCATCATCTCCTAGAACATATAAATCAAGATATAAAAATGAGATAAAGCAAATAATAAAGGATTCAACAGTACATAAAATTGAATACCGGTGTAAAAGAAATCCAACAGGTAAACCCTGGATAGCCTGACAACAGCCAAAGCATCAGGCCCTTACCATCGAATCATAAGATATGTTTTTGAGTCAGAACCGTTATACAGTCTGAAGTCCGACCCTGGCGTGCAATTGAAGAGGAAAAAAATGCCAACCGTGATTCGGTTGACAACCAAAAATAGTAAGTGAGTATGATCAGGAAATGCCACAATCACAAACGGCAGACAACCCCATGGCACCGCGAGGAAGCAAGCATGCAATGCAGTCTGTTGTAATAAATAAATGTTATAGCCAATCTTTATATAATGGGAAATTAGTTCAATAAACTGCGCTGAAAGATTATGAGAGCCAACAATCTTCTTTAATTTATACACTAAGTCACCATAAAATTCAGGATCCGAAAGTCTTTGGCGCAAGAGAGATTTAAGTCCAACTTGGAATTTAGATATCAAATATTATCGTTTATAAAATTTAGAAAATGTTTTGCGAAATTATTGATACCGATAGCCTTGTTTAAGAAAATTCTGAGTAAACAATTTAATGTGAGTGTTGAAGTCAGCAACATAGATAGATGCTCTAGTAAAACAAATGATTTGATCAATAGAGACTCCATAGGATGTAGAGCAAGGCACATCGCCATCTACAAATGGAAAATTGACGATTTTAAAATCGTCACTTTTATCATAAATTTTGGTAGAAACAATATCATTAGAAATTGACAAATGCAAGTCTAAAAACGCGGCCTCGGTATCAGAGGTATTAGCTATATTAAGTTGGGGTTCTGAATGGTATTTGACTTACCATATTGTCAAAATAAACGTTATTAATGTTTAAAATATCATCCAAATATCTGGATGTAGTGTTAAACATATCAATAATATCAGTCTGCTTATCATCAGAAATGGACATCATAAAGTCTCATTTATAATAAAGCAGAAATTAATCGCGACCAGGGTAGCACAATTTGTACCCATAGGAATTCCAACTGCTAGACTATACAACTAGGTGCCAAATCAAACACAAATGTTGTCCAACGAAAAGGTCAGCACATCACATACATTTTGACAAGTCCATGCATGATATGTTTAGGTTTTTCCGTAGTAAAAATTGTGATTCTGTCGTTTCATGCAAAGTAAGGAGAGCGTTCTCTATTGAAGGTTCTTTCAATAAGATCAATACGTTTATCTTTAATTAAATTATGAGGTAAAGTCGTGTAAATAGTAGAAAAATCATAAGTAGACAAACTGGTCGCATTGAAATCTCTAGCTTTAAGTTTATTTAAAAAATCACCTGAATTTTTAATAGACTAACGTCGAATTTTTGCTGGAGCTCTCATTTACCTTTTCACAGTACGTAATAACATATCTTTTAACAGCTGTAAGAAATAAGGTTAACAATTTAGAAAGTTATGTTGCCGTGCAAGAACTATAATAAGCAATACATCGTGTTTCATATGTTTTTATGGAATTTAGGTAACCAGTACAACGTAGGAACTTATTCATGGTTTTCTTTAGTTTTGACACCGAAACATATCTCTTTCAGTTCTTTTACAAGCATGGCTTGTGTGTTACAAGTAATGGAATATTTCATTTTGAATGGGCTTGCTTATTCATTTTCTCAAAATATGTTTGAAGATACACATAAACGGGTGATCTTAAGTAGGGCATAATCGTATCATCATAGAGGTAAACTCAAATCAAACAAGATAATATAGGCATCTACATGAGATTTTGGGTAATTGTTGCATATGCGCAAATGCCTTATTTAAAGATATCTATACCTTTATTAACTTCGCTTGGCAGACCCTAAACAGAGACAAGAGACAGCTTGCACACACACACACACACACACACACACACACACACACACACACACACACACACACACACACACAAGCCAGTTTGAGTCACAGTAGACCAAGCTAAACCCTTGTCAGGCTAAATATTCTATGTACTTCACTCTTCCTTAATTTTAATTTTATCCTGTTGTCCGGCAGAATTCCAGTTTCCATCAGAGCGGGAAACAGTGTGGGTCCCGATTAGATTGCTCTGCCACAAGCCAGCTGATCTAGATCTATAGTGTTTTCTAAAACGAGATAAATATGGGTTCATCAGGACAAGGAATTAAGAGAAGCGCCAACCCACTTATAGAAATTTCAGGCCAGACTCGTCATTAAGTCTGAGGCCTGACCAATCGCGGAAGCCATAATTATTATAAAGCAACTATAATCAGATTGATAATTGCCATAACTAGGCGTGAAGTCTGCTATACCCATTAATACCATGCTAAGGAGTGTAATATATGTCGCAGAGACTCTCATGAACAAAATCAGACAACTGCGCATACTGTCGTTCAACTCTGTAGGAATGTCTAAATAATTTACGATTACAGATTTTGTTATCATAATGTAAAAATTCACCTGTTAGACACGTATACACTCAAGTTTCCCCTGTGACTGTCAGTACTCAGCTGTAGAGAACAATTGCCTTGACAAAACCATGGTGTTACGTCATCCTCATTTTCAAAATTTCCATTAGTGATCAGTTCGTCGGCATACACGTGTAAACATCCGTAAAACAATATAGTATATACGACGAAAACGTTTATATTCAGTGTCATATTGTTTGTGTCCAAATTTGTATTGGTCCCTTATGTGATGAAACAGACCTTGGCGACTAGGAAAATAGGACTTCTTAACAACAACATGGACAACAATGCTGTGACAAGTACCATTTCTATGATTGGAGAAGCTTTTTGTTTGCCTAAAATTATAGCCATTATAATGTTATACGAATTGGGAATCATGGTCTGCTGTACATGATATGCATTTAAAATAAACGTAGTCGGAGACTAGTTGCCAAATACTATAGTATGCGTTAATTTGTGAGAAATGTCCCCATTTTACTGTAGATTTTGTTATGGTGGGGTGCTTAGTTACGCTCGTCCAATTGATAAGGATAGGCAAGTCCATTCCGTTTTGAGTTGGTTAATCGATTGTTAATCTTGTGGTCTGTATATTAAATCCCTTCTCTTGCTTAGTGGCTCTCGATGCTTATCCTTATCAGAAAAGTCTTATAAAAGTGATCCAGGCCAAGTACAGTAAAACCTGTCTTGAGTGGCCACTCAAAAAAAAGAACACCAAAAATTGGTTTGCAATACCAATTATCGCTTTATGCAGGTCAAAAGTATTGCATAATGCTCATAGGAGCATTCTGCAATACTTTCGACCTTCATTAAGATACCATTTTCCATTAAGACCTTGGGTTTGTCCACTTTCAATTGGCCGCTTAAGACAGGTTTTACTGTGTAGCTTTACACATAACCAATTTTAAAAATATACACAGAGAATCTTACACGAAAGACAATTTATATGAAATATGTTAATCGAGTCTTCGGAGAGTTTAATAAATTAGAACTTGAAATTCTGTTTATGAAACACTGTGCACTTCAACATTTCCTTGTCAATAAAGGGGTGCTCATTTTTTAAGACAATGGCCATCCTATGTTTGAAGGTTCTAGCTATACTACTGGTCATCCTGAATAACTGACCAAATGATGCTCCTATCTGTAATGATCCTATCTGTAATAACTTTCAAGATAGCCCGTTTACGAGTTTTCGATAACTAAATATTCACAGGGCAATAATTCGAAAAAATCAAATAGGTTTTTTTCCGTAAATTTCACCAGACAAGCTGTAATAATTTTCAAGATATCTATCTTATATGTACAAGTTTTCAATGCCAATATTTACAAAGGGCAATAACTCGAATACTAATAATATTAGTATTATTCTATTTTTAACAGGCAATCGATTCGTTAACTTCTATCTGCTGACCATGTTTTGGAGCTCTAATAGTTTTCCATTTTACTTTATTAAAATTTGCAAAAAGCCAATAGCACAACAATATTTTTTATTTGGTAATCTAATAGCTGACCAAGTCTGAAGCTCCTAGCTATAATAGTTTTCCAGATATCTTCATAAGTTTTATTAATACCCTAATTTGCAAAGGGCAAAACCAAATACCTTTAAAATTGTCTTGAGTGTGCAAGGTAGCCTAAATTGGATGCCAGGGTAAAACTTCTAGTATTTCGACGGAGAAAGCATTATTAAAACAAAATGTTTGCAAATCAGGTCAGCCTAGGAGCAGTCTGTTCAAGAACTAAGTTGACTGTTTTATTGCCAAGTCCACGTTTAAAACTTTTTAGAGGCCAAATTGTTTGATACAGATGCAAAAGACGACAATGCGGTCGGTTTTCTTGGGGAACAGCACTAAATTGTTATTCTTAAATCTAATGCATGAACTGTTGGATATAGCATCGCGTGCTTCTTTGCAAATGAAAGGCTTCCTTTGGTGAATTTATTTTTTGTGAGTTTTCAATATGGATATTTTAACCTAAACCATGTCAATATCCATTATATCACATGGTGTTACCATCAATAAAGTACAGATTACAGAAGATTTTCTCTGCAAGACATAACATTAAACTTTCACCAGCGTTCTATTTTATAGAAAATTGATGATAACAATGTATGGAATTACATTTGAGCTGTGACATGAGATTTCCAACAATGTCGTTTATGCGACAAGCAAAGCCTCCGATCAGCCTGCGCATACGCGCAGTCTGATCAGACCCTTTGCTAGGCGCTTGAATATTTTATGTCTGTTAAGCTACTGACTGAACACTATTTGGAGTTTCTTAACTTTTAAGGGGGCTGCACACGCTCGTCTGAGTCTACACTTGTTAAAATGCCACACTGTTGGAAATCACATGTCGCGGCTATTAGTGCAATATCACGCATGGTAAGCAATTGAATGCGGAACCGTGGTTAGGAAAAGAAATATGTGGCGTTGTCTTTTGGTTACGCATTACAGTAGCCAAACGGTGATACACTGTATACATTCAAATTAGTGGACGATTATCTCATATATTATGCAAAACGTTTCTGAAATCATAGCATGCTACATGCACTGTAAATTCGGCATTGCTTGCAGTAATTTTATTTTCGCGAATAACGTTTGGTTTTGTTTGTTTGATATGATTCTTTACGTCCACTCAACAATCTTTCAGTTATGCGGGACGGGTCTTCCTGGGTTGAACCAGTACTAAGCTAGGATAAATGTGTCTTGCTCAAGGACCACAACGCAGTGACGCTGGTGAGGCTCGAACCCGCGGCCCTTCGGTCTCGAGTCAAGCACTCTACCACTGCGCTCCCAACGAATGACGTTAAAATATATGTTTTCGACGTTAATATGTCGTGACTGGGGCATGGTTTACTTACATTAGTAAACGACAGAGTGCTTTCGACATTTCACGAGGGTTTTATTTCACGAAACTTCCCGAAAATAAAACTCTCGCGAAATTTCTGAATTTACAGTACCTTGTAGCATATCTTGTACATAAAGATATACAACCGCATGAAATGTACAAACTATGGGGAAAATAAGTCACAGAATTACAATGCTTCCTTAAAGTTAAGTACCACCTTAGTTAAGTATTGGTATTTCAAAATGATTTTCTTAACAAATAGCCAGGCTTGGTGCAGTACATTATGGTCATAATGTATTAAAAACATAAGTTGTTCAAAATGCAGGTTATAGCTCTATTTTGCTGCCATAATCGCTAGAAATGTACAAATTGTCAAACTTGTGCTACAATGCGTTGTACATTTCAAGCAAATGTTTACGTTATGCATATAAATACCACGCTCTTTCTCTAAAGGCCCCTATTATTCTTGATCCGTCAAATCAAACTGCCTTAGATCAATTTCAGCATGATTTCCTTGCAAATACAAAATGACGAATTTGTCTTTTATTTATTACCATATCGGAAGGCGAGTAAGAAAAACTTTAACTATTTACCTGCTGGTATCGTCTGCTGATAGTAACCTTTCCAAACAGTTTTCATCCAGATAAGACCCGACAAAACACCGGGCCTGTTCTAGGTTCAAATTGTTTGACACTTTGTTGACATTCCTGAAAGAATTTTTTTCTAAAACTGATTTTAAAAAAAATCAGCAAACGACAAAAGCATGCAAAATTGCCCAGTATAGTAGGCAAAGCGTAAAACAGCTATAATGACATTCTGTCATATAACTGGTATGTGTTAAGCATAAACTGATCACTCACATTACTTTCCGCGCCAGCAGACGTAAATATTTCCAGACCAATAAACAATTTGAATCTAAAACAGACAGACAAGTGATACTCATTTGTCAAAAATGAAAGTTTATTCTAATTCCTTAAAGTTTTTATTTTGGTGAATGTTCAGTATTCCGTCCATCTAATGGAATAGAATTTACGTTATATAAACATATTGCTTTGAAATCGTATGTAATGAATTGTCAAGTTTTTGCCTTATACTTTAAATCCTAAATGTATCTAGTGGACTTACACGGACCAATTTATGGATCCATAAGGAAGGGAAGCTGGAACACAGACAAAGGAAGACATAACTTAAAGAGACAAACAAAGACATATAACTAAGAGACAAACAAAGACATAATTTATAACTAAGAGACAAACATAGACATATAACTAAATTAGACAAACAAAGATACAAAGAACTAACTAAGACATATAACCAAAACAGACAAACAAAGTCATATAACCAAAAAGACAAACAAAGACGTATAACTAAATGAGACAAAGACAGAAAGAATTAAAACAGACAAACAAAGCCATATAGCTATAACAGACAAACAAAGACAGTTAACTAAAACGGACAAACAAAGACATACTAACTACACAGACATATACAGTCATATAACTAAAACAAACAAAGACAGTTTACTAAAACAGACAAACAAAGCCATATAACTAAAAGAGACAAGCGAAGACAGTTAACTAAGACAAGCAAACACAGACATATAACTAAAACAAACAAGACATATAACTAACCAGACAGGCAAGACATATAACTAAACAGACCAACAAAGACATATAACTAAAACAGCAAACAAAGACATTTATCTAAAACAGACAAAGACATTTATCTAATACAGACAAACAAGTATAGCTTATTCAATGTTTTGTGTTGGTTATGGAATATATACGAGGAAGCGGAGCTCCCGAGTGTATATTTCATAACAAACACAAAACATTGTATAACCTATTTAGCCCTGACCCAGCTGTTTCCTGTGTTGGTTTCACATCCTGAAATGTACACATTATGTAGCATTTTGCTGCATTTCGTTTAGGAGTTTCATTTCTTTTTTAGCCATGGATGCGTTTACATGGGACAAATGGATTTTATTAGCAGCATTATATTAGATTTGTTTTCAAAATTATCTGGGAATCATTGAATTGATCACACGTTACAGATGTAGAGGCTGATCAGTCCCCACTGATTGCGCATTCTACCCTGATTCCCAAACAGTGGAGACACTCAGATCAGCATGTATATTCATATGTGGTTTGGTCATGCTGTTTTTATCAAAAAGCATTTTGGGACAATCAGTGTAATTTTTGACCCAGTTGCAATGTACATGTGCAGCCTGGTCAGTGTTTTCTGCAGTCTCCTCTTTTTGTGAAACAGCTCACATTTGAATTTTACAAGATTCTGTGTCAATATTCTTTTCATTTAGGGTTGTTAAAAAAATGGCGAAATTAACATTTTGGACTGCAATTTCCTCTCATCAAGTTATGGGAATGAGTCTCACAAAAGTATGGGTTAATGAAAATATACCACGCTGAATATGGTCCTTTTCTTGCAACTGATTGGCTGAAAACAAAAGGAAGTGGGCAGGTCATGGGCTAAAGTCATATAACTAAAAGAGACAAGCAAAGACATATAACTAAAATAGACAAATAAAGACATACAAATAAAACAGGCAAACAAAGACAGTTAACTAAAACAGACGAACAAAGACATATAACTGAAAGAGACAAACAAAGACAGTAACAAAGACATATTACTAAAAGAGACAA
The DNA here is from genome assembly GCA_964019695.1 of Loripinus fragilis. NCBI lineage: Eukaryota > Metazoa > Mollusca > Bivalvia > Lucinida > Lucinidae > Loripinus > Loripinus fragilis. The sequence goes on from OZ026515.1 coordinate 124,331,755, forward strand.
ACAACGACATAATAATTAAAACCGGCAAAATGTGACACATAACTAAAACAGACAAACAAAGAAATAATGACGAAAATAGACAAACAAAAACATACGTATAACTAAAAGCGATAAACAAATAAATAGCGACAAAACTGATTTAATGACCTTATTCCATATAAGTTAGTAAGGTACACATTTGTCCCTTTAGTCATCCCATTATGGGCGAATAGAAAACCTATCTACAAGTTTCAAACTGTACGGGTATGTTTGTCTACATATACACGTATGGTATATCAAGGACCGCTGCCATGTTGCCGTCCATAAGTGAACAGTAGCGTTGTTTGTGATAAAGATTTACAAAACCCTTGGAGTATTTTTCTTTCTGTTTCTTTCAATTGAACGTACATTTAATTCTTGGTGAACGGCCTTTTAGCTACTTCATTAAAATGTACAAGTAAAGTGAAGATCAGACAAAATGAGGATTATCTTGACATTCTTCAGGATCGCAGAGGGAACATGTTCATAAAAGAAGCGGGCTCTGGTAAGATCGCCGACAGGATATAATATTACCGTGTTAGACTGCCTCTCCACCATGCCAAAAATCCAAATGCGCAGACCCGGACGAGGATTCCCACGACGATATTTCATCTTTCTTCTAAATAATGTCTCATCTATTTCAATCTCACATGATAGCACTTTATGTCTAGTGTGCAGGAATGGTTCTTTAAAGAGTTCTCTTAAAAACTAGCCCAATTCACCGTGGTACTACTGGAACTGATTCCAGAAAATATAAAACACTGTAACAGAGTCATCTTATCCAAAAAAGATTTGATAAATACCATAGCGTCTTGAATTTTTATATTGGATCTGTAAGACAAAAAAACCCGTCACAAACTCTTCTCGTGGTCGCGGTTTTTATAACACCCAAACAAGGCCCCGCTGGCCTTTAACGCCTCTAATTAAACGCCATGTTGCACCTGGTTCCACAATCTATTTGGATGGGTAGAGCGCCTATTGTGACTTGAATAGTATTAGATATAAATAGTTTACTATACTCCATAAGTACAGTTTCAAGAAAGTGTACATTAACCAGGCTACAGAGGTAAGAGTCGTTTGCTATACGAACGAGATTGAAGGAGCATGGAAGCACGCCAAAGAGCACTTCGAAAGAAATTAAAGGAACACAGTTTTCTCAGTTCGAGGGACACCTGACTATGGTAATATGGAGATGGGAGGCAAAAGAGCGCATGCATTTAGCCTTCTTTGACCTGCTACGGTCCATATACAATCTGAAAGGTTCGCCCCATTATCTGTACACAAGGCCATTGTGTGATTTTTGGATAGAGCCCGACGCGGCCACAGTTAGTGTGGAATGGAAGATTATACCCACAGATTCCAATGCTGATTCAGAAGTGTCTTTGCAGTCTTCACAAAGATATAATGAGGCTCTCGTCGTTAGTAGTGACGACAGCTACATTAGACCAGGCCTCCAGATAAGAGTGCGTAGCTGAAAATTATTTTTCTTATTTCTCAACCAAAACAATATGTTGTTGGTACTCAAAAGAACCGTCTCAATGAGACGGTTCTTTTGAGCACCCAAAACACATGTTTAAACTGATGGATAAGAAAATAATCGCAATTTTACGCAAATTATTTTTGCTTAACTGGTCCTATGTTAGACCAAATCAAAATTCAGATAGTCCAAATGTGGTTTGTTTATTGAACATCTGCGTCATCTAACACAATTACCGAGACAGATATTGCAGCCGTATTTTCTGGCAGTCTGTCAGGGGAGGATGAAGCAGATAATACACTAGTAGAACATCTCTCTACACCTCCGCCTTCAGCTACACCTGTATAAGTGACTACTCGTACATGGAAAAAGGGAACAAAGGCACTAGTTCTATTAATTTAAGTCTGTATTTATGTATTAAAGTGGTTTTGAGTATTTTATACCAATAGAAAGGTGATGTGATTTTGCCAAATTCTGGTGCAGCAAAAAAAAAAACTGGTGGCTGTTTATAGCAAAACAACCACAACCACCCACGTCTGCAGAAGCTTCAGCAGTAGATTCTTCAAAGGGCCGTTCAGAATCAGGGGAAATCAGGCTTACAAAGTTTGTCACCAAAAGGGATATGTGGAAGATAAACAAAAACGGACCAAGAAGAAGCAAAAAAAGACCCCCAGAAGTCATAGTAAAGGTGACTTCGTCTGAGAGCTCTTGTCCGATGACGATGACTTTGCTGTGTTACCTATCAGATGACCAGTGATCATGTCAATTGATTCAGTTATATGTGTGGCAAATACCACAAACGTGAAATTTATTTTAACAAGATTATGTAACCGAAAGGGTTTACTGTAGGATCTTGTAAATTGAATTTTAATGATATACCGGAAAGTTTTACGGTAGGATTCCAAACAGATTAGGTTAATTTTCAGTACAGTTTTAATTAACGCTATGTGAAATGGAATGCAATATATGACAATAAATTGAACCACCAGGCTTTGCAATATTTACCTTCAGAGATATGCGCAATGACATAAAGTTAAACATTCAGCCTCTGTGTGTGACTTCCAACAACTTTTTTTCTGCTGGGTTTGGGATGGTGTATAAGGTGACAGTTGCATGGAAAAAGTATGGTTAGTGTATTTCTATTGTTACCCCCTAAGATATTTATAGTAAGATGCAAGCGTCTACTTGACATGGATCAAATAAAAAAAATGGCGAATACGTGTAGTGTTTAAAATTAGAAATTTATCCAAAAGAAACGTCCCTGTGGAGAAGATAACGGGATATTGCCAAACAAGTCAGGTGAATATCGGCTGAGCAATGGGCAACTGTCACCCAATTAGATGACATTTTGCTGTTTGCTCACATGTCTTTCGAGTAGTGCTCTATGAAATAGTAGAATTATTCGTTCAGTCAGTTGCTTTCTTTCCTCTAAAGATAAAATCTGACATCTTCTGAGAACATGGGTACACGACTTCTGAAAAATATGAATGGAGACAAAGGGGAATCATGCAAGCGTAATGAATCAAAATGCGGTGGCTGCAGTGTCTGGCGTGATTTCTTAGTCTGATGCACACAAGTACACGCTGAATGTCTTCGTTTTTCACACAGGCATTTTCATTATATTGCTTTTTTCGTAAGTATTTCATTGATGGATTTGACTGATAGAAATATAGGTCTCTTACTCTTTGCTTGCTGGTAAATTTCGCATACGTTTGTCGTCTGCTGATGCCTTTCAAAATTAATGTTTTCAAAAGAAGTCTTTCAGGAATACCTCCAGATCTCAAACGGTTAAGATCCAGATCAAACCCAACATCTTTTCGGGCCAGCTCTGGGTTCAAATTCTTTGTAGTGTTATCAGCAGACGACACTGTTAGTAAAATAGTTAATTAAACTGTCTGCTAGGCACTTTTCCATTGTGCAAGCGATAGTGATAGATTATTTGAGAAGATAATTGTTAAACTTTAGAAATTAATCACAGTGAAATTGAACTTTTCGAAATTACCAATTCATCCATCGTTCTGACAAAATATCTGTGAACCCAAACTATATGTAAGTAACAATTTAATCTTTCGAAGACAAGAAACCCCTAAACAGGTACTTTGACAAAAAGTGAAGACCCAGATGAATTTCATCAGGGTCTGCACTGTTTTCTGAGGCAAAATCAATCTACAGAGAATAAATAGAATATTATTTTTTTTTGAAATCAAAACCTGTGACCTCTCATTATATACAATGGTCCATTCTGACTTCATTGTATTTCACTTTATGGAAAATTCCATTGATTCTAAAAGGTTAGCTATAACAGAAATACGAAACATTTTGTACTCTACGAAATCGTTAGGTATGCACGTATTGTCTATGTCCCTTGTGATCACTATTGTCGACAAGCGCTCATTTTACCACGTATTCATTTAGCGTTGGCCATAAAATTCGCAGGGTATATCAGCCATTAGTGTAAAATAAGATGAAAAATCGACCTGTTGGTGTGCACTATAATCATCGTGTAAGTCCGTCCGTCCGTTAGCAGTTAGTGAACATGCTCATAACTCTTGAATCACATGGTGTATTTTGATCAATGTTTGCATATGTATGCATGTCAACATTCCCTAACCACTGACATGCGTTACTTTTTTTGATTGACAAGGCCTTGCCGAGCCTATACGGCAGGCTGGTTGTGGCCAGTTAGTACAAATGCTCATAACTCTTGAACCAGATGACATACCGGTATTTAGATCAAGTATCGCATACTTACATGTATTTATTGTAATATTTTTAAGACACTGGTATGCAAAACAGTGACGAGATATTTTAGTGAAAATGCTCATAAGTCTTGAACCGCACAGAGTGTTTTGATCAATGTTGCATACTTATACATTTAAAATTGTCTAGACACTGGTATAATATACTAATTTGGAATCTGGACCAATGGATCAGATGTGTAAAGAATGTGTACATTAGCCAGGCTATTTTTTCAGCAAAGCAGAACCCATTAAACAATTTTACCAGATACCTCATAAGAAAGATTTGTGTGAAATTATTTTGAATTTGAACCAGTGGTTCAGACGAAGACGCCGTTAAAAGATATTTCTTATCTAAAGCTCTGTCAGCAATCTTGCTTGGCGGTCCAAACCCATTTAGCCCATTTTGGTAGAGTGTATGAGGAAAATTTCTGTGAAATTATTTTGTATTTGGATACTTCTTATCTAGAACACTGTTTCGTCGATAATCCCGATGATGGATAAAACACAAGTCAACTCCGATTGTGAGTTCTACGATATTTATAGGCTACTTATTTTCTTAACAAAGTGCGGGCCCTACGATGCTATGGCGCCGTCTCAAAACTACTAACTTCCCTAGCAACGTACGTTGAAATCACGTTAAAGTAACGTTGTGCAACGGACGTCACATCCGTTGTACAACGTTAACGTAACGCTTTGCAACAGACGTTACGTCATTTCATTTAAGTTAATTTGTTGCATTTAAAAACTTCAATCCATTTTTCCCCTCCTCAAAATATAAAGTATTTTGATCAACTGTTACAAACTGGAGAACAAATTATCAGTTGAATGTGTAAATAGGTAAAATTAACTTAGATTAAAATGATCCATTTCAGTATGAGCTAAAATGCAGCTTCAGAGTTCCATTCCAATATGAATTATCAAGTTTGTATTTAGCAATTACTTTGAATTACATGTTCGTTTGATATAAATGTCTTACTGATCACATTCTAGTGGACACAGCTTCGTCACTGATCTTACAAGGGTCCCCTGTCCGACCTGGACTTTCACAACTCGAACTCGCCCGTCTGTTCCAGGGTAAACCTCCAACACTCTTCCCAATGGCCAATTTCCCCGTGATGTATCTGGCGAGACCACGAGTACAACATCTCCTACCTTGACATCCTGACGTTCCTGGGTCCACTTTTTCCGTGCTGCAAGTGCTGGTAGCCATTCTCGGAGCCAACGCTGCCAAAAGTGCCGGACTAGTTCTTGGATCCGGCGCCATCGTTTTCTAAGGTTGAACTGCGTTGAATCCACTGACGTTGGCGCAAATTGACCCCCATTTTGTCCATGCAGGAAGTGGTTTGGGGTCAGGGGTACATCATCCACTGGGTTTGCTGATTGATATGTCAAGGGACGTGAGTTGATAAGTCCCTCAGCTCCAATTATTGCAGTCATAAGCTCCTCGTCATTTATGTCTGCATTCCCTAGAATAGCACTGATAGCCCGCTTTGCTGATTTTATCATGGCTTCATGCACTCCACCGAAATGCGGAGCGAGTGGTGGATTAAAGTGCCACTTTACTCCTTTGTTTGCTGCTGATTCTGTAATTTTGTCTTCATCGATTTGTGAAACTAATAATTTTAGTTCATTGTCAGCTCCCTTAAAATTAGTACCATTATCAGAATATACCTCTTCAGGGAGTCCTCTACGGCTAGCCATTCTATAGAAAGAATTCAAGAAGGAGTCCGTGTCGAGACCAAAGGCAATTTCTAGGTGTACAGCTCGCGTGGCAAGGCAGGTGAACAAACATAGATACCTCTTTGCGCGACGTTTCCCTCGACCCTGCACGGTAATAAATGGTCCCCCGAAATCAACAGCTGTCCTTGTGAATGCTCGCAAGCTCATCTTCAATCTTGATATTGGCAATGGAGCCATAATTTGCTCACAGGCCTTTGCTTTACGTCGGCGACATTCCGCACATGCCTTTTCGAACTCCCGTATAACCTCACGTGCAGACACGATCCAATACCTAGCTGATAAAGCTGACAATGTTTGGTTGGTCCCTGTGGCGTGACGTCCTTTTTCATGAAACTCTTTCACAATTAACTTTGTTACCCAGCTCTTCCTGGGTAAAATCACTGGATATCGTACGTCATAGGACAAGAATTTTGCGTGTTTTAAGCGGCTATCTGAACGCATTAGTCCATCGCTGTCAAGTTTTGGTTGTAAACCCAACAATTTGCTACTTGACGATAATACCTTTTCATGCTTCAAAGATTCATATTCCTCTGGAAAATATGAAGATTGTGTCTCCTTGATAAGTTTGATCTCAGCCTGGTTGAGCTCATCGGCTGACAGTTCCCCTGTCATTCTGTCTGTCTTTAATTTCTGGCAGTTTTCAATGAAACGATCTACCCATGCCTGAATTCTTTTTAGCTTAAGCCAGCTGGAATAGCGATTTGGATCCACTAGAACTTGTGACCTACGGACGCTAATCGACATGAAGACTGAAGATAACGAATCACCAAATCTGCTGTCCTCATTTTTAGATTTGGTTTTCCTTAGGGTTGATGTAGATCTCTTCAGTTCCGCACTCCAACTAGGCTGTACAAAGTTTTTATTTATAGGCCAGGTCTCCTCTGGTTCTCCAAGGAAATCTGGACCTCTCCACCATGCGTTATTTCTTATCAGATCTGTTGCTTTCATTCCCCTGCTAAGAAAGTCTGCTGGATTTAATTCTGTTGGTACGTAACGCCATTGGTCTGGATTTGTATAGCCCTGAATTTCTCCAACTCTATTTGCTACAAATAGTTTGAACTGACGACTTCGACCACGAATCCACCACAGAACATTCGCGCTGTCTGACCAGAATGTAGCGGAGCCTACGGAAATATCTAGCACCTTCGAAATTCTCATAGCCAAACGAGCCCCAACCACAGCAGCCATCAGTTCTAGGCGTGGGATGCTTGTTGATATAGTCGGCGCCACTCGTGTTTTTGCTGCAACTATGTTCCGAGTAACACAGCCATCCATCCTTAGACATCTAGCATAAACCACAGCTCCGTATGCATTCTCTGATGCGTCCACAAATATATGCAACGAAATGGTTTCAGATGCTCTCTTATCTTGGAACAGACATCTTGGAATCTGCAGCTGTTTCAGATCGGTAAGCTCATTGAACCACGCACGTGCAGAAATGGTTAGCGATTCGGTTAGCTCCTCATCCCACTCCAAACCAGTTGTCCACATGTCTTGCAGCAGTATTTTTGCCCTGATTGTAAATGGTGCAATAAAACCGATAGGGTCGAACAATGTAGCTATCTTTTTGAGAAAGTTGCGTTTTGTATACACCATACTATCATCCGGCGCATTTTCCTTATAGGTAAACTCGTCTCTATCTGCCACCCACCACACTCCGAGTGTTTTGGCACTTGGCAGCTGGTCACGATCTAAGTCAACCTCAGCCTTGCGATCATTTTGAGGAATAACTGAGAGTAAAGTGGATGAATTCGATAGCCATTTTCGAGCATGCATGCCAGCTTTTGTCAAAAGGCGTGAAAGTTGTTTATACAATTCAATTGCATTTTCATCTGATAGTGTCGAGTCCATTGAATCGTCCATGTATGTTGATTTTTGAATTATTTCTGCTGCTACCGGAAAGTCTTTCTGACATTTTTGGGCATGATACTGCAGTACAAATTGTGCTTGAAACGGCGATGAGTTCACTCCAAACACAACTCGGTCGAATTCGTAGATATCTGGGTGGCTATTCTGATTGATTCCCCTCCACAGAAATCTATGATATGGTTTATCCTCTGGTGTGATCCCAATACGTAGATACATTTCTGCAATGTCGCAAACTACTGCTACTGGAAACCTTCTGAAGCGTAGTAGTACGTCAAACAGATCCCTTTGTAACTTGGGCCCTTGGTGTATGACGTCATTTAAAGAGACTCCGTCATATTTAGCCGATGCATCAAATACGATCCTAGTTTTTGTTGTTTCTTTGTCAAGTCTGATGACCGGAAAATGTGGCAGGTACCATTTTGATTTACTTTTCTCGTGCTCCATTATCTTCCTTACATATCCTTTCTCAATATACTGTTCAATGCACTTGCTGTAAGAGTCTGCAATGTCCGGTGATCGTTTTAGTCTCTTCTCAGTGTTTTCAAGTCTTCGTAGAGCCATATCATAGTTGTTCGGTAAAACTGGCTGACGCTCTTTCCAAGGGACACCAACCCGATACATTTGATTTTCATAGTTTATAGAATGTTCTGCTGTTTGCAGGGCTAGTTTTTCCTCCAATCGAATCACAGGGGGTTCATGCATCAATGGCTCCTCCTCAAACTCCCAGAATTTCTTCAAATTTGCATTCAACGTCTCTAGAGATGACTGATCTTTTACAAAGAACGTGCTGGCAAAGTTTGTTTGCAACATTGAACCATCTCTCTGTCCTGGGTTTCCAACGCAGGTCCACCCAAGTGGTGTTAGCCTCGCTATAGGTTCGCTTGGCTTTCCTCTTACTTCTTCGAGTGTGGAATGAAGATACGCACAGTCTAGGCCAATGAGCAGATCTACAATTTCTCTTTTTGTACTGTGTGGAAAGTCAATATTCTTTAAATATGGCCAGCGACTTTTACATTTATTCCAATCAAAAACTCTCATGTCTCCTGTAACCCTATTTGCTGTGTAAGCGTTAACTGTCATATTAACACTGCCGTTCATACTCTCTAATTGAAATTCTACTGGTTTGCTTTCGAATGTCTCAACTTGGCCATTTAAGACATTGACCATTACTTTTTCTGTTTTTCCTTGCAGACCTAACTCAGCTGCAACATCTGCATTGATGTAACTTTTTGTGCTGCCATCATCTAGCAGGGCGTTGACTTTCAATGATCTGTCACCATTTCTAAGTATCACGGGGATGGTACGAAGAGCAATGTAGTCTGGTCTGTAATCGTCTGTGGCTGTCATAGATGTCTGTTGGCTTTGTCCTTTCCCCTCCGTAACGTATGTGACTGAAGTGGTCAGAAGGGTGTCCATTTCTGGGCGGTTTGAATAAGGTTCCTTATTATATTTATTTCTCAAACCCTTCAGTTCAGTATCATGATATGAAGAAGGAGGTTGCTCTATAATTTCTGATTGGTACCGCTGTCGATGTAGTAACCTGTGATGTAATTCTTGGCAACCTTCATAACCACACTGTCGGCTTCTTGGACATTTTTTCCCAACATGCCACTCCCCTAGACAACGATAGCATAGCTGAAACAGCTTTGCCAAATTCCATCGCTCTGTTACAGACTTATCTGCGAAATGTTGACAATTCCAAATTCTGTGTGGCTCCTTGCATAGTTGGCATTCGATAGATTTCCCTCGTCGACCCTCCTCAGTTGTTTCGCCAAAGAATGCTCGCTGGTTGTTGTTTCTGTAGAATGGCTGCGACGCTTGGTTCGATGATTGTCCAGTCAACCCGTGCACAGTCTCTGTAGCAACGGTCTGAAATTCAGATTCCTGTATAACCCAAGTCCTTAGAGTAAGTACAGACCCTGACGCGCTATTCTCGAAAACCCAGCGGTGATAGCGCGCCAATAGTGACTCTGGCAATTTCCTCTGCAATTTTGTATAAAGCGAGCCGTCTTGTAATTCATGGTGAAGACCCGCCTCTTTCAAGTTGATTATGGCAATGTCCAGCAGGTCGGCAAAGTTCTCTAAATCTCTGGCGTTCCCCAGTCGTATTTGTCGAAAATTCTCTAAATCTTCAAGGTAAATGGCAATCTGTCTGCGTTTGCCACCGTACTTTCGATCCAGCCTCTCTTTCGCTGCTTTATAGGCGTATGCTGAATGCCCCAAATTTTCTATTACTTTTAAGGCATCGCCGGATAAATATTGGCGTAATTGCAGCAATTTATACTCGTCCGTCGCAGGTGCACTGTCAATACAGGCCAAGAAAGCAGCTTTCCAATTTTGGTATTGTCGCTTTTCTCCTGAAAACACCGGTATCTGTACACGCTTCAGTTGCCGCCATAAATCGTGACCGATAGATTGCGCTGAACTAAGATTCTCTAATGGGACATTACGTGTACTCGTGTCAGCTAAACGGCTCCCTGGGTTCGCATAGTGTTCATCTGGGTACTGGGGGTTTGCATCATGATGGGTATCATTCAATAACGGGGCTTTTTCAAAAGTCATATTGTGCTGAACAGTACTTTTTGGAGAGATGAGGTTATCTCTAGCAGTGCAAAGGTCAGGTACCGATTCACCGAAAAATTTAAATGAGTTTACCTCGGATACTGTCTGATTTTGAAATGGAGTCACGCCCTGTTTGCGATAAGTCTCACTCTGATCAGAAATGTTCATTCTCTCCAGCAAATCGATCGAAAGAATGTCCGAAGATACACTCGAGTTGTCACTCTTTCGAGACTCTAAATACTCCCTGGCAGACTCAGACGTCATGTAGAAATCTTCTTCGATTCGGATCATTTCCATCACAACCAGCTTACGTTTTTTGTTTTTCGCCGTTCTTGGTATAAAAGTCCGAAAAATTTGTCAGTACCTCGATAGCTATTGCTTGACAAGTGTCCATGTTTTGACGTGCTTGACGGACATCTTTTCGGCTTGGCAAATCATCTTGATCTAATAAATCTAGTAATTTATTTCTTGATCGTGTAAAGTTAGATTTCACACGGGTCTTGTCTTTCTTGAATTGTACTTCCATTTCCTCAAAGTCGCATAGGGCCTCTGGATGATTCTCGTTAACAACTTCCATTGCGGATGACGCCATTCTCGATCTTCGAATTATTTCTACTATTCTTCAAATTTAGAACCTCGCTCTGCTACCATATGTTTCGTCGATAATCCCGATGATGGATAAAACACAAGTCAACTCCGATTGTGAGTTCTACGATATTTATAGGCTACTTATTTTCTTAACAAAGTGCGGGCCCTACGATGCTATGGCGCCGTCTCAAAACTACTAACTTCCCTAGCAACGTACGTTGAAATCACGTTAAAGTAACGTTGTGCAACGGACGTCACATCCGTTGTACAACGTTAACGTAACGCTTTGCAACAGACGTTACGTCATTTCATTTAAGTTAATTTGTTGCATTTAAAAACTTCAATCCAAACACTGACGGGCATCTTGTTTCTAGGAGCGAAACCGTGTAGACAATTTTGCCAGATCGCATCATTTCTGTGAAATTATTTTGAATTTGGACCAGTGGGTGAGGAGATGCGTTTTAAGAAAAATCTTATCTAGAGCTCTGGTAGCCGTCTTGTTCGGCGGAGTGGCACCATATAGACAATTTTGGCTGAGGGCATTATGGGAAAGTTATCTGTGATTTGATTATGGACCAGTGGTTCGAGAGCAGATGTCGTTTTAAGACAGTCCTTATCTATAGCTCTGGCGGCCATCTTGTTCGGCGGAGCGGAGCCGTTTGGATAATTTTGGCAAAAGGCACACTAAGATAAATTCTATTTGCAACCGGTTTCAACAAAAAAGCAAACACTATTCAATCCTTACCAGGATTAGAGAGGCTTTTGTGGCTTCTAGAGAAATAAAACACTAAAATTGATGTACCTTAAGAAAGTCACTAGTAGAAAAATCTTCTCGGAACCCGCTTTTTAAAGAGACTAAGTCTGCAACTATGAACATTTTTCGTAATTTTATATTTTCTTTTTAAATCATTTGTTAAAGTAGAATTAAGTTACGCTTTCACAATAAATATGTTCACTATAGCTGAAAACTGCACGGAAAAGTGAATTATCTTATAAAAACATGTGTGTTTTCTCGTGTTGGTATTTATTTGCGTCCCTCCAATAATTATAGACTGTCAATTTTAACATATATGCTGTTGTTTTGATACGGATAAATTATTTAGATTTACGAAATTGGTAAAATTTATACCTGAATTTTAGTTGTTTTTTTTCTGTGATCTTGAATAATAGAAACATTAGTTCTAAAATAAAAAGATCAAAAGTTACAGACTATGCAGCTTTAAATGACACTTCTTACCATAAAATATACCAAGTCTGATGGCCCTGCTTGACAGTGTGTATGTACAAGCTGCTCACATTTTGCTAAACAATACATAAATCCCCATGATCATGTGAAACATTTACAACTGAATACTTGTCAGCCTATTTGATTTTTTCAAAAATCAGCTTCCAGTTTCTGTATAAGAAAATGAAAGTTAAATTGTGAGTCATTCACACTTTTAATTTGGCCAGATAGTCACATTTGCTATTTTTAGTTGCAAGAAAATGATACACAGAAACAACACTTTACAGTATAAAATGCAACAAAATGTATTTAGAGCCAAGAAGCTAAGGCTACCCCATTATATTATCAAATATACCCATGTGCAGCTGATGGGATCAGTGTTTGCTACCTCAACCAGTCACAGCAAGAAAGAAAACTGATACAAATATCGGGTAAATGTATAACTGCAACTGCAATTTAACACCACTGATGCTCGCTCTTGCAGTAAGAGCATTACAAGTTTCTAAGGTCTACGTTCACCACAGGTCGTTCACATTACGGTCAGTTGATTGCTTTCACCAGACACATTTTGCATTTTAAGTGGTAACAGGTAAAATTTCCAAGTCATCATAAGTTTCGAAAATAAGCTATGAAAATTTGTATTTATCTTTGCAAATAATGCAGACCCTGTTGAAAAGGCGAATTTTTTATGGGTCATATTTGTTAGCCGAAATACCCGTTTTATTTGCAGGTCATTCCCTTAAATCTAATTTACATGACCATATTCTGAAAAAGTAGATTTTTCTCCAAAGTTATGACCTTGACCCTGGGAGTAAGTGGCTAAGTGTTGTACATGGCACACCATCGTGCTATGTGTAAGAATCCTGCCATGTAATGAATTAAGTCTACTCTCGTAGAAGATATGGTCTGGTCGTGTAATTCTGATCGTAACAGCTTCTGATCATGGTTGAGTAAACCTTGGGTGTAGGTGGCTAAACAACTTCAAGCTATTTTGTTATCATAATGTGAAGCTAATATGAACAAGCAAATTTGACAACGAACGAATATCTCCCGCCTAATTATTTTGCCATGGTTTGCTATTTTGGCCTTATCAAGTCTGAATTGTCTAAAATATAAGCATATTAGAGACAATAACAAACTTTCCGACACCGCCATACACTTGCAATAGATATTCATTATGTTCATCCGTAAACATGTTATTGCTCTGAAAACGTTCAAGTAAGTAAATGGCAATACTTCCTCTATTATGGAGGATTTACTAATGAAACAGCTCCAGTACCACTATATCACGGTGATACCTATTTAGGCGCGTTGCTGAAATTCAAATTTTCGAAAAAACTTACCTCATCGTCATAAAGGATGAAACAGGTCTTAAATTCAAGATGAATGACTCTACTTTATTTCTGATTGGGTCGTACGCTCAAAAATTGGTAGCATCATATTAAAAAATGGGGAGATAACTCAATGTTTGCAAAAAAACGGAAACTTAAAGTACGGTTTTTAAACTGATTTTGTATTGACAAAAAGACGTTCTTTTTCGCAAATTATTTTATTTTCTAAAAGTAAGTTTACTGTCATTTATATTTGTATGAGTTTTATTGATTTTTATAAATTTAAACATAGTTTTTTTTGGGGGATAACTCTTACTACCCTTTAAAATTTAATATTTTCCTCTATATTATTCCTTGTAATACCGTTATATTTAATCAGAACCCGCAAAACTTCATAATTTCTAAAACAATTGTCTTTTCGCTTTTCAAAAACATGATTTGCCGCATCCTGATATGCCTGACGGCTCAGAAATTTGCTTCTTAAGTTGCCACCCCTGTGTGGAAAAACAGCGTTTTTATGCATTTTTCCAACACACTTGAAACGAGCATAGGAGATTCCCTGATTTACTTTTGGAGAAAACTTACATTAGCGTCCTAAATGATGATACATGGCTCAATTAAAGATAAATATATCTGTACTATCAATTTGTGAGGATTATACGTTAAAATCGAGTATCGTCATTCATATAATGGGGAAGTAACTCTGGTACTAGAAATAATGTAAAACCAGCATAGATGAGCGTCGTTAAGTACCTCCTTGAAATATTGCTTCTCTGCTTTTTTTTTACTTTTACTCACACAAAAGTATATCTGTTTGAAATGTCTAGTCTCTTTGTCTTAGATAGATAAAATATAATTTCAGAAACAGCAATATGACGCTCTTATTAGATATTAATATTATCTAATTTGCATATTCAAGAATATTAATGAAAACGTAAGTAATGAGAAAAATTGTAGAATAAATTAAGGGGTGTCACCTCCAAAATTACCTATATGTCGCTGTTTATCATTCAAGACTAAGAATCGTGGTACCAAATTAAAGTTGAGACATTAGCAAAATGACCAACTGAATAGATATACGAATTATCTAACCTGCATACTCGTGAATATTAATGAAACATACGAAATGAGAGAAAATTGGCCGAAAAATTAAGGGGTATATCCACAAAATTACCACTACACCAGCTGCTAAATATCTTATCCTGCAAGACTTGGTACCCAATAAAAGTTGAGACAAAGCCATTTGACTAAAATGATTAAATATACGAATTATCTCATTTAAATATTCATGAATATTAATGTAAACGTAAGAAATAAGAAAAAAATGGTAGAAAAATTAAGGGGGTATACCTACAAAATGTCCTATATGTCTGCTGCGTACTAGCCTAGACTACAAAACTTGGTACCAAATAAAAGTTGAGACATTGCCATTTGACTAAAATGATTAAATATGCGAATTATCTAATTTAAATATTCAAGAATATTAATGTAAACATAAGACATAAAACAAAACTTGTAGAAAAATAAAGGTGGTATACTTTAAAAAATACCAGTACGCTAGCTGCTAACTATCCTAGCTTACAAAACCTGGTATCAAATAAAAGATGAGACATAGCCATTTGATCAAAATGATGAAATATACGAATTATCTAATTTAAATATTCATGAATATTAATGAAAGCATAAGAGACAAGAGAAAATTGGTAGAAATATTAAGGTGGTATACTTTCAAAATTACCTATATATCTACTGCTAACTTTCGTAGACTACAAAACTTGGTACCAAATTAAAGCTGATACATTGTATTTTGACCAAAATAATTAAAATATACGAAAAATTTAATTTGAATATTCATGAATATTAATGTAAAAAGTATAAATAAGGGAAAATTGGTAGAAAAATGAAGGTGGTATACCTACAAAATGTCCTATATGTCTGCTGTTTATTAGACTAGACTATAAAATTTGGTACCAAATAAAAGTTGAGACTTTGCAATTTAACCAAAATTATTAAATATGCGAATTATCTAATTTAAATATTCATGAATATTAATGTAAACATAAGAAATAAGACTAAATTGGTAGAATTATTAAGGGGGTATACCTACACAATTACATGTACTCCAGCTGAAAACTATCCTAGACTATAAAAATTGGTACCCAATAACAGTTGAGACATAATCATTTCACTAAAATGATTAAATATACTAATTATTAAATTTAAATATTCATGAATATTAATGTAAACATAAGAAACAAGACAAAATTGATAAAAAAATAAGGTGGTATACATACAAAATTAACATGACGCTAGCTGAAAATTGTCCTATCTTACAAAACTTGCTATCAAATAAAAGTTGAGACATAGCCATTTGGTCAAAATGAAAAAATATACGAATTTTATAATTTAAATATGAATGAAAGCATAAGAAATAAGATAAAATAGATAGAAAAAAGGGGGTATAGCTACAAAATTACCTATATTTCTACTGCCAACTATTGTAGACTGCAAAACTTAGTACCAAATCCAAGTCGAGACATTGCATTTTGACCAAAATGATTAAATTTACAAATTATCTAATTTGAATTTGTTCATGAATATTAATGAATACTTAAGAAATAAGAGGAAATTTGTAGCTAAATTAGGTGATTTACGTTAAAAATAACCACTAAGTCAGCCGCTAACTATGATTAACTTCAAAACTAGGTACTAAATAAAAGTTGAGACATTTTTATTTGATGAAAATGATTAAATATACAAATGATCTAATTCGAATATCCACAAATATTAATTTAAACCTAAGAAATAAGACAAAATTAGTAGATTAATTAAGGTGGTATCTCTTCCGAATTACCTCTACACCAGCTGCTTACTATCCTAGACTACAAAACTTGGTACCAAATAATAGTTGAGATACAGGTTTGTGACCCTATGACTATAGGTATTCGAAATATTTAATTTTATATTCACGAATATTAATGAACACATAAAAAGAATAAGGAAAAATAGTAGAAAACTAAAGTGGTTTGACCTACAAAATAACCTATATTTCAGCTGCCATATATCCTGGACTACCAACCATGGTACCAAATAAAAGTTGAGACCTTTGATGAATATACAAATGATCTCATTTGCTTGTCTCATGAATGTCTCGTATAAGAAAACATTAAAAAGAAAGAAGAACACAGAATGATAAAATTTAGTTCTAGGCTTTAATTTGAGAATAGGATAACTAGCAACTGACATATGCGTAATTTTGTAAGTACACCCCTTTAATTTTTCCAAAATTTTCTCTTATTTCTTATATTTTGATTAATATTTATGAGTGAGAATGTTAGAAAATTTGTTTAATGGACTATTTGGTAAATGTGCAGTGATTTGGCATTATTTGGTACCAAGAGTGGTTGCCTAAAATAATTCGCAGCTGAGTTGTTAGTATCTTTGTGGGTACACCTTTTTATTTTTTTATGATTTCCTGATGTATTCATTAATTTTCATGAATATGCAAATTTGCTCACTAGCATACTTTACCGCTGAATGAAGCTGCTATGTCTTACTTTTGTTTTTTATCGAGTTAGTACTTTAGGATGAGTTTCTGCTGAGATATAAGTAATTTGTAGGGACATACCCAACTGTTTTGAAGCGCATTGTTTGTTGCCATGGAAACCACACAATTTCACATAGCTCAAATGGGGTTATTTTGAGGGCAATACTTTTACCTATTGAAGGCGGTCCCACAAAACAATTTGACGCCCATGAGAAGTTGTCCTGAGGACGCAAGGCTGGTCTAAATCGACCATTGGGTACTAAGGAATTTAAATGCTTTTACTTTTGATATATAGATAGTGTAACACATTTTGTGGGTATTGCTAGGAAGAATGGACATTATGACGACAGTTAAATCAAAGCTACTTGTTGATTCTCAAAACTCATTTATCGTTTATCACTTAAAAATCTTGAACCTAGTTCAAAATAATGCTATGAATGAAACATTCATTACAATAGCTGGACACTAGATACGCAAAAAGTAAGTGAGTATAAACAGGAAAAACACAATCACTACTGCAGATCAACCCACGGCATCGCGAGGAAGAGGAACAGAACACTTACAGTCACAAGACACCAGGAAGACAATTAAAGCAAAGCAACTATCATTCTCTTCCTCGTCAAGGTGTTAACAAAAATAGAAAGAACACAAATAGATGCATAATAAAACAAAGACCAACACAGAACCCACACAATTATTCCGAGGTACATTTAACAATGAATCAACAACAATGTAAGATTCTGTATGATTTTGGCGGCCATCCTGAAAACATGCAAATAAGCTCAATAAGAAGCCATTTCTCAGCTTGCAAACATTGGTTTTCGGATTTAGCATACCAAATTACCTTGAAGAAATGTGTCAGACCCTTTGTCTTCAGAAATAAGTCCATACTTGATACTTTTAAAATTCGTATTTCGTGATTCTGTTTTCTGCGAGTATATAGTTATCTCCCCTTTTTCAATATGGCGCTACCAATTTCTGAGTGTGCGACCCCCCAAAAAAATAAGTGTAGACATTTATCTTCAATTGAAGACTTGTTTCATCCTTTAGGACGATTAGGTAAATTCTCTCAAAAGCATTCACAAGCTGCGCCTAATAGTATATCAAATGTATTGGTGAAATGCACGAAAACAGAGTATTTTTCACACGGGGGTAGCAACTTTGCAAGCGATTTTCCGAGCCGTCAAGCATGTCAGAATGCTGTTAATCATGTTTTTGAATAGCAAATTTATATGTTTCGTCGAATTGATCAAGTTTTACGCATTTTTACCAAAAATAACGGTATAATCGGAAACGATATCGAGAGAAACGTTCTATTTTTTAGGGTAGTAAGAGTTATCCCTCATTAGCTATATCTGCAAATGAAGAAAATTAGCAAAATTTGATTTAAAAATAAATAAAAGTTAAATTGATTTTAGAAAATAAAATAATTTACGAAAAAATAATGTTTTAACACTACAAAAAATCGATTCGAAATTCGTACTTCACAATTCCCTTTTTTGCAAGGATAGAGTTATCTCCCCCTTTTTAGATATGACGCTACCAATTTTCGAACGTACGACCCAATCAAAATTAAAGTACAGGCATTTAGTTTTGATTTGAGATCGGTTTCATCCTTTATGACAATGAGGTAAGTTTTCTCAAAAAGTAAGCCTCATATGAAATTCAGCAACGCGCCTAATTTTGCATATTATGCTGTCCATAACGTTTGAATATTACCTGTAAATGTCTTGCACACATATTATAACTGTTCTGTTTACAGTTTAACCAATCTGACCTTTTCACTGTGTATTATAACTACATACGGTATACATGCCTTTGTAAATTGATATTAAGCTACTGTCCTTCCTTTGGATAAGTTCAAAGTGACGTCAGAGCATGTTTTGATAATTGGACATTGTCCATTGATGTAAATAGGTAAATCGGTTTCGCTAACTTCGTACATTATATTCTTTTATCATTAATATTTGTCACAGTTGAGCTGGCGCGGTGGTAAGATCGTAGACCTCTGTCCCGAAGTTTTGCAATTGAAGGTTCTAACCCCAATCACAACATACTTTTTTATCTTTGCTTTTTGATATTTTATGTTTGTGAATGATGACCTTTATTTTTTATCGGATATGACAGAAAACAAAAAGCGGAAAGAAGGCGATGACCTGATGACATGTTTTGTAATACATGTAAGTCTACTCTCCTTACACATGCTCAGACTATTCCGACACAGAATCAGTAGACGAAGAATGTTTGTGCTGACCTCTTTTGCATTGTTTTGTATTATTTTGTTTGATTTGTTTCTTCACGTCCCATCAACAATCTTTCAGTTAAACAGGGACGGACCTTCCTGGGTTGAACCAGTACTAAGCTAGGATAAATGTGTCTTGCTCAAGGACCACAACGCAGTGACGCCGGTGAGGCTCGAATCCGCGGCCCCTCGGTCTCGAGTTTAGAACTCAACCACTGAGCCACTGCGCTCCCGTTTTTTTGTATTGTATTGTAATGAAATGAATATGTGAAGACTGTAAAAAAAAACTAGAAAAAAAAACTCACAAAAACACACACAAAAAAAAACACTCGAAGAATACTATAGAAAAAACATTTAAAATATAACAAAAATATGATAAAAAGTCTTGTTTAAGCAATAATGTTATTTAAATATATCTCCTTCATGAAAAAAAAAGTCAATCGTGTGGGATTCGAACCCTCCCCCGTTTTAAATCTCTCGTTAATAGATATAGATACAAATATGTGCCTCGGCTCAACCAACTGAGCTATGACGGCTTGGTATAATATTTCCTTATTTTGAAAACCTTTGTCAGGTATTAATGTAATTTTTTCCCGTTAATAACGGTATAACCTGTTTTACCTTCAAGTGTTGATACGCTCTTTTACGTCACTTTTAACTTATCTATAGGCTACAATACAGGTTTGTACATATTGTTTGTCTACATTGACCTGAGACATATGCATATTCCATGACCTTTCTTCAAATCTTCGGCAATCTTCGTAAAATGTGTGCTTTAGATTGTGACACAATTACTTTTATGAATTAAAAAAAATCACAATTCCTCGATAGCCTAATGGATAAGAGGCTGTCCTTTGCACTCAAAAATTGTAGGTTCGAGTCCAGTAGCATTTCAATTTTTTCTTCTTTTTTTTTTAATTTGTTAGTTTGCATGTCTTTATTGTTGAATTGTGTAGACATGGACATATTTATTTGAATCTAGCATACGTTTATTCAACAAATACACACGCAGAAACGTGCATAATTTCAATAAGCCGAAATGTAATAACTATTTGCACGCTGGATGATTTTCATACTTTTGTTGTCATCTGCTGACTTTTTTCCAAATTAACTTTTTCAAAGCATCTTTCAGGAACACTATCAGAGTGTCAAACGGTCTGTATCCAGACCGGGGCCGAAGTTCTGTCGATACTGATCTGGGAACAATCTGTTTGCAAAGGTTATCATCAGACAACAAAAGTCGCCGCTGGCAAGAAAAGAGTGTAGAAACCAAGGAAATAATGAAAATAAAAGCGACTAAATATAAATTAAAGATGTAAAGCCCGCCATGAGATGAAGTAAAATATAAGAATAATCTTAAATTTAAAAAAAGGATGCAATTTGACAATTATATTAAAATAAGGTTTTTCCAAGTTTCAATCCAGGTAGGCTTGATCTGTAAGTTGCCACCTAACCGCTAGGCTATCAGACCATTTGTATTAATGAATCGAAATTATCTTCATATTCCTGATAAAAGCATGACCAAGGTCGAAGTACTTCACGAAAACGCACGAATATCACGAAGATTTTGGCGAAAATTAATCAGTCTCATGTCAATCTGGGCAAACTATAATAACTTGTATAACAACAAACGGTATACATGCCTTTGTAAATAGATATTAAGCTTCAGGTTTGTACATAATAAGTGACTAATGAAATTTTATAATAATTTGTTTTTTAGCATTTTGATAGCCTTCCCCCTGTGATCAAGCATGCCATTTGTATATGATGTGTGTATTGCAAAACTACAGAATTGGCTTGATCAATGGGGGAAAGCACCTTATATTTTTCTTTTTCCTTTATGTTGAATAGCAGAAACAGAGTTTTCACCCCATATTTGTAATCAGTAACTATCCAATGTAAAAACATTTTTGCGGTTTGTTTGAAGACTAAACAAACTACCTTTTCCATGGAAATAATATAATTTTCTTTGAAGCTTGTATCTGATCTTGTTATGGGCAATCCTGCATTTACACTGTTCAAGGTCTTTGGATTGACAGAAGGACAACGGCAAACCATTATCCTTCCGCCTGAGGCGGGGGTAATTAGGCCTTCCCTTGAAGGCCTGAGATATAGCCTGGGCACGAATTCCAGAATAACATGTATCGCGTCTTGTTGATGTCTTGATTAGCATTTATCATTTTGTAAGTTAGAATAAATTGTTTGACAACACCAAGATATGTGTAATAATAAGTTTGAAAACATACAGTGACTTCGATTTTGTTTGTGTCTTAAAACTTACATGTATAAAGGGGTACACTTTAATATGTACATTTGTCTGTGTTGGGTTTTGAAAGTGTTTGGAAATGCAACTGGCCATCTGGTCTGGTCCTATTAAATGATCAAACGATGTGGAATTAACTACGGTACCGACAAATGAAGCGGTCGTTGTAGAATACTGAAACGTCTGTGAAATGTGCGAGCACCGTAGAATTACTTGTCAATCGTTATTATTATACATAGTTAAACGGTTGTCGATAAGTTGCAAAATGTATGCAAACGAACTGTAGGGTAATGTTTTAATATGATTTATTAATTGTCCAATGAAATAATGTTTCATGACTGGATCTAGGTCAATATCGCGCTTACACGGCTCTCGCCAAAAATATTCTGGCAAAATGTGTTGCATTACGAATTTGTTGCTTAGACCATACTTACAGTACATGACTAGGAATTTAGAAAATTGGTTAATTAGGTGACCCTTCAGAACTAGACAAATGACTCAATAACACAGGAAGCCTCCCGGGATGTAAATTAGCATATTAACATTTCAGAAGCTATGTAACTCTAATTACCTCTCTGTCTGGTGAAGTCTAGTGAGGCGTCAATGCATAATAATTAACATTACGTAAATTTCTGTCAAATATAGTAAATAAAAAACAACATACTCAACTTCTAACAGTTCATGGTCAAATTTCAGAGTCACGCTGTACAAATATATAAGGTCTGGATGAGAGATTCTAAATAACCCGTTGTATTCTGATGAATTTTCTCGTCAAGATATATACCATAAGGGTGGAATTGTCCATTATATATTTTAAGGGTCACAGGTCAGCATATCCTAATTAGGATGTATTTTGGTCCCTGAGGATTGTTTTTACCTTATCAAATAGTGTAGAGACTGAGAAAATTTCATCTGGATCTTCCTGGTTGGTCAAAGTACCATGTTGAAGGTTTTCAATATACAAAGGGTTTAGTACGTTTACAATGTACGTATGCTGTATATCATTTGTATTTATTGAATACAAATTTGAGCCATTGCATGAGATTTCCAACAATTTTGTATGTGCGACCAGCAAAAGCTCAGACCAGCCTGCGCATACGCGCAGTCTGATCAGAGCCTTTGCTAGTCGCTTGAATATTCTATGAGTGTTAAGCTACTGACTGAATATCATTTGGAATTTCTACGCTTAAAAGGAGGCTGCACAGGCTCGTCTGAGTCTAGACTTGTCAAAATGCCACATTGTTGGAAATCACATGTCACAACTCAAACATAATTATACTAAAGGGTTTAGTAACCATTAATTGGATGCAAATTTAATGGGATTGTGGAAACGATTGGTTTCAATTGTTGCAGTTTCTGCCATTGTACATGAGCCGTGACACGTGATTTCCAACAATGTGGCATTTTGACAAGTGTAGACTCCGGTAAGCCTGCTTAGTCTCCTTTTAAGCTTAGACACACCAAATGGTGTTCAGTCATTAGCTTAACTAACATAGAATACTCAAGCGACTAGCAAAAGCTCTGATCAGACTGCGCGTATGCGCAGGCTGATCTGAGGCTTTGCTGGTCGCACATACCACATTGTTGGAAATTTCATGCACTGGCTCAAATATTGCTCGCTCATTATTGAACATATTGGTAAGTTGCATCTGGTTGCCGCTGGATTATAATGTAATCTAAAGCGCCACACAAAGCAAATCGTCCGACCACATTAAACTATTTAAGAAATGTATTTTACATACATATTGTCAGTTTATTCTGTAAAGAATTGATAAAATAGATGATATTTTAAACTTTTTTGGATGATATTTTAAACATTAATGTGTTTTTTGACAATATGGTAAGTCAAATACACCCTTCAGAGCTCCAACGTAATAAAGCTAATACCTTTGATACCGACTCCGCGTTTTTAGACTTGCATTTTTCCATTTCCAATAATATTGTTTCAACCAAAATTTATGACGTGACAATTTTGATTTTGAAATTGTCAATTCCCCTTTTATAGATGGTGATTATCCTCCCTCTAAATCCTATGGATTCTATATCTCTCACCTCATTCGTTTGGCTAGAGAATCTAGCCATGTTGCTGACTTCAACACTCGCAATAAATTGTTAACCAAGAAACTCCTTAAACAAGGTTATCAGTATCAAAAAATTCGCAAAACATGTTCTAAATTTTATCGATGATACTAAGATTTGATATCTAAATTGGACTTAAATCTCTCTTGCGCAAAGGACTTTCAGAACCTGAGTTCTATGGTGACTTGGTGTTTAAATGGAAGAAGATTGTTGGCTCTAATATTTTCAGCGTAGTTTATATAAATAATTTCCCATTATAAAAAAGATTGGCTATATCATTAATGTATAGCAACAGACTGCGTGCTTGGTGGAGTTGGCAACTTTGCTTTCCTCTTTAATTTTCACGCTGGTGGGTCGGACTTCATACTATATGACTGCTCTGACTTATCTCTTGATGAGATGGTAGGGGTCTGATGCTTTGGCTGTTGTCAGGCCCAGTTGGGTTTTACTGTTGGATTTCTTTTGTTGAGTCCTTATCTTTGCTTTATATCTTTCTTTTATATCTTGATTTATATGTTCTAGGTGATGATACACGGATAATTTAGGGGTCTTTCATGCAAACCAAACATCTGTGTGTCTTGAGCCTCATTTGAAATTAGGGTGAGGTTGGCGCCGTGAACAAGTTTAAGCCCTTCAGTTAAATATTTTTTAATGACCGTTCCAAGGCGGTACTTCTTTTGTGGACCATTTGTACTATTTATGTTTTGTGTTTTTAATGCTTTTGCGTCTGTTCATTGCTGCATTGTGTTCATCTGCTGGAAAAGGGCTGACCTCTTGCCTCTTGTTTGTGATGTTGTGTTTTTGTCACTTTCATGTGGTATCCTGTGTCGTTGTATCGATCTCTACCACATTTCCACTACAACATTGCATATCTACTCATATACCAAGTTATCTCTACTGCAACATTGCATATCTACTCATATATCAAGTTATCTCTACTGCAACATTGCATATCTACTCATATAACAAGTTATCTCTACTGCAAAATTGCATATCTACTCATATAACAAGTTATCTCTACTGCAACATTGCATATCTACTCATATAACAAGTTATCTCTACTGCAACATTGCATATCTACTCATATACCAAGTTATCTCTACTGCAACATTGCATATCTACTCATATACCAAGTTATCTCTACTGCAACATTGCATTTCTACTCATATAACAAGTTATCTCTACTGCAACATTGCATATCTACTCATATATGGGAAACGTAGCACTGGGGCATTTTTGTAATGATGGGTATTCATGTTGGCACGAACGTTAGTCTGGTTATCTCGCTAAAAAACAAACTATTCTCAAAACTGCTGCACAAATCTGTTTTGTAACTCTTGGAAGGCATGCAATGTGAATACATGAAGGGATAACAAATTAGCCGCGACATGAGATTTCCAACAATGTGGTATGTGCGACCAGCATAGGCCCAGACAAGCAGTCTGATCAGAGACTTTGCTAGTCGTTTGAATTTACTTTGACTGTTAAGCTACTGACCGAAGACATTTGAGTTTCTAAGCTTAACAGGAGGCTGCACAGGCTCGTCTGAGTCTATTCAGGTCAAACTGCCACATTGTTGGAAATCACATGTCGTGGCTCAAATATGCAAGGAAGTAGGAAGTAGAGGGTATCCAAATTATAATTACTTCTAAATGTCGCTCCGTTACAGCTAAAGTGCGATTTTTTCAGCGATGGTAATATGTGCCAGTGTCAAAACTTGAAGAATAATTCAGATACGCACTATTACCCGGTGACCTTGATCTACTTTTAACGCTAAACTGACTATGAGCTGTGCTCGCTTAAGCTGAAGGATAGTGCTAAACGTGGCAAACAGCAGGCGGCACTTTGATTTTCCTAGAATAAAAAAAATATTCAAAATTGCATAATGCCTGGTATCTAATATGTGCAGATATGTCATATCCAATATGAGTAGATATACCATAGATCCAGATAAGGAAATATTAGGAGCGTAAAATTGTAATCAGTTCCGTATCTATCTATTTAAACATGCGTTTTGGGTGCTCAAAAGAGCCGTTATACTGAGACGGTTGTTTTGAGGACCCACAACATGTTTTGGATGAGAAATGAAGAAATGAGCTTTCCAATACGCACTCCTATCTGGAGGCATGCAGTATACAAATTTACAGTGGAGACCCAGCTACACTTAACCACTAAAATGCACAAAATGTTTTCTTTAAAATGCATTTAAGGTCATTGCCGACACCAATAACTTTAACTCTTGCATGACTAAACACATTTTGCCTTATACCTTATATTTGTTACCGTATTTACCTGAAACTTACTGAGATAAATAGAATGGCATCCCAGACACAAATAAATGCTTTAAACGATCTACACATTTCAGCAAGTTACTGCCTCAGCTTATTAGTTTACCATTGTTTTGTATGGGAAAACTGCAGTAAAGTGGGTATAAGCCCGATAATTTGAAAAGTACTTTCTAAATTGCATGATCGCTGTTCTGAACCATTATAACTGTAGATTAAAAGTTGCTTCTGTCACATTTATATTTTTTAACATGAGTTATTGCTCCCATTTACACACAAAATGGGCCTAAAATCCAATTTCTTCCAATA
Source organism: Loripinus fragilis (assembly GCA_964019695.1). NCBI lineage: Eukaryota > Metazoa > Mollusca > Bivalvia > Lucinida > Lucinidae > Loripinus > Loripinus fragilis. The sequence goes on from OZ026515.1 coordinate 124,358,031, forward strand.
ACTTGCTCACTAAGGATCACATTGCAGTAAAAGCAGGCACAACATATTTGGTTTGACACATCTAACATCTTTACGCCTGTTTACTTAACTGGTCTAAAATTTTGCCATCAAACTTTAGTTACTGCCCTTGATTTTGCACTTTGATGTGAAGAAATAAATGAAATATGCCTTACGTACGAATGAACCAATAGCCACCAAACAGTGAACGATTATTAAGGGGATATATCTTTCAAAAGCTCTTACTTGCATGAAATGTTTCCTGTATAAACACAAAATGCTTGTTTATTGGCCACATTGCTGTATGAACTATTTATACATCTCATATAGATCAATTTACGCCCCATGATACAGCTTTTGAGCAATCGTCAGCATGCTTATCAGTCTTTTTAGAAATACTTTCTGGTTTGATACCGTTTGCAATATTGTGACACTCTGGGTGAACTTTAGAGAAAACCATTTGCATGAACATGAACTACAATTATCCGACTACAATATTTAGAAGTAGTTTGACCCAAATAATGTTTTTTCTGGTATCATTTACAATTTTGACTTTGAAAAAATCAAAAGCAAAAGTTGTAAATGTATATTTTCTACCAGAAATTAGTAAATTTGGACGAAAATACTTTAAAATATTGTAGTCAGATAAGTTTACTTCATGTTATTGCGACTGTTGTTTGATAAAGTTCACCCAGCATGTCACAATATTGCAAACGGTATCAAATCAAGAAGTGACTCTAAAAGACGGATAAGCATGCTATGGATTGCTCAAAAGCTGTATGTTGGGGCGTAAAGTGATCTATGTGAGATGCATAAATTGTTCATACAACAATGTGGCCAAAGGTATCCGTCTCCTTGATAAAAAATATTTTTGTTTGTACAGGAAAAAATTCATGCAAGTAAGAACTTTTGAAAGATATATCCCCTTAAATAATCCTTCAAATTTGGATAAATTTGATGACTACTTCAATTGTTTTATATACCAACAACAAAAAATGTGTATTTGCTACTGTTTGAACCATTTTAACACCTTCATTGTGCCAGTTGGTGGGGGTAACAATATAAATTTATTTGTCTAGGAAAACTTTCTTTTTTTAGTTAATCTTCTCAGAAATAGTTGCTACACATATGGATAGCATCAAATCATTATTACAACCACTTTTTGGTCTGTTTTAAAAAAGCAAATTTATTTCTCGTTATGCACTTAAATAGTTACAAAATTGAAAGTGTGCATTACAGGGGTAGGGGTAATACTATCTCTTTCTACATGGTGAACATTGCTCAAACTTAACGCAGATTCAGCTCATGTACTAATGTTTATGATATACAAGTTTCACAGAAATCTTTTTTTTGATTTTCTAACATATTTGAATATGTATGGATCGAACGTAAAACATGCAATAATTTTGACAATTCATTTTAATGTAAAGGTTGGTCAGTAAATATGTAATGGCTAGGTTCACGTCAAATAATCATTCCTGTATTTCAAGTAAACCTAAGTTGCTTTGATGCAATAATTCAAAATATTCCATAATCATCAGCTACAATATCATATACCTGTTTATCTCTTACTTCAACCCTGAACATTTTAAAACTGTGTAGGAAGAGTTCAGGTTGCTCTAAATGAGCAATACATAAACTGAACTGTTTCTACACGGGTTTCCACCATGTCAGCAAATGCACAAAAATGGTGATGAGTGGTTAGTGCAAAGTTTTCACATAGGAAGAGTTTATCTAAGAAAAGGCTTATGTTTTAAGGTAGAAACAAATCAGGCTGCACATTCAAATACCTGGTTAAGGTGCTGGAATTCTTGCCAATGTGTGTGCCCTACATTGGAAATGCATCGAAAGAACACTGTAGATTCTGATTTGAATGTGTTGATATATATGTAATAGTCGCAGATGTGTATACATTTTTATCATATGACGTCGCGTCTGGGAGTGAAATTACGCCATGCAATAAAATCGATAAACCACTAGTGGTTTATAGATTTACGGTAAACGTTATGACGTCCATAACAACGTTGCGTACATAATGACAATATTATAGCGTTTTTACGCCAGAAATGAGATTTCAAAGTAATCTTAATGTCATATGATAAATAGAATCTAACATTCGTGCTCTTGTATTATTGAATTTATTAAACTCGTTGCGAAAAAGAGATAAAATGCTCGGCAAGCCTCGCATTTTATCTCTTTTTTCCAACTCGTATAATAAATTTAATAAAACATTAGCACTCATGTAAGATCCTCTATGTATATATATATATATATATATATTCCTTTAGAGAATGTATGTTTGTACAGATTAAAAATTAAAGATTTTTTACAGATTGAATTTTCAGCAGTGCTTTAAAGTTCAGTGCGTATAAACTTTGAGATACGCACTGGTACCTAGAGCACTGCTGGTGTTCAACTTCTAGCTCCGCCCTATTACCCTTGTTCAAATAGATGTACATACTTTGTTAATTGCTCACACGTTAAATCTCACATTTCATCTCTTTCATTTTTTGAGTGACATTATACAAATGTTCAAATAAAGTTTTGAGTTTGTATTATAGCTGTTGGATTTCATTATTTGTATTAGCTCACCTGCATGCAACATTGAGGCAAGGTAATATTTTGTGATCACTTTTCGTATGTCCTCCGTGCATCGGTGCATAGATTTTCTAATAAATCATCTCGGAAACCACAAGGACATTAACCTCCAGCTTTGGCATTTAGCATCATTTGGGGGACATTTAATAACAATGATAGGAGTTATTTAAACGATACTCTATAAACGCTTAAAATGCCTTGTAAAATTGAAGGCAGAGTAATTAAAACTGGTACAGTCCGTATCTATGGCGTAAAGGCTTAACCCTTAAAACTCTAAGAGCGATATATATGAATAACTTTTGAAAGCAATGTAACTTAATCTGACATAGCTGGTGATGAGCCATCTCAAGACTATTTGCATTGCCTCTCATTTGACTAGTACAAAATTTATAACTAAGGAATGGTGGCGGGTTCAACTTATACTTAACAGCATTTTAAAGCACAACAAATTTGCTACATTGCCAGCTTCTGCTCGTGTAAATAAGAACCCAAACCTCAGTATCATTAGTTCCAGTGTATTTCTTGAATAATTTTAATGTTTATTTGTAATTTTGATTGAAACAAATATTAATGGAAGCTAGAGCCGCCTCGCTTAGAAAATTATTCATGCGCATACAATGACGTATGTTCACTGTTATGGATAGTTGTACTCATCTAAAGTTACAAACATGTTCAAAATAAGAAAACGAAATGAGAGATATACAATACAGCAGACTCTGTGGTCTAGTGGTTAGAACAGCTGACTCATATACGTGTGGTCGCCGGTTCGATTCCTACCTAACATATATTTTTTTCAAGTTTTTGTTTGTTTGTTTTTGGAGCTTTACGTCCGCGTCAACAAATTTTCAGTAATGTCGGGACGATTTCCTCTTTTCATAGGATGAACCAGTAGTAAGCCGTGGATAACGTGTGTAATAGTGACTGCACTGGCGGTGAGTCTCGAACTGGCATTAGCCTTTCGATCCCCAGTCTAACACTCAAGTGGCTTTTTTATTTGTTCTTTCACTGGGACTGTAGAATGTGCCAATGTACTTGAGTCCCAAAATAATGTTTTATACGATATCACATAATAACATTATATAGTTTTAGAAACACTTTGGGATGTCGAAAAGACCTGTTTTTCACCACACACTGGTGAGACCGCTGGTGCAATCTTCAATGTGCTTGACTGCCAATTCAGAGACCCCGTTTTGGTAGAAATTCGTACTAAAATAGTTTCTATGGTCATCCTTTCCCCTCCGCTGTCTCAATTAGAGCAACGAAATAGTGGGCACTCAATATTGATTAAGTATGGAACAGTGTAGATCGGTTAATCCATTTATGCCTACTGGAGTCTTCAATCCATTTAAACTGACTAGTCGATCTGTAATTATAGGGTCTTTAGTTTTGCTTTATCACTTTACAGAATTGTTGTATCATTTAAGCAGACAGCGTAGACCTTATCAGACATTATTTCATTCACCATCTGCTTTGTGTCTATGTTGGATCTGCACTGTTTGTCAAAGGAACTCGGACAGTTTCCTATTCAATCTGCCCAAAGTTTGACAGCCTTTAGGCTAGGATAATACATAACTGACAACTATATTTTTTGTGCTTAAATCAAACCGTTACATTTAGTGCACCCAGCAAAATAAAAATATTTTGAAAACATTGCATAATTATGCCAAGACTTTAGGGTTTAGGGGGTGGGGGTATATTTTGTGACCAAATTTTATTTCACAGAAAGTCAACGTTTTGTCGAGTATTCACCTGAATACATGTAAATATTATGTTTGCGGCATAAAACTTGAAACAAAAGTGATGTGTTTGCATAAAATTCGGGATGAGAAGATTTCATTGTTTCATATAAAGAAGACTGCTTTCAATGACTTTTGCCTATTACCTGTAATGTTTCAAGTTTAACTTGTGCACTGAGGCGTATAATATCTGCATACTGTATAAATCATAGTCTAGATAAACACAGTTTCTGAGCGTAAAATTGTTAATATTTTCTTACACATCAGATTTTGGCTTTATTTTGGTGCTTAAAAGAACCGTTTCATTGTGACGGTTCTTTTGAGTACCCACACCATATGTTTTGGTTTAGAAATGAGACAATTAATTACATAGTACGCGTCATAACTAAAGCCCTGATACATGCCATTGTAAATTGATATTTACCTACAGTTTTGTACAAAATAAGTTTCTAATAAGCTTTTATCATAAAGTGTTTTTTGAGCATTTTGACAGCGTCCCCCCCCCCCCCCCGTGACCAATCATGCCGTTTTTATATGATGTGTGTAATGTAAAACTACAACTGTATGCAAAAGGATTAGTTTGGTCACGGGGGGGGGGAGCACTTCAGTAAAACTTTTTCTCTTTCTATATGTTGAATAGCAAAAACAGAGTTTTCAAACCATATTTTTCAATTGTTACTTGTCCAATGAGAAAACGGCTTTTGTGGATAATTCGAGGGTTAAAGCTACTATCTTTTTCATAGAAAAAATATCATTTTCTTTGAAACTTTTCTCCAGTCATTTTTATGGGCAATCCTTCATTAAGACTGTCCGAGGTCCTTCCTTTATACAATGTATGGGTGCTAGGCATTATTTGGCTTTTAAAATGACTGTGTTCAAATCATGTCGAAATGTCTTTTTTGTCTGCGCTGATGGTTTACTCATTAGTCAACAATCTTTCAGTCATATCGGGACGTTTCATAAATTTTGGGGTTAAACCAGTTCTAAGCAGAACATATAAAGTGTCTTCCTAAAGGACACAACACATTGGCCCAGTTGAGTCTCGAACAAGTGGCCACTCAGGTACTACTCTTGGTTATATCGGCGATCTGCAGTTAAAACTATTCAACTTATGGGAAGTCCCTAGGGAAATATATACCACCTGACTCGGCCAAAACCAAGAGGGTAGTGTATTCGAGCTTTAACCTACAAACGTCTCCGCAATAACATCTTCAGCCAAAACCCCAAATCAAGCTGAAACCGTCCAAATAAGCACTCGGGCGGCGACACCCATATGGACGGGAACCCACTAGCCCTGACATGCACGCTCTTTGATAAATGATTGCCAGGCTGTTATAAAGGCAATAGATATAAGGTTAGAGAGGCCTGTTTCTGTATTCCCTGCAGCTCTGAACAGCTGAAATCTCACTACACCAACACGACTCTGGCCTACAAGAGCTCACATGCAGTCTTCCCGCACCTTCACACCTTTCATCACTGCGTCTGTCAGACAAGGAGTCAAAACAGTCCTTGCGCACCCGAAACCTGGGCCCAAACAATGCCTTGTATACAATAGCCCTGGTATCCATTGGACAAGTCAAGTTTAATCGAAGGAAACCAACACAAACGCCGATACTACTTTTTATATGCCAGGCGAAGTGATGTAGTTGTAAATGCTTTTCGTTGATATGCTGGGTATGGAGATGCAAACAAACACGTGAGTGCGTGTGTTTGTTGGTAGGGGAAGGGGAGGGGGTTGGGATTGAGAACCCATACTTAGACTGACCTTAGCATTCGCTGAGTTATCGAAATATCGGTTATAGACTTCCTTTCGACTACGGTTATCTGGCTTCTTCAGTTTGTCAGATGCGGCTTTAAGCCATGACACTGGCTCCATTTGACCTAAGTTGTTGACGGAAATTTACACACACACACACACGCACGCACGCCATCCGGTGTGAGGTCTCTTACATCTGGAGAGATTACCCTAAACATTTCATTAAAATGCAGTCTCGCGGTTGTCGTGTAGCTGTCAGTGGTCTGTATTTAATTCACGGTGGCGAGGGTTAGCTTGTGGTCTATGATTGCATCATTTCCTGGTCAAACTCACTTTTTTTGACCACACACATGACATTTCGAACACACCTTGCTCTCACGTTTCCTTTTGTAGGATAGCTCTTCACTCAATTGGTTTGAGCGTAGGAAGTGTTAATAAAACGACCAAATTATTCGCAGATATTAATATCCCTTTATCTACTATTGGCTCCTAAATCCGTATTTTGGCAAACAGTGCAGAACCAGATGCGCATTTGATCAGAGTCTACACTGTTTGCTAAGACAAAATCGATCGTCAGTGAAAGAATGCATTTTTTTCCGAAAATATAACCTGTGGCCCCTCAATATATACAATTGGCCATCGTTTATTGCATTGATTTCCGCTAATATATCTAACTTCTGAATACTTATATTGCTATGAATCATTATATTGCTAAATAATCATTAAATATGGTATTTCATATATGAACCTTTTTTTAGTTGTTGGAACTCTTTGCCCTACCCTAGAAGAAAAGTAACCGTGATAGTCGAGTTGTGTGCTGGCTTGTCACACACAGTAAAGCCGTACTTCTGTCAACATTCTTCTACTTTGGTAAATGATCGAAGCCGTTGTTTTGGGCAATCAGAGCGTTTGTGATCGCCGCCTTAATAATTATAACAGAAAATACAGAGTCTTCTTGAGTTACTTAATTTTGAATTAATCCAGAAGCCTTATGAGTAAGTTTGTCTCTCTATCCTATTTCGATTTAGCCGAGTTGTTCAGAAAGTCTTTGTTTTCCATTCATAGAAACAAACCAATGAACCTGGATATTTGTCTGTAATTAAAGGCTCCGATAGACTGATCATGTTGCTTATCACAGGGTGCAGCATATTGTGATTTAGAGGTCCACAGTTTTGCTTTTTTCATATCAAATTTGAATGAGTAGATGTTGTCATATATTTGACCTAATGCACGCTGTGGAGACTGCTATGTTACATTACTAGTATCTTGAAATCTCGACTGAATATGTGTGGTGCTCAGAAAACTTCAATATGCAGTTTTCTGGGCGTCTAATAGTTCAGACATACATCGATACATTTGTATTCTATTTACCTATGTAACAAAGACCAAATACTCTACAAATCGTTCACTAGTAAATATAACAAGACCTATCCAAACAGATTTAATTTTAATAAAACGAAAACAGTTGACTCCTAGCACACAAAGGTTGCACCCCGTGTTACATCATGAGTACTAGTTGGTCTATCAGGAACGGACAAATGGTTTTGGAAAGGCAGATTTTCCTCCAGAAAGAAGGTAGATACTCTGTGCAACACGTTTTACATTACCCGACAGTACCTATGAAAGTTAAGACTCCAGCTCTCATAGGGGAGGTAAACTTAGGGTGCCTATCAATCCTCTTTTAGTTGAATGGCGATCGAACTAACATCGATAGAATTAATATGTCATTTTAAAACAGTTGGTCAATCATGCAGTCGCTCGAACTACTGTCGTGCCAACCAAGAGTGACAGTGACGTAATATTTTGTTTTCAATTGTTAAGTTCAACATTAATTAGTACACTCCACTTGAGCTAACGGGAATCGATAGATCACATGTTTATTAATCCTATCCTGCGGATAGGATTAATACACAAGTGATCCATCGGTTATTAGTCCCTGATAAATGTGTAAACAAAACATGACGTCACTGTCACACTTGGCTGGCATGACAGTAAAAGCGGAGAGAGAACACTATCCTTTAATAATAGCTGTTCGTTTAAATCCCTATCAGTATGTATATAAGCGGTCCAAATATTGTCCGTCATGAGGCTCAAACCCGTTACCACAAGCCTACGAGTCATGTTTGCTAGCCGCTACACTATAAAGGTTGTAGCACGTAGCTGTCGCTTTTTTGTGTTTAGATTCATTTTCCGCTTCAGTACAATTAGTTACACAGTGTACACTATTATACACAGTGAGTTTGGTTTTTAGTCATTAGTCGATAGTCGTTAGTTTCATCCTTATTTGTACTTGTCTAGTAAGATAGTTTGTATAACTATTTTGTTCCATAATATCGGGTTTCTTAGTGCCCAAGAAACAAGGCATTGAAAAAAAGTGTAATACTTATACATAGTTCGGATTGCTCGTTACGAGCCATCTGAACTGTTCTTGCAATGTTTCTGCCTTCCAGTTAATGTAAACATAATGTAACCATTACGTCATATGGTGAGTAGTGAATTAATGCGTTCACTACAGAAGAGTCCAATAAGAAGCTTATATATGGGGCAGATGGAAAGGGTTGCAAGAAGATAAGATACTAGTTTTCTGTACCTGGCTGACAATTTAGTCCTTTTACATAGTGTTCCAATTTAACATTCCTCCAATAAGGGAGTGGGGGTCCAAGATTTAAGGCGCTGTGGGGATCAGGGGTAAGGTGGTGGTGTGGAGGTCCTAATACACTATGGGCAAGGGGAAAAGATGGAAAGCTTATTGAAATTATTTAGGTCATTTGTTGTTATTCGTTATTGTCAACCCCCGGGGGCGGGGGTAATTGGCAGGGATTCTACCACAAATTTGGCCTTGCAGTGCAGGGCTTCGAAAATTGAAAAGTTAAACGCCCCACTATTCCCTGGCCCTGAGGGGGTGGGAAATACAAATGACTGGTACATTATCAACAGATATATCTTGAAATGACTCGTTCATATTACATGTATTAACTTGGTAGTATTTATATCTTATCTGTAACATTTCATCACATTCCAAAAAAAGTGACGTACGGTAAATGGTGCATCTAAAACCGACATATTGTGGCTGCTCCTCACCAAGTAGTAAGTATGAATTGTGACTTGCATGATCTAAGCGGATTAGAGCCAAAGCAACTTCTTTTATTATGTTTCGAGTAACTGACTGATATTCACCAATAGGTTTTATCTCAAGAAGTTTGTTACCAACGCCGCCACTAATGATCCAAGAAAAATTATTGATAAATGGTTTAAGAAATAGATCAGCTCTGGACAGCAGTGAATTGTTGAGTAATAGTTCACTGTTTGGGGGTCAGTTGTAAAGAAGATCAAATCACGAGCGCGCAGCTATCACACACTTTAGCTGAGAATTATTGTCCGATAAATCACAGTTTGTTACCGTTTGCTCTATAGGCGAGGTGTGTTAGAATTAAAACTAGAAAAGGGAATTTTAAAATACGTTTGATCTTTTGCTTGTATATATCAACCTTTTTATTCCCTGTGATGCCTATACATGTACGACTAGGGATCCAACAGAGAAAAAAATCACCATATTTTATTCACCAAAAGCTTGTGTTATTTTCTCAAAGTTTTGAATCTTGGATTCTTCGAATTTGCATGGTTTATAGCTTTAAAAAATAGTGAGTATGATCAGGAAATACCACAATCACAAAATGCAGACAAACCTATGGCACCGCGAGGATACTGGTGATTAGGCTGCATTGTCACACCCATACTGACACCAACTCTTAATTACTTTATCCTTTTCTAATTCCCCAAATTATTTGCTGTTTTGTGAAAAGCGACATAGCCAGGTTGTATATCTATATACTTATGTAATATGAAGATATTATCTCCTTATTACATGTGATAGTTCTTTACTACTTTTACACTCGCGAGAAACATAAAGAAAATGTAACATGTGCAAAAATGCGCATGTTTCATAATTTATACATTTCCTGCGGCTGAACATCTTTAACATTTTACTATTCATGTGATTACGTACTACTAAAACGTATTGAGCTGGCTTGTATGCTTTAGTTTGAGCCGTAAATGGTCTGATTCTTCTATTGGGAACTACACATTTCAAATCGGAAGTTAAAATGAAAAAAAATATTGCTAAATCACTGTAGTCATTCCACTACGGCAATTTGGGTCTCTTCACCCACTCCGGTGTTATAGTAAAATTACCTTCAAATAAAGGCTGACAAAATGAGCACTCTCGAATATGTTTGCTTCGAGATTGCATCGTCTAGTTAACAACCTCTGTGTTGTTTTGCCAAAACGGGGATAAAATCAGATTTTAAATGTGTTTTTGTACAGTTATATTAAAAACTTGTCAATTACGGTTTAGTCATAATTATACGGTTTCGTCATTGATTGTCTACGAAGACGAAACCGTAATTAGTTATTTCATGCCTAGACATCAAACGTTAAATTTTTCAAATAATTTTAAAGCTAAAAGATACAGTGTGACTTTGACGAACAAAAAATAATCGGAACCCAAGACTTCCGGGCGTTATCTGTGATTAAATGAAGAAATTGAACATAATGAGAAAGTTACCTTAACACCGGAATAAGTGACGAGACCCAATTGCCGTAGTAGTATGACTACAGTGTAAATGTAACCTGTAAGTCTAACACAATAACAATTTAAATTGCGTCTCTTTTACACCAGATATTCCAGAAACGCCCGAAATTCCAAATGTTTCCATTCAGAGGACCGTTGTTTACAAAAAATCAGCCAAGCCTTCGTGACAGATTTTCATATCTCAGAAATTCAATTAAGCATTCTCCATATCTAAAGCTTTAAACAAGGATGTATGAAATCGTCTATGTTTTGTAACAGACACAATCTCCTTCAAGACAATTAGTAAATTATACTTTGCTTTTTCTTGTGAAAGAACGCACCAGTTGCCATTTCATAATTATGGCATGACAACTTATGCATTCGTTTGTACTGAATTATAGAAATGTGTTCATACTACATACATAGGTACATACGGTGATCAGATAAAAAGGTGAGTCCAAGTCATCATGTTACACATTCCATTCACCTTTAGCCTGGGACTGATATAACGTGTCATGTATTGAATTAGATAAACCAAACCGCTATGGTTTATTTTGTTGATTTGGTTCTTTACGTCCAAGTCAACAATTTTCAGTTAGGCCGGGGCGGGTCTTCCTGTGTTAAACCAGTATTAAGCAATGATAAATGTGTTCTGCATAAGGAAACAACACAATGTCGCGGTGAGGCTCGAACCCACGACCTTCGGTCTCGAGTCAAGTACTCTACCACTGAGCCACTGTGCTCCCCCGCTAGTGGTTTATATTTTTGTGCAATCATTTTGATTTTGGACCTGTGGTTCAGGAGATGTCGTTTAAAATACTCCTTATCCAGAGCTCTGGCAGTTCTTTTGTTGGACGGAGCGAAACCATTTGTGCAATGTTGGTAGAAGTCGTTTGAGGAACATTTCTTTGAAGTTTAATTTTGAATTTGGACCAGTGGTTCAGGAGATGTTGTTTAAAAGATTTCTTAAATAGAGTTCTGGCAGTCCTTATGTTTGGCGGAGCGAAACCACTTGTGCAATGTTGTTAGAAGGCACTTCAAGGAACCATTTATGTAAAGATATTCTTATCTAGAGTTCGGGAGGTCTCTGAGGAACATTTTTGTGAAATTATTTCGAATTTGCACCATGTGATATAAAATATTTCCTAAATTTGTATCTAGAGCTGAGGCGGTCTTTATTTTCGACGGAGCAGAACAATTTGTGCAACGTAGGCGGATGCGCAGGCTGGTCTGTGCCTTTGCTCTTCGCAAGTAACAAAGTGAGGATTACTCGCAACGATGCCCATATTATGTTGAAGCCCAGGCTTCCTGGCCTCCGCCTGGCTACGCGCCTGACACTCTGAGGATGTACACCGTTTGGACTTGTTTGTACTATATTATTATCAGAATCCGAATCAATGCAACATCTGAAACTCGTGTTTTAGTAAGTCTCTTACAATTATTCAGATGAAACACACGGATGGTACTAGTAATCAGTGAAGAATCAGTGAAGAGGGAGCGAAATTCCGCTGGCTCTTTTTGGAGCTACTGCCACTGATCACCACCCGTGCAACTGTGTAGGTATATATATTTACCACTAACAACGTACATTCCAAGAGTCATCCAAATGAGCCGTGACATGTGATTTCCAACACTGTGGTATTCTACAAGTGCAGACTCAGACGAGCCTGTGCAGCCTCCTTTTAAGCTTAGAATCTCCTAGTGCTGTTCGGTCAGTAGCGTAACACTCATAGAATATTCAAGCGACTAACAAATGCTCTGATTAGACTGCTTGTATGCGCAGGCTGATCTGAGGCTTTGCTGGTTGCACATACCACAATGTTGGAAATCTCATATCACGGCTTAAATGTATATTGACAAAACGTGTGCAGCATTCGTACACTACAACTGTACCAATGAAAAACTCCTATGTAGCAGCTACAAATATTTTTATGTATTCTTAATAGACGTCTTGATCTGATAGCTACATCTTTAATTTCGCCTATAAAGCCATGCAGGCCTCTATCTTAATATGTCGGCTTGACATTACATTAATAACATAGAAGAAAATATGAAAACAACTAGCGAACGAACAGTGTAACAGAATGATATTGTCCACAAATCAAGGTGCGGTCTATTGACAGCCCTTATATAGTTGCAGATAGTTGTAACCGCTAGGAGAGCCCAATACTAATTTATGACTCGATGAGTGGTATTTTGCATTTGAATTAAAAACAAATAGAATACTAATGGTCTGTTAGCAAAAGGTAAAAACCCTGATCAGGCGCCTTGTTCTGTTGCATCCGATCTTGGCAAACACGCGAAATTTAGGTACTATAATGCAGAAGCCAAGTCGGCAAAACTCTTTTTCGTTTCACCCACTCCATTGTAAAGGTTCGATGGTTTTATGTGGAAGATTATACAAAGGGCAAACATTATAGCCTTAGTGTCAAGTCCGGATGTGGATTCATCATACTGAATTCAAATGGCGTCGACGATTTGCCGACAAAAGTTGAATTTTGCCAAAATTCCATATAAAAGGGATAACATTTCAATAAAACGCCTTTTATTCATTATTTCGTATTGAAGAGAAATTATAAAGCATAATTAGGCTTTAAAATATCAATAGAGTATGTGTAATTAAATCTAAAATTTTCGCCAAAATTGAAATATTTAAGAAAAAGATCATCTTTAGCAGTGAATTGTTGAGTAATAATTCACTGTTTGGAGGTCAGTTGTAAAGAAGATCAACTCACGAGCGCGCAGTCCGAGTGATTTATCTTAGTACAACTTACCAACAAACAGTGAATTACTACTCAACAATTCACGTACGGGGGCTGATCTACTTCGATTCTATCACAGAATAAACGACAAAAACACATTTGAAATCTTCAGCTTCTTCCAACGTTCCGCCATTGCACTGAAGAACTACCGCCAATACGTAGACTACGTCTCATACGTTTACATGTATTTGTAACTTCTTCGACGTTACACCGTCTAACGTCATGAATGACGTCATTTTCCAATAACAAATGACGTCAGCTAGCACGTACTTTCCAGTCCTGTGAATTATTGTTTGATACATCACACTTTAGTAGCATTGGCTCTATTGGCGAGGTGTGTTAAAATTTACTATATGTTTGTTATTAAGCACATAGGGAAAAACAAATATTTTGTTTTACACATACCACTGAAAAGGTTTAATAATCTTATATTTAGGGGAACATGTCAGCATGGGTGTGAACTTGGATTGTGGTGTCAAAAGGAAAATACTTTTTCTTTTGTAATTCTCGCAAAAGAAGCGGGTAGGGTTAGTGGTCTCAATAACTGATTGAACCTAGATGCGTCAAGTATACTGATTGAACATATATTTGTCAAGCTATATATTATTATTAAAGGCAATGTCACAGCTTCAACTAAAGTCATGCAAACATATTCTTGTTGGTGATAATATGTGAATATGATCAAAATATTATGATATCCTAAAAAGCAGATATTTGTAAATTGAAATGTAAAAAAGATGTATCTTATCTACCAGTGCTAAAACATTTCTAATGTGCTTAACTAATATCCAGTGGACTATTACATGATGTTTACATGCCTATGCAGCATACAATATTTTTTACAGCTGTAAACATCGACAACGTTTAGACCATTTTGGATAAAAATTTGACATTTTTATATAATTATATTTTCACTCTACAGCAGATTGTTGGTGCTCATTGCAACCACACTTAGGATATTCTAAAGTAAAACCACAATCTATGGTTTAGAGCAAATGTAAGACAATTAATGAATATACCGGTTAGCCCAAAATTTACTTTATAAAAGTGGGGTTGAAGTGTGTGTAAATTCCATGCGTGTGATAACATGATGATTAATCATGAGAAGAAATGATTCTTTATATATCAACAACAATTATCACCTGCTAGTATGCTCAGCACAAAACAATGTAAACGCACTATTAAAAAATGCTGTCCAGATACCAACTTTACTAGTGTTGGTATTGACATATATATGGCTTCAATATATAAGTTTATTATCATTTGGGCTTTCTACAATTCCGTACCAATTGTTTGAAAACAGCATACGAGGCGCGTCATGAAAAAACTGCTTTTTTGAAAAACAAAAGCGCAGATAAGCTGTGCTATACTGAGCAGCTGATCAACATTTTGTGTGGCTACATAGAAAGTACAACCATCTACTTCCTAAATCCGAAATTACAGGCCTCTAGTAATCTTCTTAGGCTGCACAGCCTGTTTTTTTCTTATGACGCAGCTCATACTTATTTGAAACAGTTATTTTAGAATAAATGGTAATCACATGAATTTAATTTTTTGACATTATATATGTATCACTATGGTTATTCATCTGACCACTTTGGTAATTTACCAATCAAAGTTCTACAAAAAAAAACATTTTATGGTTATTCTGCGTCTTCTCTTTCATTACCAATGTCCTCATCACTATCTTCCTCAGAACTAACTGCTGCGGTAAAATGTATTCAAATATTCCTCAGCAGCAGAGCATGGACATGCTTGTGTACACGCAAGTGAGATTTTCTTGCTCTTGCAATTTATCAAACATCCTTTCAAACATCCACATCTTGTATGTTATAACAGTGCAGTGGGGGATGGCGAATTTAATAGTAAGTTCATAGTGCCAACCATTCCTTGCCAATTAGTATGTTTCTGTTCTGCAGAGGCTCAGTGGAGACTATGCGGCTGCGCGTTAGCCGATTGCCAATGTAATAACTGCAAACAATCAAATATGCTGGCTCAACTATAGATCAGGGACTACAAGGTCTTTCATACAAGATGATTGAACAAAGAGGTTTGCGAGGAGTTGTACATGTAGAATGTAGCTCTTGGCTCCTGCTTCTTATTTCTTTTTTTTAAGGTCCTCAATCACAGCTCCAAAACAAGTAGATACAATGTATGTGATTACAAGGCTTTTCTATATAACAGTCTGTGTCAACATATGTAGGCAATTGGTTCGTGTCATGTCATATTCACTTGTACATATTTTGACAAGGTCTTTCATACAAGATATTTGAATAAAGAGGTTTGCGAGGCGGTGTACATGTAGAAGGCAGCTCTTGACTACTGGTTCGTATTTCCTTAATTCCTCGATCACAGCACCAACGTATGAATAAGCATTGTCTATAGCAGGCTGACCTTTTTGTACTGCACTGATATGGATGTCCCAACAGTGTCACGTAAAACTATACTTTATCGTAGCTACAAGCAGAGAGGCTCCAAAAGTAGCCTATGTTGGCAGTATCAAATGGAACGTTAGAGCCAGACACCACATATGGGAACTCTCAAAGGTGTTAACGTTTTTCTTGAGATGCTGAAACCCGACCACCGTCACCCGCTAATGCTCTGACAGGCATCAATTTGTGTTGTTTTAGAATGTTATTTGTGTATGGTAATTCAGGATATGTCGCGTAATTTCTCAGTGGAATTAATCAATATATATACGAGCCCATTCATGTGATTTTAGAACTTACCCTATATACGTAAATTCATTCTTTATAAAATAATTCTAAGCTATCCTGTGGAACTAAATAAGCATATTTTGGTCTTAGTCTTGAGCTATATCTCTACTTAGTATATGCAAGCAGGGGCAAAGGCTCTGGTGAGCAGTATCGCGAGAGCCTTTGCTGCGTGCTTATGCGATGAGTACAATAATCCCATGTACTGGCTCGTAAGAAACAAATTCGAGCACAATGCACTAAAAGGTGAAGCCGAGTACCAATCATTACTTTAGATATACAACAGCTATTTAGCGTGCTAAATCAATCTTGTCTGACCTGTCTATTGTTCATCATAATGTTTCTTTACTGAGTCACAATCCAGCTGCATGGATCAGCCTTACGAATACTGTACTTATATAGCATTTGCATGTAAGTTAATCCATTCCTTAAAATAGGATTGTATCACTATTTAAGGAATACATGTAGCAAATTAGTTGAATGATAAGACGAGCTGAACAAACGAAAGAGCTGTTGTGGCAAAGGGGACCTGTCCCAAGACCTGTTTTGTACTGCCCCCATACCTGCCTGTTTTATAACATTTTATATGCACGCATATATTGAACCGGTGAGTAAGGATATTTTTTTTTTTATATCAATACACTCATTATAAACGTTCGTAGTTGTACAATTTTGATTCGATGTCATTCTTAACGTCCCAGTCAACATTGTTTTCAGTTATGTCAGGATTGAACCAGAACTAAGCAAAAGATAAAGTCTTGTCTTGCTCAAGGTCAAAACGCAGTGCCTCCAGTGAGGCTGGAACCCCTCGAGCACAAGGCAATGACTCTAGCACTAAGCCACCGCGCTCCTCGTCGTGGTTCTACAATTGGAACCAGAGTTTTACTTTATACCGTATATGGTATGTCCATATGGTTTTACACAGTGCTGGTGCTATATCAACTTCCACAGAAGTCTTGTATGTTGTACCGTTTACTCGTAAGCATGTTGTTCACATTTAATGTATTCGCTCAGGTGACTTATAGCTTACATACCATAGCACAGAATCTATATGTGCATAGCACCCTGTTAAAAATCTAATCATCAAGATATAATGTTATCATATGCATCTAAGGGACATAATCATATTGCATGATGTCTAATAACTCTAGAGTTATCTTACGTTGTATTATGACGTCATTAACATTATGTTGCTTAGTGATGACGTTACCTATCAGATTGTGTTATTCTAGTGTTGTCAGTAAACATCAGTTATTGGCACTGAGTGTTTTGTGTTTATATTGTGGAATTAACAATGGTAGCAGCGCGAATATAATGATCTTTCAGCGTGGATTTGAGGATCTAACATGTAACAGTTGGTAAATTGATGGTGAACATTCTTTTACAACTGGTATTTGGTGCTTTACAACTGGTATTTGGTGGAATTGTGGTGGAGTAGCTGGTATCAACTTGTTGGAGTGTTCGAAAAATTGGTGGAATCGCTGTGATATTGGACTATTGGTGGAATATTGGTGGAACCTGCTGGGGTATTGGTGAAACTGGTGGAATATTGGTGGAACTTGGTGGAATATTAATCGAATTTGGTGAAATATTGTTGGAATCGTGGGTATATGGTGGAGCTTGCTGGTGTATTGAATCAATTGCGTGGAGTATTTATTGGTGGATTTATTCAAGACTGTTTTGTCTATTTTTACAGAACATACTGGGTGGAGGACATAAAAATAAATTTAGACAACCAGGTTATGGTTGAGTTGTATTGTAAATGACTACCAGCACATATTAAAAACAGTTGCTTATTTTATGAAGTAATATTGTTTATCAAATGGCGAACAAATGACCATTTGAAGAGGGATTAAAGTGTTGTATGTTATGAAACTGTAAAAAAAGGTGGAATAAAAGGGAAAGAAATTTATTTAGAGATAAGCAAATGATGGCTACAGAGATAAGTATTCCTACGTTGACAGGGTCAACAAATTACGAGTTGTGGAAGCTGCAGAAGACACAGGCCTGGACAGTGGTAACAGAACTGAGTAAGGAGAAACAAGCGGTAGCAGTTGCTTTGAGTCTTCCAGAAGATGACAAGAGGAAAATAAAGGAAAAGGTATTTGGTGAACTGGAACTGGATGTACTAAACAGTGAAAACGGTATGGGTGTACTTTTTGAATTTTTGGACAGATATTTGTTGGAAGATGAGCTGATGAATAGTTGAAATAAATTTGAAGATTTTGAGAAATTTGAGAGGAAACCTGATCAGAAAATTAGAGAGTATGTTTCTGATTTTGATCTGAAATTCAGAAAACTTGAAAAACTGCACATAAAACTACCACCTGAGATTTTGGTACTTAAACTGCTCAGAAATGCAAACTTAAGTAAACAAGAAAGAATGTTTGTTTTGACTGGAGTCAACTTTGCAGATAAAGAGAACATGTATAAGGAAACCAAACTATCTTCACTAAAATTTATGGGAGATTTGACTGTAGGAAAAGCAAGGACTGGATTGGACATAAAATTGGAGCCAGCATGGAGGAAGTCAACAAGCAGCAGTAATAGAACAGAACAAGACCGTGTTCAGCGTTGTAACATTGGGTGGATGAAAAAGAAATTGAATCCTCTAGGGTCAGATGGAAAGATTTTATTATGTTATTCATGTGGGTCCTACAGGCATCTTATTGCTGAATGCCAAGACAGCTGGAAAAACATAGTGAAAAGGAAATCAAGAGAGTTTAATGTGGAGTTGAGGGGCCAGAGTGATGAAGATAAACTGAAGGGGGAAGAAAATAAGAGTGGAGAAGCATTAAAACTTGGAGAAGTGTGTGGTTTATAAGTTGCTAACAAACACTTAGCTGTAGAAGTGACGCAACTGAAGATAGAGTTAAGAAATTTGAAAGCTGAAATTAAGGAAATAAACGCGGTAAAAGATAAAGTACTGAAGAGACAGAAGGGGGAATTTTTAAATCAAGAAAATACCATTGAACAGGAGAATGAAGGACAACAGAAAGAGGGTAGTGCTTTACTGCAAGAGCTAATTCAAAGTATAATACGGTTACAGAAAGAGATAAAGCTTATAGGGACTAATGATTATGATAGAAAAATAAGCAAGAAAGAAATGAAGACAGAAGGAATACATCAGAAGCTAAATGAAGATAATGGGACAATGCAAAGATTGTTAGCAAGAGCCAGGAAAGTCAAACTAAAGTTACAGATGACTCAAAGAAGGACAAAGACAACATCACGGATAAGTGAAAAGCAAATAAAACTGAAATTGAATACTGATAAAACTAACCAAGTAAGACAGAAGTTTTGGTGGCCTGTAGAGAGGCCACAGCTAAATGACATGGCAGTTCAAATGATCACTGGAAACTGGTTTTCAAAACTTTTACACAACAGAAATGTAGTAAATGACGTTAAAGAAGATACACAGAAACCTGTTACAAAATGACTATTTCTAGTTCTATGTGTCATTAATATTCATATTCCCATTTTATCATTTTAAACAGACATCAATTGATTTCAGCGAGAATCACTAAAGAAAATATTTAATTTATTTCAATTCGTATTAATTACTGGTTATTCTTTTCTAACATCAACAAAACAAAAGAAAGAAAATATAATTAATGTTAAAATCTAATCATCAAGATATAATGTTATCATATGCATCTAAGGAACATAATCATATCGTCGCTTCAGTGCTATAGTGTTCTATCTACCATTGCACAAGTTTTGAGAAAAATGAGTTTAAAAATTTTAGCATCCTGATTTTTGATGCCTTATTTATCCAAGACCTTTGAATCATACCAGAGTGTTAAAATGTCTACATACAGTGTAAATGACCTTGGTTTGAATAAATTTTTACAGTAATGTGGAATTTACGGACATTTTACAGTTTGCAGATAGAACATTATGCCCGAAAAATCGCGTTCTGCGTTCAGTGCTATAGTGTTCTATATGTTCCTACAGCTTATTATTCTGGTTATGGAGTCAATTCATAAAATTGTCTGAACAGAAATGATTATTAATACCTAAAAGTAGCAGATTTAGTTATTTATTTGGCATAACAGTTACAAAAAGCACGAATTATGACATTAAAATTTATGCAAGGGAGGTAATCTGTTTCTATAGTTAATTTTTCTGTCATCAGGATCGATTTGTATAATATTTTAGACTGATCTGATTATTTGGACCTAAAAGTAGCAGATTCAACCATTGATTTGTAATAACATCGACAAATTACTTCAATTAAAGCGGTTTAGATATGTGTAAGGAAGGTACTCTGTTTCTACAGCTTATTATTCTGTCCATGGATCAATTTGCGCTATATTTTTGAGTGAGTGGATTATTTGGACCTCAAAGTAGCCGATATAGCCATTAGTTCGTCATAAGACCGACAAACCGCTTCAATTTAGGAGATTTAAATTTATGTAAGGGAGGTAACTGCAATTTTTAGCAATTTCTCCAAGGGAGGTGAATTTATGTAGATAGAACAATATGACACTGAACTCACCCAGTCACGTGACATAATTACCATTGGTCATTGGATAAAAATCACTTAGAACACTATAGCACTGAACGAAATTGTCTTTTTGTAGATAGAACAGAAACGCACAGCGATTTAAAGCTTACTGGGAGGAGATAGGCAAATGAAACCTTCACCAGTAGATAGAACATTTGATCCCCTTTCCAACGGTATGCATAACTCATTTTTGACCAAAATGTCACTTAGAACACTATAGCACTGAAGCGACGATATTGCAATGATGTCTAATGACTCTAGAGTTATCTTACGTTTTATTATGACGTCATTAACATTATGTTGCTTAGTGATGACGTTACCTATCAGTTTGTATTATTCTAGTGTTGTCAATAAACATCAGTTATTGGCACTGAGTGTTTTGTGTTTATATTGTGTCCTAGCGCCACATCGGGTTTCACACCTTGATTATACTCTATCTACCAACTGATTGTTTCATCTGAAGTGTGACGAGACCGAATGTATGTTTCAACTGTGTTATCTTCGTTATTGTCCATGATTTTTTATAGCCCATTATCATCATAATTTTCATCTGTGTAGGGCTCAGCTGGTAAATATGAATTTTTCAATACGTTTATACATGGCTGTGAATATCAGGCAATCAAAGATACCGTGGGAGAAATGAAGTCAGTGATGCTTTTCTAACAGAATGAATGGCTTTTCCGCAATACCTCTTTTTATTTCATAATATTGTTGAAAGAACAGTTCGGGATATAACAGTTCAAAGTTTAGCTAGAAAAAGAGCAAAGGTTTTCCTCTAATGAAGGTAGAATAAATGCAGGGTGAAACATTTGGTCAGCATTTGGCTAAACTGTGATTTAGTGATGCCTGTCAATCTCATATAATTATAATCTGCAAAAGCACTGGCATCATTTAAGTTTCATGTAGGTGATCCTTGCAGTGCAATTATACAAACTTCACATATAAGTTCTTTAATGTCATTACCTGTGCCATTCAAGGGATAGAAGGCGAAGGTATTTTCTGGTAACTTTCTTCAGGGAGACAGCCTCCCTTAAAGCGGTAAGAGCAAATGCGAGCCAATCCACTGACATTTATACAGATTTTGGCAAATGTGTTTACCTTATGCCAAACTAATATTATCTTAATGTAATGGTTGGAGAATTGTTTCTGTATGTGCTACATATGAGATATTTTAGAGAAGAGGACAGGTAAATCTATTTTTATTTTCTTGTCAACTTGCTCTTCAGATTTGAGATCAAAACATGCTTTTGAAGTACTTGGCATTTCATTGAAAATTTTCTGCTTTAAAGAAGTGTAAGGCAGGGAACCAAACTTTGTCCCAATGCATACACCAGAACAATGACTCCTTCTTTGACCTTTGACTTCCGTGATGAATTAAGGTTTAGTACATCATATCCATCTGGTCTTTGAAGTGCAGTCCACAAAAAGCGTCTTCTCTGGACAGATGAGACCAATGACCATAGGCCTTGGTATGTAGATTTGTGAATATAAACCCCTCAAGCGGAATATTCATATTATATACCTTTGATAACTCTGGTGTGTCGAGGATGGATGAGCCCAAGGCAAGTGCAAACCACAACGGACGATAATTGATCACAAACAATTGGGGGATTAAGCACAAAACAATGTTTAGATAGTAATAATAAAAAAACAACATCATAAAAACAACATCGAAATAATACATGAAATGTTTATTGTTTGTAGTAGAGTCACATCTGGTCATAATCTGGAACGTAAAAGCTGAGTTGGTATTGGATGAGTAGTCAATGAGATTTGCTGTTTTCGTTTGTTTTGTTTTTCAGTAATCAGTCGGAACCTGAAATTAAGTATCATGTCCTGAATACCTCGATATTAAACATCACATATCATAACTCTATCACGTTCCATGATATATAGCACATACTAAATGCGCATGCCCAATGTCATATGATACAAGCCAGTAAGAATCGGCTATATTAAGACGAAATCAGACCCAAAAGCCACAGGGGTGCTATAATGGCAAATGCGAGTACGTAACAACAGCATATGCAGCACACAGTCAGAATATGACCCTAAAACATAAATAATGATGCGCCACATTGGGGGACTTTAATCCACTCAACGATGGTTAAAACTAACAATAATTTATGTTCTTGAAGTACAAAATCACTTTTACACTCAATGCTATAACCCAAAAGCTGCCAAGATACCACTATGGTTACGGTAGATTTCTCCACAAACTCGTAAGTAACCAATAGGTACCGCAGAATACCATTACTACGGCTTCAGCTTGACTCCATGCTGTTGAACCTACACAGACTAGCTAGAATAGTGAAAGTTTGCTTGTAGTAAGTTTTGATTCGATACATTCCAATTAGTGAATAACAAAGGCGCTGATCAGACTGCGCGAATGTGCAGGCTGTTCTGCGCCTATGCTTTGTTGTTCGCAAACCCTGAAGACAGGTTTTCTTGCGTCAAGGCTCATTTTAGACATATCATTCCATCCAGAATGGATAGAGATATCAAACACCGTCTTTTTTAAATTCCTACATCACTCACTCTCAGCATGGAATACAAGTTAGACACCCTGAATTTATTTCAGAAAAGTCCCCCCCCCCCTGGAAATATTATATAAACATATGCAGGGAGTGATACATGTATTGTGAATTACCCCGTGTACATTCAGTGAGTAAGTGTACATGTATCACGAGGAATTGCATAAATCACAGACCAGCTCATGGCACCATGATAAGAGACATTCGAATAGAGTCAACATTACTTGTATTTTGTCAATAGTTTTCGCATATTACAGGCCAAAAGGGGCAGTTACATGTACATGTACAATAATTATGACTGGCATTTGAAGTGAGAAAGATAAAGTTTATTAAACTAATGCACACTTTCATTTGTAACCCCTCCATCTAACGGGGTATGGTCAGATGATAGTGTGGATAATGAGCAGGTAAATATTGCACCCAGATCAGACCTCGCAAAAGTGGCGGGCCTGAACAGGATCCAAACAGTTGATTGTTGGTGAATCAAAATTAGCAGATGACGGTTGAGACCCAGATCAGGTCCTTCAAAGCAGTTCCTGTACATTGTCGGGCTAGGGTTATATTTTAATGCAAATACATGTATACTGGGAACTTATTGTAATTTTAAAGAGTGCGTACATGTATGATCTCTGCAGCCCATGGCTGTAAATTATGTAAAGGTTAGTGTCCCTGTCATTCCCCTTTTGTGTCGCCGTGTGGGGATGGGGTTGAGGTTGCATTACTAGTGATTTTATTGATTTCGGCTAGATTCTTAAAGGGTTAGGAGATACTTTATATAAAGGGAATATTTGCCCACATCTTTTCAAAATATGTATGTACATCCAGCTGAATGAACTTTTCCTGAGACTTTGGACAGGCATATCCACACACTGTTGTCAGGCTGTTTGGTTGCTGACTGAGGCGGGTACGATGGAATCACCTTGCACTTGACAAAGGCATGGGGCACATTCTCGTCTATCGAATGGTATGATTACTGGTCAATAAAACACTTTTGCTTTCAGCTGCCGTTTAGCACTATTTGAGGCTCCATCCGCAGTTCTGTCTTTGTTTCAAACTAGATAGTTATAAAGCTCATTATCTGTCCGCGCAGGAATTGCCATAATAGCGGTTGTCCATCAATTTACCGAGGAATTTGGGTCAGGAAGTGTCTCTTTTAGCGGCGTTAAAAGTTTCTGAACATTCCTTTGATTTGTTTCTGTCGTATCCTGTTCATTGAGTTCTCTTAGCGTCCGTAGATTTAAATTCAATGCCCCTTTCGCACGATCGATAAGAGCAGCCTTTGATTTGGAGATCTGCACGCCTCTGTCGCCTAAAACACCGCCAAGTTGTTTACAGTTGCCTTTTCAGGGTCAAACGGTTCAGTGATTCCTTTGTTATCTGGCATATTGGATAAATGTAGCTCTCCGAAAGTCAGTTGCATTATGGGATATTTCAAGGGAGATAATTTGCGAAGGGAAGTAACAGCCGTTATTGGACAGGTCTATTAACATAATCAAGAGAACAGACTTGTGTATATTTGTATAATAAACATTACAGTATATACATGCGTGCAATAGTAAGATAGTATCAATAGCATAGAAGTGTGACGTAATATGCTTATACAAGTATGTTATACTTGCAATAAATTCATAAGTATTGACAGAGCTAGTAATTGTGGTGCCAACAGAGTACATCTCTCCTTATATATTTAGACCAGACGACAATAATGCGTGTTTCCCTTATAATAAACGTACATCTTAGCAAACGTGATTGTGTAAACCTTGCACATACAAATATACTTATACTCATACATTGATTATATCGCTTTAGCGTCAACAATTCACATAGTAGAGCCGCTAATTGACACCTTATTTTCACAATTATAGTTCCAATCAGTCTTGGCAAAACGTATGACGAAATCCCCTGCCAGAGAAGTGGCTCAGAACATAGAACACATGATCGACCTGCTCAACTGCGACACACACCTAAATTTTATTCGACTGTAAACCTTTCCAGCGCACAGAGCCATATATAACAAAAGTGTTTCCACCAAGCTGGTGTGTGCACAGATCTCAGGAGTTAGCGGGAAAACAATAAGGGTTGATTTGTTGGAGACACAAACAGCTCAGAAATAAAATTTTCAAGAATCAAGGGTAAAGCATTAAAATAGGAAAGCATCCAATATGCACATGACGGCCCTGTCAATATCAACTCTAAAGTCAAATAAGGGAAATATCCAAAACTGAACCTTGCTAACCAAAAAGCATAATACGTCCACACATACACAAGCAGGGTCCGCACATTGACTCTTTACGGTTATGTTGACGGTGTGTCGCGCCCCCGGCGCGTGATGCAAATATAGCGCTCACGACGCACCCAGTTTTATGCACCACTGAGGCTTCAATAAAGGAATTCCGACTGTGTCCCATCAGTATCCTACGCCTCTTTGTAGGGGCATTATTAGTTTGAATTTTGGAAATGTTCTAAAGCAGGGTTTAATCTTGTTGGGATCGACGTGACAAGTTCGTCTGCACAGTGTCATCCCCAGACGAAATTGTCACGTCGATCCCTCCAAGACTGAACCCTGAATTGGCTTTTATATAATATACAGAGACAGGTCAATAGGAAAAGGGACGTGACATGGTGGTAATTGTGCATTACTACTAACCTATATTACTATTTTTAGCATCGACAAACAATTTTGTATGAGTACTAAAAAGATAAATAAAATCAGTTTCTTTTTTGGACTTGGACTTGTCAATAACGAATGACATGGTTTTATCTAAATTTTATGATAAACAGGATGATTTCAATTTTGATCTCTTGATTGAGATGTTCCTCACTCCCCTTCCAATGGTGTATACGTCTCGCAGCTTATTAGTTTTGCAAGCGTATGTTCTAATGTTAGTGTCTTCAACAACAGAAACCGATCTTTGTTTTGACTGCTATAAGTTACTTTAACAAGGTTATCGATATAATACAATCTGTAAAGCATTTTCAAAATTCCACCATAGGCACTGATTGTTACATTGTTAAATACAATATTAATTTGAGTCTCTGCGGCAAAAGGGCATACCAGAACCAGTACCATATGGTAAGTAAGTTTATAAAGGAGGTCTTGCATCTGTGCCCACGCATGGATTTTCTTTAAACTTTGCATGATAATGACTCGTTATATACAAACTATGAAAATGTATGTATTGAATTAGATAGTTAAGAATAAGGCTTTGGAAGCAACCCTGACGTACTCCACCCTTGAGGTGACACCTGTCTCTAATTTTCCATGTCCTAAATCTATAGTTTTGTTTATTTCTATGATTTATCATCTAGATTAAATCCAAAATACCATAGGCATTATATTAATACCAGGAAACCATTTGGATATATTATGGTTTACGTTTTCTGAAGAAGTGATTATAAAATTTCAATATTTTTTTTCAAAAATTTACAAAACATTCAACATTAAATTCCAAAGATAGATATGTTTTAGTCTTTGTCAAGATATCATATTATCACAAAAACATGCCATATATATCCTACTGATCTGAGCCAAATTTCATGAAAATCCAAAACCGGTAACTTTGTCATTTCCTACCTCTTATGGGTATAGGTCAGTTTTAGCAAAATTAATTATTTAGTTGAAATGAATCAATAACTCAACAGAAGGAGGTTGTTTTTAAATCTACATCCACTTTTCTTAAAGAAAGACATGTTTAGACAATTTCAAATGATTCAATTGATGGAAATGCCAAAGGTCATGGCCCCATGTCATGGCACTATGGGGCCAAGGCAATGTGTATCACTTCCTCAAGTCATGCATGATATTGTTTAAGAAACATAATATCCTATCAATAAACATGTGAAAACAAGAAGACCAAATATTTCTATACATCCCAACTGAACTAGAGTATCCACATTTTGGTGCCGTGACCAGGATTAAGTGTAACAGAGTCATATCAAAGGTACCATAGAACAGTGTTCTACATGAATAAGTGAGGTCCAGAAAACGAAACTGTATGCCTGGAATATACAGCCAGCCAAAGAATAAATGTTGCCATTTGATGGAAATCAGCATCAGTTTTACAAAATAGAATAAACAGAGAAGATTTAAGCATTAATTTAGCAACTCCTTTGAAGCCAAGAGTTCTCTGTGACCAAATCGGTTCATTATAACCAATAGGTTTGACAGGGGCTTATTCTTGTGAACCAGATTTATTTATGAGGCTTACAATTATAAAATCATAGATATAAGGTTCTTCTCCTGTATGAACTGACTTGTCATAAGGTTTCTCTTCTGTATGAATTAAAATTCTTAATAATGTTACATATTAAGTGTAACATTGGTAAGATGTAGTTTAACCGTTAGAAACTAGATGTGGTAAGTCCAGTGTCACCATATTGTATCGTTTTGGGTAATATTATTGTGTAAGCACTTCATTAAATAAGAATCATGACACTTAATATCAAAGAATATTGTTTTTTTCTTTTTCCAATCAGCAATAGGGAAAAACACTGAACATATCAACTTCTACCAATAAACGTTCTACCATGGTGATTCAAACTAAGCAAGTATTCAAGTATGTTTTACAGTGAAACATTATTATTGTATTTTTTACATTTTGATGAATTAGGGCCATGTGTTTACATCAAGTTGAAAAATATGTTACCGGTCCTTGAATTTCATGAAATTTTGTCTACATATTTTTAACATATATGGAAAGTTTATATGTTGAAATGGTATCTTGACAAAGACCGCAACGTGTAAAAATTTTAATTCCAAATTCGACTGAATACAAAATATATAGTTAAAAATTGGGGTACCATCTCATAAAAATGATTGCCCACTCGCTATCCTAATACATACAAAGCCATTTATAGTATCAACATACTTATCAATAATATAGTTATTAAATAAAGCATTTCTGCGCCTGTTACATGATATGTCAATTACTTTAGAAATGATTATAACTGGATACCCTAAGGTAATGTAGTGATATCATACATGACGTCATAAATTAGCAGTGGAATTGCATAAAAACTCAAATGGACCATAAATATAAAAGTCATACCCCAGACAATTAATAAACATAATATTATCAAATTCCAAGCGTGGGCAGACTCCCATGTTAATTTCCCATACCATGAAAGAGCCCCTTTATAAAAAAAATGTTGGAAAACCTAATTTTAGTTAAAAAGATAATCAAACGTTATAAAAAGGTTGGATATAACTTGTATCTCATGCGATAGTCTCCATGTTCTTGTAAGCCCAATCACGGTTTATAGCTGTGGTTTCTACTTTAACTGTACGACGGTTGATCAGGCCTCAGACTCAGTGATGGCCCTGTCGTAAAGCTTAAATCAGTTCGTTGGTGTGTGATGCTTGGCTTTGGCTGGTCCCATCGTGGCTGAACTTGAGGTTTTCTTGAGCTCATCATGTATGTGAGCCGTGCGCCCCTTTTTTGTTTCATCATAGTGTGTTAATTGGATTGGATTGTTTCTCCGTGCTGACACTTTGCAAAAGTTAGGAAGTATCCATGCGAGCTAAACAATGTTTGTGGTTTCACAACAACAGAATCTAGGGCGAATTTTAGTACCAAAAAATGCATTTAAGCCCTCCCAATCTCGGTAGCTTAGACGTCTGTCCGTTATGAGGCGGTGGTTTTGTTAATTGTTTATTATTGCCCTCATTTTCGTGGGGTTCTGTATTTGGTCCTTTTTTATATTCAAAATTTTGTGTCCTTTTTATTTTGCTATCATCTTGATGGGGAAGAGAGAGCTGTTTGCTTTACTTTAATTGTATTTCTGATATGTTTTGACTGTTAGTTTTCTGTGGCTCTTCCTCACGGTGCCGTGGGCTGGTCTGCACTGTGTCAATGTGGTATTTCCTGGTAATACTCACTCACCTTTTTGCGTGGTTATCGTCCGATTATCAATGTCAACAATCGAATGATGAATGCCCCTTATGCAACGTAAGATCACCTGGTGGGGATATGGTTGTTTGTTCTATTACAGAAGTCACTGTCCTATCCGCAGGAGTCACATCTATTGGGTTGTGTTTACGGGAATTTAAGAAGATAAATTCCAATAAGGCTTATTTAAAGAAGTCAGTTAGTGCTGGTGAACTGTGGATGAGCCTTCACAATAAGTGGTGAGCAAAGGCGATCGGCGGACGCTCAAGAGATACCTGAATGTCCATCAACGGCTTTGCTGCTTGCACGCATCAACTATTAAATAGACCATAGGACCACGCGGTTCTGGAGCGATATTCAGAGTTGGTGAAAATGAAATGTGACTTCAATGGGCCAATTTGTGTTTGAGATGTTAGAAAATGCTGGCAAAATTACAATCAGATTACAATTGGTGGAATGGTAAAAGTCAAAGGTGAACGTTGACCTATGGTACTTATTTATATTAAGAAAATGAGATATATCGAAAGTTAACATTGCGGAAGTTGTTTAAGCATATCATAATTAAAACCGTTACAATGTTTTCAGAGTATATAAATGTCCACCCAACTGTAATTTGAGCGAAGTATACATGCCCAAATTTTAATCAACTCGATCTTGTGTCACAATGATACGATGCAATCAATTATTTCAAAAGTTGGCATGCAGAATCATAATTTTGGTCAAAAAAATAACAAAACAAAATTCTGACCTTGAAAATAAGATTAAGGTTAACAAAATCAACTCTTCCCCACTCCCTACAATGTATCTATGCACGTTTGTTTAAAATCAACCCACTGGTTCAGAAATTAGAGTGCAGGAAAGGCTGATCTTGAGTATTTATACGATGGTCACCTTGAAAATTTGGTCAAGATTACCAAAAATCTAATCACCTCTTTGTTTTGTCACAATAATACAATATATATTCAGTTTGGTCAAAATACATCATTTGGTTATAGAGATAGTGTGCGGAAACACTATTTCGGGTAAACGTTGATATTCCACTGGCTGCTGCGTTCTTAAAAATGAAGTCAAGGCCTCTAAAATCTTATAAAGTCTTCCCCCTCCTAACATTGTATCTGGGCAAGTTTAGTAAAATGAAAATAGGAGGGCGGGAAAGACTGATTTTTACATTCTTTATAAGATGGTGATCTTGAAATTAAGCTTGGTTTCAACAAATTCTAATAAGCTTCTTTTGACAGATATTCATCATACTGTTCAAGAGATCACGTGTGGGTACGCTGTTTTGGTCATGATTTGAGACTTTAAAGTGCTGGTGTGGCCTTGAAATTAAGGCCAGGGTCACCAAATCTAACAAACTCTTTCCCCTTCTAACAATGTCTATGCGAGTTTGATAAACTCCACCAATTGGTTCAAAAGATACAGCATGGAAAAAGAAGCAACGCGGACGACGACGGGACCCACACCATACCTTTTGTCAGGGAAACATAATTAGTCTGATGATTCTAAGAAGTAGCGTTTAAGAAAGGTAGCGGTCAGTGTTTACATTTAAATGTTTACATCGGGGCAGTTTTTTTTTGTAAATAAATAAGTACATATCCTGATAATATTGACCTGATAGGTAAATCCAGATAAAAAAAAAACTAAATGAGCGTAAAATTGTATTTTTTATTCTTACCCAACAATTTAATTATGTGTTTAAGGTGCTCAAAAGAACCTTTTGATTATCCGTACCATATTTTGGATGAGAAATAAAGAAATACGTTTCCAATAAGCACTCTTATCTGGAGGTTTGCCTGATACGGATTGATTTCTGCTACAATCTGCCTAATGCTATGTACGTTTTCATATTTTCCCAACTGTCGACCCTGCATTCACGTAAATAAGACAATTTCGTTACATGATATCATAGTCCCTCGGAGTGACTCTACCACCTTGCCGTGGTCTCTGGGGCACACTTCACATTTGGGGACGATATTGACTGTAATACTTGTCCCCATCCGGGAGTGCAAAGAGTAGAGTCCCACTTGTTCACCGTGAGTGGCTTTCTCGGTAACTCGAAGGGGATGGCCTGGAAGACTGAGAGCATGCAGCATATGGGCGTATAAAATTCTGTATGACTCAACACGTCTCTTTGGCCTCTTTGACGGGGTAGTCCCGAGGGGAAACACGGCCCGGTGTTTCTAATCGGTCTTGTCATGCTAAGCCCCAGGAAGCTGAAAATGTAAAAAAAAATACTTCTTATGTCTTCGTTCTATAGTATTGTTCTGATGCCAACCACGTGTCCATTATCTTATATATTCTTTCTTTTATAAAATATTCCTGGAAGGCAGTGGCTTAACGGGTCAATTGTGCAGATTTTATTTGTGCGAGTCTATTGTGCAGATATATTTGTGCAAGTATAACTTCCATGTAGCTCTAGCACTGGAGGTCGGAAAGCCACTCCATTAAAGTGCTCCCTTGTTGGGCTCCATGGTGGGTGCAGAGCATGGAGGCTGAATCTTAAAACCAAACACACATGGCAACAAAATCTAGAAAACGCCACGCACCGATTACAGACACAGATTCTGATGAATCATTAACAGCTTCTCAATCTCAATCTAGGTCTTCTGTACCAAAAAAACCTTATGTACCTAGATTTCTCATCATTCATTCAGAAGTAGAAGGAAAGGATATTTCTCTTCTTTCTCCTTTTCTGATACACAAAACAATAATGAGTATGGCAGGTGAGCCAAAAAGCATCAAGAATCTTAGATCAGGTGACCTATTAATACAATGTGCCAAAGAACCTCACGAAAAAAGCCTCTTAAAAATGAAAACTTTTTGTGGACTGAAATGCTCCGTGACCCCTCATAAATCCTTGAATACATCCAAAGGTATTGTTCGCTGTCCTGCCTTAATCAGGCAGAGCAACGAACATATCTTGGAGTTCATGGGTGAACAGGGTGTTACGGATGTCCGTAGAATCAATGTCCATCGTGATGGTGTCCTGAAACCAACTAACACATTTGTATTTACATTTAATACACCAGAACTACCAACGGTTGTCAAAATAGGTTTCATTCAAGCGAAGGTTGATGTATATATTCCCAATTCGCTTAGATGCTATCAATGTCAAGTGTATGGCCACCATGAAAATAAGTGTAGCAGGCAGGCTATATGTATCAACTGTGGTATGCCTGAACATTGCGCATCTGGTCAGTGTCAAAGACCTGCCAAATGTGTAAACTGTTCTGGTGACCACCCTGCCAACTTCAAAGAGTGTCCACAATGGGAGAAAGAAAAGAAAATCTTAAAAATCAAATGTGAACAAAACATATCCTTTCCGGAAGCTCGCAAACAATATGAACAATTCTACCAGGCTAGGACATATGCAAGTGCTGTGAAACCAGGCACTTGCAACAAATCTACAGAAACAGACACTAAGAGCACACAGATTGACGACAGTTTTACAGAATACTTAAAAAAACAGACAGAAGAAAAACAACAAGAACCCCCTAAAGGAAAACCCCAAGAAAAAGGTAATCCATCTCGTCCAGGGCAAACCCTTAAGCCAGCAACCCTGGAGATGATAAGGAAAGACGAAGAGAAGAAGAAAAAAGAAGAGAAAGACAAACTCAAAAAACAACAAAAAGATGAAAGACGGCAACAATATATTAAAGAAAAAGCACAGAAAGAAAAAGAAGAAGCAGAAAAAGCAATACTAGCTCAGAAGAATCCATTTTCTGTGTTTAAAAAGGATGATGAGGCAGAGGACATGGAGGATGATTCTGTGGTTTTCACAGACTCTTCCACCAGTGATCACCTCCCTAAAGGCACACTTTCACGAATACCAACAACTTAAACAATGGAAGGTGTCAATCTAACCATTATTTTAGTACCTCTTTTAATATTATTTTCAAGTATGGATTTTAAACATAAAATTATTCAATGGAATTGTCGAGGTTTGAAACCTAATTATAATGAAGTATCTCTATTGATTTCCGAATATAATCCATCTGTATTTTGTTTTCAAGAGACATTTTTTAAACCAGATGATAACATCTCATTACGAGGTTTTAATATATATAACTATGTTCATACTGATTGTCTGAGGCCCTCTGGTGGTGCCTCAATGTTTGTAAAATCATCTTTCCCTCAAAGAAAGATTGATTTACAAACAGAACTACAAGCAACTGCTGTTTCTGTCACTCTAGACAGAGAAATAACCATATGTTCTGTATACATTCCTCCATCCTTTTCTCTTAACTCCCAACACTTGGACAATTTACTGCAACAACTTCCTTCTCCTTATATTTTACTTGGTGACTTCAATGGTCACAATATCCTCTGGGGTGGTCAAAACAATGATTCCAGAGGTGAACTTATCGAAAATTTCATCACAAAGAATGATATTTGTATTATGAATGATAAGTCTTATACTTATCATTCTCCAAGTACAAAGTCTTTTACATCTATTGATCTTTCCTTCTGTCATCCATCACTGTTTCTTGATTATAATTGGTCTGTATGTGAAGACCAACACAATAGTGATCATTTCCCTATTATCATTGAGCAAAACACTTTTTCCACTGAGGACCACAATCCAAAGTGGAAATTAAATAGAGCCAACTGGGATCTATTTAATACTCTGTGCACTGGTAAATTGGTGCCAGAAAACTTCAAAGAATCTTCTGATCCTATAGTTGATTTTACCTCTTCTCTTATCGAAATATCTAAAGAATGTATTCCTCAAACTTCGACAAATCCAACTAAAAGTAATCCATGGTACAATGACGACTGTAAAGAAGCAATTAAACAGCGCAAGCAAGCCCTAACTAAATTCAAAAGATCTCCAAATACCAACAATTTCAATGACATCAAAGTATTTAGAGCTAAAGCCCGTAGAACAATTAAACTTTCGAAGCGTAAGTCATGGAGATCTTATGTTTCGAAACTAAATCATAAAACACCTATTAAAAAGGTTTGGGATATGATAAGAAAAATCTCTGGAAAAAACAAATCCCCCAGTTACACACATCTAAACATGGTGGGTACTGACAGCAAAGCAACTTCAAAAACAGACATTGCTGACACTTTAGGAGAAACTTTTTGTCACAATTCATCATCATTCAATTACTCTGAATCCTTCAGAAAGATTAAAACCGAACAAGAGAAAGTTAAATTGAATTTTAAATCACAAAATAATGAAATTTATAACAAAGATTTTAATTTAGATGAATTAGTTGAAGCTATTCAACTATCACATGACTCAGCCACGGGTCCTGATGAGATCCACTATCAAATGCTTAAACATCTCCCAGAGAATTCTCTTGAAACCCTTTTGAATATATTTAATTACATTTGGACTACTGGTAAATTTCCAGAAGATTGGACCTTAGCAACCATAATCCCAATTCCCAAACCTGGGAAAGATCCTGCGGAACCTAATAATTATAGACCTATAGCTTTAACAAGTTGTCTATGTAAAACACTTGAAAGAATGATAAATAAAAGACTTACTTGGTTTTTAGAATCCAATAATCATATATCGCGGTTCCAGTCTGGTTTCAGATCTGACCGCAGTACAACTGATAATTTAGTTAGATTGGAAACCTTCATACGTGATGCCTTTATTAAAAAGGAACATGTAGTTGCTGTGTTTTTTGATTTGGAAAAAGCTTATGATACCACATGGAGATATGGCATTTTAAAAGATATCCACAAATTAGGATTAAGAGGTAGACTACCTACATTCATTGAAAACTTCCTTGCAGACCGCGCCATGCAAGTCCGAGTTGGCTCCTCTATGTCTGATTATTATGACCAGGAGCAAGGTGTACCTCAAGGAGGCGTTCTATCAACAACTCTTTTTAGCATCAAAATTAATGATATTGTGAAATGTTTAGGTAATCTTACTGATTGCTCATTATACGTTGACGACTTCTGTATTTGTTATCGCTCGAAAAGCATGGCGACAATTGAACGTCAACTACAACAAAATTTGAATAAGATTGAAAATTGGGCAACAAGCAATGGCTTTAAGTTTTCCAAATCAAAAACACAGTGTGTACATTTCTGTCAGTTGCGCAAGCAACATGATGATCCGGTTTTACATTTATATGGATCACCTATTCCAGTTGTTGAGGAATCTAATTTCCTTGGCATTTTATTTGATAGAAAACTCAGTTTTATACCCCATATTAAATATCTCAAAGCTAAATGTTTAAAAGCATTGAATCTTTTAAAAGTGCTTTCCCATACTTCTTGGGGTGCAGACAGAA
Source organism: Loripinus fragilis (assembly GCA_964019695.1). NCBI lineage: Eukaryota > Metazoa > Mollusca > Bivalvia > Lucinida > Lucinidae > Loripinus > Loripinus fragilis. Next base: position 124,393,356 of record OZ026515.1, read on the forward strand.
CTACACTTCTAAAGCTGTATCGGTCTCTAGTCCGGTCAAAATTAGACTATGGCTGTATCATATATGGCTCTGCACGAAAATCATATCTTCAAATGCTTGATCCTATACATAACCAAGGACTTAGATTAGCTTTAGGGGCTTTTAGAACTTCTCCTGTTGCTAGTCTCTATGTGGAAGCAGATGAACCATCACTATATTCACGAAGAGAGAAATTCTCTTTGCAATATGCTATAAGACTTGCTGCTAACCCATCAAATCCTGCTCATGAAGTTACATTCCCACCAAATTATGTTAATTTATATGAACAAAAACCTAAAGCTATTAAATCATTTGGCATCAGAATTTCACCACTCTTAGAATCTGCCAATATTAAACCACAAAATATTGAAAAACATTTTACACCAAATATTCCAGCTTGGTGCATGAAACCACCTGAAATAATTTTTGATTTACATTCTGGGAGAAAATCTGAATCAAATCCACACATATTAAAAGATGATTTCAGAAAAATGCAAAGTCGTTATAAGAATTACCAACAAATTTATACTGATGGGTCAATGGAAGACTCAAAGGTTGGTTGTGCTGTTTTATCAGACAACCATAGTAATATGCAACGTATACCTGACGATTCATCAATTTTCACTGCTGAAGCTAAAGCAATTGATCTAGCTTTAGATTTCATTAGCACTTGTGATGCTAACAATAAATTTATTATATTTTCTGACTCGCTTTCTGTATTGAAAGCAATGAACCATACCAGTTCAAAGAATCCACAGATTCAGAAACTTTTAGAAAAATGTCATGAGCTTTTAGCTTATAAAGAAATTGCTCTCTGTTGGATTCCTAGTCATATAGGTATTCAAGGGAATGAGATGGTAGATAAGCAAGCAAAAACATCGCTTTCATAAGAACCAACTTCTTTTAAGATTCCATTTTCCAAATTTAAGCCATCTATCAATAAATATATCTTGGAAGAATGGCAAACTTCATGGAATAACAGCATTGGTAATAAACTTCTTGACATCAAACCAACTATTGGTGAATATCAATCAGTTGTTCGAAACATTAGAAGAGAAGAAGTAGTTTTAGCTCGACTCCGCTTAGGTCATACAAGAGTCACTCATTCATACTTACTACAAGGTGAAGAGCCGCCACAATGTGTTGGTTGCGACGCACCATTCACTGTACGTCACTTCCTTTTGGAATGTGGCGATTTTACACAAGTAAGAAATAATTGCTTCCATGTTGATAACATGAAAGAATTATTTCAAGATATACATATTGATAGTATTATGACATTTTTAAGACAAATAAATCTTTTTAACAAAATCTAATTGCTATTTTTAAAATCATGTTTTGTTTTACATTTGTATCAGACCATAATACAGATTTTTTAATGTTGTATTCTGTTCAGTTAAAGAACATGTACAGTTATCTGAATAGCTCTTTGAAACTGTCAGATATTGTACGTGGTCTCTCCTGCCAACAATCGTATTGCAACTAATTATCATTATACAAACTCATCATCATCTTTCCTTTTATTTTATCTTATAAATTTTTACTTTTTCCATCTTCATCATGTTTAGTTTAATACCGTCTGACGCCAATGACCCACAAGGGTTGATGCGTCGTTAAGAACCAAACAAACAAACAAACATGATATCATAGTCAAGATAAGAGATTAGTCAAGTCAATTGTAATCAGAGTTACCTAATTTGAACCTTGTGTATTGAGGTTTTTCTCTGATAAATCATTTTGTATATTAATTCAGAATACTCTGGTTTTCTTTGAATGACATCTTGATAAGTTTTTTTTAATTTTGTTTTTGTATGTTAAAGCTGCATAGTCTGTAACTTTTGATCTTTTAATTTTAGAACTAATGTTTCTATTTTTCAAGAACACAGTAAAAAACCTAAAATTCAGGTATACATTTTACCAATTTCGTAAATTTTAATACATTATCAGTATCAAAACAACAGCATTTATGTTAAAATTAATTGTCTATAATTATTGGAGGGAGGCAAATAATTACCAACAAGAGAAAAACACACCTGTTTTATAAGATAATTCACTTTTCCGTGCATTTTTCAGCTATAGTGAACAGATTTATTGTGAAAATATAGCTTAATTCTACTTTTACAAATGATTTAAAAAGAAAATAAAAAAAATCGAAAAATGTTCATAGTTGCAGACTTAGTCTCTTTAATTTCTAGTTTTATATCACAACATATTCGAATCCAATTGAAAAATATACATGTATCATGAAAACAATTTCAACAAGAATTCATGAAAACATATCTTATTCACTGGGGGTGTCAGTGCAGCTGTCGGAGCCTCTTATCTCGTGACTAACTAATGCTTCTATTTGCTGCCCAGAGCAGTAGTTAGCTGAATTTATCTCCTGGATCGTCTTCTTTACATGGTCGCAAAAAACAACTCTTTCTGTCCTCTCTGTTCTCTGAGAACACCTCGTCTGTGGTGTTAATTAAATCACTAAAATGTAAGTGCGTATGATCAGGAAATACCACAATCACAAACTGCAGACCAACCCACGACACAGTGAGGAAGAACCACAGGAAATTTACAGTAATAAGACACAGAAAAGACAATAAAGCAAAGCAACCAACTCTACGAGGGGGGTTCAATATGTAATGAAAACCCATTCATAACTCAATCCACAAACACGTTGTGATTTTATGCCATATGCCAAACAAAAGATCAAAGCATCGCCGTTATAATGGTGCAAGAAACATTATTTTATCTTTCCAAATTTAATAAGTTACAGACTTTTTTAAAAAGCACACTAATATACACTGCATATATTTTCCTCCGAATTGTAAAAACTCATTTTAACAAAGGTAGAATGGCATGCTGTATTTTCTAAAACAAACATTTAACATGCATGAATCACATATCCATAGTGTTCTGACTTATTTCCCCTTTATCTGCTATAACGATACAAACTTTTGACTGGTACCGATTTCTCGTGCAAACTGTTTTATTACGTTACCCCTCTTACGTTGTCGTCGTTGAAAGCAATGGACATAACACTAAAATATGCACGGTTCTTAAAAATCGGAAATTTGGCTTTGTACCAGGAAAGGACAATTTTGATTGTATCGAAGTTTAAAAACACACAGTGCATAGGAAGCAGACCAGTTAAACTGTAACCAATATATATGAGTATCTCATCTGAGTGGTATACCTTTTTCGTTGCCTATAATTTTATTGTCTGAAATTAGCCAGCCAGAGTATGTACATGTAAATACGTGTAACAACGTCCAAATAATGCATTTGAATGCAATCATCGATGAAACGCGGTACTTTGTCTGATCATTTTCAGTGTAAGCCAGAGATGGCATTCTTAAAAGTGATTTTATTATTTCAAATGACGTATTTGGGGGTACTTTATGGGTGAGATTTAATATGGAAATTTCAAAATCGGCTGTATTACTTGCAAATGAACATCAAAGCGACCAGAAAAAAAACGTGACAAATGATTTTCGTATAATGTTTCGCTATGTATTCGTTCACGCAAAAACGACGCTGTCATTGGAATGCCAGAAAATGTAGCATAAGGGAGGATTTTAACCAAAATGGCAGCCTCAGTATTTCATAGATTATAAAGCAATACCAAAAATTGTTGCAGGTATAAATCAGCAATATATGGATATTTACCACACAAAGAAGCAGACTGAAAACATCCCTCGTTTATGTAGTTATCTGCTTTTGAAAACATTGTTTTATTTCATATTGCAGTGTACTTCAGCATCCTATCTTGAAAGAGGCTTTTGTAAATTTGATAAGGAGCTCGACAACTGAAATTTTACATTTATTTAGCCAAGAAACAGACCTTTTAATAAAAGTAATTATGAAGTGTGTAAATATAAATTTTGGGATATACTGGGCTGTTTTCATTACATATTGAACGCCCCTCGTATCTTCCTCGTCAAGATGATTGCAAATCGAGAAAGGACATAAAGTAATGCACACCAAAACAAAGACCAATACAGAGCCCTTAAAAATGGGAGGTACATAAAACAATATTTCAAGTCTGAAATAAGACAAATGTATGTATTTAAGAAAATGCAATTTAGCACATGGCGAAATAAAATATAAAACGAAAAGAGTAGCAAAGGCCAGATTCCTTTTATACTTTTATACTGTCTACAAAAAATAGGAGTTATTGGGACACAAAAAATTTAGAAATTAAACGCCTGATTTGTCGCATAAATACTTTACCTTTTCATATAGCAATATGTCAGCCAGTTTTCCTGCATAATTTGAGGGCTGAAAATTGGGTTATGTGACCTTAAGAATGTGCCAAAGAAAATAGGGATCAAGATCCAAATGTCACAAAAAGCATCAAAAATTTTGGCATGCTTTCGGTAATGCATACTAAAGATGCATTATGGGTGTCTTTGTTTTTAAGATTTATTTTTTCGCATAACATAATTGTTATTTCTAGGAGATAAGGCGGTGACGAAAATGTAAAAAATGACACAATTTACTAAAAATTGACAGATCTTAGCCTCATATTCCTGAAAGTGAGGACAAATAGATCAAAACACACTCTGAGCATAAAAATATTGAATAACGGATATATTTTCGTTTTAAAAAACATAGCCATTGCATAATCCGTCACCGTGATATTCACGTGTGAAACTTGAAAGGCTACCCCTGGTCTAAATATGGTTGTCTCGGAAACACGTGACCAGATTAATCCCTGAAATTTGTATTCATATTAGTGGTGAGATGACATTACTGTTTCACGTTTATGACATTCAATTGGTAAATGTTTATATTTTTTTATATTTGAATATCCCCTACTTTTGGTGAACAGTGTATATTACAAAATGGGTAACCTGCCTGAACGTTACATTCTTATGACGATCAACTTGCTCAATATAAGTTCAATGGCGTTGAACTCCAAAGTATAATAACATGAAACAGATATTCGAAGATATACTGATTGACAATATTGTAACATTTTTCGGGGAAAAAAATCTTTCTAAGAAAATTTAATCTCATTTTTTTTAAGATCATGAACTGTTTTCTCTTATATCAGCTTATAACATGCAATATATTTTACATGCTTTAAACAGTATCTTTACAGGTTGATGCATTTACGTGATATAAAAATATATTATTTACGTTTCCCCCCAAACAATGTTTAATTTATGATACCGTCTGGCACTGTTGATTTGTCCTGAAAATCTATCTATCTATCTATCTATCTATCTATCTATCTATCTATCTATGGATGTGTTCATCAGTTAACTCTACCACAAGGACTATCTTCAATCAAACATCAGTATTCCATATAGTGATTTTGCACTATAAACCACCCTTTGAGTTCCAGACAGTCTACATTAGGCATTCTGTATCACTTAGGGAGTTTATTAAATGATAGGTATTACTTCACTTTTCGCTTTCTGTAAAGGCGGCGCCTCATGAAAGCGTAATTAGGAATAGTCAACTTTAGGCATAGGTACAAGCTGAAAAGGAGGCGTGGTTTTATTCAAAAGTAACTGTATTATCTTGTGTCACCACCTAAGTCATTATTTAGTCCTTAAAACGCCAGCAAAATAACTGCATCTGAAAATGTCTATTTAACATAAGCAGGGAGGCAAACATTGTGGACCCAGACCAGACTGCTCCTACAGGAGCAGTCTGATCTGATTCCACACTGTTAATCTATGAGGCTTCAAAACATTTAGTGGACGACAAAAAAACATACATCTTGTAATTATGCGCTTTAAAGGTTAATAAATGTGAGTTCAGTGTGTATACGGTTAGGATTTTCATGAAATGCACGCACGTTTGCGCCGCTCAAAAAGCTTATTTACTCTTTACCAAATTATAAATAAAACCTGATTTCCCTTCCTAAGCAGATGAAATAGCCGAACCACACCCAGATATGAATATTAAAGTTGCCGCCTTTACAGAAAGCGAAAAGTGAAGTAATACGTCGCAACGGACCTGTGTGTGATTTGTATTTAGATTGCCAACAAATACGTTCAAATAGCCCACACGCAATACCGAAGCTTAAACCGAAACACCCATCTTGCTTTTGCAAAGGATGCATAGACCAACTTCCCACAGATCTCAAAAACTCCACCCGATTTCAGAAATGCAGAATGGAAATTACGTCTTCTTTTCTTTGATCGAATTTCAAGATCGAATGTCAATCAGTTTTAGAATGAATAATGTCTGTAATTAGACGGGCCAGTGCACACTATTTCGTGTTTATCGCAACAGCGAGCAAAGAAGCACTTGCGCAGACTTCCCAGATTATTCCTTGCTCGCGTACACAAAGTATGTGAGTTGATGAAGGCTTAGACGAAAATATATCCCTATATACTAGCTGGGTGCTTCAGCATGGCCGTTTATAAGAGGCGGATGCGATAAAGACCACATTATCGTATGTTGGCCCTAAAAGTGATGCATTTATGACATAAGGCTCAACCTTGACATACATTACAATAAGGCTTATCACGATTGGGCTGGGCAATTACAAAGCACCTTCATAGGTTTGGTTTTATGTATGTGTCATGCTAAGAGACATTTGCCAATAATACAATGCTTAGTTTTAATATAGCTACCGTTTTCTCGTTTCTCTGACGTCTGCAAAAATGAATACGCGTCTGATTACTCTAAAAAGTTCGATGTCCCTTAGCGATGTTTTGGCCTAGCGCACATTGAGAGCGAAATCAGAAAATTAATGTAAACCCGTCTAGCACTCAGATCCAAAACCCGTTACTTTGGGTGCTGTACATTGTTGTCAAAAAGACTTGAACTTGAAATATACATGCGCGGATCCAGAAAACTCAATCACAGGGGTGGGGGCCCTGACAACATTTTTTAATCATCTACGTATTTCACAGAGGGATGTATGGGGTGTCTGTACTAGAATTTCTAAGTAAACCTATAGCCACATTTGATGTTCGAGTGACTATACATCTGTATTGATAAATTGTCTTTACTCGCTCAACATTTATTGTATATATTTACCAGTTTTGTCCAAAATCGACGAATGGTTCTTAAAATAACGAATAATAACTGTTTTGTTTACTTGGATTGCTTAGTATGTGAATGAGTAGCTAGCTTAATGTTGTCAATGTCAAATCGTACTCAAAATGTTGCAAAAAAGTGATTATGATCAAGATATATCAAGCACCGTAAGGAAGAGACATGAACCACTACGTGTAACATTGTTACTTACAGTAACAAGACATACGGTTGGCAATTAAGCAATCAATTCTCTCTTCCAATCAAGATGATTGCAAAACAAGAAGGATACAAAGTGCTTGATAACCAAAACAAGGACCAAACACCGAACCCCCACAAACAATAGGAGCAACAATAAACAATGAATCAAACCAAAAAAAATATTTAGCTCTCTTGGAGGCTTCTTAAATATTGCAATTTATCATCACAGGGGAACAATATAATCAAAAGAACCCACAATGATGAAACAAAGAAAGGAGTTTCGACTCACAGATAGTGAACTAAAGCAAAACCTCATGTCGAGCCACGGTGGGCCCAGCCAAAGACAAGTTTCAGGCACTAACCAACCGATAAAGCTTACATCAGAACCGTCATTAAGTCTGATGCCTGACCCACTGTCGTGCAATTAAAGAGGAAACCATAGCTATAAACTGTGATTAGGTTTGCAACCAGACATGCAGACTGTCGCATTATATCCTATATCCAGCTTTTTATAACGTTTACACAACTCCTAAACTAGAGTATTTTTCACTCAGCTAAAGTTAATTTGCAAAATCAAAATGCTCCAGTGCTAAGCTGAGAGTTTGTACATAAAAAAAATCAATTTTTACCCTTATAAGCATAGCGGCCTTTTTGTGGGACACAGGCGAACATTGCAGGCACAGAATTCGGCGTCTGATCAGGGTCTCCCCTGTTTGCTTACACAATTTTCTAATAAATGAAAGATATCACCCAACAACCCTTAAAACAGAAAAAATATAAATACTAGACATCCGTCGATGGTACACCATTGCAAATACCCGCTTGAATCTCTAATCAAGAGATGCATTTACTATTAAACAAGGAGATTCCAACTGTGACGTCAAACAAGATGTGATGCTGAATTGGAGCCGCGACATGTGATTTGCAACAATGTGGCATTTTGACATGTGTAGACTCAGACGAGCCTGTGCTGCCGCCTGTTAAGCTTAGAAACTCCAAATGCTGTTCAGGTAGTAGCTTAACACTCATTGAATATTCAAGCGACTAGCAAAGGCTCTGATCAGACTGTGCGTATGCGCAGGCTGATCTGAACCCTTGCTGGTCGCACATACCACATTGTTGGAAATCTCATGTCGCGGCTCATTTAAATTATCAGTATATCTTAGAACTATTGAAAAAACCCATTAAACATTGAAAAGCAGTATGCATCGTATTCCTGATGGTTCAATAATTTTACCGTTGAAGCAAGAGCAGTTGATCTAGCTTTAAAGTTTATTAGAACTTGTGACCTCAACAATAAATTTATTATATTTTCTGATTCGCTTTCAGTATTGAAGGCCATGAAACATAAAAGTTCAAAGAAACCAAAGATTAAACAAACGTCCAAATTGACCCTGCAGTCTAGTCAGTAGCGAGTCTGACTGCAGATCCAGGGATCGCGAGTTTGGTGCATGCATGGTCCCACTGATTGTGAAATAATGTCTGCGGCAATTCTCATCCTCCGCTGATTCAAGATATGATCATTTTTGATATTTTGTGTTTCACTTTATTCTTTGCCATGCTTTCTTGTCTGTTCATTGCAGCCGGGTTCGATCCCCAGCAGGGGCAAAGGTAAAAAAAAATTCTTCAATTGTTATGAGTAAATAAAGAAATTGTTCTCTGTTGGATAAGCATCCCAGAGAATGAAATGGTTGATTTAAAAGCAAATATATGTCGCGCATTAGGCCGAACTTATTTAAGATGATCCCTTTCGAAACATTGGGAAGGAAGAACTTGTTTTGGCTGGAATCTGCATAGGTCATACGAGAATGACACATTCATACTTACTACTAGGCGAGGAACAATCACACGGTATTGATTGTGATGCACCATTTTCAGTACTTCACTTTCTTTTGGATTTATCGCAGGTTCCATGCTACGTAATATAGCATGGATATTATGTGTCAGTCTGCATGCCTGATTATAAACCTAATCACGGCTTGTAGCTATGGCTGCCTCTTTACTTTCACGATAGTTGGTCAGACCTCATGCTGAATGGTGACTCTGACATAAATCCGTGTGTCGGTGCTTGATGTTTGTCTGATGCTAGGGTCACTGTGGCTCAAGCAGTGTTTTTCATTAGCTCTGACAGTCGGTGTTTTGAAAGCTCTTTTTCTGTTTCACCACCGAGTTTTAATTGATTTAGGTGACACATAGCCTAAGTTAGGAAGCCTCCATGCGAGCTAAATTAATTGTGTTTTTATGACAGCAGAATCTAGGGTGAAAATTCGGCCACTTGAATCCGGCTGTTGCCTGTGCTCTCCTTGTATAGTGTCAGGTCCTTATTTTGTATTACAGTGCTTTATGTCATTTCTAGTTTTGCAATGATCTAACTGGGGAAGAGTGAGCTAGTTGCTTTACTTTTGTTGTGTTCTGAATGTATTGTCTCAGTTACTGTTCTTTGGCTCTTTCTTGCAGTGCAATGGGTTGGTCTGTGTTTTGGATATTTCCTGACCATACTCGATTGCTTTTTGTACTGAAACGTTGAAATGGATAGATTCTGTTGTTTGAATTAGACACTAGGGGGTTGTTGTAAACGGAATAAAGTCAGGTTGGGTTTTTGGTTCGTTGGGTGCACCTCAATGCACCAGTCCTGGTCGTTTGCTGTTTACAACATATTTATATACTGAACCGCACTTCTAACGCAAAATCAAACAGAAGCTTAAATATTACATCTATTGTTTCATCCATTGTAGCGCAATTGTAAAGTAAAAAAACTAACATAATTAATTGGACAAACATTTTTCAGAGAGGGCTCACTCTATTTGGTGTGGTACGTGATTGTATCGATTCCTTATCTTTGCCCTCTTTCTTACTTTGTAATGATAAAAAATGCCTTCTTACTTCTGAACAACCTACACGATATAAATTGTGTTCATGTCAGAAAATGTGTGATGCTCTCCATTATCTTTTGGACAATATATTTATAAAATTTAGCTGGAAATTATATAGGCAAATTGTAGGTATTCCAATGGATACTAATTGTGCTCCTCTAGTTGCAGATTTGTTTTTGTTTTTTTATGAGAGAGACTTCATGTTGTCTCTGTCAGACAATAATCAAACTGACATTATTGAAGCTTTTAACTCAACCTCCAGATATTTAGATGACGTACTTAATATTGATAATATTGATAATCCTTATTTTGAACAAATGGTAGGTCAGATATATCCTCCTGAACTTCTGATACTGAAGCTCCGTTTTTGGACTTGAACTTGTCCATAACAAATGACATAGTTTCTTCTAAAATTTATGATAAACGGAATGATTTTAATTTTGAAAAAGTAAATTTCCCATTTCTTGATGGAGATGTTCTTCGCTCCCCTTCCTATGGCGTACATATTTCTCAGCTTATTCGTTTTGCAAGAGTGTGTTCTAATGTTAATGACTTCAACAACAGAAACTTACTTTTAACTGCTAATTTATAAAAACAAGGTTAAAGGTAAAGCATTTTTTTTTAAATTCTACCACAGACACTCAGAGTTAATTGTTGAATACAACACTGGGTTTAAACGTCTTTTGCAACAAGGCATATTAGAACCTATATTTTATGGTGATTTAGTTTATAAATTCAAACGAATTGTTGAAAAGTAAGTATGGGTGCAAAGATCAGGAATCGATACAATCAAGTACCACACCTGACCCAGGCTACCAATGGGAAAGTGACAAACTCACAGTTAGACACCACAAACAAGAGCCAAGTGGTCAGCCCTTTCTCAGCAGGTGACCACAGAGCACATAAAAACAGACGCGCACAAAGACATAGCAAACACAAGACAGAACAAAAACATAAAAGATCGACAAAAGATGTACCGCCTTGGAACGGTCAGTAAAATATTTTACTGGACGGCTTAAATGGGTTTAACGGCGCCAACTTCAGCTTTAATTCAGATAAAACCTAATATTAGTGATCAATTCAAAAAGATTGTCAAACGTTATATAAAGGTTGGATATAGCTTGGATGTCATGCGACAGTCTGCTTGCCTGGTTTTAAACCCAATCACGGTTTATAGCTATGGTTTCCTCTTTAATTGCACGACGGTGGGTCAGGTCTCAGACTCTATGACGGCTCTGACGTTAAGCTTTAATCGGTGGGTTGGTGCCTGATGCTTATCTGTAGCTGGACCCACCGTGGCTCAACTTAAGGTTTTCTTTAGCTCTGACTATCTGTGAGTCGTGCGCACTTTTATTTGTTTCATCATAGCGTGTTAATTTGATTAGAGTGTTTCTCCATGATGATACAATGCAATAGTTAGAAGGCTTCCTTGCGAGCTGAACATTTTCTATACTTCAACAACAGCAGAATCAGGGGGCAAAGGTTTTGTGCCGGTAAAATACATCTGGGGCCCCCGTGTGGCTTGGGATGCTTTCTGTTCTAAGGAGGTGGTTCTATTGTTGTTGACTTGTTAACTGTAACTCCAATTGTGAGATTTTGTAATTGTTCTATATTTTGTTGTGCGTTTCTTTATGTCCCTTCTAGTTTTTTAATCATCTTGATGGGGAAGAGAGAGCCGGCTGCTGCGTTAGTTTGTCTTCCTGGTGTCTCGTGATTGTTGTGTGGCTCTTCCTCGCGGTGCCATATGCTTGTTTGCAGTTTGTGATTGTGGTATTTCCTGATCATACTCACTTACTATTTTTTTATCAAAATGAATAAAACACTTATTTATGAAAATGAAAGAAGAACTTCATTGGTCATATTCCCTTTTAATCATAACCCGAAAAGGTGAATGTCTGTCATAACCCCTGACCGGTATAATGATTTCGGCAAGACCTCATATATTAACTAAAGTTACATTCCTGAAACAGTTTGCGTTGGAAGTGTGGGTGGGCAGTATATAGCAATGAGCATCTTGTAATGCTTGTACTCTTACAGTGTATGGTAAATTATCATTGGGGGTCTGTCCACGCTTGGAATTAATTGTCTGGGGTATGACTTTTCCATTTATGGTGCAGTTTACTTTTCTGCATTTCCTTTGTCAATTTATGACGACATGCTTGATATCACTTCCACACCTAAGGACACCCTGTTATAAACAGTTCTACAGTAATAACACGTCATGTAACTAACACTATTACTTAATGAATTAAGAGATATATCTTTCAAAAGCTCTTACTTGCATGAACTTTTTCCTGTATAAACAAAATTGCTTTTTTATTAAGGAGACGGATACCTTTGGCCACATTGTTGTATGAACAATTTATACATCTAACACAGATACCGTTTGCAATATTTTGCAACACTCTGGACAAACTTTAGAGAAAACAATATACATGATCATAAACTATAATTATTTCCTTGACGCTACCATTTGTAAGTTTGTAAATGGTTCTATTTGTATAAGGATAGTAGACAGACATTCATTTTTATGTCACGGTCACAATATTTCAATTGTACGTTTTATATTCCATCACATTTGGAATTCAAATTTTAACATTTTTGATCTTTGTCAGACGCTGATTTTAAATCTTTCCAAGCAGCATACAGGCTCTACAGACACTACGGTCAATGAACAAGTTGCATTTAAACTATGGGGATGGTTAAATTTGCATCACCGTCTATGGGATTTTCCCTCAAATACCGCTTGCAATATGAAATTAGGACTGTCACAATGTTTTGCATGTGAGCTACACTACAAACAGGTATTTTGAGCGAGTCACTGAATGGACAAGAAACGTGATTCAAAGTACCCATAATCGAGCAGTTTTAGAGAGTCCAGTCTCAACTGTCTTTTTCAGTTTTAGTTCATGTGACTAGAAATTACAATTATAAGTAGTTTAAAATATTTCTTGAGTGGATACGACTGTCAAAGTATTTTGAAGTTGTCACCCAGTTTGCATCGTTGACAGGCAAATAGTATGACAAATGTTCATTTTGGAAGACTTTCTATGGTGTATATATTGCTCAGCTTATTCATTTTGCTAGAGTGTGTTCAAATGTTGAGGACTTCAACAATAGAAACTTATTTTTAACTGCCAAATTATGAAACCAAGGTTAAAGATATCATAAAATTCGAAAAGCATTTTCTAAATTTTACCACAGACACTCAGAGTTAATGGTTAAACACAACATTGGGTTAAAAAATATTCTGCAACAAGGCATAACAGAACCTATATTTTATGGTTATTTAGTTTACAAATTCAAACGAATTGTTGGAAAACTTAATTTTAGTGATCAATTCAAAAAGCATTTGTAAAACGTTATATAAATGTTGGATATATCTTGGACGTTATGCATCAGTCTGCATGCGTGGTTTTTAACCTACTCACGGTTTATAGCTATGGTTTCCTCTTTAATTGCACGATGGTGGGTCAGGCCTCTGACACTATGACGGTTCTGATGTAAAGCTTTAAACGGTGGGTTGGTACCTGATGCTAATGGCGTAGAGTGAAAATATTTTACCTGCCCCAGCCGGGAATCGAACCCAGGTCGCTGGATCTACAGGCAAACACTCTACCACGTCGCTGTAAAAGCCGGCTTCTACCGCAAGGCAGTAGAAGTGTATCATATACATATACCCTGTGACATACACCCCCTCCAATTTGAAATTCGTCCCTGAATTTCTTGGTACAGGAATCATGTGAAATGAGACCAAGGGAGATATTAATGCACAGAACGGTCATAGGATGGGTTATTTACGTTGGGCGCCATTTTGTAGCCGGTGCTCAGTCGGTCATAACAAAGCAGACTTGAATGTTTTCATCTATTTATTAGTTTAAAATATGAAGACGAAGACCAACGTCAAAGTCATAGTCAAAGACAAAGGGTGCTCTGGTGTCCGAAAATAAATAACATTGTCCGTGAAGGACAATAGATGACGTTGAAGAACAACAAGTACGATGTTGATCTCTCGGAAGAGAAGTGGCAAATGCGCTAAACCAAGAGTTTGGCGCGTGCGCGTGCGGTGACGTGAAAGGTTAAAACATGCAAAAGGTTAAAAGCGACCAATCATTCATCAACTCACACAGACTCACCCGATAAAAGCTTCAAAACCGGTTGAACTGGTCAGACGACTAAGGCTACTTTCACTTTGAAACCGGAAGTCTGATTATCAAAGTGCAAGTACCCAGCCGCATGACAGTCGTGTACCGACGCTATAGCATTGAAAAGTCATCTCTGTGACATTAATCTGTAGCTGGACCCACCGTGGCTCAACTTGTGGTTTTCTTTAGCTCTGACTATCTGTGAGTCATGAGCCCTTTTCTTTGTTTCATCATGGTGTGTTAATTTGATAAGAGTGTTTCTCAATGATGATACATTGCATTAGTTAGAAGGCTTCCATGCGAGCTGACCATTTCTTGTACTTCAACAACAGCAAAATCTTGTGCGAAGATTTGGTACCAGTAAAATGCATTTAAGCCCCCCCCCTTCCCCGTGGCTTAGGCTGCTGTCCGTTCTAAGGCGGTGGTTCTGTTGTTGTTGACTTTTTTGTATTGTTACTTCCATTGCGGGAGTCTGTAATTGTTCTATGTTTTGTAATACGCTACGTTATGTCCATTCTAGTATTGCAATCATCTTGCTTTGCTTAGTTTGTCTTCCTGGTGTCTCGTGATTGTTGTGTGGCTCTTCCTCGTGGTAACATAGGTTTGTCTGCAGTTTTTGATTGTGGTATTTTCTGATCATACTGACTTACTATTTTTATCAAAATATATAAAACACTTAATTATGAAAATGATAGTAGAACTTCATCGGTCATATTCCCTTTTAATCATAACCCAATTAAGTGAATGTCTGTCATAACCCCATTGATGGGGAAGAGAGAGCAGGTTGCTTTGCTTAGTTTGTCTTCCTGTTGTCTCGTGATGGTTGAGTGGCTCTTCCTTGAGACCATTAATGCATAGCCAATAAAAAGGAATGGCAATAGACGTTACAAAATGGCATATTTGCACAATGAATATGAAACTGCATTGTAAAAACTAAAATTAGTAAATATGACCAGGACATTCCACAATCACTAACTGCAGACCAACTCACGGCACCGTGATGAAGAGCCAAAAACCAATAACAGGCACATCACATCAAGAAGGCAATATAAGTAAAGCAACGAGCTCACTCTTTCCAAGCGAGATGATCACAAAACTAGAAAGGACACACAGTACTGCACAACAAAACACGGATCTGACAAAATAAACAACGACTAACAGCAACAGAACCACAACCTTAGAAAGGACAGCAGCATAAGCCACTGGGAAGGTGGGATGTAAATTAAATTTACTAGCCAAATCTTTTGAATCTTCTGTTAGAAGACAACAACACTTGATTACGTATCCAATTTAACAATGAACCAACTAAATCAAGTAACATTCTCGGTTTCATTGTCATTGACATTTGATTAGCCCAGATGGTGAGAACATTCTGTTATCATGTATTTAAGGATTGAAATGCAGATTTTTAGCTTGCATTTGATTATGCAAAACATTAGGCTTTTTAATGTCTGTGAAGCCCGAAGGGCTTCTCGGAGACATTAAAACGCTAATGTTTTGCATCATCCAGTGGAAGCCAAAAGTCTGAATTTCAATCCTTATATTTACATTTTATATTATTAATCAAACATACTTAATTATCTTCCTCCCAAATTCGCTGGTTATCCTTGAAAAATGAAATATTTTAATTGTAACGGAGGTCTTGGAACAGCCAGCGAACGAAAGTCCTGTACGTAACGTCGTGGCAATACGTGAATGGCGTCGCGCAAATGTTGATAAACAAAGAAAGCTATTGGTTGACGTTGACGTTACTCCACCTAGAGGCGCGACCTAGACCACGTGACTGCTCAATGTTTTGCATCGAGAAATGCAAGCAGCTAGGAATTATAGTTTCATCTAAGGCAGCTACATTGAGAATGTAAATATTGAACAATACAATGCCAATATACATGTACTCGGATATATGAGCCGCGACATGAGATTTCCAACAATGTGGTATGTGCGACCAGCAAAGGCTCAGACCAGCCTGCGGATACGCGCAGTCTGATCAGAGCCTTTGCTAGTCGCTTGAATATTCTATGACGGTTAAGCTGCTGACCGAATATCATTCAGAGTTTCTAAGCTTAACAGGAGGTTGCACAGGCTCGTCCGAGTCTACACTTGCCAAAATGCCACGTTGTTGGAAATCACGTGTCGCGGCTAAAATGCACATAAGACAACACAGATGTCGGTGTATCTGGAATGTATCCGGTACAGCAATATAATTCTGATTTCATTAAAAATGAAACGACAATGAAACCCTGAATTTGCATCGATTCTGATGTAGCGAAAAATTGAACATACAGTTATACTTAAACCAAGTTCTAATCAGTCACCTAGCATTTTTACGCTAGTTCGGGTATACAAAAAGCATGCCCTTTTAATGGAGCAATACATTGCCGAGACTTAGCAAGTTAATTCATTTAAAAATGACGTGTACTTCTTGCACGGACGAAGTTAGAGAAAAGGTACCCTCATTTTAAAACGTCACACTTTTTCTACAATATAAACCATAACGCAGAGTCCTTATAAATTTACGTTTTTGTTTGTTTGACGATGTTACTTGCTACCGTGACATAAGAAGAATAAACATCAAAAGTTTTGTTTCCATGCATTAAGGGACTTTTTGCCCCCCCCTCACCCCTTTGAGGCCAAAATATAAAAATTGTTTTCGCCAATTTGTTCTTATTATTTTTTTAACAACAACCAAAGTGTAAAAGTTACAAATTACTTTGACCTTTACCGTTGCTATGGTAACAAAAATGGCCGCTAAAATAGGCTGAAAATAGGAAATTGACTATTTTGGAGCAAAATTGAGGGGATTGACAGAAAAGTTAACATAAAACACAAGCAAATACCAAAAAGATATTTAAACAGAAGATTATATTACTACCGCACATGACATATTAAAAGGATTTTTGGTATTTAGCTGTGCTGATATCTAATTCTTCAAAATTCGGTCTCCAAAGCCTTAAATTTAGTCAAAAATGGCAATTTCTGTGTTTTAAGCCTATTTTGTCGGCCATTTTTGTTACCATATCAATAGAAAAAATAAATAAATGCCGAAATTTTAAAGGATACTGGTGAAAAGCAATTTTCAGTTTTTGGCTCTCGAGGGGGCCAAAATAGCCCCTTAATGCACGTACCCCTTTTCAGCGATTATTCATTATCCCCAGACATCACCGTTCTTCTTAGAGAATTGAAAAAAAACAAACAAAAACATGATTCTACCAAATCGATTTTTTAAACTCTCACATTGAAAGCGGAAGTGTACAGTAGTCGTAAAACTTTAATCGCAAAAAATAGACTAATCAAGTTCTGATGTGTTTGACCTACAGAGTTCATATAAACTTAAGTGCATTTAACAATTTTACCAGGAGTTACTGGGGAATTTCAAAAGTCTCGATTTTTTTTTGAAAATGCAACATTTTTAGAAATGCGTAAAAATCTACCATAACCAAAATTCCAAATGTTTGGTGTTTTTCAAGTCGGGACTGACCAGTTTGCAACCACCTAAACATCAATTTTATAAAAAAAAAAACTGCTCTCAAAACCATTTTTCTTTAAAAGAGTCGATTTTTGCATTTTTAAACCCAAAAATGTTTAAGTAAATGAAAACTGTTGAAAAACATCGCTAAACGTTTGCCCAATAAAATGCACATATATAGGCAAAATACATTTCAGTTTTATTAGCGTTTGGTCAGAAAAAATGAGTTTTAAAAGTGACCGATTAGAAATTTGTTTAAGTATATTTATTGAAAGGATATGCACATGAGCTTGTAAGCTGAAAAAATAATTTACAATTAATGACTTCAATGAGGTAGACATGATGAGTTATCTACCTGAAAAAGGGTATACACCTTGGCCTTGTGGCCTCGGTGAATATCACTTTTAAGGGTAGATAAATCATTTTGTCTACCGAAATTTAAGTCAATATATGTTTTGTTATAGGACTTTTCTCCTTTCTTTTTTTAGTTGGTCATGTTCAACCTCTTACAAGTTTTTGCAACTGGTATTAAACTATTTTAATGTAGTATTGTGTATTGTGAAATGTTTAAGTTCTCTGAATGCGGAATGTATCATTTAATCGTAAATCTTTTTTTTTTTACATTTTGTTTATTCAAACAAAGAATATTAACAAACAAAACAAAACAAAAGTGTTGTTAAAATTCATTAAAGTCTTTAATTTACCTGTTGGATGGTGAAACAACAAATCATGTCAATTTCATGCAGCCCATGCTGGTTTCATACTCATCATGAAATCTTAGCCATCTGGAGTGTGATATTTCAGAAGTGTCAAAAATGTTAACTTATGGAAACTAGTTTGAGCTGGTTTTCATTATATATACTCCTGTATGCCAGTTTAGACCAGTTTTCAGGTAGACATAGAGATTTATAAAGACTTATTTGGCCAGTCAGGAGACCGAAATCTCTCCAGTCATATAACAACGGTAAAAACACCCAGAAGCGATTTGAGCAGCAGCGACGTGATCGTCCTTCCCTTTTTAAACAAAAAGGTATATTAGCCCTTAAAGCGCCAAGAAAAAATGCATCTGAAAATATCGTCTGCTGAAGTCGTCTGCTGCAAATAATTGACTTACATTACTTACGAATTAAGTATAGAAGCAAACAGCTTGGACCCAGAACAGATAGGAGCAGTCTGGTCTGAGTCAACACTGTTTGTCATAGAGGCTTCTTAAACATTTCAGCAGACGAGAAAAGCAGACGACTTTTGTTGCGATTGGCGCATAAAGGGTTAATATAGAAAACAAACAATAGCGTCAAGCTCCTGTGAGGAGGAGTAACAGCAACGTCAGCCATTTTTGTTTATAAACATGCACTACGGCATTCAGTTATCGCCATGGCCACTGTGATTAATCTTAACCGGCACTTTTCATTTCGTCACCTTAACCGGTGTTATAGTAAACACATGTTGTCATGAAATGTATACTTCCACAAAACGCTTTGAAGCGCGACTGTAACGGTAAATGCATTGAGTGAATCGAGGGTCATTACTTAGAGGTCGTGGTAATACTGTATAAGTAATTGAACGTTTGCTTTTGGTTTATTGTTGTTTATTTCAGAATATAAAATAGCATTTGGTGAAATTATAAGAAATTAGACAGAACATTGCTAAAAACAGAGAAATATAAATTTCGATTAACCCTGTAGTCCCAATACACGATTGATCGATGACGAAGCGGAATGTACTATTTCTTCTTTGACTATTAAAAAGTTGTAAGTATAGCTTAATCACAAAGTAGTTTGATACATAGATGATCTAACATGAGTGCCCATTATTGAATTTATATAACGAGTTGAGATAAAGAGATAAAATGCGAGGCTTGTGAGCATTTTATATCGTTTTTGCAACGCGTTTTAATAAATTCAATAATACAGGAGCACAAATGTTAGATTCTATTTATGATATGACATTAAAACTATTTTGAAATCATATTTTTGGCGTGAAAAAGTTAGGGGTTTGCCATATAATTCGTGACATCAAAAGCGTCATTTCATAAAGTTTCTCAAAAATCTGTAAAGCACTAATGGTTTATTGATTTTAATGCATGGCCTTATTTCACTCTCAGACGCGACGTCATATGATAAAAGTATTTTTTGATGAGTCAATAAGGAAGCATGTTAAATTTGCTACGTTGCCTGTCTTTGATTTCTTTTATTTGATTAAATCTAAAACATCACCGGCATAGGTGTCGAAACCAAAAGTGCAGATGTGGATTAACCACAGTGATGGCAATAAAAATGCAGTTTCACTGGTTTGCTGTTCCAATATCCGTCACCAAGACTTATTTTTTTTTCAGGAAAACTAACTGTGTAGGGTGTAAGATTTAATTTATGATATAAAATGTAACAAATAAGTTATATAAGAATTAAAACTCAGATTGAGGATGAAAAACACAATGACAGTATCTTTTTAATGTGTCTTAGAAGCCCATTCAGTCCTCACAGACACTAAAATCCGAATGTATTGTTGTAATATTTTCTGTTTCCATAAAGGCATTCTAAAACACGTGACTGCAATTTAAAAAGAAAATAAAACATGACCAAACAAATGCTGTCCTGGTAAGACGCCGCGTTTTTGCGTTTCATTTTGCTCTCCAGAGTTTGCAAAGTTCTGTCCATATTGAACTTTTTAAGACCAATGAAAATTTCCATAAATTTTCTGATACTGTTAGGTAAAGATGGTCTATTGTATATACTAAAGGGTACACTAACATGTTATAATTCTCAAATAATGTTTTTTTCTAAAGATAGATTTCGTCTTAGTCTTAGCTAACAATGCAGACCCTGATGAAATGCCACATTATGTGGCATTTATCTGCGTCTTCACTGTTTATCATAGTACCCGTTTAGGGGTTTCCAGTTCTCAAAGGGTTATAGGGTTCTGGATAAGCTTGATTATACATAAGTTCTCGGCATGGTGTTTAGTCTTCTCCGACCCTTGTGGCAACTGAATATGTCATGGAACGCTTTTCGGAACTCCGTATTAAACACCGTATATATGACTGGATTTAGAGTTGAATTCACATAACCGAGCCAAACGAACAGCACCTCCACAGAGGCTCCCGGATGAACACACGTGTCACAGAAAGGAAGTATAAGATACATAAGGAAGAACGGGATCCAGCAAAGAACAAAAGTCACCATAATGATAGCGAGCGTTCTGGCGGCTTTCCGCTCCTTCGACAAAGAGATTCTTTGTTTTTCTTCAAAGAAGTTCAACATTGATTTTCTTTTTACCAACACTCTTGTGCCATTCTGCATTTTCTCGCGAGGAGGAACATCTAAACTCTCCTTATTTTGAGTGTCTCCCATTATTTCTCTTCTTTCACTAACTGACCTGTGTTCCTGTTGTTCCTCGTTGTCGTCTGTTGAAGGAAAAGAGCTATGCTGTGTTGTCGACATCATCGCCATCTTGGTTGCCTTGGCCGCGTGGCGTCTTTGACGCAGTCGTTTCTTTGTCGCGAGGTAGATTTTCAGGTATACAAAAGACATGACACAAAGTGGAATGTAAAACGATCCACAAGCAGAGTACAACACATACCCCTTTTCGCTTGTCAATTTACAAACGCCTGTTTCTGGGTCATATAAGCTTCCATTGTCCAACTCACCCCAGCCAAACAGTGGTGGAACTGAAATAATGGCGCTTGCTAACCAAGCTATGAGTATCATAGTCAGTGCTCGTTTCACTGTTCGCTGTTGTGCATATGTTATAGGGTCGTGGATAGCCCAGTATCGGTCCAGTGCTATAACACAGAGGTTCAAGATCGACGCAGTACAAAGCAGGACGTCAAACGTTAGCCAAAGTTTACAAAACACATGTCCATATAGCCATTCTCCTGCAGCGTTGTTGGACACGTGGAACGGCATGACAATCAAAGCAACTAGTAAATCTGCGAGAGCTAGTGAAACAATGAAGAAATTAGGAACAATTCTAAGAGGTTTATAGATAAACACTGCCACAATAACAAAGATATTTCCTGCTACTGTGGTTATAATGAGTAGTGCCATCAACAAGGTCGTGAATATAACTATCCATGGCTGCTCACCTGATATCAACACATCGGAATGGCTAGAGTTATCTTCCATTTTTAGTAACACAGATAGTGTCGTCTCCCTTTCAAATAGGTATAAATCTGACTTCACTTTGTATGACATGCATTCGACGTATTTGGGATTTACCACAAAATTTATTTTTAATATGATGTTCTTCAAGCAGTTTACCTCATTTCCATGGCATACAGCACATCTAATATGTCGAATAGATATGCGCTCTGCAAACTATGATGTTCTTAAAAATAACCCCAGTTTGCTGGTCATGCATACGAACTAGCTAATAAAATAGAATCTATTTGTGCTTAACAACAATGTTTCTTCTAAACATGAATTTGCTCTTCAAACGTTTAACTCCACTTTGCATTTCATCCATACGAAATACCAATATATATTTTTTGCTAACCTCAATGTTTCTTCAAATGTGATGGTATTCTTTTACGACTATTGTTATTTTTAATAACTTTATTAGAAGCACATAAACTCATGAAACCGTTGTCAAGCAAATTTATCGGTTCAATAAATAGCGTTTATTTTTAATATCCGATAAAGAAAGATAATTTTTTCGTTCAGAAACACTCCTCGTTGGCTTCGCTTTAGATTTCTATATAACAGATATATCATACATAAAATAATTGCTTCACAGATAGAATATATTCTCCAGTAATCATTTCATTTCAATGGCTTCAACCGTGTACAGTATCAGTTTCTGTAGCTAAATCATAAACTTGTAACATGTTGTGTAAAAACCTGCTTTTTTTGTCATAAACGAACATCAATGGTGAATATTAAACTGATTAGCACCTTTGCTGTTCATCCACTTTTTAGTATAAGAGCATCACTTGCTATATTCACATTTACTTGATTTCCTGATAGTCTTTGTAGCTAAGTCAACTGCTCTTGGTGTCTTATGCCGTCCATAAATAAAGGTTTTCTAGCGGCACGGCCAGATCACATCCACCTCATTACCCTTTCCGCATTAAAGCAGGCGTTCAACACAATGTCGATGAAGTTAGCGGTCTCTGACTCCGTGGTGTCCTTCTGGTAGAAATGTAATCTGCAAATAGAAAACAGTAGTGTCTTTCACAGGTTAAGATAGACAACATTTTTTGCGTACAATTGTCAATATTTTCTTACCCTTAACTTTAAACATGTGTTTTGGGTTCTCAAAAGAACCGTCTCACTGAGACGGTTCTTTTGAGTACCCACTACATTTGTTTTGGTTGAGAATTAAGAAAATTATTTTTCTGTTACGGCTCTTAACTAAAGCCCTGGTCTCTTTAATTAGAAATGAACGGAATGTTTAAAGAATCTTGAGAAAACTCACATTCAACAACCGTTTTCATCAGCGAGTTTCTAAATTTGATAGGCTTGCATTGCAATTCTGACAGATCAGTTGGTTTAAGGTAAAACCCAAACAACTTTTTTAAAAAATCAAACATTGATTCAGATGATGAAATTTTTTAGTGTAAAATTGTTAATATTTTCTTATCAATCGATAATAACATGTGTTTGGGTACCCGCACACCGTATGCTTTCGTTGAGAAATAAGAAAAAATCCAGTACGCATTATTATCCGGAGGCTTGGTGATTCAACCACACGTTTTTGTACTCACTACATGTATGGTGTAGTTAATGTTCAACTTGCGTGGTTTCCATGCTAAATGCCATTAGAGTATCCGAAATAATGCTTTTCAAGACCATTTATAATGATCAATGCCATTTTTCAAGATAACCATTAATACATGTATTAGTAAGTCGTTTGGCCTGTTTCTGTAAAATGACTCCACAGAAGTCGTTGCGTCTTGTTGCAGGGAGATTAACTTTTACAAGAAGGATTAGCGAGAAACCATATGCTAAACAGATAAAAGAGCACATGGCTTACAAAGTATACACACTATATAGATCATCTTCAGATATATTATTTTCATTACATCAAAGGGGAATTTTAAGGGTTTTTTATCTGTAATTTCCGATGGAAAAAGCATTTAAGAATAATCAGGAAATACCACAATTACACAATGCAGACCACCCACGGCTTCGTGAGGAAGAGTCACATAATACTGGCTGTCACAAGACATCAGGAAACAGTTAAAGTAAAGCAAGCAGCTCTCTCTTCTCCGTCCATATGATTGCAAAACCAGGAGGATAACAAAACAAGGACCAAAGACAGAGCACCAACAAAAATGGGACCAACAGTAAACAATATATCAACAGCGAAAGAACCGCCGTCTTAGAATGGACAGAAGCCTAAGCCACTGGGGTCTTAAATGCATTTTACTAGTATCAAATCTTCGCCCTAGATTCTGTGGTTGTTAAAACACAAAGTGTTTAGTTCGCATGGATGCCACCTTACTACTGCAATGAAGCATCGCAGAGAAACAATCAAATCAAATTAACACACTATTATGATAGAACGAAAATGGCTAATGATTCACAGATAAAGCGAGCTAAAGAAATTGTCAAGTTGAGCCATGGGGGCTCAGCCAAAGACAGGTATAAGGCACAAATCAACCAATTAAAGCTCTACGTCAGGGCTTTCGTGCAATTAAAGAGGAAACCATAGCTATAAATCGTGATTTGGTTTACAACCACATGCAGCCTCCCGCGCGATATTCATGTTATATCCAACTTCGTTTTTATTACGTTCGATTATCGTTTTGATCGATCACTTAAATGAGGTTATCCAACAATTATTTTGAATTTATAAACTAAATCACCAAGAAATACCCTATTGCTTAAGAAATTTTAACCAATATTGGATTTAACAACCAACTCTGAGTGTCTGTTGTCGAATTTAGAAAATGCTTTACAAATGTTATGATATCTATAACCTTGTCTTAATAACTTAGCAGTCAAAACTTGGTTTCCGTTGTCCGTTGGTCCTAACATTAGAACATACTCTCGCAAAAAAATAAGCTGCGAAATATATACGCCATAGGAAGGGGAGCGAGGTCTACATCAATAAATGGGACATAAACTATTTCAAAACTAAAATCATCCCGTTTATCATAAAGTTTAGAAGAAACTATGCCATTCGTTATCGACAAGTCCAGGTCAAAAGGGGGGTTCAGTCAAAGGAATTCGCCTCATTTGAAGTTCAGTGGGATATATCTGAGCAACCATTTGCTCGAAACCTGTTTTCTATATGTCATAAAGCGTTTGCTTGACCCATATAAGCATAGAGTCATGTTTTGTTGGACATCCCCAAAACAGTGCAAAACCAGATCAGACGCCGCAAAACGCGGCGTCTAATCAGGTTATCCACTATTTGCGTACAGAAAATTCTTTTGACATTTGAATAAGAATGAAAAATACCACCCAACAACTCTTAAATTTGAAACGAGCTCGTCTTATTGATAAGGATGGGAAAATACATTCGACATCAATGAGTTAAGATAATCAACGTGGATCTTCAAGAAAATGAACCGATCTCTTCCGCATCTCACCAGTAATAGATACAACGTAGCAGTCGTTGTTGTGTTTTTTTTTCCGATATGAATGGGGATGGGGACATTTTACCTGATTAGTTAAATAGGTAAAGTCAGATAACCGTTTCAGGACCATAAGTCAGTTCGGACAGCAATCTTGTTTGTTTCATATTTCAATTATTTGAATAAAAAATTAAGCAAACAGTGAATATCCTGATTAGACCGTCTCATCTGGATTTCCACTATTTACAACTTGCATTTCTGAATTTACCTGACTTTACCCTAAAATGAGCTTGAAATTCATTCGGGGCGTATTGAACTAATAAGTTAACTACTACACTGTACTGAGCTTAAAAATCATGACAGAATCTGTATAAAAAAGAGTGACATAAGCAAAAGCATAAACAGAACGTTAGAATTGTTGTTTTATATGTAAGCATGATAAATGTAACTATAGTGGTAATGTATGTTCGTCCAAGCTTTTTCGAAATGTAACATTGTGGAAGTTTTATTGGTAATTTAGATCAGCAGCCAGTGGGCTTCAATGCAAACAAATACAACACAACACCCCTTCTGTCTTATGAAAGATAATATTTGCTTGTGTATCCGCACTGGGTTGATCAGAGAAGTGTAGAACGACTTTGCCATGGAATCCAATGATCTGCTATCAGTTAAAAACGAACATTAAGTAATGACCTAATACTCACAAAGCTGTGTCATATCTAAGTCATCAATTATTATTATATGTTCTCGATTTAATTATCACATTTCATAAAAAATGTATTACTTTTAATATAATTTGAGTCAAGTTGTGAGAAATCCGTTTTATTTGTTGTATGCAAACAACAAATACACAGATCTGCCCGTGCAGTCACACTGCTTGACCAACGTCATTTTGATTCGTTGTTTTAGATAGTACATGTAGAACATATTTTTCCCCTTTCAAACGTTCAATACAATAGCATCTCTCAGTGGCTGCGTAGACTTGTTCAAGCATATTAACTTGGTCGCAAACCACCGAAGACATCGCGACAAGAGTCATTTATGTTCATGTACAATTAAGTACATGTATATTAACCTAAAAATTGGATATCTTGCAATAAATATTCAGAGCTATAGAATAATGCTAATTAGTTACATACAAACCCAGAGGTTAAAAAGATACATATATAATATAACCTGAATAAATCGTTCGTCACACAATAGCTACATGTACATGGATGGATGGATCCAGATGGAGAGCGTTCACAAGTGGCTATAGGTTCCCTTAGAAATAGCGGTACGGACCCCCTCGAGAAGAAATTGAATCCTTGGGTCCAAGGGTCGAATTGCTTCTCGAGTGAGGTTCGTACGGTCCTCTGTAAATTACGCTGATGACTAAAAAAATGTCAGAACCCCCTGACAGAATTTTCGGAACCGCCCTTGAGCTGACGTAATATGTTAATAAAAAAGGGAGCTGTGTTAGTGTCAATATAGGGTACAGTCATTTTCTGTAATGCCGGAAAAGATTCACTCGATGGATGTATCCAAATCGAGGACATTCACAAGTGGCTATAGATTTCCTTAGAAATAATGGTACAGACCCCCCTCGAGAGACAATTGGACCCTTGATCCAAATGTCTCTCGAGGGAGGTCCGTACATGTACGGTCCTCTGTAAATTACGTTGATGACAAAACAAATTGTCAGGGCCCCCTAATGGTATTTTCTGGATCCGCCCTTGCGCTAAAGTAATGTGTTACATGTAATACGAAAGGGGTAAAGCAATTGCGGAGTTGTGTGAGTGTCAATATAGGGCACAGCCATTTTCTGTAACGGTGGAAAAGATTCATTCAGGACTCGACGCGGGCTATATCAAGAAACACTTTATAAATGCTTTCAAGAATGACTGAGTTGACATGTTAATAAAAACACCTTACAATGAAGAACCTTAGACACTTTTAATAGTGTCTCTGCCTATTTTTCAGATTGTTCCCAAACCTTCCCTGTGCTTAGATATCACAGGTATCCTCTTAAATGAGACGTTCGATGTATTAGAAATGAATAACGTTTATAATTAAACCAGCTGATTTCTATGGTAAAACAGGAGACGCTACCAAAAGGGGTAGGGATTGCAATATTTGACTTCCCTAAATATTTAGAAATCCACACTTTCTATAACACCAATACTTGATAACAAAGTCACATAAAATATCGTTTAAAGTAGAAAATCATGAAGATTATAATGATTAGTTGATTGTTTGTCTGTTTTTATCTAAATTTATTTCAAATGCAGTTGTAGTAAATTCTACCTTGATTACTATTTTAACTGGTCCAATAGTATGCAACAATGTACTATACTTAAGGACTTTGAAAACGCATCACCCAGACTAAATCATTTATTGCACAAACCCTAAGAATGGTAGAGAGGTAAATGACATTGCATACCAGTCTGACAACCGTTTAGTGTGCCTTAGAAAATTCATGGCTGTAAAGTTAATTGAAAGTATTTAAATAACAGGTTTTATGAAGCAGTGGTAGGCAATTTCGAAGGACACAGATTCAGCAACAAGTTAACACTCTTTAGTTTTGTTTCTAAACTCAACAGATATTTGTCCTGCATTTTATGCTTCTTTGATGGTTACACATTCTTTATTGAACGATTTAAAAGGTATTGGCAGTGCATTATGCTCAAAGTATTGCCCATTTAAAGATGACTATATACCCCACCACTCTGATTGCTATAGTCTAGCGATAGCATTCACCATCTTGAGTCTTTCAAAGCTTTATTTATTTTTGTTCGGTTTTGTTCGCAGGGGCAATGGTCATTACAAATGACAGATTCTGATTAATTTACGCCGTACAATACGTTTCTTATGCATTGTGCAAGTGACGTTAACGTAAGTGTTGAAGACGTTCTCAATCACGTGAAAAAATATATCCTGATGTGCCTTACATTAAATCGTAGTCAATGTAAAACCTGTGAGTGTACATAAAGATAACTTATGGATAATTTTCTCAAATGAGCTGTAAACTAATGTTTTGATTTGGTGTTTATTGTTATCAATTACTGATGATTAATAGTTAATAAACTGCAATACTGGTATTGGTATCATACACGCTACAGTGTAAAAAAATAAGCTGGACTTCGCAGAATAACACTGGATGCTGTATGCAGTCATGTGGCGTCACCAGCAAGGTCGCGTTATGATACTGTCAAATTAAGGACTGATTCATACCAATTTTGGGTATCTATGTGTCTTGATCCACATCTGAATTAAGGGTGAGGTTGGCTCCGTGAAACCGGTTTAAGCCCTCCAGTTAAATATTTTACTGACCGTTCCAAGGTGGTACTTTTTTTATGGATCTTTTATGTCTTTTCTGTATTGTGTTTGCTATGCCTTTGTGCGCGTCTGTTTATATGTGCCTTGTGTTCACCTGCTGGGAAAGGGCTGACCTCTTGGCTCTAGTCTGTGGTGTCTAACTGTGAGTTTGTCACTTTCCCATTTGTATCCTGGGTCAGGTGTGGTACTTGATTGAATCGATTCCTGAACTTTGTATCCTTACTTACTTGCACATTAAACGCTGCAAGTAGCTTTTCAATCGAATTTACCGTTTGCAAGAAAATTGCAAAAGTATGGTGATGCGTTTTCAAAGTCCTCAAGAATATAACAATTTGAAGTACACATATTCAGGTGATGTGTCTTGGGTAGATGCAGTATATGTCAACAGAATTTAGAAATGACGATTTTCATAATCTAAAGAAAATATGTTCTCTCATTTTATGCGATTGAAATAAAACTAGCACATAATCTTAGCAATAAAAGAGGTTTGTACTGGAGAACTTAATTTATCCCAGCAGGCATACATTGTTGACTCAATATTGATTCAACGTTGTTTCAACGTCATGGTGTTGAATCAACGTTGAATCTATGTTGAGTCAACAATGCATGCCTGCTGGGTTGTCATCGCTTCATTATACGGTAGGAATTACATTTTAATGGGTTTGGGCCCTGATTTTGACAACATAATAGCAAACCCCTTGAACCAACACACCACTTTCATAAATTGCGTATAATGTGGTAGCGCATGTACAGACAAAAGCTTTTACTGGGTCACAGGGGTGAACAATATCGTATAAAATATTTTCTAATTACGTTAGATTTTAGTTTAAAAATGATTGTTTAAGCCCACACTTTTACACCTAAGAACATTTGATATGGAGAACTTATTCCAAAAACATAAATTACAGGACAGGAAAGCTAGTTTGTGCATGAGGGGGCAGTTGACACACCTTTAGTTTTACAATAAACCATAGGCACTTACCAATATCAGGTTTCAATGATCCTTTGACATATCTATTATGCTGCTACTATCGCGGAAATACAGTAAAACCTGTCTTAGGCGGCCACTCAACAAGAAACCCAAAATTGGGTTTAAAGACCGATTATCGCTAAATGCAGGTCAAAAGTACTGCAGAATACTCCAGGGGGGGGGGGGCATTCTTCTATACTTTTGATCTGCAATAAGCGATAATCGGCCTTTAAGACCTTTGTTTTGTCTATTTTTCAGGTTTTACTTTAGTACAAAATATGAAACCGCTGCTAAAGTGCACAGGTTCCATATGTTGTACATTTCATGCGGTCGTAAACCTTTTAGCAACATAACATAACATAAACCGATTATGATTCTCATACCAGGCAGACATTCAACGCCAACAGCAAAATCAAACCTATTAACTTCAAATCCGATATTTATCTCTCCTTCCTAACAAAGCTCATGAAGCTGACATTCTAGCTATTAGTCTAATGGACCCAACACATTGCTGTGCCTTATTCCTGTGCTATTCCTGCCTTCAGAAAGTGACATTTTTTTTTCTTATCATGAAAGCAAACGACTTTTGGATGACTGTACCATATAACCAGAGCATACAGTTTCGGACAACTATGATCCCGCCAGTAATAGCGCAAAACTAAGCATTCCTAATGAATCAAATGTTGCAAAAAAGTAATTGCAACATTATCGATGGCTGTGATTAAAAGTCGCCAACGCCATAAGGCACAAAAACAGACATTGCGATCTCTAAACCTAATATAGGGATCAAACATGTTTTCCAATGCATTAACATCTGCTGGACCCCCGAGAGTGGTGTTGAAAACCGAGCCTGAAAGGCGAGGGTTTTAACGACCCTCGAGGGTTCTAGCAGATGTAAGTGTATCAGAAAACCATGTTTGATCGTTATTATTGCATGAAGTCATTTTGTCACTTGAAAACTTTGGAAAAAACACTTCGAAAAGTTATTTTTGTATTACCATTATCGCCCACAAAGCAAAAGGTTTTGAAAACGCCCGTTTTAATGCAACGACTTACGTCTTTCTAACGTCACTTGATGACGTTAATTTTTATGCTCGTTACGGTTGATGACGTCAAATTTTGGTACGGCCTAGAACGCGTATATGCAAAGTACAAAAGCCGTGCATCAACAGCACGTGAATTGCCTGATTAATACATGGGTTTTTGCCGATTGAAACATAGTTGTTAATAGCCTACGACACAGCTTTTTATGCAATAATAATCATTATCATAATGGCGTCGCGTCTGGGAGTGAAACAACGCCATGTATTAAATTCGATAAACCACTAGTGGTTGACAGATTTACAGGAAACATTATGACGTCCATAACAACGTTGCGTACATAATGACAAAATTATAACGTTTTTACGACAGAAATGAGATTTTGCTAGTAATCTTAATGTCATATGATAAACGTGCTCTTGTGTTATTGAATTTATTAAACTCGTTGCGAAAAAGAGATAAAATGCTCAGCAAGCCTCGCATTTTATCTCTTTTCCCAACTAGTTAAATAAATTCAATAAAACATGAGCACTCATGTACGATTCTCTATATAATTCCAACTTCGAATATACGTAGAGTGTTCGTACACAAGTTTTCGGTACTTATCACAGCGAGGCGAGTCTGCGCATAGACATTCTAGAGCTTCGTTGCTCCCAATTACGAAGTACGGATGTAGATAAAGGCACAGACCAAACTGTGTACCTCTATCTGTGCTGGATTTTTCAGCATGGACGTTTATTTCTTCAGAACCCCCTGTTTAGTGTAAAATGTGCAACTATTTATTTAAGTGTTTGTAATTTTGCTGTTTTGTATTTTTACAACGAAATAAAGTTCTAGCCAACATGGGCGTTTATATTGGGTATTTGCGCACATATGATAAGTACACTTAACAACACTTATAAGTGTGCCAATATAAATTGGCTCATATCTCCGTTAATACTGGTCAGATCATTTCAAATTTTCAACAAATATAAACGACATGTGTGCTATAAAATTGCATTTATTTTATTCGAATAAAATAAAAAGTTAAAAAATGCGTCGGCCAAATTCAAATTTATGGTAAAATCAAAGTTCACATTTTTCCAATACTTTAGAAGAGATCAAACTTGATCAAATAAATCACAAAACAAACTAAATATCCCAATAATCTTAAGTCAAATCCTGCAGCGGCATCCATGTTCATGTAAACTTAGTAGCAGGTATGTCCCCCTGCACTGTTCACTGCGGCAAGACGACGGCGTCTCATTGACATAACTCTGAGAGGGGTTGTTCCACTCGTAGAGATTTTTGGCGGTGTGGTTGGAATAGCCACTGCGCTCCTTACACGAGGGTTTAGTTCGCCCAAACTGTCTTCAATTATGTTTAAGTCTGGTGATTTTGGGGGAATGTCGACGATATTTACATTGTTTGCATTCAGATATGCAGCGGTGGCCCTTGCCCGATGGGCTGGAGCACCATCGTGCAGCAACTGCATTCCTCTGTGGTTTCTCAACAATGGAATGACCTCCGTATTCAGCACTTCGTGTTGATAGCGAGCTGCAGTTAAGTTCCCCTTTATGAAGACAATGTTAGTTTTAACATGTAACGACACACCTGCCCACACCATAACAGAACCACCACCTTGACTGTCACGTTCAATTATGCAGTTGTCCTAAACGTTCCCCTCGTTCTCTGTATATCCTTGTGCGGCGGCCATTTCCCTCCACAAAACTGTGAACTTTGATTTTACGATATATTTGAATTTTGTTTTCGCAATTTAAAAGTTAAAGTTTTATGAAAAATAAAATTGGTTGAATATCATATCATATCTGTTGAAAATTTCAAAATGATCTGACTATTGTTTATGAAGATATGGGTCCATTTGTATGTGCACACTTAAAAGTGTTGTTAAGTGTACATGTACCAAAATTTCTCGTATAAAGGTAATCCTCGTATAACCAAATTTATTACCCAACCGTCTATATACGGAGCCATTGTCTATTTTTTGCTATGGCATGGGTCACTGAACTATTGCCCAGTCAATTGTTTTGACTATTGACTGGCACAATACCATGGCCTGGTTTCCAGCTTCGCTGTTACAAATGTAAAAACAGACGGGCGCTTATCGACATGCGCGACAACGAATCGCGTACGGTTCGTTTATGAAAGGAGACGTTGTGCAATAAAGGTGAAATGAGCCATGCTTTGGCAACTCTAAACTCCAATAACTTCGTAACATAAAGTGTAGGGACTCGTTGTCTTAGTAAGAATGAGTGGAACATTTTGAGACCAAAATTGAGCAGATTTGGTTTTGCAACAAAACCGCACCGTCTACAACAACTCCATTCAAGTATTTCATCAAAAGGGTTGGGTAATAAAACAGTTATTTCATGCTTGTTTGTAGTAAAGTCAAACTATTACCCCTCGGTGCCGTGGACGACCTGATGCATCAGGTCGTCCACGGCACCTCGGGGTAATAGTTTGGACTAAACTACAAACAGGCATGAAATAACTGTATTATAACATCCATCCAATAAAACTACTGTTGTTCTCATCGGAAACATCTCAAGCGCTAGCAACAAAAGAGAAACAACAGCAGTAGAAAGCCACGCTACGCTTTCATCTTATAAATGCACCAATTTTCTACCTAATGCCAGCTGATTGCAACTGCAAATTAGTAGACACGTTTGCACGGAAGTGTAGTCACAGTGCTCCTTACACATAGGTCCTTATAAACATAATATGGGCCTAGTCATGAGAAAACCTGTCTTCGGAGGTTTGCGAATAACAATGGCGCAGACCAGCCTGAGCATCCGCGCAGTCTGATCAGCGCCTTTGTTATTCGCTTTTTCGAAAGACCATATCCTAGCTTGCTGCAAAAAAAAGTCTTCTAGCTAGTCTCTGAAGCTGAGGAGACTTGTTTGAGTCTCGCTTTGTCGGAAACGGCTTCGAAGACAGGTTTTCTCGCGACGAGGCCCATATTTGAATGTAATAATAAAATGTGAATATTTTCTTTCACATCAGTGCCAACATGTGTTTGAGACGGTTCGATTGAGTACCCACAATATATGTGTTAGTTGAGAAATAAGAAAAAAACATTTTCAATTGCGCTGAATATCACATATTTGTTATATTGAAGAAATGGTATATTCATATTGTAAACCAAGAAACGTGTCTGGTTGATTTATTACCCAGACATAAAACAATCTTCAGCCATTATAGTTTATATTTTAGCTTGAAAATATGCCCGTCCCGGTTCCCCATAAACAATCATCGTTTTATCGAAGCAGACGCATACAGAATCACAATAGAACAGTTTCTATTTAATTTGCGCTGCTAAATTCGCCAAACATTTGCACAGTAATCAATTAGCGCTAATATGGACGACCCGGAAATATACAAACGATCTCAAAGAAAGAGAGGAAACAGCCATTTTCCAAACCCAGTGAAACAATTGAACGAGATTTTTACGTGGTATTACTTGACTTTTTGGTTACTGTAAAGGCGGTACCTCATGAATGCGTAATTAGGACTGGTCAACCTTGGACATAGGTAAAAGCTGAAAATGAAGCATGGTTTCATTCAAAAGTAGCTGTATCATCTTGCGCCATTACCTCAGTATAGATTTGGTCCTTAAAGCGCCAACAAAATAACTGCATCTGAAAATGTTTATTTAACATAAGCATAGAGGCAAACATTGTGGACCCAGATCAGACTGCTTCTACTGGAGCAGTCTGATCTGGGTCCACACTATTTGTCTACGAGGCTTCAAATATTTTAGTGGACGACAAAAACATACATTAAAGTTTCTTTTCACCAAATTCTTGTTATTACATGTACTTAATGTACTTTATTTGAACAATAGCCCAAGTGTAAAAGAATGGAATTGATTTGACGTTTACCGTTGCTATGGTACATGTTTCACCAATGACCGCCAAAATACATGTAGGGGCTAAATTGGCCACTCAATATGCGTACACGAAGCTCTCTTGTTGAAGAAGGATACACATTCGATACATGCAATTTTAATCTGAATTAATTTTGGGATTCCCTGAATTAAAGAATATGGCATAATCAAGTACAAATATTTGTTTTAACTGAGCCAGTGCATGAGATTTCCAACAGTGTGTATGTGCGACCAGCAAAGCCTCAGATCAGCCTGCGCATACGCGCAGTCTAATCAGAAGCTTTGCTAGTCGCTTGAGTATTCTATGAGTGTTAAGCTACTAACTGAACACCATTTTGAGTTTCTAAGCTTAAAAGGAAGCTGCAGAGGCTCGTCCGAGTCTACACTTGTCAAAATGTCAAATTGTTGGAAATCTCATGTCACGGCTCAAATTTACTATTTTATCGATTACCTATCAAAACATTGGGTTCTTTAAAGAAACATTTCTTTAAACACCGTGAACATATGATTTGCTTGAAAATACTGAAGAAGAAAAAAACATTTTCGGGTTATATATTAATATATTATTTATAACTAACGCCTTTAATTCGAAATACTGATAACTCGAAAGGAAACGATGTTCCCGGAGACTTCTAATAACTATACTCAATCGTATAGCCGATAAGTACATTCTGATTCATATACAAGTACCATTTTCAATTTACAGACAAACGCATGCAGTAAACCATACTGGCTGTTTGGATAAAGTGCATGTCATGATGACAAATTGAAGTAAATCTGCTTTAACACTTTAAAAGCCTACAATAACAGTTCTTTGATACGACCATTTGATCACCTAGACGATTGTCAGGAGCGTATTCTAATACAAATCGCCATTGTCCAACCAACTACTTGTAAGGCGCTATTTGTGTTCAGTGCAAAGTTCTAATGAATACAAAATATGTTAACGCCAATATGGCATTGCCCTCTGGGTACAAAATGTACATGCAAGTACATGTATAATCTCTGCAGATTGCGCTTTGGTCATTATGCATGCCCGTTATTTATTGTGGTTCGGTCCGTTTTAGTACGAAACAAATGAAAGTATTTTAAGATAGCTTATATAAAATGGTGTTTTGTTAAAACGTTTTTGTAATAAAATCACTCGGAAGAGTGACGAATTTGCATTTCCTGTAATCTCACGGGGCGTCTGCAATTGTTCACCTATATAGATAGATCCCGTCGCGAATATATACTTAAACCAATTTTTATTCGGTCACTCTTCAAACTCATTATTTCTGAGCAAACGCTAGTAAAATTGAAATGAATTTTGTCTATATATGTGCATTTTAATAGGCAAACGTAAAGCTGTTTTTTGAACAGTTTCTTTTACTTCAAAGTTTTGGGGGTTGAAAATGCAAAAATCTACTATTTTTAAGAAAAAATGGTTTTGAGAGTAGTTTTTTTTTTTTTTATAAAATTGACGTTAGGTGGTTACAAGCTGGTCTGTCCGACTTAAAAACACCAAAACAATGAAATTTTGCTTATGGTAGATTTTTTACGCATTTTTAAAATGTTGCATTTTTCAAAATGTTCGAGATTATAGAGATTCACCAGTAGATCCTGGTAAAATTTTTAAATTCACTTAATTTTATTTGAACAATGTATGCCAAATACAGTAGAACTTGATTAGTTATTTTTTGTGCTTTACGTTTTACGACTACTGTACACTTCCGGTTTCAATGTGAGAGTTTAAAAATCGATTTGGTAGCATTATGTTTTTGTTTTTCAATTCTCAAAGAAGAATGGTGACGTCTGATGATAACGAATAATCGCTGAAAATTTCAATGCCGTGTCGCTGATAAAAAGCATACAGAGCAGTGCAAATTCTCTATGCAAATTTCAAGCTAAAAGCTGAATTTCAATTATTAACCTGCTAAAAGTATTTGTCTTATGTTGTTGAGTAGCAAAAACGACGAGTCCGATGGAAACAAAACTTTTGAGGGTTTTCAAGGGTGAGGTTGGCGCCGTGAAACTGGTTTAAGCCCTCCAGTAAAATATTTTACTGACCGTTCCAAGGCGGTACTTCTTTTGTGGATCTTTTATGTTTTTGTTCTGTCTTGTGTTTGCTATGTTTTGTGCGCGTCTGTTTATATGTGCTTTGTGGTCACCTGCTGGGAAAGGGCTGACCTCTTGGCTCTCGTTTGTGGTGTCTTCTGTGAGTTTGTCACTTTCCCATTGGTATCCTGGGTCAGGTGTGGTACTTGATTGTATCGATTCCTGATCTTTGCACCATTACTTACTTTTATTCATCTTATATCACGGTAGCCAGTAACATTTTCAAACAAACAAAAACGTTAATTGATAAGGGCTCTGTGTTATGGTTTATATCGTAGAAAAGGTGTGACTTTTTGAAATTAGGGTACCTTTTCTCTAACTTCGTCAGTGCAAGAAATATACGTGATTTTTAAATGAAATAAGTTGCAGAGCCTCGGTAAAGTATTGCTTCATTTAAAAAAGCATGAATTTTATATACCCTATGTTTCACTTTCTGAACTAGCGTAAAAATGTAAGGTGACCGATTAGAACTTGGTTTTAGTAGATATGCATGCACTGCAAAATGTAATTTGAGCCGGATACAAAGTACCAGCATAAGTACAAGTTGGTGTGTGCATACAGTGAATATCTAAATCAGTTTGTGCATCCACACAGTCTTATTTTCCATCAGAAGAAATATTGGACCTCGGCTACCTCAACATGACGTTGCACAATAGTCAACAGAAAAACTTTAGCCTCGTCATTTTGACTCCTCAGTCTATATTTCTGCCACGACCTCTAAGGCATGACCCTCGATTTATTCAATGCATTTACCGTTACAGTCACGCCTCAAAGCGTTTGGTGGAAGTATAGTTCATGCGACTTCTAAATTTACATAGTTAATCTGACGTTTCACACTTGATAACCTTAGACTGGTCAAATGCACTTTTCTGGCGCTTTGCCAAAACATAGTCAGTTAAACGGACTAGTTTGCCAAGCAGTGGATACCAGAAACATTTAGCAAACAGTAACGATCGAGTTTAAATGCAGCATCATGCGAATTTCACCAGAGTCGCCACTGTTTGCAAAGAGAATATCAATCTTCAGAGAAAGAAATCATAAGCTGTAACCGCTTCAATATTATGCAATAGATCATCTTGACTTAACTGTACCAAGCTATTTGGAAAATACCATTAATCTTAAAATAGTTAATTGTTTGTTTTCTCTTCAGTGTTGGCTTTTAATATTTATTGCATATTTACCGATGTAGTTCCGGGCGAGCCTGGGCATCCGTGCAGAGCCTTTGCTATTTGCACATACATAATTGATTTAGATAATAATGACTTCAGACCTTGTATCACTGTATGTTTGAAATGACACAATGCCGAAACGACTCGTGCTGTTCAGCTCTTTGCCAATGTCCTTTGCGAAGTGAAGCAAAGGCCATCGCCTCGGTTACATTTGCCTTCCGACCAGTATACAATGCCTATAACATGCAATGACAATGGCCGGGGCATTAAGTGTTACCCCTGTCCGTCTGTCCGTACGCACGTACGTACTTATGTCTGTCAAAACGACGTCCTCTCTCTAACTTCAATACATTTGATCAGATTTTAATGAAACTTGATTACATTGTTAAGTACGATGATGTCTTCTTCAAGTTCGATAATGGTCTATATCGCACCATGCTTTCAGTAGTTATTGTCCTTTGTTTATAAAAATCGCCATTTGAAACGATGTCCGCTCTCTAAGTCGACTATTTTTGATCCGAATTTTATGAAACTTTGTCACATTGTTTATTATCATGATGTCTTCTTCAAGTTCGATAATGGTTCATATCGCACCATGCTTTCAGTAGTTAGGCCCTTTGTTTATGAAAATTCACCATTTGAAACGATGTCCGCTCTCTTAGTCGAATACTTTTGATCAGAATTTTATAAAACTTGGTCACATTGTTAAGTACCATGATATCTTCTTCAAGTTCAATAACGGTCCATATCGGACCATACCTTCAGTAGTTATGGCCCCTTGTTTATGAAAATTCACCATTTGAAACGATGTCCGCTCTCTAAGTCGAATATCTTTTTTATCAGATTTTTATGAAACTTGGTGACATTGTTAAGTACCATACTATCTTCTTCAAGATTGATAATGGTCCATATCGCACCATGGTTTCAGTAGTTATGACCCTTTGTTTATGAAAATTCACCATTCGAAACGATGTCCGCTCTCTTAGTCGAATACTTTTGATCAGAATTTTATAAATTGGTCAAATTGTTAAGTACCTTGATGTCTTCTTCAAGCTCGCTAATGGTCCATATCGCACCATGCTTTCAGCAGTTATGGCCCTTTATTTATGAAAATTCACCGTTTTAAACGATATCACCTATCTAAATCGTTTAGTACCATGGTGTTTTCTTCAAGTTTAATAATGGGCTAAATGGCACCATGCTTTAAGGGGTTATTGCCCTTAGTTTATGAAATATCGTCGGTTGAAACGACGTCTGCTCTCTAAGATGAATAGTTTTGATTATAATTCTGTGAAACTTGGTCACATTATTTAGTACCATAATGTCTTCGAGTTTCAGAATGGCCCATATCGATTCATGCCTTCAGGAGTTATTGCCCTTTGTAAATGATAATTCCCTATTTATGCGAAGTGTGCAATAGCGGGGGCATCCATGTCCCATGGACACATTTCTAGTTTACTTTTTGAAATCAAAGCCTTACCTAATTTACTATCAAATGAAAACCATAGGCGCCTGACCTTTTTTATAACAGCTCTTGGAAAACAGAAACATATAAACCAAACTTTGTATACAAGCTTCGGTTTGATTGTTCGAGAAATTATACAGCTATATCGACCACAAACGATTAACACAAAGACTGACTAAATATGTATATTTCGCTTTTCATCTTAGGAAGTCAATCGCTTGACTCCTGATTGAATATGCTGATCCATTTGTTCGAAATTCATGCTGTCTGCGGAAAAGGGGAAGTTGCATAAAATACGTATATCGTATCTCATTGAAGAGTTGAGTTGATCAGTTTTGCCCTTGCTAACCCTTATCCCACCAAACATGCTAAATGAATTTGCAGTCGAGACAAAAGGGGAAGTTGCAAAAAACACACAAAAACAGGTCTACATGCTGATAAGAGGTATCTCTCCTAGGGTAATCATAAATCAAGGTTTGTGTTTACTAGAATTTGATAAGGTTCAAGCTAGAAATTACTGTCAGTCTGAAGGGTCCTGAATCGAGACTAATGAACGACTGTGGTGTATCTTATTGAAGCGTTGAGATGATCAGTTAATATTTTGTATGGGGACTACTTTCAAACGTTACGGGAAAAATCTGATATTTTCCAAATATTTGTGACATTTATGATTTTGGATGACTGGCTTAGGAAATGTCCTAAAGATTTATATAATTGAGCCGCGATATGAGATTTCCAACAATGTGGTATGTGCGACCAGCAAAGGCTCAGATCAGCCTGCGCATAGGCGCAGTCTGATCAGAGCCTTTGCTCGTCGCTTGAATACTCTATGAGTCCTAAGCTACTGACTGAGCATCATTTGGAGTCTCTAAGCTTAAAAGGAGGCTGCAGAGGCTCGCCCGAGTCTACACATGTCAAAATGCCATATTGTTGGAAATCTCATGCAGTGGCTCATATATTGCGCTCCTAAAGCAATCACAACTCCAGGATTCTGTTTATTGTATTTGATAAGGTTCAAGCTAGAAATTACTGTCAGTCTGAAGGGTCCTGAATCGAGACTAATGAACGACTGTGGTGTACCTTTTTGAAGCGTTGAGATGATCAGTTTACGTTTTCTATGTGTACTGTCTTTCAAACGTTCTGGGAAAAATCTGATATTTTCCAAACATTTGTGACATTTACGATTTTGGATGACTGGCTTAGGAAATGTTCTAAAGATTTATATATGAACCGCGACATGAGTTTCCAACAATATAGTATGTGCGACCAGCAAAGCTCCGATCAGCCTGCGCATACGCGCAGTCTGATCAGAGCCTTTGCTAGTCGCTCGAATACTCTATGACTGTTAAACTACTGACTGAACACCATGTGGAGTTTCCAAGCTTCAAACGAGACTGTACAGGCTCGCCTGAGTCTACACATGTCTAAATGCTACATTGTTGGAAATCACATGTTGCATGCAATTGAAACTTCTTATTGCATGCATATTGAAATATGCTTATATTTCATTGAATGTTAGAAAAAGAATTATAGAATTTTAATATCCTCCAATCGATTTTCTGAGTATAATTTTATCACCTTATTAAACATGTTATTTCGCTATTCTGTGATAAAAAACTATTAATATTAAAAAATCTTTTATTGGGGACTCACCCTCTTCGCTAACAAGGTCCACATTCGTTTCTAATTCCTTTTCGCATCAATTTGTATTGCACCATTCAGAATTTGCTTAGCGAGTATATAAGCATAGTTATATTAATTTAATTATTCCAAACGATCTGTTCAGCGGAAAGGATGCTAAGATAAAACGTACTGAAGAAATGCGTTCGCTGAACTAATCTGCGATCACTGCAAAGCAATTATACCTCTGAAATGTACATGTCGTATTGATTGTCTCCTTTAGTGGCCATGAACTGTAAAAAAAGAGGAAATCAGCTGAACTGCTGAGGGGATAGCGGCTGATTACTTCTATTGATTCGTGCATCTTCACACTGGTAAATGTATACGTCGATTTGCTGGTATTTACGCGTATTGCCGGTACTTCATAGACCGGAAGTGATAGATATTGGTGTTAATGCTGTATAGAAAAACATGCCATATGCCTAAAGGACTATAGACTTCAATCATGCTTAAGTATTTAGTATGTACACGGCGATTTATGTAAGCATTTAAGAATAGATTCGAGTACCGGATCGGTACTCAAATCTATTCCTAAACGCTTACATAAATCGCCATGTGCATGCCGAATACTTAAAACTGATCTAATTCTATAGGCCTTTAGGCATATGGCAAGTTTTTCTATATAGTATTTACACCCATATCTACCACTTCCGGTCTATGAAGTACCGGCAATACGCGTAAATACCAGCAAATCGACGTATACATTTATCAGTGTGATCTTAGCCTTTCCATATCATAACGTATAAAGAGACATTTCTGTCTTTGAATTTTACGCTTTGAGATGAATGTTTGAATAAGCTCTACAATGTAGATATCAAATGGTTTTCTATGCATTAACATTAGCTGGAACCCGAGGGTGGTTATGAAACCCGAGGCTGAAAGGCGAGAGTATTAATGACCCCCGAGGGGTTTAGCAGATGTTAGTGCATCAAAAAACAAGTTTGCCATGCACGGCTTTGCTTCTTTACGTCAACGCATTCTGGGCCGTCACAATAAATGACGTCATCAACAGTAACGTGCATAGACTAATCTGCACGCACACCGGCCAATTCCGTGGAATCAACCTCTGCCGTACATAGAGGGTCTACTTTTCATGGACTTCGATAACGTGACGTTGACGTCACAGAAACCATGTCAGCACAAACGGTTGCAACATTCCACAATAAACGTCGAAAAAAATATAGCAATTCTTTATGGAAAAAAAACTAAACTTCAATTATCCTGCTGATAAAACTTTTTGGGTAATCAGAAAAATCGATTTTAACAGGGCTGAACCCACATGCTAGAGAAATAATTTTCACTGCGCTATTTCTGGCGAACAAAATGGAGCTTTGTACACAGTACTACGCATTTGCTACTTACATACACCTGAGCCATGATTTGATTCTCGAATTGTGGCGGATTTTCCCGAATGGTGCAAAGTCGTGAACATAATTTTGTGACGTCAGGATGACGAAAGTCTTTGCTCTGGAACAGGCCAAATCCTACATGCTAATCTACGCCATTGTACTTGTTACATGTATAGGTAACACAAAATTGAAGTGTTTTCCAAAGTTTTTAGGCCACAAAATGACTTCAGTCAGAATGTCTTGCCCAATTTGAATGGCAGGATTTGATCTTACCGCTGGTACATGTATTCATTATATGGATAGTTTTGCCATCCTACACAATTAGAAAGTAAAGATCCGGATGCCCTTTATCACACCGGATTGGCGGCAATTGAAAACGTTAATACTTGTGCTATCCACTAACAGAGTTTTCGATTGTCAGTTGTCGCCTGAATGGCGGTAAATGGCATTCGAAAACACTGTCTATAGCATTTTTTATCCACGTTCGTCTATTGTTAAGAGCGTTTTCGATTGCCGCCTATCCGGTGTGTTAATCATTAACCCCTTTTCCATAAACCTACATCGAATAAAGTCAGGATAGTCCATTGTATAGTTTGAGTGGTCACAGGTTATAATCCTTAAAAGTATTTCTTTCTCTGAAGATCCGTTTCGAATTAGCCAACCATGCAGACCCTGATGAGATGCCACACTATGCGGTATTTCACCTAGGTCTTTACACAGTTCTTAATTACTGGGCTGTACATCTTTACATGAAATGTATACTTGTCATTAAAAGATCAAATAGCAGTGTTTTGCACATTTATGTTTGTGTACAGATGAAAGCCACTTTTAACATTATGTTAACGTGACGTGATGTGTCGCATCTTAGAGTATTGAAGAACTTTTTGAAGTCATTTGTGTTAGAACTCTAGGAGTAAGTATAAAAGAAGTGTAATGTATCCTCCTTTTCGAAATGCAATGTCAAGAGGTGTAGCTGTTGTAAACATTTATGTTGTAAATCCTATATAAAATAAAACGTTAATGGTAGACAATATTCTATAATTAAGAGTTTTGATCTTGATTGAAGATCAGCGGATGATATTTATGGTTTATCTTGAG
Source organism: Loripinus fragilis (assembly GCA_964019695.1). Classification (NCBI taxonomy): domain Eukaryota; kingdom Metazoa; phylum Mollusca; class Bivalvia; order Lucinida; family Lucinidae; genus Loripinus; species Loripinus fragilis. The sequence goes on from OZ026515.1 coordinate 124,436,647, forward strand.
AAGAGAATAATTGTGGCATGCAATATGTTGGGGAAAAATAATAGATTTCTAAAAACTAGATTTAAAGAGCACTATCGTCGTATGGAAATGCCTTGCAAAATTGATAATATTCTTTATAGACTTTTAAACTCACTAATCACTCTCCTAGTCACATTTCTATTCAGCTGGTGGAAAAGATTTACATGATGACAATTCTACTAAAAGATATAGGAATCTTCTCAGGCATGAAATAGAATTAAAATAGATAAAACTATCTCCAACACCTCATCCACTTGGCTTTAATAATACTATTTACCATGAAGGTACAAGTTATAAGTTCTAGATATCAATACAAGAGTTTCATGTTTTTTTCTCTTTTGGATATTCGTAAACGTAATAAACGGTCACATGGCAAACGGGAATCTAAAACGAAGCAATAGATATAGCTTAACACTTTGAGATTTAAGTATCATATTAAATAATCTGGTCGCCATATTGCACTTTCTCGTTTAGCTACTCTTTCTATCTCTTCACTTTGTAATTTGGATATTGAGGTTTATGCATTATATGATAGCGCTCATTGACTTTATGATGCAGCAATTCTTATTAAGTCTTATGCTCAACATGCTGTTCGACCTTATATTGACTCAGAAATTAATCATATAAGGCATTTTATTAAAGGTCAATTTGTCAATAAAGCAATTGAATTAAGTAACTTACCCAGTTTAAATAAAGATAAATATGTACTCTCTTCTATACCTACTTATTTTGAAAATAAGGAACCGCCTATTAACTATTCTAAGTATAATAAACCTATATGTAGTACTGTATTAAACTATAATAAATTAGTAACTGAACTTGATAGTGAAACTATTATTCCTGATTCTTGATAATATAAAGAATGAATCTAAATATTGCTTACAACCTGTTGGTCATATAATCAATGGGGATTTAAAATTATTACTTATTCAAGAATTCGGTCTACACTGAAGGACTTTAACAACGCAAAAAATGAAAATTATCATTTTTTGCTTCCAGAACATTTTTAGCCTTCCTTGAAGACAGGAACCTTGTACCCTCCCCCCACCCCCCCCCCCCCTGCAGGGGAGTGGCTTCAATATAAGACAATAAGTAGGCGGAGCTGAACTACTGTCTGATTAAATTGGACCAATGGCTAGCTTAGGGTGATAGACAGCATGGTTACTGAGCTGATACTACCTGTCAACTATAATCCAGGTGTTAGCCAGAAGCCAATCAAATTAGAGATAAGCTCCTGTAGATGTTCACAGCTTGAGTGCAATGAAGAAAGTGATGAAACTGAATGTTATTCCGCCTTATATACCCCAATCCTGCCTATAACAGATGGTAACGACACTCTGTTTCTATCTATACCAAATACGTGTGTTTTAAAGACACTGGTCACCACCAGCTACGAATCGCAGGTTTGCTATGTTTTGCACGTGGCGTCCCCACGAATTAAAGAAGCAAAACATTCAATTATTTCACATGTAGCTTGCAATTATACATGCATTAAAAATTACAGCAGCTTTAGTTTTATAGCTTTATTATTCATGCCACGTTTGTCTGAACATGAACGTTCGGGCTCAATTGAATGTTAAAAGCTAGAGTGCGTGTCTCTGATAACGCCCACAATTGCCATCCGTCAACTATGCAGCACCTCAGAGATAGTTACCAGGCTACTGGGACAGTTTAAGATCGACGCAGGTCTGGTCAGCCAAGAATGGCGACCGACGCTAATAGGCAACTTCTACATGCAATATCTACATCGACGATATCCATTTCGGCTGACTACTGTCAATTCCAGGCAAATAGTAGGGCTCCAAGGTTTTTTTTTTGTTTCTGATTATCAATAAAAAAATATTGTATATCAATAACTTAAAATTTTGTCCAATTTCAAGACAAATTTAAAATTGCAGTTTTAGAATCATAGGGTATTGCTATTTGATAGACTGTTGCTCTAGCATTATTTTTTATTTTGATATGTTTTGCTGACATATTGATGTTCATTTTTGACAAACTCAATTAAATTGATACATTAAAAGTTAGTAAGCATTATGAATTTCGATTTTTGCGTTTTTAAAGTCCTTCAGTGTATTATATAAGGAGCTAAATACAGGTTTCCTACACAGATAGACTTCAACAAATGCCGTGAGCAAATTGTTGGTTCATTACAAGAATTTTATAATCGATGGTACAAGGGAGAGCATGTTTAATGTAATACTTTAAATACTTGGAAATTATTATTTTTTTAAAAAAAAAATATTCATAGTAGAATTTCATTTTATTGCAATATTTTAGAAATTTGAAGAAAGAGGTCTAATTAGGTTTAGATGCTGTCCGTACTAAGGCGGTGGTTCAGGTCTTGTTTAACTATTGCTTCATGTACTTCATATTGTTTGTCTTTGTTCTGCGTTTGTCTTTGTTCTGTTATGCATTACTTTATGTCCATTCTCGTTTTGCAATTATCTAGAACAGGAAGATAAAGCTGGCTGCTTTACTATTATTGTCTTATATATGTTTTGTTACTATGAATGTTCTGTGACTCTTCCTCACGGTGTCGTGGGTTGTTCTGCAGTGTGTGATTGTGGTATTTCCTGATCATACTCACTTTTTAATGGTGAGCAAAAAAAGAATTTATTATTTGTGTGAGGATAGAATAGAAAAAAACCCGTCTCGGATTCCAAAACGGTGATCCTACGGCGATACTCACACTCATAAAATATTCTTTAATAGACTCTCACATTGATTCTAGACAGGCTTATTATAAACTGTTTGCTGTCCAATAGCTTTCACGTGATTTGCTAAGTCCATTTTCAAGAATCTTGCTAGTGGCTGTAGCTCAGCAAATATATTTGGGTCTTTCTTTCAGATCTTAAAAGCAGGATTTCTTAGGCCGTGGCTCAAATCGTACGTGTTTCCTTCGTAGTTTAGTTGTTATGCAATTGCAAATGTCTCGTATTGAAGTGTGCTCGGAATACATATTGCGTATATAAACTGATTAGTATAGTAAGTAAATTGATTGCGTCTTATCAACCTTGAAATTTCTTAGAAATTCTAAAGGACGCCCTGAATTACCAAAATCCTTAAACCTAATAAGTGTTTACTATAGAAACTTGACTTCTTTTGTGGATCATTTGTGTTATTTATGTCTTATGTTTTTCATGTGTTCGCGTCTGTTCATTGCTGCCTTGTGGTCACCTGCTGGAAAAGGGCTGACCGCTAGGCTCTTGTTTGTGATATTTAATTGTGTTTTTTTCACTTTCTCACGTTGTATCCAAAGTGTACCTATAACATATGTCTTTTCAATAAATTATCTTTTACCGTACATCATAAGCTTTTAAAAAAAATCTCAACCACTTTTATTGATTCAGTGAAATCAGCATAAAGAAATGAACAAGTATTCGTTTAGTTTGCCATGCACCTGGGTGATAATAACAGACTGCCTATTTTATGCCCCTGACAGCTTATCTTGAAATGTTTCTTTGGGGTATATTGGTAGCTGCGGGGTTGTTTTTTCTCACGTCGTTGAAACCATTTTTGTATTGTACATGTATCAAAGTGCGTAAACATGAATCACAACAGATTCAACCAGTCCTAGAACGATGCCGCCAAAACACATTTAACATGCGTGTTTATCTCTCAAACAAATTACTCAAGTATAAAATTAGGCTTTTGATCAGATCGAATCTTGCAGATATCAATTGGATTTTTCTTGAATTGTTTCTACAAGAATCATTTTAACAGATTAATCTGGAAACAGAAATGGCATCCTTTAAATTAAAACCCAAAACTATTATCGAATTGTTTTCATTACCATTTAACCATTTGGACCAACGCATATTGTTTAGGTAGGTAGGATTCGCTCGACCAAGCCCCCACTGCCTACACCCACTAAACTAAATATGGAAGAATATGCAAGTCACCGAATATTAGAAATTTAGTCACTTGCCACCATGCATGATGGGAACTTCTTTACGTTTTTAGCCATCCGATATATTTTTTATCAATTTGAAAATGAATTGTTTCGATTTTTTTAGAATAACATGTACCATCAGAAAGTCAGTGATTGTGACCAGCAAATGCCACAACCACACACTGCTAATCAACCCACGGCACCGCGAGAAAAAGACACAGAAAACTAACAATATTATGCCATAAAAAGGCAAATAAATTAAAGCAACTAGCTCTCGTACCAAGCGAGATGGTTAGAAACGACACTACGTACTACACTGCGAAACAAGGACCAAACACTAAACCCCCACATAACAATGAATGGAAGCATTAATAAACGTTTACTCAACAACAGGACAGACCGAAACTACTGGTAGTGGGGGTAGCGTATTAATTTGACTGGCCAAATCTTCGAGTTTCTAACAGTTTTGATTTTTTTTGCCAAATTTTATCAGCAGTGTGTATATGTTTGCAAATTTTTCTCTGTTCATACCTTTATGTGCAACAGTCAAAATTGTGCATGCAACAGAGCACGCTCGCGTAGTGGCCCATTTTTTGTCCATGTAGTTTCGAATAATGTGAACATTTAGCTTTTCATAGAATAACCAACGACCCTTTATTCGGAATGGACTTGTCCAATCGACAAGGACGGGATGTCCATCCATTCGGCTCAATTACAATGTAGGTTAAATGCAAAAGCTAGCGACATACTATGTCCAAATGTAGCCAACATATCAATGAATATAGGAAGAGTAATGACTGGTCACCGTTAAATTGGTGTTTTGTTTTAGACCATTTTACAATAAGGTTTATAGTTTGCTCTCAGTTTGACTACGCATCGAGACTTGAAGACATTGTTCACAGATATCAGTAATTTTAGCAAGACATTTTGATCCGCACTGCTAGTGCAGCTTCAAACAAGGTAAAGCTCCCACTACGGCCATGACTTCAAAATTGCTGCATAGAACGAACAGTAAAACCTGTCTTAAGCAGTGACTCAAAAAAAGAGACAAAACAAAGATCTTAATGACACATGGTAGCTTAATGAAGCTCGAAAGTATTGCAGAATGCTCCAAGAGCATTCTGTAATACTTTTGACCTGCATTAAGCGATAATCGGTCTTCTTTTTAAGTGGCCGCTTAAGACAGGTTTTACTGACACTAAAACGCAGTAAAATGTAACACCTGCAGTTATTATTTACATTTTGAGGAGATACATTTCAGAGTCAATGCAGTACTAAAATAGCTTGTTAGAATAACGACCAGTGCACGAGATCTAAGCGCATACACGCACAACGAAGGTTCAGGCAATGGTCCAATTCCAATTCTAGAAATGCGCAACCAACTAAGATTTCTTACTTTGCGTAGGACCATTCTAGAATAGTATCAGTTCTTACTTTGCGCAAAACATATACATCTTTAACATTTACAAGACATGTTAGATGAAAATGTTCATTCACTTGTTATTTTTCTGAAAATTAGTTTGGTACTAAGGTATGTTTCTCAAAATCTTTATAAACAAATGAGTAAACAACCGTAAAAGTAAGTACCCAAAGGATATACATGTAAGACGTTGATACAGCATCAAACCAGAGACAATGCGACGTTAAAGATGTTATTACTTCACTGCGTTGACGATGTATATCCGCTGGGTAAGGACTCGAGTATAATTATACGGTAGTAGACAGACAACAACGCCTTTACATTTTCATCTCCATTCGCCATCGAGGAATTAGAACTTACAATTCAATATTGCTGAATGATTTGATGATTGAAATATGGTTTATTGCCAGCTTTCAAAAAAGGCGACAAATATTACTGACTTAGTTTGCAATCTGTATGTAACACCCTGTAAGTGGATTGGCATGATATAGCACTTTCTGTGAAATTTACCTATATGTATTATCTCATTTTGTCACAACATTAAAATGACACCATCTCCGTCATCACATTCCTTTGAGACAGCTTTCAAATGACTTCTGTACTTTTAGTCAGTGGGCAACAACCCACTTTAGTTAAGTGCTGAAAATGGCAAGCTTTTTTTTAAAATGCTTATACTTGTAACAGTTCAACAAACGTTCCCCAAACTGTCAAACTCTACAGTTGGTCAGAATCCCCACTAAATGATAATACAATGAACACTGAAGTGTCTCTCAGCGCATGAATTTCAGAGTGAGTGGAAGCATAGGTTTTAAGAACACATGTGTTCATGTATTACCCATGTTGTGATGCCTTAAAGCTGCATAGCCTGTAACTTTAGATCTTTTAATTTTAGAACTAATGTTTCTATTTTTCAAGAACACAGTAAAAAACTAAAATTCAGGTATACATTTTACCAATTTCGTAAATCTTAACAACTTATCAGTATTAAAACAACGGTATTTATGTTAAAATTAGCTGTCTATAATTATTGGAGGGACGCAAATAATTACCAACAAGAGAAAAACACACCTGTTTTATCAGATAGTTCACTTTTCCGTGCAGTTTTCAGCTATAGTGAACAGATTTATTGTAAAAACATAAATTAATTCTACTCTACAAATGATTTAAAAAGAAAATAAAAGTTTTCGAAAATGTTCATAGTTGCAGACCTAGTCTCTTTAATATTCACATTTTGCTGTACGAATACCTTATTATTGTATGTTTTAATATGTCTTGTGCTTGCATATGTTATATGATTTTGTTTCTAATATCAAAACTCCCTGTCACACGTATTGTCACTGCCTTGCCAGCTATGTTAAGATTTATCAATAGGAACACTGACATATTTAAAAAGGTCGTTTTAAATTGCTTCTGAATCCATTTGTACTATGTAATTGTCTTCTAGACATTGTAGATCAGCAGAACAAAATACATTCGAATTTTGGACTTTCAAAATATCTGCTAATTAGCAATATATTTAGGACACACTGGATTCAGAGAATAGGATATAATCGTGATCTATTTTAGTATGTGGCTATATCATATGTTTTGGGTGCGAATCAACGTTTTCATTGGGATTTTTTATATTTTTTCTCCAGAAAGTATGTTTGACGGATATATATGTTCATGTCTATCTCCTTATCATTCGAACCACTGATAATTCGAAATAAAACCATAAGGCGCGAGGACTTCGAATTAACCAGATTTGACTGTATTATATACTGAGAGGAACTAGAAACTTTTTTCTATCATATAATAATCCAAATTCATTATTTTTATGACATCATTCATTTAACAAATTGAATTCACAGAATTGATGATATCATCAATAGTCTGAATGTCAACGTCAGTGATGCGTAAGGGGAGTTTAAATGTTTAAAATGCAAAAATATCTTTGGAAGATTTCCATTTAAAAACAATTAAGTTTCTAGTTCCTCTCGGTATTAATTGTAATATTTGTACACAGGAAAATAAAGTTTTAACTATAATATATAGATAATGAATAACATGTACTAAACATAAAAAATATAACAAAAAGTCAAATTGTATAGAAAAATTACCTTCGTGTGCCACTTATCACTGTCAAAGCCCAAACCGAATTATAAAGATATTGTTGTTTTCACATATCGTCTTTCCTTGCAAAAGATTCACCAAATGCATATTTAGCTGTACGTTTAAGTCTAGCCACTATAGTAATGTGTAATTGGTTTGCATTTCAAAAGATGTTACTAGAATCTAATTATCGAATTAGGTGAAAGCGCCTTTTGCGCAATTCCGGTTAACGAACAATCCTGGAGGCGCAAGTAACTTTTTACGGCGAATCAATTCAATTTAACCTGACGCTGAGCGACATTTGTTCTGATGCTTATTTCTCTCACCATATTACCAGCTGCCAATCTTGAAGTTGCTGTAAATTCCCAATATCTTTTCTTTATATAGAAGCGATAACTTCCATCAGACTAGACCAATATTGATCTAGCGTTTTGCATGTGAAGGGACGTTGACAGATTTGTAAACTTATGAATGACACACAATAACGACATCTTGTCTCACCTCTGAGTGACGGGCAGCAAAAAAATGAAATCTATTGACTAGTTTGTCGTAGCAATCATATCTAGAGGAAACGTCAATGGATTGAACACCGATGTCTTGTTTACCATGGTCATGGGCGGATCCAGAGTGTGCGTACGAATTCATATCTGAAAAATCATAAGTGAAAATAGGTTTCCTTTGAAAGTCTGATACGGACACCCGTCGAAAAGCATTGAACCCGCCTGTAACGCGCTCTGTGAAATTAAAATGTATGTTGATGGTTAGAAAAAAACAGAAAACAAACAAACTTTAACACCCTTGATTCACATCTGAATTAAGGGTGAGGTTGGCGCCATGAAACAGGTTTAAGCCCTCCAGTTAAATATTGTACTGACCGTTCCAAGGCGGTACTTCTTTTGCGGATCTTTTATGTTCTTTCTGTCTTGTGTTTGTTATGCCTTTGTGCGCGTCTGTTTATTTGTGCCTTGTGGTCACCTACTGAGAAAGTGCTAACCTCTTGGCTCTCGTGTGTGGTGTATAACTGTGAGTTTGTCACTTTCCCATTGGTATCCTCCGCCAAGTGTGGTACTTGATTGTATCGATTCCTGATCTTTGCGCTCTTACTTGTTTTGTCACGACCTCCTTACGGAATTCTCATGCTCCGCGTGTGATGGTCCTCTTGATATGAGTCCTTAGAACGTTATTTCAGTGGAGGTCGCTCAACTGAAATGAGGAGTCCTTCAGTATATCTAACATTGTTTTCTCAGAAACACAAAGTCAATTTAATACTAAATTCACAATGCAGACTTAGTGTAAGTGTAAGGGAACCAATATGGCTGCCATGTCCATATCTGATAAAACCCTTCAACATATACTTAACTACTAAAGAGACCTGACACTTTTAACTTGCTTCAAACTCGTAAATATCAAATTATAGACCGAAGCCGATATATGCTTATTTTAATAACAAGACATTAGAAAGTATTCTTCGGAAAAATATATTTATCAAATATAGAAAATGACGTCACGACGTAAAAAATACCGTTTTTATCACTTTTGCCTCGGGAGTGTATGTCTAGACATTTATTTGAAAACTTTTTTCATGTATGCAAGGCCAACACCAGTACAGACAAAAGTGCATTTTAAATATTTGCAATTTCTTGCTGTGACGTACAAATGCATGATATGGGGGTTTGAATTTGTGCTTTTGACGTTGTTTGAACGGAGGTTTTTTTTCCTTTATTTAAGCAATTTCTTGAAACTGAAATGACTTTCAGTCAACCAAACATTATAAGAGAATGCATTTCAAAAAATCAGATCTTGTGTTTCGCGTCACGTTAAAGGGTAAAAGCGGAATAAACCGAATTTAACGTCAATTAAGATACAGGTAAACAATGGATAGTTACCGTTTTTTCTTTGTCAACGTGTGTCGCCGTTTAGTGTGTGCTATCTACTTTGTTAAAGTGCCAATTGACTACAATTTAGTTTAATCGCGTATGAATTTCAAACAGAAACTAGCTAGTCTGGCCCAGGAAATATGCACACTCTGGTTTCAGTTCTTTGGTGCAGCCTTTGCTTCCAAAGGATACCCTTTTAAGAACATATTTGCAGTATACACATATCAGCATGTAATTTTAACGCTTGACGTCACTAAATGGACGTCGGCAGCAACTACGGGGTTATAAAACACTGAAACATTGTCAAAATGCATTCCATACATCATGCAAGATGAAAATAGTTGATAAAGTGGCGGTGCTTTTTAAAAGCTCATAAAACGCTGATAACGTAAAATTGACGTTAAGAAAATGAAAATAGGCTTTGGGTTGAACAATACACGCATGCTTTATTTCAATGCCCAGAATATGTCAATAAAAAAACAAAGAAGAACACTAAAGCGCTTTCTGGTGAATTTTGGCTGATTTCTTTGTTCTTGTAAAAATTGCTTTTATGGGTTACGTGACGTTTTGATAGCTGACGTCTAAAATCAGATCATACTTTCAAATAATCTCAGTGCATCTTAGTCTACCTTTGTTCATCTATACGCAATGGAAAGATAAGTGTACATTGTATTCATTTCTACCAAAAAATTGTCACACAGTATGTGTCAGGTTTCTTTAGTTGTTAAGTAATATTTCTTTGGAATTAAGTGTCATATGTAAGTGAACATTCGTTTTTAGCATACAGAATGTAGATTCTACCAAGTTTGTTCAAATGATTGTCTTACTGTCTGGCAAAGTTAAATGTCTTTCCTTATGCATCTTAATCTAAATGGAAATAATCTTGATAATTTGACTATCCATTAACTGTTTAAACCAAAATAATAATAATAATAATAATAATAATAATAATAATAATAATAATAATAATAATAATTTAAATAAAATTATAATTAACATATATGTTTAACTATATGATACAGAGACAAAATATAAGTACATGTATCTAAGGCCATGTATTTCTTTGTCCTCCAGCCAAGGTCGGATATGTTGAACTTCCATCAATCACAAGACCAATATAAGCTAAAATTCATATGTAGTATCTTTTAGACATGGAAGTATAAAAAATGACTACATGGTCAAAGTCACAGGGCGAAAATGACTGCCGTACCCATAAACGGTAAAACACTACAAACAAACACCTTTGGTTTAAATATATTTTATTTAAAGCTGCATAGTCTGTAACTTTTGATCTTCTTATTTTAAAAATAATGTTTTTATTTTTCAAGAACACAGTAATAATACTAAAATTCAGGTAAACATTTTACCATTTTCGTAAATCTTATTAAGTTATCACTATCAAAACAACTGCATTTATGTTAAAATTCAACGGTCTAGAATTATTTTAGGGACGCAAATAATTACCAACAAGAGAAAAAAAACACCTATTTGATAAGATAATTCACTTTTCCGTGCAGTTTTCAGCTGTACTGAACATTTTTATTGTGAAAACATAGCTTAAGTCTAATTTTACAAATGTTTAAAAAGAAAATAAAAATTTTCGAACAATGTTCTTAGTTACAGAGTATGCAGCTTTAAACTATCAAAACACACACACACACTTTTTAAAGACAATGATAAATACATATGCAAATTGGGATTTGAAAAAAGCTATCAGCTTAGAGAGTTCATCACTCCAAACAGTTACTCTACAACCGTCTCGGAGTTTAATTCACCAATCGATGTAATGCAGATTTACACAAGTGTATAGAATGAAACATTAAATGGAAATATTAAAAAAAGAATATAGGAAAAAAAACAATACAAAATACATTAGCAAGGTGTCAAAAGAGGAAGAAGGAAAAGAAGTAATTCAGATAATTAAGAAAAGACGAAATAAACGAAAAGAGAAGAAACGTAGAAGAGGCAAAATAGGGCGGTGTCCGACATAAATGGGCCCAACACCGTGTCAGTACTATCTGATCTATCTTGACAATGTTTGCCGTTTTGAGTCAGGCTTCAGACTATGACGGCTCTGACGTAAAGCTTTAACCGGTGGGTTGGTGCCTGATGCTTATCTGTAGCTGGACACACCGTGGCTCAATTTGAGGTTTTCTTTAGCTTTGACTATCTGTAAGTCATGAGCCATTTTCTTTGTTGATTGTTTGTAGTTAGTTTGACTTGAACTTGTCAATAACAAATGACATAGTTTCTTATAAATTAATGATAAACGGGATGATTTTAATTTTGAAATAGTAAATTTCTCATTTCTTGATGGAAATGTTCCTAGCTTTCCTTCCTATTATGTATATATTTCTCAGCTTATTCGTTTTGCTAGAGAGTGTTCTAATGTTGATGACTTCAACAATAGAAACTTATTTTTCACTGCTAAGTTATCAAAACAATGTTATAGATATAAAATTCGAAAAGCATTTTCTAAATTCTACCACAGACACTCAGAGTTAATTGTTAAATATAACATTGGGTTAAAAACTCTTCTGCAACAATGCATATCAGAACCTATATTTCATGGTGATTTAGTTGATAAATTCAGACGCATTGTTGGAAAACCTAATTTTAGTGATCAATTCAAAAAGATAGTAAAACGTTAAATAAGGTTTGGATATAACTTGGATATCATGCGACAGTCTGATTGCCTAGTTTTAAACCCAATCACGGTTTTAGCTATGGTTTCCTCTTTAAATTGCACGACGGTGGGTCAGGCCTCAGACTCTATGACGGCTCTGACGTACAGCTTTAATCAGTGGGTTGGTGCCTGATGCTTATCTGTAGCTGAACCCACCGTGGCTCAATTTGAGGTTTTCTTTAGCTCTGACTATCTGTGAGTCATGACCCTTTTCTTTGTTTCATCATGGTGTGTTAGTTTGATTAGAGCGTTTCTCCATGATGATACATTGCATTAGTTAGATGGCCTCCATGCGAGCTGAACATTTCTTGTACTTCAACAACAGCAGAATCTAGGGCAAAGATTTGGTACCAGTAAAATGCATTTAAGCCCCCGGTGGCTAGGCTGCTGTCCGTTCTAAGGCAGTGGTTCTGTTGTTGTTGACTTTTAGTTTGGTGTTACTCCCATTGTGGGAGTTTGTAATTGTTCTATGTTTTGTTGTACGTTACTTTATGTTCATTCTAGTATAGCAATCATCTTGATAGGGAAGAGAGAGCTGGTTGCTTTGCTTAATTTGTCTTCCTGGTGTCTCGTGATGGTTGAGCGGCTCTTCCTTGCGGTGCCAGGGGTTGTCTGCGGTTTGTGATTGTGGTATTTCCTGATCATAATCACTTACTATTTTGGCTGCATCCTTATTCGTCAGTCAGAAAATGAAACACTTTTCAATGAAATGTTGAACTTCTGAGAAAATTTTAACATAAATTGAGTATTGTGTTCTGTTTTTGTCTTTGTTTTGTTATGCATTACTTTGTGTTTATTCTAGTTTTGCAATCATCAAAGCTGGTTGCTTTGCTATTATTGTCTAACAGATGTTTTGTTACTGTAAATTTTCTGTGGTTCTACCTCACGCCGTCGTGGGTTGGTCTGCAGTGTTTGATAGTGGTATTTCCTGATCATACTCATTTGCTTTTTTGCAATGCTTCGTCACCATGCAAGAGCTTTCTAAGATGTAGGTTTGGTACGTCTGAAAGAGAATCTTACATTTCGCGCAACATCTTTGGAACAAAAGGACCAATGACCCTGGACTTTGGTACATGTATGTAGCATTTGGAATGTAGGCTACAAAACGTGCATTCAACTCATGGTCCTAGGTTTATCTCGACCTTCTTAATAGCAAGGTACAATTTAATTCAGAATGCATTATACTGACTAGATTTATTTAACCTAAAAGGAAAATGCCGAAATTTATATTTTAGCTAAGCTCACTCATATTGCATTGCAAACATATTTCCTTAAATCAGAGAGCCAATGTAAGTCGAATTTATATCGAGTATCCTTTGGATGAGACCACGGTAATGTGAAATTATTGTCCATGCCAAATCGCTCAAAAGGCTTCTATGGCATGTTAAGTAGAAACTATTAAAATCGTCTCTTGAACTAAAGGACTAATTACCAAATGTTTCGGTATTTAGCATTAGTGAAATACATGTAGGCCTTTTAACACTTTGTATACGAGAAACCCCAAAACGGGTACTTTTACAAACGGTTAAGATCCAGACTAAACGCTTCATAATGTGGCATTTCATCAGGGTATACACTGTTTGTCGTGAAAACAAAGACCTTCGAGTAAAAAATACACAATTTTGAGAAAGATTATAACATGACACATCTAGATATGTAAAATAGACTATATATATTAAATTAGCAGGAAGAATCCATTAGTTTACAATGGGTTAAATAAACTGAGAAAAAACAACAACCCGGATCCTTCAGAAATAGAGAGACCCTCCATAATTTGAATACTGCATACTCAGTTTTAGTGAGTCTGTTCATGAGAGTTAATGGACAATGTTACAACTCACTCACATATAACACAAGCGCAATTGGCAGCCTGATTTCTGTAAAAAAAACACAATATTCCCAAAGGACCAGACCATGAATTAAAAGAGAAAAAATACGCGAGTGACTTTTAACGCTAGTTACACAGTTAGGGAAAATGTTCCCATCCTTTATAAAACGTGACGTAAAATATCAACTGAAGCAATCCTGCGTCATGGGGAGTTTTGTTTTCCTATGAACAGGACTTCTACACTGTGGTACTTTTCGAGTCCATTGATTATTGACAGAACGCGCGCGAAACACTTGATAGGTCCCTTACAGTCATAAAAACTATATATTTTTCGGATGGACTCGTGAGCGTTTACGCCAAGTTAACAGTTTCATCCGATGTTATAATTCTAATTTAGGTGTTTAAAAAGCATTGCGAATACATTTTTAAGTAGGATCTATCGTAAGGAAGTATTGGTCTTAAGATAATAAAGTTCGCCATAATTTAAGAAAGAACTTGAAATTCTTAGCCCTGGTAAATAGTTACTAGAACTCTTTTTCTCTCTACTCTCTAAGAAAGGTGAATTATGTCACGTTCCTTATAGATATCGGTGTTTAGTTTGTCAAGCCTGTCTGGCAAAGGTATCAATTCAAGTGAAATTCTGATCCTCATAGAGCCAATTTATTGCGTCAATCACATGGGAAGGATTCGAGTCAGCTCGTGAGAGTTTAGTATTGATCACTTTGATGTAGAATATGCTTTAATTATCTCTTAACCAACTAGTGTCACCTGCTGATAACATTTGCGAACACTTTGTTTCCAGATAAGGCCCAACAAAATGTCGAGCCTGACCTGGATTCAACCTAAACACAAAATTCGATTTCTCTTTTTTGAGCTGTCAATCAATTTTGGGGAATTCTCACATGACAGTTATACCATGGGATGATCCCCTTAATTGGTACAACCAAACAAAGTTATTCAAGTTTTAAAACAACAAATAAAATGAAAAATGATTTCCTAGTTTGTACAAGAATTAATGCATTTTCACTTCTCCAAAACCTATACCCTGGCATCTAATTTAGGTTACCTTGCACCCCCGGCCAGGAAATATTTTCATTGGTGCCAAATTGTTCATTGGGGCCTCCTAAATGCGAAACGAAGTTGTTCTGTAACAAATTGGTATGGGTTATGTGAAAATGCATGGTTCCGTGGCAAACTCTTATATTATTCTCGATAATTAGGGGTGGGCCTACAAATGCAATCCTATCTAGGGTTCTACTTATCCTAGAGCACTAAGATTTGAGTCAAATTATAGCTTAGACGGATGCCATTATTCCTGTGGTCAGATATGTAAATCATATTATTTGCATATTTATGTATATTAATGAAAGCCTTAAAAATGAGGTAAAATCATACAAAAACATAAATAAACATATTTCAGCCCAAAAAAACATCATCAAACCACCACTGTTGCTAGTTTTTATATCAGTGATACAATTTGATAAGTTCTTTCATCTAGTGGTCCTATATGAAAATAATCTCATTTGCATATTCATGAATATAAATGAAAACTTAAAAATGAGAAAAAAAAACAATGGGTAAACTAGCATTCAAGAGGGTAATCAGGCCTAAATTGAATATATAAGATATTTTATTATGGCTGTAATTTTGTTCACTAGAACCACTTAAATGCAAAATATATTGTCCTAAAATATAAATGCATTTTGGTGATATGAAATTGCATGGTTTCCATGGCAATCAATTATGCGACTTAAAAGAATGGGGGTGTACATACAGAAATACTACTATCTCAGCAGCAACTCACCATAGAATACTAAACTTGGTACCATATTAATGCAGATATATTTTAGGGCAATTAACAGCTGAGATATTGGTAATTTTGAAGATATTCTCCTTTATTTTTCAGCGATTTTCTCTTCTTTCTAATGTTAATATTCATGCATATGTAAATGAGGCAATTTGCATATATTACCATTGAGAAAAAGGGCTGTGTCATAGCAACAAGTTTCAAGCATTTTTCTCAAAATTCTCATGGTTTCATCAATAATCATGAATATTATTATATGATCATTTGCAAATTTAATCATGTGTTAAACAAAATAATTTATTGTCTTAGAATTAATTTAAAAACAAGTTTGGTACTCTAGAGCACTTAGCAATTGGGGTATCATTAGATTTGTAAGTACACATCCTTAATTTTTCCTCAATATTTCATTCTTTTCTACTGTTTTAATTAAACTGCATTGATATTTATTTTAAATATTTTTCATAGCTGACCTTAAGGTACAAGTATTATGTCTATGTTTTGATTTGGCACCATGTTTGATACACAAGGAAACATAACTGGTGAAATATTGGTAATTTATATATAATTTTATAACAAGTTTAGTATTATATGATGAGTTGCAGGTGAGATATGAGTACTTTTGTATGTACAGCCCCATTCTTTAAAGTAGCATAATATGTTGTCATGGAAACCATGAAATTTAATATAACCAAAATGCATTTATTTTAAAGAACAATTTTTTTTTGCATTTAAGTGGTCAAATTGAACAAATGTACGTCCATAAAAAAGTCATATGTGTTTAATATATGACTGATTGTCGCCTTGAATACTAGTTTACCCAATGGTTTTCCCCTCATTTTTAAGTTTCCTTAATATTCATGATTATGCAAATGAGATACTTTTCAAAAAGGACAACTGGATGAAAGTACTAATCAAATTGTATCACTGATGATATAAAAACTAGCAACAATGGTGGTTTGATGATGTTTATGGTCTGAAATTTGTTTATTTATTTTTTTATATGATTTTACCTCATTTTACCTCATGGGTTTCATTAATATTCATAAGTATAAAAAACAGATGATTTACATATTTGACCAAAGGACAAAAGGTATGTGTCTATACTTTAATTTGACACCTATTTTAGTGCTCTATGATATGTAGAACCCTAGATAGGATTTAATTTGTAGGCTTATCCCTCATTCTCGAGAATCGTATAAGGGGTTGCCATGGAAACCATGCATTTTCACATAGCCCATACCAATTTCATTTTAAGGACAACTTCGTTTCGCATCCAGGGGGTCCAAATAAACAATTTTGCACCCATGAAAAAAAATGTCCTGGGGAGTGCAAGGTAACCTAAATTGGATGCCAGGGTACTTGTCTCTGTAATTTGGTTAAGTTTGCATGCTTTTTTTCTATTCATGAAATACTTTATTCTTTTTTGTTGGAATTTAAAGTTCACTATGGTGAACATGCTTTTTCATTAAAATGGAAGGCTGGTGCAGCCTTGGTTGTGGCTAAGTCGTCATATACGGCTTATCTTTTCCCTGTCTGCATCAGGGTCCGCAGACCTTTCTTTTGTAACGGTCGTGACTCAGCGATGGTCCCTGTTGATGGAGGGGGCAGCAGATATCACCATTAGTTTGCAATAATACAATAACTATAACCACCAGACATCACAGATCCCCTTTAACACACGAGTAAATTGGCGTTGTTAGAATGCAGTATTTTATAGAAATGAAGAATCAACAATTACATATTCTTTGTCCGTGCGTCTGTATGTCTGTATTACGTAGGTTAGTGTAAACAATATTTTATTCAAATATAAAGGACATCAAGATACAATAAATACATCATATATACAGAACAATACATTTGAAAGGGATACAGAAATAAGTCTAAGACTTGTTTGGATCTGCTTCCCAAAAAGGTTGTAGGATCGTAACACAACTAATCTCATTCTTGAACCTAGAACGTAGAGTTTGTAATCAGACAACCACGTTTAGCACGAAGAGCCGATTGACCAATTCGCAGCTTGGCCTGAACTATTATCATCCGTTAAAAGTTTGTGTGGGTTTATATTAAATGATATATGTCCGACTGCGAAAATGACCTTGCTGACAAAATAGATCAAACTTAGATTGCTCCGATAACTATGATTTTGTTGGTGGTAGGGCGATGCGCTCTCTGGTGCAGCTGTCGGAGCTGTCGGCCTTGTCATATTATGTTTGTTGACAGGGTGAAATATAGTTCACAGGAGGAACATTTTGGGAGGGGCCTTTTAGTATATCCCATTCTTCAACTCTCTCTCCGTCTCTCTGGGAGGTGAAATGTTGTCAGTTGGGAATGTAATAAGCCTTAACTCCGCAATCTATCAAAACACTTACTAACAGAGAACTATTTGTGGGCAATCCCAAAATTGACCGTCGAGGCTAAATACAATTGCCCCAAATCAAACATATTTAGACTTACCTGGATGGTTCCCTAGAGTCATATTTGATGACCCTGCGCATGAAAAATCTATATATCAAATATCTTGGATCCAGATAAGCGTAAGTTCATAAGGGCTCAACATGCTTGGGATTCTACACCATAGAGAATATTGCAAGACAGCTAAAAAGATAGTTTTTATTTTGAAAAAAAAATATGTTTACTATAGATTGACGCATTGAGGGACAATATGCTACAACGGTAAAAAAAAGTTTCATAGCTCCCAAAATGACATTGACCTCTACTCTTTAGAATAATTTCAGGATTCAAAACATCAAATTTAACTTTATTTAGACGGAGACTATGTAGTGTTGGAGTAAAGACTAGACAATATGAAACAATGGCGTCAATAGCATTTCTGAGAGTTATGTTTTGTGTAATTTCAGTTTTTTTTCCATGTCTAGTTAAGATGACGCTGCCTGTCTCAGTATGTAATTTACATGGATAGAGATGGCGGCATCTGTTGTGATAGGACTCATTACTGGCGATGATCTTGTTGACCAGACGGGTAAGCCTGCCTTTTCATTTTGTCATTACCTCAAGCCCCCATAGATTCAATGACTATCATTGAAGTATTGTTTTGTCGTCAATGGGTAAATTGCATCACCGTGTCTGAACGTTCTGATTATATAATACAACGTTTAGGCCATTTCATGAGACTTTAGTACTTATTGCATATGCGTAAAATCAGTATTAATACATGCGTGCGTAGCTATCTAGTGGGCATAGAAATTACAATTTTGCCCTGAGCCGTTAGATGTAGTTGCGTTGCTTCTTTATCTTAGTGAGCAACAAAGTCTCTGACCAGACTGCACGTTTGTCAGAGCATTCGTTGCTCGCATATGCGATAAGTACGAAGATCTCATGAAATGGCTCATTTATCAGAAAATACGATTTGGGCCAGGCTCATTCTCGCATATCAGATCGAGATTTCCGTTGTTTTTACCCATGTGAGATATCTCACATTCCCGTACCAGCCCTTCACATACCCGTACCAGCCCTAGGGAAAGATAAAAATAAACAACCGCACGCAGGCCGCACGTCGATCCTCAACGTCATTGTAAGGTTAAAATGACGTCACCATTTCGCATATCTGCGTATTCAGGATTTTCTGGAAGTCTTTTTCAAGTTTTTTTTCCAATATATAGCAAGAAAGAGAATCCATCATTCGTGTGAGGATGGGATAGAAATATTCCGTCCCTCGTAAATACCGTTTGTCATCACTCGGCAAGCGACGTGATGCCAATCGGTGTTCCGCGGGATGGATTTTTCTATCACAATCATGATGGAGTCGTATATTATATAACGGTTCTTATTTCATAAGCGTTAAGGCAAACTATTGAGTGTAAGCGCAGATACATGTATATGTTGAAGATGGAGTTTAAGTATTTGATCTGAGGATTCATGTCTCCAACTTAAATGTTATGAGTGTGCTTGCAATGTAAGCATCCACTTCATACAATGTGATAAACGCCAAACTCTATTGATCTGGCATAACTTAAGTAGTTGGTGAGGTGAGGACTTGTGTTTTAACAGCGATGAGATATGCGTTATCTGTACCTTCGCTGGGCGCGCATGTAATTAATTCCCAAATCTCATGAGCTAAATTAATTATTGCCATTACGTAAGTAGATTCGAGGTAAGACATTTGCCTTTAAAGTGGATATGACACGCGATCAACTGACGATAATCACAGTTCTTCAAGCCAGATAACACTCTCGCACGAATGCGCTACACTCCAAACCTTATCTTCACACATGAATAACCATTTAATAATTAACGCGCTTAAAGGTCAATTATGTATATTTGAAATTTTGCAATAACTAAGTCTGTTAAACGGTATAATCAAAACCTGGCACGCAGATAGAGGAACAGACAATGTAAAAAACACAAACACAGAAATTGGAATTTTATTTTAAAGGCACACGTGTGCCCATTGGCTAGTTTGACTGAGCACTCAACTGTTTTAGAAAATGTCTATGTTTAAGGGAACGAAATGTAGGAACACATTCAAGCAAGAATTTGCCCTGACATCAATTATTTGTCTCCTGTGGTGGATACAGAGGTCAAATTAATATATTTTTACTAAAACTTGAAATTGGATGACATGAAAATTAATATATTATTCAAGCCGCAAGTTTAACCATACACAAAGCAGAAGTGCGTATGACCAGAAAATACCAGTCATCGATCGCAGACCAACCAAATGCACAGCGAGGAAGGGACACAGAAAACAGACAACAACACGACAACACATGGACACCATTAAAATAAACACACACACACACACACACACACACACACACACACACACACACACACACACACACACATTGTGGGGGCAACAATAAACAATGAATCAACACTACCTTAGAACGGATAGTAGATGAGGCCACCGGTGGACGTAATGTGACACGGAAAACGATATAGATGATTAATACGATGTTCACAGTTAGTACTTGGGTGGATGACCCATTGCTCAACTTTGTGGAGACGCCTTTACAGCTTCTTTACATTTGAAGCACACTGTCCTGCTTGAGGTCTCATCCTTAATCTGTCTTATTTCATCTTGAAAATTCAGCAAGTTTCTTTTTCATGTCACAATATCCCTGGTGTTTCATTACAATGTTCACTTTGTCAACACATGTCATTTGCAATGATTTGGTTGCTATTACGTTTTGAAAGTAGCAAATCATGAGTGCTTGCTCTGTCTCCAAATCTTTATATATTAGTACGCTAACTTATGGATCTCTCAGTCCTCTTCTAAATAGTGATGTCAAAGAAGCTCTCCTGTGATTGCCTCCAATTACTTTGAGAACAGCACCTACACTTTCATTAGCCGTTCTAATGTCTATGTCGCTAACATGCCCTTTTAAAAGCTAAATTCTGCACGAGGATTGCTCAAATAACTATCCGTCAGAGCACATGCTTTAGGTCCCAAGCTTTCTTTCCTGATGAGATTTATTTAGGTTCAGCATGAAATGGAAGGAAACTGAGTTGATGACAATGTAGTTACAACTTTGGTATACTTTGCAGGACTCTCGTCCCTCTAGGTCATGAATGCCTTTCCCATGTTTTCTTATCCATCCACAGGCACTTTCCAACTAGAGTCTGTGAAGTTGGCTGCTACTAAGACAATTCCTTATCTGCCTTAACAACTCAATTTATGATGTCTTCTGGCAGAGACACCATTATCAAATGGATCGTTGGACTCTGTTTTACCTCTCTCAATGTCTCTTATCAAACAATGTCTTGCTAAAGAGTTGAATTTAGGGCTCTAAACACTACCCTAGTAAATAACTAATATTATATTTAATTTCAATCGGGAAAATCCGGCACAATTCGAGAATCGAATCAAGCCTCGGGTGTACGTAAGTTGCATTACGAGTAGTATGTACGACACGCTCCATTTTGTTAGCTGGAACTGACGCAAGGAAAATTAGTTCTGTAGCATGTGGGTTCAGACCTGTTACAGTCCATTTTTCTGATTACCCGAAAAGTTTAATCAGCAAAAAAAATGAAGTTCAATAAAATATCGCTATAGATATATTTTATTGAAAAAACATAAACTTCGTTTATTATCGTTTGATTTGCTGCAATCACACTTATTATTGTGTTGGCATGGTTTCTGTGACGTCAGCGTCACGTTATGTAACGTCGGCGTCACGTTATCGATGTGGATCCTCGATTACATCCGAGGTCTTATTCCAAGGAATTCCAAGGAATCGGCTGAGGCAATTCCGATTGCTGAATGCTTTGCTTTATTTGTGCTTATGGCTTTGTTTGGTTGTGCTCTAACGCCTTTTTAGCTCACCTGAGCTGAAGGCTCATGGTAGAGCTAATAGTATACCAGTCACTCCGGTGTCTGCCCATTGTCTGTCATCCATCCGTCCGTCCACAATTTCAAACATCTTATCCTCTGAAACCATTTGGGCAATTACATTCAAATTTCATATGGAGACTCCTGAGGAGGCGGGAACAAAAGTTTGTTCAAATAGTCCTGGTCACGTGACCAAAATGGCCGCCACGCCCATATATGGTAAAAACCCTTTAAAAATCTTCTTCTCCAAAAACCAGAAGGCCAATCACCTAGGGACTTGGTATGTAGCATTGGGGTAGTAGGGGCTACCAAGTTTGTTCAAATGATGATCCTTGGTTGGCCTTGACCTACTTAACTTCATGGTCAAATTTGCTTCCTAATGCATTTAAATGGAAAAAAATTCTGAAAAAAAATGATTTTTGGAAGACTGTGGAAGCCTTAGTCATTATTCTCACTTGATATGTTTGACCTAGTGAGACGATGGCTATAGAAAAACTCAAAAGGTCAAGGTTGACCTTTGACCTTTCAGCTTAGGTCGCTCGTATTGGAGTCCCATCAATATATTAAAACATAGTTTTCCCACAAACCATTGGCCCAATTGAACTCAAATTTCATTTAAAGACTCCTTAGGCAAAGTTAGCCGAAATGTTTGCAAAATATTTTGGTCACATGACCAAGATGACCGCAACGTCCATATATGGTAAAAACCATTTTAAAATCTTCTTCTCCAGAACCATAAGGCTTGTGATATTGGGACTTGGTATGTAGCATTGGGGATGTAGAGCCTATCAAGTTTGTTCAAATGATGATCCTAAGTTGACCTTGACCTACTTAACATCAAGGTCAAATTTGCTTCCTAATGCATTTAAATAGGATTTCATTTTGAAAAGTTGAGTTTTGAATACTTTTGTAGTCAAAGTCTTTATTCTCACTTGACATGTTAAACCTAATGAGAAAATGGCTATAAATAAGTTTCAAAGGTCAAGATTGACCTTTGACTTTTCAGCCAAGGTCGCTCATAATGGAGTCCCATCAACACATTAAAACATAGTTTCCTCAGAAACCACTAGGCCAATTGAACTCAAATTTCATATGAAGACTCCTTATGACAGGTTAGCCAAAATTTATACCAATTGTACTGGTCACATTACCAAGATGGCCACCACGCCCATATATGGTAAAAACCCTTTAAATATCTTCTTCTCTAAAACCAAAAAGGCCAATGGCCTTGGGACTTTGGATGTAGCATTGGGGATGTGGGCCCTACCAGATTTGCACAAATAGTTAATCTGGTTGACCTGGACCTACTTTATGGCAAGATCAAATTTGATTCCTAATTAATTTATATGGGGAAAATCTTGAAATGTTCATTTTTCTATAACTGTTTAGGCCGATATCATATTACTTGCAAGAAATGTTAAACCCTATGAGACTACAGTTTTATATAAGTACCATGTTTCAAGTGGACCTGTGACCACTAACTCAAGGCCATTCATTTGGACTGTCACCAACCTATCTAAACATCTTTTCCTCAGAAATCACTGGGCTGTTTGATGGAGAAATCATTAGATTGTTTTAGGTCACTTGACCAAAATGGCCGCAACCCCCATAAAACAAAATAGGTTTCATTATAAGCCATACATGTAGTTGATCTCGACCTATTCTAACATTATTAAGGAGATCAGGTGAGCGCTTCAGGACTGTCAGGTCCTCTAGTTTCATTGTGCCATGAGTTGGTCAGTGATCTGTGAATGTGACATTTCCTGGTCACTTTTCACTTTTTTTCGGCGTAATCATAGCTGGTGTATGTTGGGATTCATAACAGTTGATGTGTATAGGCGGTAGCAGATATTCTGGTAAATTTCACGCTTGGCAAGAGCTTAGTTACGAAACAGATTTACCGTTAGAAATATATAAACAATGCTTTTGTCCAATCAACTGAATAAAACAGCACAAGGTGACAAACTACGTCACTTTACTATAACCTTGTGTCTACGTTAACGTGGGTGTACCGTTCTTTGTGTTTTGTTAAATTTGATTTCGTCTTAAATCACGCAGGAGGTCTGTACACGGGTTAATTCGTTGAATCAAGAAAGTTGAAATCAAATGCCAAGCTGATATAAAGTGGCATAATCACTAGAATGACATTGTGTAAAGAGGCTTGGTTTCACCTAAGCCATAGTATGTTAATGACCCCGACGTCGGTTGCTTTGTCCGTCAACATATTCTTTGTAACCAGATGGGCGAATCGAGCCTAAATACCTAAGGTAATCCTTAGGTATTTAAAATAAAATTTCGTTTTAATTGTCCTGGTCACAAGACAAACTTGCCGCCATGCCCTTTTATGATTAAATCTTCTAATACCCGTCTTCTCCAGAACCAATATGCCAATGAGCTTAGCTCTTGGTATGTGACCTTGAGGATACAGGCACTACCAAGTTTGCTTAAATGATGAACATAGGTTGACATGAAGGCCAAATGTGATTCTGATTACAACGGACAAGGAAATTTGTTTTAAACTGTTGGAGCCAAAACCATTACACGTGTTTGTTTAATCTAGGCGACAATGCCTATAAATAAGTAATGAAGGTCAAGGTTGGCCTTATGTCTCTCATTTTGGATTGCAAACAATAAATCTAAAGTTTGTTTTCAGAAGCCCTCAGGAAAATTCAACTTGGTTGGGGAGTGAAAAATTGTTCAAATGAGCCTGGTCATATGGCCAATATATCCATGGCATTTATATACTAGGTTCAATTTGAACACTTTATTTAAACTTATTTTTCTCAGAACCAGAACGCCAATTCAACACAAATTACATATGTGCACGTCTTGGTGTAGAGGTTCAAAAATGTATAAACATGGTCGTAGTTTATCAAGTTGGCTGCTATTCCCATATTATATAACAAAGAAAACTCTTCAAATGTTTTCGTTAGACCCAGAAGGCGCCTAGTAGAAAAATTGCGGAGCAGTATATGGTGAGTTGGACAGAACATACCTTGGCCCTTCTTGGACCCCACATCCTTTTGACGTAATTGACACTGATATAGCGGATTGATTCGTCCCATCACTAGGCCACTTGTTATTTTGTCTGTGTTCCTATAGCTGGCACGTGTCAGTAAAGTTGTGCTCATCATATGTATTTCTCTTGATGCTTTTAAAATAAGCTATGATTACTAAGTGTGCATTTTCGCATATTTCTCTTCTAAGCTGTCCCATATCTCGTCTTAAATCTGCTGACCTGATTGCACGCTAGGAGAATGTATCATATGCTACATTTTATAAGCGTATCAAACGTACGCCATGAAAGTAGTCGATACCAGCATACAAACATATTCGTACCAATCACTTGATGAACGCTAAAATAATGTGCTGACATAAGACACGACATGAGTCAATATAGAAAAAACTGACAAAACTACACGTTAGCCAGCACATGGGATTTTGGCACTTATGGCATAGGCCAGCATCAAAGAATTGGTCGAGCCTGTACATCAGAGCCTTTGCTGCTCATATAAATAAAGTATGGAAGTACACAGAGACTCTGATTACAATATAGACCGCCATGTCCACTGGATTTATCAGCACTTACGTTTAAACGAGGCTTTTGTGCACTTGCAATAAGTACTAGGATCCAAAACATATTAGTTATCTGTTGACATATTGATCTACACTTAAATCATTGACAACTCTTCCCTAAAACAGCCGCCTTATCTAAATATGCTAATATATTAAAACTGATTGGAAACGTCTCCTCTCATATACTATGACGTTTCAACATAAACTGCAAAAGAAACCAACCAGTTGTCATGACTTATATTTTTTGCATTGATCTAAGAATATTTTAAGCTTCATATCACATAACTCACCAAATTCATTATCTCACCTCCAGTATAGTTTGGGCCTCGAAGCAAGAAAATCTGTCTTCGGAGTTTTGCGAACAACAAAGGCGCAGACCAGCTTGCGCATCCGCGCAGTCTGATCAGCGCCTTTGTTATTCGCTTATTGGACAGTATCATATTTAAACTTGCTACATGAAATATCAATTTTCTAGCCAGTCTCTGTAGCTAAGAGGACTTGTTAAAGTCTCATCTTGTCAGACACCCCGAAGACAGGCTTTGTTGCGTCGAGGACACTTTGTTTTTGATACAAACATTTGTCTCTCGCTGAAATGTTGAACACTGTGCTTTTAGCAGATGCTACCCTAAACTCTCTACATGTAAAGTGGAACATTAGAGGGATATTTCGCCAGCCCTAGATTTTTTGGTATGATAGGTAATACCACGCTTAAATATGGATTGGAAACATCAGGCGATAGGGTGTTACCAATGGACATGTTACTCGTCTAATAAACTGTAAACATAACTTTGGAAGCGTTACCAGCAATAGGGACACGCTAGGGACCGTCACCGCTGCGGGCGCCCTCACATGACGACAGCGAATAAAAACCGACACATGAGTGTTACACAGGTAGATACAGTCACTGCTACATATACATTGTAGGCATGCAGTATGTACGTACGACGACTTTCTGCAGAAGTTGGACTTAGATCAATACGTCCATAGGCTGGACTTATCTTTCTGCGCTGACATACAGTAAACAAGTGCGTCTGGTCAGGGCTAATGCACACACTCGATGGCCACGTCAGACATGGGCCATTGTTCTTTTCACTGACGAAAGCAAGTTTAACTTACTATACTAGAGGACTTTGAAAACGCATCACCATATTTTTGCACTTTTCTTGCAAACCGTATATGCGATGGAAAAGCTACTCGCAAGTTTTTATGTGCAACCCAGAATTGGTATGAATCAGTCGTTAATTTGGCTGCACTATGTCGCGACGCTGCTGATGACGTCACATGGGTACACACAGCATCCAGCGCCTTTCTGCACAGTTAAATGAAGCGTTTTTATTATTTTTATGTTTAAACTGTGGCGTGTATGATACCATATCACCAAAAAAGTTTATAGACTTTTTTCTAATTAAAAGTAATTGATAACTTCAATTTTTCGAAAATAAACGTCAAATTTGAACATCAATCTATAGCTCATTTTTAGGAACATCTCCATAAGTTACCTTTATGCACGCATTCATAACTGATATTGACTTTACACACTGGCAGCCATGTGGGGAAGACTTTTTGTATCAAATCATGGCAGGAGATCTGCTGTCATGTGAGCGAGGTCGTCTTAAAAGATCACGTTAACGTCACTTGCACAATACAAGACACGTTATACAAGCGTACTCTATGCATAATCTGTCATTTGTGTATGCCCTTAGCCTCTTCCAATAAAACCGGACGAAAAAAATCAAAACTTTGAAAGGCCCAAGACGTTGAATTTTATCACTAGACTATAGTAATCAGGGTGGGTGGGGTATGACGGTATTTTTAAAGGTCTAATTTTGAGCATACGGAACTGTCAATTTATTTCTAGTCGTTCAATGATGAATGTGCAATCGTGAAAGAAGCAAAGGGCGCAAATCTGTTGAGCGTATCAGGCCGCGAGTTTTATATTCTCAACTCAACTGAGCATAATATTTCGAGTGCTCATAAAAGTAAAATGCTGACAAATAAATTCGTTTCTTGTTTTCAAACTCTCAGATCTTGTATCCATCATGCTGATAAATGTTTAAATGCCAACAAGTGTTGGCATTTCAACATTTAGAAGCATGATAATTGTCATGCTCAGTTAAGTTGGGCATGAAAACAGTTTTATAACCTCGGCGCCTGAAGATTTCTATGCCACTTTCTTGGAATGCTAAATTGTATATGAAACATAGAACACATCTTTTAATTTAAAGGGAAGCCTTAAAGGAGAAAGTAACCATTATTTCATAGGGGAATATACCAAAAATATTTTATTCTATGCGATGAAGTCAATTGAATTGTCAAAACACTCGATGAGATATTTTTATTCAACTCAAACAATGTAGATATCCTATATATATATCGTATATCGCATTTTATGAACAGATTGCGTTTTGCAATATACATCATATACATATAATATGTTCCAGGATTTCATTGACGAGTATGTCAAATGATTTATTTTAGACTCGCTTTAACCCATAAAGCGCCACCTACAATTTGCAGCAGACTGCATTTTCCAAAAATAACAAATAAGGCATGATATTTCATGAAAATCGTCTGCTGGCAAACGATTCTCATGAAATATCAAACCTTATGTTTTCAGAAATGAAGAAATATGTCGCAAAATTTGTCGTCTGCTGCAGTCGTGATTTGCGCTTAAATGGTTAACCTTTATGGATTTAGATATGTAAAATACAATATAACAATGTCTAACTCAGACTACAGTGGGAATAAATATTCACTACGGTCATTCATTTCTTGATCAGTGACCGAACAAAATAGCAATATTTAAACGCAAATGTGAATATTGCCTTTTATTGCATATTTTTAAACTGATAGATATTTGCATTCGTCTAGCCCACATCTAGCGAAAACAGTTTCACGTAATATAAGCCAGCGTATGCCCGAACCAAGAAATAGAAGTGGTATTAACAAGCGAAGACGCGGATCAGGCTGATCACAATGATTTGCTGTGCATTCAGTGGATGGCTTTGAATCAAAGCTTTCTGCTTACCCCAAGCGAAAACTCCTATCAAATTGGTTGTGTTCCCAGGCTTATTGTAGTGGTGCATGCATACATTGTCAAGTGGTTGGTTTTGTTATGCAGGCTCGTTATGTCTTTTTTTTTTCATTTCAAGACCAAAAGAATGGCCAGCGATATCATTTAAATAATTGCACCTAATTTGTTAAAACTGTCACGTTTCGTCGTAGTATGTTTAAACCCAGTAGTTTATTTAGAGGTATACAACCGCTAAAAGTGAACATTTGAAACACGAGCAACCTTTTAGGTTCCTTCTCGTGATTGCAACGACAAAATACTTCAACACATTTACCTTCCATACATGGGTAAATGTATACGTCGATTTGGTGGTATTTACGCGTATTGCCGGTACTTCATAGACCGGAAGTGGTAGATACTGGTGTTATTGTGGCATCTTGGCGTCGAAAACTTTTATGCCATCACCATCAAACTTGAAATGCAAGTCGCTGAGTTCTTGTTTTTATCTTGGGGAACTTGCCGAATAAGGTGGGTGGATATTCTAACAATAGAAAAGCACATTCACATATGGCAACCATGGAATTGTAAGCTGGAGCTTTGGTCTAAAGGAGAGGCATACCTGTGTTTAACCTTCCATGCATTACCTTCTTGTTTATTCATCAATCAGCCTCTGATAGTCACTACAATTTCTTCCTGTTATGCCCTCATACATGTAAGTCGCCTTTGTAGATAACATCTTATTTCAAGGGCTAGGCATTAAATAACGCACGACAGTTAAGAGTGACGATTTGCTATGAAGTACTCATTTCTTGGTTTTAATATACAGAAAAGCGTGAACTGTACAAAATATGAATTTCAAACCCTTAGAGTTTTGCATATATACTGAAACAATAAAGTTATGTCCGCTTTACGTTTATGTCTGCCAGTTCCAAATGTATGAACGCATTTCATTTAAATTTTCACATTACCAACTGTGATTATTTAGAAACGTTTTTCACTTAAGAGAAATTCATTTGGTAATCACTAGAGCCGCTGACAAAGCAGCGAACACGAGTACCCTTAAAATCAAAAGTCACAACATCAACAGCTTGTGTGACCATCATAATCCCGAATTTTAAGCACATTTAAACACCATTGAGCAAGCTCTATAGTAAGATGTTATGCTTGCTAGCTGTATGCAATGCTTTTACGACCACAGCCATTAATCTGTAACATACTCAGACGTCACAAAACGTGGATGACGAGCGTGCGTGAAAACACTAAGAAAATTCATTTTTGGTCCAGCATTTTGATAATTAACAGAATCGGACAAATTTGAACTTTTTTCGTCATCACAAGCATTTCAACATTAATGAAGATTAGTCAGCATCAAAACAATTGATAATGGAATTTTCGGATGATTTTAGAGTAAGGGGTGGGGTATAAAACACAGATTTAGTAAACCTTTGATGCATGACTTCAGCCATAGTTTATGTTGTTCTCTTTTGTGTAATTGTTGTCATAAATAAACGCAATACGTTAAAATAAAAACGGTCTCAAAATAATGTTAGGTTAAGGAGCTTTGGAAGATCTTAAATTGCTATTTGTTTAATTCAAAGGGAGGTAATTTCAGTTTATTTCGAAAATTAAAGGTTTTGAACTGCAATTTCGCTCGTTCAATAAGCAGACTTGGGATTTTTAGATGTCTTTTCATCGTCGGACGATCCTGGTTGCCATTTAACGTAAAATGTTTCACGTTTTGATGAATAACTTCCTGATGATAATGGAAAAACCTGTGTGCACATTAGGTCCAATAACCCTTCAAGGTAAGAAGATAAAATCAAATAATTACCAATTTTTGTGTGTCCGACGTTTGATAAACATTTTGGTTTTATTTTTGTTGCGACATCTTAACAGGATCGAAAGATACAGTACCATGAAAATCGGACGTTTCTTTTTTGTTTGAGTATATATACGAGGGTCATTTTTTATGTTCGTAGAATCGGGCTGTATCTCTACAAATATAGAATTAACGGTACCATAAGTATATATATTTTGAAAGGTCTAGCTTTTGTCTATCAACTGATGTAAATTTTACATCATTAGCACTTAGTTCGGTCAAGATATATAGCTTTGAATAGTTATAGAAAAAGGACACTGGTCGAAATCCATGTCATTTTAACCACGCAGCATGCAGGAAATTAGACGCTGTTAAGTTCAATTCGCTATGGTGATATAAGTATTTTTCAAGCCGATTTTTCTTTTGCACCATCAAAATTAAATATTCAAACGCTAATCGTAGACAAGTGCAGCAAAACTATAAGCATGTTGTTTGCTCTTCTATAACAATTTCAAAACACCCATCAATATACCAAAATAATCACAGTCAAGTGCTAGTAATTATATCTCTTAAAATTACGATTTTGAACAAATTTTTAAATTTCTTCTGGTTTTGTATAGCACATGATATACTCAATCATTCGTCAGCAGTTATATTGATGTATCGATTTAAGTGTGTAACTGGCAACTTCCGGTCCTGGCATACTCCCATGTTATTAAAAGTGGGTTGGGTTAAAACCCTGCATAGAAAACACTATAACAATTGGATCTGCATAATTTTATTATTGCAGTGATTTAAACATCTGTTTAGAGGCGCAAAACCAGTTTTAATGCATTTCCTAAATATAGTAACGCTCCATGACGTCATTATGTAAAAAATAAGGGATTTTAGCACCCTCTAGGCTATTTATTTTGCAGTTAATTTCAAATAAAACAAAAGTATTAACTTTGTTTTGGGATGAAAGTTACCATAACACTCCCATCTAACATATAAACAAGAAAAAAACAATTACTACTTTACAGCTAACATATTAAGCCACATTCAAAAGCCCGTATCCAGCTTCCACTTGTGCCAACTTTTTACAATAAAAGTGTATATGCCTACTGTTCAATTTGCTGAAGTTCCAAACAAATCTTCCATATCCAATAATTGCTGCGTATTTGCTATATTGTTTATATACTTAAGGAATAAAGAAACGCAACAAACACTTTGAGTCATTGTAAGTATACAATATGATGCAAGTTTTTAGTGCAAATGATATCTACCCATAGGAGCCGTATGTGTCCGTCAAATTACAGCAGGTTCAACGTAATTACTAATAACGTAACCATTTTGGTATGCGTATAACCAGCCTGACCCCCCTCCCCCCGTAGTAAACTGCTGAAACAGGGTCAATAAAAGCAAAGTTTGAATCGCTCATCGGTTCATTGTTTTAAAAAGTCTTGGCAAAGATTACGGATCAAGCAAATGATCAAATGACGACGTTTCTGTAGGATTCTGAAACGGCTTAACGTCATTAACGTCATCTCTGTATACTGCGTGAAACGCGTAAACTTTCTTTTCTGATTGAGATTTATTCATTACAAGGACGTTTTGTTCAAGAATTATGACTTGAGATCTTCAGACGTCAAAAAAAACTCAACTCTGACGTCAAAATTCGATATCCTACGTTTTAATGGTTTCCATGATGTTTATGTGTTTTTCTAATGATAAAATGGTCCGGGGACAAAGTTTAGGTTACAGTTAACAAGTTTGGTGTTCACTCTCGGCATGCAATCAGATGTTTTCTCTTGCATTATGCCGTGTTTTGTCTGGCTAACGTCGATATAAATCCCCTACCACCGTAATTCTACGGTATCTGAAAAGTCAGTTTTTCCCAAGAAAGCATGTTCTGATATCTCTTGGTTTATCTTATCCTGTATATCCACCAGCGACCCATACCCGACGGCTCTAACTGACGTTTATCACTTATTCACTACCATTGTGCATCTTGCCATTTGACTGCATTACGAATATGATTGGATATTTGTTTAATTTGCACATTGTCAAGTCGACGCCAAATAACCAAACATGGGTAAGACGGGGTTTCTTGAACTTTATTCTGACGTTAATGTCATATTTTACGTTTTCATATGTTTTCATCTTGTAGCGTAGAATGTAGCGTTATAATGACGTTTTGGTATTTCATCACATGTGATAAATACTCAATAAGAAATTTTCGAAAGAGATTTCACCAAACCGTCATTTAAACGCGCAAAAATAATATTTTTGTTTGTTGCGTTTCTTTATTCCTTAAGTATATATTATTGTAGCATCTGCTGTCTTTGATCTGCAGCTAAATTTTCAAAAGATGTGTAGGACTATGGACCCATTTTCATGCAATTGTTACTAACGTTCTGTCAGAGACTAAGTCCATAAATGTCATATTTCTACCATATTTCCAGTGTGCGATATATAGGTATGTCTTTGCCTCTTAGAAGACATTAAAGTAATGCATTTTGAAATAATTTTAGGTTGCATGTATAGGTAAAAGCTCGATCTTTACAAATATATGCGTGATGTATGAATTAACTTTCGCCGTTTTCATTAAATCTACCTCTCTACGAACATAAAAAACGTCCCTCGTATTTTGCATGTCTTTTGACTGTAACAGAACTAAAAAGCGACCAAATGCATTTTAAGAAGCTATTTCGTTTAACCATATTTGAAGCTCATTCTTGAGAGCTTCCCTCAAGTGGATCTGGAATCCCTCTGCACTATGTTATAGAAATAAAATATAATTATCCACATTCTCTACAACACATGTTTGGCGGGTTTTTTATTTGGCGCTATTGACGGTGAAAACAAGAATCGCCAAAATATGAAACCGCGAAATACTTTCGAATTCAGGCACAAAATCAACAACTTTAAGTATGTTGGTATCCGTATCGTCAAAACATCTTTTGAAAGTTAGGAAACCACGTCTTAAACAGGGCTACTATTAAATGATAGAATATGATCCCCTGAGAATCTGCTCCCCCTGGGAAGAATTGGCTCCACTGAGAATATGCTCCCCTGGTAGAATATTCTCAGGGGAGCATATTCGTTCCTTTTGAGTCTAGAAAATAACTTTAAAGCGCATTAAATTGAGAAACCGCCACAATTAAACTAGTTATAAAATCGCCAAATTTTGGTGCCGTGAATATTCAGTGGTTTACAGTAATGTACATGTATCAGCAATTAGACAATTTCACAGATTGTAGAAATAACACAGCTTTGCTGGGAAATGCGGGCCGCTATTTGAATATTTAAAAAAAAAAAATTTCAATTTTATTGAGAAGCACATGTCTCCATATTGGCACCAACGACTTATTGGTTTGCCCCCTTCTTATGAAGAAATGTGTTTGTTTGTTTGTTTTATTGTGTGTTTGTTGTGGGAATCGATGTTCTGGAAATTCTAGCAAGCAACAACGAGATGCAGTTCCTTATTTTTAAGTATATAAACTTAAAACCAAAACTAACATTACACTTTGAACTACCAAATATATCTATACTGGTTTTGATTTTAACCAAATTAAATATTGCAATGAGTTGCTGGTACCCGCCCTTACATAATTTGAGAAAAACAAATAAGGCTAGTTAATCCTCTTTCGAGTTATACGTGCTTTCAGTAAAAGCTCAAAATCAGCATTTCTTTATAATTTCAAAGTTAACCTAGGATTGATTTGAACACTCTATTTTAAGGGCCATTTATTGCCCATTAAAGCTGCCTAGTCTGTAACGTTTGATCATCTATTTTTGGAAATAAAGTTCCTACTTTTCAAGAATACAGAAAAATACTCAAATTCAGGTAAACATTTTACCATTTTCATAAATATTAACACATTATCACTATCAAAACAACAGCATTTTATGTTAAAAATCAACTGTCAAGAATTATTGGAGGGACGTAAATAATTCCTAATAAGAGAAATACCACCTGTTTTTACTTTTCATGCAGTTTTCAGCTGTACTGAATATATTTATTATGAAAAACATAACATAATTCTATTTTTAAAAATGGTTTAAAAAGATAAGAAAATTTTTCGAAAAATGTTCAAAGTTACAGACCTAGTCTTTTTTAAAATATTATTAGACATTTTGTCTCCGACGTATAGTTAGTCTTTGGCAGAGTCTTAAAGTTGGTCCACATTGCTTTATTTGCATTTATAATACCAAAAACACAAATTAAATTGTTTATATGAATTATTGATTGAACTTGTATATGAATTAAACACATTTAAAATACCATACACCAATAGTCAGGAAAGGTTTATATATTAACAGTGTAAAGATACTTTTGGTTTGGGTATATAATTTTTTAAATACTTGTTCTCCAAGGATATGGAATGGTATGTCGACAAGTAGTCTGTATCGACCTTATGCCACGGACCTTTTCAGACAAATACAATTTTTCATAAGCTACATACAATAAAGCCAGGGTACATTATATATATATTTTAAGAACGCGCCTTCACCAAATACACTCAAAACAATTATGTAAAACGGAATCTTCTATGCAGATTTAAGGTTGCGCGAAACACTTTTGATAAAGTACTGCGAAATACTGAAAGAGCATATAGACGTGACCTCTCAATTGACATAGAAACTGCCTGTACCGATGACCCTCGTAAATTTTGGGACCATTTGCTTTCCCTCGGACCAAAACGCAAGCAGGATACACCATTCGAAGTTTACGATGAGCAAGGAAATGTAACATCGGACCCTGATATTGTCTGTGAAAAATGGTCAACCGATTTTTTTTCTTTATACAATCAGCGAGATACGGAAGCCCAGTTTGATAATCAATTTTATGACGAAATACTCAAACATAAGCGATTACTCGAAGAAAATATGCTTGACCCGTTGTATGAAGAAAATACCTCGCTGAGCCATACTATTAATCGAAATGAGGTCGAACATGCTGTTTTCCGTGCCAAGAATGGTAAAGCGTCGGGAATAGACAAAATACCGTACGAGGTCCTAAAAAACCAGTCTATTGTGGATACATTACATAGCTTATTCAACCTTTGTTTTGACACCGGAATAATACCAAGTATCTGGAGAAAAGCCATTATATTTGACGAAAGACAAACGGTTGCCGTTAAATTATCGCAGTATACATTGTAAGCTTACTATCCGTGGTCAGCAAATTATATTCCTCTGTATTAAATAAGCGCTTATTAAACTATCTTGAATCAGAAGATATGCTGGTCGATGAACAAAATGGATTTCGTCCTGACAGGTCGTGCGAGGATCATGTATACACCGCTTGTGCCGTTATAAGAAATAGAATGTTAAATAAGCAAAGAACATTTGCCACGTTTATAGACTTACAAAAGGCTTTCGATTTTGTTGATAGAGATGCATTGTTGTATAGTTTAATCAGTAACAGTATAGATGGTAAGTTCTACAACTCCATTAAAGCCATGTTTTTGGACACCACATCGTGTGTAAAATTAAACGGTATGCTTACCAGCTGGTTCCCAGTCTCATCTGGAGTCCGACAGGGTGATAGTATTTCACCAACAATTTTCATTTTCGCATTTTTCATCAATGATTTGGCAGAGGGTTTGAAAAGGCTGCACAAGGGTGTTAATTTTAATAATCTTGAAATCTGCTGCTTGTTGTATGCTGATGACATCATGCTGATGTCAGAAAGTGAGGAAGATCTGCAAATCATGCTCGATTTTGTCCACGAACGGTGTCATAAATGGCGACTGCGAATAAATTATGCCAAATCAAATGTAATGCATTTTCGAAACAAAGGAAAAGACTGCGGCAACTTTAATTTTCATATCGGGAACCAGATGGTTGAGTACACAAATATTTACCGTTACTTGGGCATTCATATGCATGAGAACTTAGATTTTTCTGAAACAGCCGAAGTACTTTACCAGGCTGGTAGCAGAGCTTTGGGTGCAATGACATCCAATATACATGGTTTTAAGGACGTCGGATACAATACATACACGAAAATGTTCAATTCTTGTGTGGTTCCAGTAATTGATTACTGTTCGGGAATATGGGGGTTCAAATAATTTAACAAAATAGATACATTGCAAAACAGAGCTATACGATACTTTCTTGGGGTCCATAGATTTACTCCAATACTTGCCATAAATGGGGAAATGGGCTGGACATTATCAATTCATAGGCGTTGGGTCAATATGATTAGAATGTGGAACCGTCTGATTAGTATGGACGATAACCGCCTAACAAAATGTGTATTTAATTCTGACTATACTGCTGCAGGTTAAACTTGGTGCTTAGACCTGAAAAATCTTCTACATCAGGTTAATATCCAACGAAGTTTTGAAAACAAACAAATTGTTAATTTAGAGCATGTTAACAATTTGTTTAATAATAAGCACCAACAAGAATGGAATGAAAAACTGCATACTGTATCAAAACTCAGGACCTATGTAACCTTCAAATCAAACTACGAGACTGAAACTTACTTAAAACTAAATATTTGCAAAGTTGAAAGATCTCATTTAGCTCAATTTCGCTGTGCTGTGGTTCCACTTAAAATTGAGACTGGTAGATATTTGGGATTAAACGTGGAAGACAGGCTTTGTCAAGTATGTGACCAAAATGCAGTTGAAAATGAAATCCATTTCTTGTTGCATTGTACTTTATATGATGATTTGAGAAGAGCTATGATCGTCAAGTCAGAAAGAAGGGATATTGGATTTAGAACATTGACAGAGACAGAAAAACTCACTTTGATTTTAAAACATGAAGAAAGGCAATGTGCAAAATTTATATTCAGTGCAATGCATAGAAGAAAATCGGTATTATATCGTTAAATAATTATATTTTCAACTCTTTCTCTGTTTTAAAAAAACATAAAGAAATTCGTCTGTCGATAAATATTGAGCATTGGAACCAACAATGTGGACTCTGACTAGACCTCTTTTATGTGAGGCGGTCTGATCTGGCTCCACATTGCTTGCTTCGAATGCCATCAAAATGCAAAACTAGACTACAGGACAGTCATCAGCAATGATATTGTAAATAAACTTTCCCTACTCTGTTCTGCGGGGTGTCACACAGAATTATCCTCGCAGATTATCGTGGGAAAGGCTAGTACTTACAAAATAATGCTATAAGGAAGTAACTGCTTCCTCTGAGTACATAAACCACATTTTGCACAGACATGCCATTGTTGTTCTCCACTATCACTTATCCTGTTTACTTGTGTCAATTTGATGCTTTACATGTAAATGTTGTATATATGTAAACGGAATAGCATATACCACATATTTTTTGAAGTGACATATAGGCCCAATGCGGCCGGGTGTTAAACATTAAATTATTATGTTCTTAGCTTTGCTATACACATGTCACTATAATAAAATTATCTTATCTTATCTTATATTCAGGGACAACATGTTATAATTTTCCGGCAAAGCACTTTGAAGATTCATTTTGTCTAACTGCGACAAACAGTGGATACCCTTGTAACGTAGCTTCAGCTACAGATTATAACCGAAATCGAAAACTGTTTATTCGCGTTGTGTATTTTTAAACTTCATTGGCTAACTCAAACCAAAGTAATTTCCATAATTAAATAAGACATTATATCACGCCAACCCAATCAGGGTGAGCGCCAGGGCTCAATTCTAACAACAGAACTACTGCATTCCGAGTCTATCTCTGACTAGCTTTCTCAGATTCACGCTGTCTCTAGTCTTTATCTGAAGTGTATGGCCAACCCTCCAATATTTATGTGCTGTTTCTGAATTTAAGTGTAGTCCCCTTACTTTTCGACAGCATGGTGGTTTGAAAGGCATGTCTGTTCTGCTTTAACAAATGACAAATTTTGATGGTTTAACTTAAAACATGAATTCGCCCATGATCATCCTGCTATTTAGTTTGAGTCCATATCCCAACAATAACAAGGGGACTGAGTCTCAACTTGAAACACCATCCATAGGCCTGTGGAGCTACAGAGGGTACGTTTACGTCACTAATGTTACACCCTGGTGAAATGTCCCATCATGTGGCATTTCACCAGGGTCTTCCTTGTTTGCCAAAGTACCTATTTGCAAACAGTAAACTAATCGTCCTTCGTATCACAAGCATTTCAAAGCAGTTGACAAAGTGCATCTGAACTTTCCACTGTACATATAACAACCGGCCAGCAATGTTCAGATATTTTGGATAATTCAACTATCCAGACGAAATCATTATTAAATAAAACACCTGGTAGTCTTCGTCTATGTAATCTTTATAATCACAGCCTTTGTCGATTTCTCATTTCGCTTGCAAGGATTTTCTGTCGATCAAACAATACAAATGATGTTAACCCTTAAAGCGCCAAGAAAAATGCATCTGAAAATGTCGTCTGCTGAAGTCGTCTGCTGCAAATAATTGCCTAACATTACTGAAGAATTGAGCATAGAAGCAAACGGCGTGGACCCAGAACAGACTACTCCTATAGGAGCAGTCTGATCTGGATCCACACTGTTTGCCATAGAGGATTCTTATATATTTCAGCAGACGAGAAAACCGGACGACTTTTGTTGCGATTGGCGCATTAAGGGTTAAAATGATCAATTCGTCTGCCTTGTGTTTGTGTTTGAACTCGTACAGAGATGAAATAACCAGTACTCCTGGGCAAACAATGCCATGAATTCAGTCATTTTGGCATCGAATTTTATGAAACTATGTGGACATTGGGTACTTAGTGGACACACCCTATTATTTTTCGAGTTTTTTAAACTGTGCATGGTTTTCGTCATAGTATGTGTATGTGAATATCGTTTGGACATCATCTTCAAATAATATTTTGTCACTTTTCAGAATTTTAAATTTAATTATAATTCAGCCTTAATAAACGACATACGAGGTACTATTGTACTAGTATATTGCATATTATTGCGATACAAAATACATATACCAGTAATTGGTACATCTAAACCTGTGAGCACAAATGCCTTTACAATTAATATACTGAGCTTTGTTAAACGTTGCAGCTGTTCTACTCGTGGAAGGACGTGCATATCCTAAGATTATAAGAATCCATCATGTAAATGAGGGTGGGATAGAAAAATCCGCCCCGAGGATCACCGATTTGCATCACGAGGCTTGACGAGTGAAGATCACGAGGGACGTATTTTCCCATCCCACCCTCACACAAATATTGGATTCTTTTTTTTGCTCACCCCTAAATATCTTATTTTATATTGGAAAATAAAATAAGAAAATGGAAATCAAAAAAGCTTCCAGAAAATCTCGATTACGCTGAGATGCGACATGGGGACGTCATTTTAACATTTCAGTGACGTGACGGATCGACGTGCGGCCCAACGTGCGACTGTTCTTTTTTTTATCATTCCTATGGGCTGGTTCGGGTATGCGAGATTTTTTTTATCGTGTGTTTACGATGATTCTCAACTTAGTCATCTCCTATCCCCCTCAGATACAGGTTAACGATTAAGACTGTGAGTACCATATAGACAAACCCATAATATCTGAATGTCGCTCTACTTTCATTGCAGTAGGTAAAGTAATGTATTTTAGGGTTTGGATTCCCTGTTTTTGTCACCTAGAAGTTTGTCCAATGAAACTCTTAAAATGGTTCAGTCCCGAGATCACCATTCCAACTCATTGTCCACAGACACAATCAGTTGGTACTTTGTAGGCACAATCATCTTCATTGTTATATACCTAGATGAACTGTCTTTTTTCTGGTTATATCATACAGAAAGCCAGATCAACGAAATTAGGTTTTCTGATTCTGTATCACTATCATAGATCAGCTCTAGCAGTGAATTGTTGTGTAATAATTCACTGTTATGAGGTCAGTTGTAAAGAAGATCAAATCACGAGCGCGCAGCAACTGACCGACAAACAGTGAATTATTACTCAACAATCCACGCACTAGAGCTGATCCTTTTCGATTCTAACACACAATAAACGACGAAAATACATTTTGAAGACTTCAGATTCTTCTAACTTTCCGCCATTACACTGAATGATTCCCGCCAAAAGTTGGACTGTGTCACTTATGTTTACATGTATTTGTAACGTCTTTCATGCGTAAATATGACGTTACACCGTCTTATGCCATGCATGACGTCATTTTGCAGCAATAAATGACGTCAGCTAGCGCGCATTTTCCTTGCGCATTCAAAACTGTGAATTATTGTTTGATATACATGTATCACGTTTTTTGCCATGCGCTCTATCGACGAGGTGTGTAACCTCAAGAAACGCAGCGTAATAACAACCATTCATGTAAATTTTCAGTTATAAAATCAGAATAATGTCAGAAATGGTACATAATAAACATATTTTGAAGGACTTTAAAAACGCATAAAATTCATAAAATTTACTCATTTCTGATATATCAATTTTATTGAGATTTGGCAACAATGAACATCAATATGTCAGCAAAACATGTTTTAAATGTCAGACCAAAATAATAAGTAATTTTTGAGCAAGAGTCTATCAAATAGCAATAATCTGAGGTTTTAAATTTGCAATTTGAAATATGTCTAGAAATTGGATTGATTTAAAGTAATTGTTATATGAAATTTGTATTTAAAA
The DNA here is from genome assembly GCA_964019695.1 of Loripinus fragilis. NCBI lineage: Eukaryota > Metazoa > Mollusca > Bivalvia > Lucinida > Lucinidae > Loripinus > Loripinus fragilis. The sequence continues at coordinate 124,477,547 of OZ026515.1, forward strand.
AAAAATGAAAAAAATTACCCTCGGAGCTCTACTTTTCGTCTGGCACTTTAGGTAGCCGTTCAGAACGGATATCGTCGATGCAAATACCGTCGATGCAATCGACTTGACGATGGGTCGTCATACGTGCTTGACCAGACCTGCATCGATCTTTAACTGTCCCAGTAGCCTGGTAACTATCTTTGAGGTGCTGTATATTTAACTTTGATATTAATCATAAGAAGTGATAAGTTTGTAATCGGGGGATAAACTAATCTTCAAAGACATGAGTCCTACCTTTGGTCGTTCACATCAACAGATAGAATCAGGACGCAAATGTTACGTGATACAAGAGTTTAAACACCTTTGTCGAGAATGACCTTGACATCAACGTCAAATAAAATATTTTTAAAAACAAAATAGTAATCTAATTAGATATTTACATGTACATAGGTAGAAGAAGATTCCTTTCGCATGTCAAGGTCTCATAAACTTTATCGTTATTTTGCTATGTCTAGTTTTTAAAATCATGCAAATTTGGTTAAAATCCGCTGACTTACTCCGAAGATAACGTGAATTCAAGTAATTTTTGGCATAAATTTAGCAAACTTTTTTTCCTTGAAAATGAGGTCAAGGTCATCTAACCCTGGTCGACTATTTATCATACCTAGATGCTGTATCTTTGAAAATTTTGATAAAATCCGATCACCCAATCAAGAGATATTAAACATATATCAAAGGGCCGCACCTACATTAGTGATGACACCTACGCCGTCAGGGCCCACTACAAAAGACATCCATCCCAATCCCCTCTTTTGTCGGGTAAAATGAATATAACTATAACATATTTTCCGTTTCTGATTCAAACTTTAGACGAAAATACGTAAAACTGGTTATTTCCAGCAAAACAAGCATCTTTTATGCTCATTTTATACCCTAAAATCAGCCTAAAGAGTGTAATGGGTAGGTAACTTTCAAGGGCCATAACTCTGTAAGTACGCAACTCCGACACCGACATCATTGGTTTTCTGAAACTAGGGATGCTAACGAACAATTTGGTATATAAAACTACTTGTTAACAGAGAGGGCACCTAAAAGTCCTTAAGGAGGCGACTTTTGAGCTCTCGTTTGCTCTACTATACATTATGTACTAAAGTACTGCCGCATTGATAAGAAACGCGAAAATCGACTTTAAGTGCATCTTTTCACGTTATTTTCTCTTGAACTTTTCGATATGCGGGTAGAAAAACCTGCAGTATTTTTTGACAAAATGTTCAACCTGATGTTTTTGCTGTGTTTTTCTGTAATTAGATGGAATTTTGGCATATTTTTGGTTCTTTTCAACGGGGGGAGTATAACTTTTGGTAGAATGGACATAAACTGACCCTGTTTATCAATAATATGCAACGATTGACTAAATCATTCGATGGTGTTTCAGGTCGGTGATCGCCATGTAGGTTATAAACTGAACAAAAGTGAAAAAGCTACACCTGAATTAGTTGCCATTTATATGCAAAATGATGCAAGCCAGTAAAGCAAATGAAAGTGTATCTGAATGTTCAAAGACTGGGTTATGGATAAAGTAAAAGGTTTTCAGATATTGCCAAAGGAAACACATGAAAGTAATTAAAATGTGACAGTGGTCCATTTTTTCAGGCTACAAATTTTAACAGAAATCTAACAGTTTAGGCCTTCAGAAATCCACTGCCAACCAGATCCGACTGAACAAAACGGTAGTCTTAGACATGTGACAACCTGAAATGGGTTTTGGTCGTTTAGAAAGCAACCTTAGAAAGCGGGTTTTTCATCAAATTGGCCAAGTTTGAAACCTTATCACAGAAATATCCATAGGAAAAATCACTGTGTTGTTGTACATTACTGGTCGAGAAATGGCAAGAACAATGGCTGATAGGTCAACCTGATTTGGCAGAAGAAAGAAATGTATCAAAAATCGGTTTATTCCTGTAACGAATTTTTACATCAATAATTAATTACAGGCGTTATTCGTTCTAAAACTGATTGACATTCGATCTTGGAGTTCGATCAAAGAAAGGAAAATGTAACTTCTATTTTCTGCTTTTCTTACATGGGTCGAGTTTCTGAGATACGCGAGAACTCAGTGTATTTATACATTACATGTATTTGTAAAAGCAAGGTGGGAAGAGTTTTGTCAAAAACACCGAAATATAATACGAAAGTATGGATGACTAAATTGGATATAAACCACACATGAACATAACAAGGTCCATTGTGTTGTAACCTACCCATTAATAAACTTCTCAGTTGATGCAGAATGTCTGGTGAATAATGTCTGGACCAAGATTTCTTAGGGGGTGCTTTGAAGTGCACAACGAGGATTTGTTTAGTGTCAGACCGTTCTTGTGGATAGGTCGGTCGATCGAAAGGTAGGTAGGTAGGTAGGTAGGTAGGTAGGTAGGTAGGTAGGTTCACAAGACGAGTTTGAGTAGCTGTGATGTCCGTTCATACATCATAGGCGGTGGTTCTGGCATTGTTAGGCCATATTTATTTTATTGGTTGATTTACGAACCCTCCTACTGTAATTTTCCGGTAAGTAGGAAATAAATAAGATTCATTTTCTAAAAAAGATGTTTTCTTTTATCCGCGGACTCTAAATATTATTTAACTGGTTAAAAAATGATATTTTTGAGGTTCTGTCTGTGTATTTTTGAGAGTGACACGGTTAAAAGTGATTGTCCTGTCCAGATTTTTAGGAAAATGATGAAATGTATAAAGATTAAATAAAGACTGTTGACTGACCATGCTGACCTCACTAGTTTTACTGTTTTTTTCTGGGGATATTAAAAAATAAGCTCTAAAAAGAAAAAAAAAAGAAAAAAGCTCTGAAAATGACCAGTTAACTGGTCATTTTCAGAGCTTTTTTATTATTTTTTTCGTCCTCCCCACCCTAAATTTGAAAAATAATTCCCGTAAATCAACTAATAAAAACAATTTGGCCTTAGTACAAATACATGTATAAAGGTTTTTAAAATTTCATAGTGAATATGTCATTTATTTCATCGATGTACATTTCACGAGTGGTGAAGCCATCATTTGAGCCGTGACATGCGATTTCCAGCAATGTGGTACATGTATGTGCGACCAGCATAGGCTCAAACCAGCCTGCGCATACGCACATATTGATCAGGGCCTTTTCTAGTTGCTTAAATAGTATATGAGTGTTAAGATACTTACATGTACCGAACACCATTTGGAGTTTCTCATTGAAGCTTGAAAGGAGGCTGCACAGACCCGTCTGAATCGATACTTGTCCAAATACCACACTGTTGGAAATCACATGTCATGGCTCATTTAGCTTAACGAGATTACAGAAAGCACAGGCATAAAATATCAAAGTTTAAGTTAAATGAAAATTGCCAATTATGCACACTGTTTTAAGGAAATTTGTTCATGTCGACAGAAGATATAATTTATTTTCTTACGTGTATAAGGCAAATGAGTACTGCCAGGAAATACCACAGTCACAAACTACGGACCAACCCATGACACAACGCGGAAGAGACACCCGACGATAACAGCAGCATAACAGAAGGAAATCAATCAAAGCAAATCATCCAGCCTTCCCACCCCCAGTGCTATGGTTACAAAACTAAAAGAATCGGACACCAAGCACCGCACCACAAAACAGGGACAAAACACAAACACCCATAGTCAATGGGAGCCACAAAAGACAATGAATCAACAACAACCGAACCATTGTCTTAGAATGGACAGCAACCAAAGCCTCACGGAGGGGAAGGCTTAAATATAAATTACCGGCCGAATTTTCGCCCTAGATTCTACTGTAATAAATGTTTTTTTAAGCCTTTCCAATTTTAGCATATCTTTTCGTACCATTGCAAAAGGGCTTCCTGCATAACTGTTGAGTATCTGACGAATATCCATGGCTCTTGATAATACCATCTGTGGAACTATAGGTTGTTTCTGTATTGTTCAAATCCCAAGAACCATCGACCACTGGGCTTCTGCCAGGGAATCACTTCTTTGGCCCCTAAGTTTCTTAGGTAAACTCTTCCACTTTAAATTGTAGAAGAAGTCATTGTGATAAAAAGGGAAGGGGTATTTGACAATTATGAAAACACTGCAAAATTGAGATTGAGACAAAAAAGCAAAAACGAATAAGCAAAAATGTAGATCCAGATGATATACGTAGCTCATATGAGCCATCTAATCTAGATCTACACTGTTTGCTGAGTTATTTCGTTCATGTCTGCAGTGTTTAAAGACTTCACACTATGTTAGGGGGAAGAATAATGCACTGGGAAGACATCACGTATCGTCTAATCGTTCTCTAGTCGTGACGCTAGGATCTCATTAGCTGGCTCGGCATTTGTTATGATGCCTCCTCCACAGTTCATCAACACTAAATGAGCCGCGACATGAGAATTCAAACAATGTGATATGTGCGACCACCAAAACCTCAGATCAGCCTGCGCATACGCGCAGTCTGATCATAGCCTTTGCTAGTCGTTTGGATTTTCTATGAGTGTTAAGCTACTGACTGAACATCATTTGGAGTTACTAAGCTTAAAAATAGGCTGCACAGGCTCGTCTGAGTCTACACTTGTCAAAATACCACATTGTTTGAAATCGCATGTCACGGCTCGAATTGTTTTCTATAATAGACTTACTGACATTTATCTTCTTCAATTCTAGTAAACACAACCACTTAAACCCATTTAATACGATCTCTAGTATCATGATTTGTTTTGATAGATCAACGTACTATGCAGTAATATTGTAGTAACGGTTAGGAAAAAATCCAGAAACGTTATCAGGTACAGGCATTTTGTGAAGAAGAGGGTTTATTAGCTATCTGTCTTTATCCAAAATCATTAGTATCATGTCTTAAGATAGTTTAACCTTAATGTACATGGTTTTGGCAGCAAAATTCACATACTTTAAGAATTATTCCAGGCTTTTGCCTTATTCACTGTAATAAATGTCCATTTAGTCTATAAAATCTTACATAATGTTGCTTTATTCAGTATTTTGCTATTTTAATGTATGTTTAATTTATAACACTATTTTGGACTGTTAACCAGCTTTTCAAGTGATAAATGAGAAAGAAGCTTTAATAACCAACAAGCTGTTTTGTTTTAAACTCGTCATAAGGGTCATGCTTCCTAAAAGTACCCAATTATCTGGTACACATTGTATGTACAAAGTAACAGCATGCAAACCATACTCGGAGTCGCACGGTACACTCATCTGTCATTGGTGCCAGTGATGGGCAGCCGTGTACACACATTTGAGCCGTGACATGTGATTTCCAACAATGTGGCATTTTGACAAGTGTAGACTCAGACGAGCCTGTATAGCCTCCTCTTAAGCTTAGAAACTCCAAATTATGTTCAGTCAGTAGCTTAACACTCATAGAATATTCAAGCGACTAGCAAAGGCTCTGATCAGACTGCGCGTATGCGCAGGATGATCTGAGGCTTTGCTGGTCGCACGTACCACATTGTTGGAAATCCCATGCCACGGCTCATTTCTCTTTAAATTGTTTGTTAATAAGTATTGGCAAATCGAATTGAGAAAAGAAAGAGCCACACTATATTGTTAAATTCAGGAACCTCTAAAACCATAGTAAAATATATATAAAACAAACTTCTTTGAATGCCTAAATTTAAACCAAAGTATTAAGCCATTGTCTGGACTAAGGTGGTACCATTTGGCATCACATCATAGACTGAAAAATAGTAAGTGAGTATGATCAGGAAATACCACAATCAAAAACCGCAGATAACCCCGTGGCACCGCGAGGAAGAGCCGCTTAACCATCACGAGACACCAGGGGGACAAATTAGCAAAGAAACCAGCTCTCTCTTCCCCATCAAGATGATTGTAATACTAGAATGGACACAAAGTAACGTACAACAAAACATTGAACAATTACAGACTCCCACAATGAGAGTAACAATTAACAAGAAGTCAACAACAACAGAACCACCGCCTTAGAACGGACAGCAACCTAAGCCACCGGGGGGGGGGGGGGGGGGGGGGGGGGCTTAAATGCATTTTACTGGTACCAAATCTTCGCCCTAGATTCTTCTGTTGTTGAAGTACAATAAATATTTAGCTCGCATGGAGGCCATCTAACTAATGCAATGTATCATCATGGAGAGACACTCTAATCAAATTAACACACCATGATGAAACAAAGAAAAGGGTTCATGACTCACAGATAGTCAGAGCTAAAGAAAACCTCAAGTTGAGCCACGGTGGGTCCAGCTACAGATAAGGATCAGGCACCAACCCACCGATTAAAGCTTTACGTCAGAGCCGTCAAAGAGTCTGAGGCCTGACCCACCGTCGTGCAATTAAAGAGGAAACCATAGCTATAAACCGTGATTGGGTTTAAAACTAGGTATGCATACTGTCGCATGATATCCAAGTTATATCCAACCCTTATGTAACATTTTACTATCTTTTTAAATTGATCACAAAACTTAGGTTTTCCAACAATTCGTTTGAATTTATAAACTAAATCACCATAAATCACCATGAAGCCTGGTGGATGCTACCATCTTCCGCCAAAATAAAGCTTCATGTTACCCTTGTATGACTTACATGTCATACGTATGCGCTCCCTTTACTACACTGCAGATTAGCCGCTACAAGTTATGCTTTATATATGTACCGGCTCCTCGTGTTGTTAGTTAACTAACATGAGTGAATAAATATATAAATTTGAATTTGAATTCATTAGTACTTAATTAGACCAAACTTGCATCCTCGGGACAACTTCTCATGGCCGTCAACAACCTTAAATAGTTTAGCTATTTGAAATTGCATGGTTTCCATGGTGACCCAAAATGCGCTTCTAAACAATAAAGGGGTGTCCGTATAGAATAACATATATCTCAGCAGTTACTCATAATAAACTTTAAAACTTGGTATCAATCTAAAGTTAAGACGTAACACTTTTATCCAGTGGGTCAGAAAAACAAGTTGGAGATAATTTAGATATTGGACATTTAGGTAAACACAAGAATTGAGCGAAATTAGAGAAAAAAATAATTAGGTGTACTTACAAAACGCCGTTTTACGTTTGCGCGGATTGATATATCATATGCGCGTTTTTTTCTACGAAAGTGCGGAAAAAGTACTATCATATGCGCGTTTAAATTGCGCGGTTTTAATTACTTTTATATGTCACTTGGACAGGTTAGACATACTATAGTCTTATCTCGTTATCAAAACCATAGAAAAGATAACGAGATTCAACTATAGTGCTTCCGTTCGCCACGTCTCTTGCCCCCTGCTCACCAACGGAGAGGTGGAAGTTAGAGCAGGATATTTTTTTATTCAGCATTTATTCAGCATATTAAAATAATCCATAGCACATTACTTTAAAACAGTTGGCTTGATTTGATTTGATACAACACACATTAAAGTATTGTTATAGCACAGGTCTATAGAACTGTTAATTTCGTTCGATATGATAAAACATATAGTATATTACACTTGTTCATTCTGAGCACATAGTCCATCAAACAGAATACATTAATTTTACATATCCATTCTTGGCATGGACCTGTATCCCAGAGACTTTATGTACTCAAATCTGGTGATTTCCACGGATGAATATTTCCTGTACTGACTAATGTCAAATTCAGTTCGTGTTTTGTCTTCCTTTCTAGCAGTTACCGCCTGATCTGTACTCCTCATCTTCAAGTAAGTTGTGGCTTGTACTTTTGCAGAACATCCATGAATACGAATATAGATGGGTGTGCTGAATAGAATTGTGCGTTGAAGTGCAAATGGAACGCTTCAGCCGAGTTATCCGTCCTCTTGAGAGTGGATGGAACTTCAGCCCACAGACCTGGGGGAAATCTTGACTCTACCGTCACATAGTTGTCGACCAGGAAGTCCGCAAACCGAGAGCATCTATCATCCTGAGGTGATTCTGTCATCACCTCTTCAACGAAACATTCCTCTTCGTCATCGGCATCGACGAAGTGTAGACCAAAAGAGAGCTTTAACCATTTCCCAAGTTCACTATCAGTGTCTTTGTATTCATGACTAAGTCCTAGATTTTGAATTTTGCGCCACCACGCCTGTCCAAGATAAAACCTACAACACTTGATAACGGCAGCTGGAAATATTTCTTGTACGAGGGGCATTTGGAAAGTTATTAGCATGGTATTTTATCTCAGTAACCAATTTACAAACCCTATCATGTTTGGTATCATTGTTAAGAGCTAACTTTCCCCTTTGTTAAAGCACGAATTTCATGGGGATGTTAAAATGCAAACACGAAAAATATTATTGTGAATACATGTACTGTTCGTATACTGGAAAACGCAAAATTTCAGTTGAAAATATACCTTTTAACCTTTGGAAAAATGTGCAGAACATTAAGAATATTGCATGAAATTAGATAATTTTGTAACATTTGGTAGACCACAATCTGGTACAATGAATATACAATTGATTACCGAGTTGGATGTTTCTTATAAATAGATACCAGAATAGCAATACCAAAACCGTTTAGAAAGCAAAACAATGCGCCTATTTTTACGTCTAAAAATCTCATGTCAAAATGCACATATTTTGAAAATATATAAACGACAGTAGTTTAAAAATGCCGTATGTTGGTATTTTTGTCAAGCACACTTTATGCTTTTTGTATTGAAACCAAAATAAATTTTGTAAACCAGAACAAAGGGAAGATAAATCTTTAAATCTTCCCATTGGCAGAATGAGTTTTGCTATGAGTTGACGTTCTGGTTCATTTCAATTGAAAACAGTGGCAAACAAAAAAGTAAAAACACACTGAGAGTAGAAATCAATCACTTTTGTGATGGTTAACGCGATACCATGAGAAGTTCTTATGCCATTAACAAAATATGTGGGGTTGAGTTACCCCACCCACTTCTTGAAAAGTAGGCGTAGTGTTATTAGGAATAATTTTCTTGAATACAGAACTAATGAAGCCACACATTTTGCGCGACGAAATGATTGATATGCATTGTAAGCTATAAATAAAGCAAATCATATACTCAATAGGGTTTTTTCGTGCACCTGTAATGGCACAATTTATAGTAAAAGTATAAAGAAAAATTGAAAAATGTCTCATTTTTGTAAGTTTACCATTTCTCTATTAGTCAACATTTTCCCAATGTAAAGGTGGTAGTCGTGCAAGCAGTGATAGCATAATATATTTTAATAAAAAATAAGTTGGCACCAAATCGTTAATTTGTCAAATCATGATCACAAATAAGGTCCCCAATTTTCCTTTGCTTTTTTCCAAGTATTTTGCTTTAAATTCCTCCAGTATATAAACCCCTACTCGTTTTGAGCATGCGGTGCACGTACACGCCAAGTCTTTTTTCGACAAAAATAAAACCATGAAGTAACCGTTGAATTCTAGTTTCCAAAAATGTATTATTTGATAGCATTTTATCAACGCATTGTGGAATTATGATGCCATGCTAAGAACTTTCCAAATGACCCTCGTAACACTGTGTGCATTTTTTTTCAAAGTCTATGTGAATGACAGACACTTACAGTTGCAGGTTACTAGCAGAACAACTGGCAATCAAGGAAGTCCACATATCCGATAAGATTTTACATTTATATGGATCACCTATTCCAGTTGTTGAGGAATCTAAATTTCTTGAAATTTTATTTGATAGAAAACTCAGTTTAATACCTCATATTAAATATCTCAAAGCTAAATGTTTAAAAGCATTGAATCTTTTAAAAGTGCTTTCTCATACTTCTTGGGGTGCAGACCGAACTACACTTCTTAAGCTGTAACGGTCTCTAGTCCGGTCAAAATTAGATTATGTCTGTATTATATATGGCTCTGCATGAAAATCATATCTTCAAATGCTTGATCCTATACATAACCAAGGACTTAGATTAGCTTTAGGGGCTTTAAGAACTTCTCCTGTTGCTAGTCTCTATGTGGAAGAAGGTGAACCATTACTTTACTCACAAAGAGAGAAACTCTCTTTGCAATATGCTATAAGACTTGCTGCTAACCCATCAAATCCTGCTCATGAAGTTACATTCCCACCAAATTATGTTGATTTATATGAACAAAAACCTAAAGCTATTAAATCATTTGGCATCAGAATTTCACCACTCTTAGAATCTGCCAATATCAAACCACAAAATATTGAAAAAACATTTTACACCAAATATTCCAGCTTGGTGTATGAAACCACCTGAAATACTTTTTTATTTACATTCCGAGAAAAAATCTGAATCAAATCCACACATATTAAAAGATGATTTCAGAAAAATGCAAAGTCGTTATAAGAATTACCAACACATTTATACTGATGGGTCAAGGGAAGACTCAAAGGTTGGCTGTGCTGTTATATCAGACAACCATAATAATATGCAACTTATACCTGACGATTCATCAATTTTCACTGCTGAAGCCAAAGCAATTGATCTAGCTTTAGATTTCATTAGCAATTGTGAAACTAACAATAAATTTATTATATTTTCTGACTCGTTTTTTGTATTGAAAGCAATGCATCATACCAGTTCAAAGAATCCACAGATTCAGAAACTTTTCGAAAAATGTCATGAGCTTTTAGCTTATGAAGAAATTGTTCTCTGTTGGATTCCTATTCATATAGGTAGCCAAGGGAATGAGATGGCTTTCATTAGAACCAACTTCTTTTAAGATTCCATTTTCCAATTTTAAGCCATCTATCAATAAATATATCTTGGAAGAATGCCAAACTTCATGGAATAACAGCATTGGAAATAAACTTCTTGACATCAAACGAACTATTGGTGAACATCAATCTGTTGTTCGAAACATTAGAAAAGAATAAGTCATTTTAGCTCGACTCCGTATAGGTCATACAAGAGTCACTCATTCATACTTACTCCAGGGTGAAGAGCCGCCACAATGTGTTGGTTTTGACGCACCATTTACTGTACGTCACTCCCTTTTGGAATGTGGCGACTTTGCACAAGTAAGAAATAATTGCTTCCATGTTGATAACATGTAACAGTTATTCAAGATGTACATATTGATAGTATTATGACATTTTTAAGACAAATAAATCTTTTTAACAAAATATAATTGCTATTTTTAAAATCATGTTTTGTTTTACATTTGTATCAGATCATAATGTAGATTCTTTAATGTTGTATCTTGTTACATATCCATTCTAGGCATGGACCTGTATCCCAGAGACTTTATGTACTCCAATCTGGTGATTTCCCCGGATGAATATTTCCTGTCAGATATTGTACGTGATCTCTCCCGTCAACAATCGTATTGTAACTAATTATCATTATACAAACTCATCATTCTTTTTATTTTATCTTACATATTTTTACTTTTTCCATCCACATCATGTTTAGTTTAATACCGTCTGACGCTAATGACCCACAAGGGTTGATGCGTCGTTAAGCACCAAACAAACAAACAAAGGAGCACAATTGCCGTCTATCCGTTTTTTTTATAATTGCAACTGCAATTTAAAATCAATGTCGACTTCGGAGTGAATATGCAGTCCAGTTTCACGAAAATTCCTGCTTTCAATCACTTTAACCTAGTTGATATTTGTTCTCAAATCGTTAATAAATGACCTGGCTGATTAATTGACATTCATTTTTTCCCAAAAATGCGTTATTTACCGCTCATTAACTTGAGTATTTGGCGCTTTTCCTCGCAGAAACTGACGTGTATAAGAAGTACGACGTCAAATTGTTAACGGAAGATGCGCGCGTCGCATGCGCAGCCGTATCGAGGTCGGTGTCCTTAATTAATTTGAATAACAGTCGAAAGATATTCACCATCGATTATTCAAAGAGCAAGATGTATAAGTATTAAGGGGCTACATTTGGCCCTTTTGGGGCCAAAAACTGAACTTGCTTATCACCAATTCCTTCTGATTGGTTGTTTAGAAAAATAGCCCAAGTGTAAAAGTCTGGCTTTTATTCATTTGTTAATCAGCTTTTGTTACAATGCCATGGTAACAAAATGGCCGCCAAAATATGCTTAAAATAGAGAAGTTACAATTTTGGACCACATTTAAGGCTTATAGGGATCGATGTTTTAAAAACTAGATGTCAGCACAGCTAAATACAAATAAAAAAAACCTTTTAAAATGCTGTATGCCGTGATTATTCTAATCATCTTTTAAAATACCTGTTTGGCATTTGCTTGTGCTCTATGTTAATTTCTATTTCAAATGCAATTTTGCACAGGTTTCATATTTTGTACATTTTACGCGGTTGCAAACCTTTAAATCGATGTCTTGTTACAAAGTTAATAGTTTCCGATTTTTATATCGATAATTGATCGGATAAGTGTGAATCGATAATCAATCGGATCATCTCTCCAATAATCGATATTAATTTTGGATCCAATTGCCAACACATATTATAGGTCACTGTATAAATGATACTGATGTTTGTGAGAATATTAATGACTTGGCGTAAGGCGAATTTTATTGCAACTCTTCTTAATAAAGCTTAACTTTACATGCTGGGTAATTTTTCATGTTTTTATTGTCGCCTGCTGACGTTTTTTTTTAAATTAACGTTTTCAACAAATTCTTTCAGAAACAATATTAGAGTATCAAACTGTTTATAACGAGATCATGACCACCGTTCTGTCATGACCTGGATCCCGACTGTTTGCAAAGATTATCAACAGATGACAAAAGTCGCCGCTAGCAGGTTTAAAGTAAATAGAAAAGTGCAGATCATTTCTGCCAACTTGAAAATTAAGACAAACTAATGCAACGGCATGTCTTAACGTAAAAACATTTTTACGACTGATCTGGTTACAATTGCTGTGTGCAATATCCATAAATAGTGCTGAGATGGCACGGACATTAAATTGGATTGTGGTAAAATAGGATTATGTCGAATATTATCAGTCCCAATTCTCCTACATTTGAATGCTGAAGTTTATGAAGGCTACATTGTAAAAATAGGCTTGATCCACATCAGAATTAAGGGCGAGGCTGGCGCCTATAACTGGTTTAAGCCCTCCAGTAAAATATTTTTACTGACCGTTCCAAGGCGGTACTGCTTTTGCGGATCATTTGTGTTATTTATGTCTTGTGTTTTTCATGCTTTCGCGTCTGTTCATTCGTGCCTTGTGGTCACCTGCTGGGAAAGGGCTGACCTCTTGGCTCTTGTTTGTGATTTTTAATTGTGTTTGTATCATTTTCTCATGTGGTACCTGGGCCAGGTGTGGTACCCTGGCCAGGTGTGGTACCTGAGTGTATCGATTCCTGATCTTTGTCGCCTTTCTTACGTTGATTCAAAATGCAGTCCTATTATCATTTTTAATTTGGATATCCCCTTTTTATTACATTCTGTGGTGTCTGATCTGGCTCTTCACTGTTTGCTGGTGTCGCACAAAAAGGACGCTAGGGTCTATATGGGTTAAAGGTAGGAGTGGGGTAAGAAAAAAATAACCTCAGATTTTTTGCACTTTCTGCCTTGCACTCACGCTGTGAACATCTCCAGAAGCTCTTAAGGCTTATCTCTAATTTGATTGGCTTATCAAATAAACTGTGAAAATGATTGACACCTCTTATCAGCTCAGTGACCATATGGTTTTGTCATATGGGGTATTCTACAAACACTACCAATTATTAGGAAATTTAGTCAAAACCTATGCAATAAAATTTGTATTTTGAAATAATTTTATTTTGGATATTTTTCTATGTATCAAAATTTGAGAAAATCATTTAGTAGCAAAATAAATAAATAGTTTAATAATATTCATTATTTTACCTTTTTTGCTACTAGGACAACAAAGTTATGAATCATTTGGCAGCAAAATACAAATAAAAAAAAGATTATTTTTTTTATATATATTTTACTTCTAAAATGTTTTATTATAAACATTTAGTAAAATTATAAATAAAATTCTGATAATTTCTCATTTATTTTACATTTTTCTTACTTGTTATACTGATTCAAACTAAGATAATTGCATATATGTAATGGTTCTTTATAATTAACTACAATTGAAAACAAAATAGGCGAGTCCTGTTTGTTAGGTGTCCACACGTTCATAAGTAATCTGTAATGACTCAAAGATAATTGACATCTAGCTCACCATGATCCTACATGGTCCAAAGCTTTTATCGATTCCATGGATGCGCAGTCACCTTTTGTTTTCTTATTTTAGATTTTTATTTGTGAAATAATACTTGCAAATTAATAATAAAAGAAGTTTGGGATTGGGGGGTACAGAATCCCTGCGTTTAAACGGGCATACCGAGTGTATGAATTGATCGTTCATCTACAGTAGTTCCATTCTTATTATGCACCTCCTCTCCCCCGCCCACCACTTTCAATCGACAAACAGCCAAAGCATCAGGCCCCTACCATCTCATCAATAGATAAGTCTTTAAGTCGGAACCATCATAGAGTCTGAAGTCCGACCCACCGGCGTGCATCTCGCCAGAATCAGCAAATTTTCTTTCATCGGAACAATGTTGTGCGCTCAGACATGTCTACAATTGAACATGTGAAGGACATTTGGACAGAGGGTCCGACGCATAATACTGGCACTCAGAAACGTCCCATCTCTCAATGCGGCATTACAGGAGGAAACAAGGATGATCCCTTGGTACCAAATGCGAAGCCAATGCAAGTCCTAATTTGCGGCTGACGGGGGACACGCTCATACTGAAGGCATTCTCATCTTTCAAACATGACATTTAAGTTTATCACGTTAATTTCATGTGACATTCAAAGGAATTGCATTTCAAGTTATGAAAACTTACAGTTTATTCATGTGTTTTGTGTCGAAAGAGGGAATACTATGTTGACTTTTTTTACGAAAAATGACTTTGACCCCAAGGTTACTTGATACAGTGCCACAACAAGGGTATTAGAGTTAGTTAACTAAAGGAAGCGTCTTTTTCAACCGATGAAATGTATCTAAACAAATAAATACGAAGTGGAGAATTATTTGCTTTGGTCTTCTTTTGTTCCATGGTTTTCTGAGATTTCCTTAACTTTTTTTTGATGAGTATATGTGGTTGGTATTTTAATATGCCGCTATTGGCGGTATAAACTAAAAATTTGCCAAATATGAAAGTAAGGAGAAAGGCACAGATCAAGAATCGGAACAATCAAGTACCACATCCAACCCAGGACACCGTATGAGAAAATGACACAATCACAACAAACGTCAATTACAGATGAGCCAAGAGGTCAGTCATTTCCCAGCAGGTGACCACAAGGCTGCAAGACACAGACAAGACCATATGGCAAAGCACATACAAATACAAAAGATCCACCAAAGAAGTACCGTCTTGGAAAGATCAGTAAGACAATTACTCGAGGGCTTAAACTAGTTTCATGGTACCAACCTCATCCTTAATTCTGAAGTGGATCAAGACAAATAGATGTTTGGTCCGCATAAAAGATCCATAACTTATCCACGAATAACCTCCTAGGACACACAAATCAAGCTAAACAAATATTTGGACGCCATGAATTTTAAGAGTTGAGAATATTGGTTTTGGCAAAACAGAAGAACAACTCTTCTGTCAATAGCAAGGGACAATCTGTCTCGCTATGCAGGCTTTAGGTACGTAAAGTATTGCTCTAGATCCTGTCAGAAAAAAACACACACTGGGCTTTGCATAAAGAGGTGTGCAAGTATACCCAAGATCGCATTAACCAGTATTCTAGGAGCCAGAGGGGCCTACCATGCACCAACTCAGGTTCCGTCGCCAATGTGATTTTTTACATTAATTGTGGTCTAAATAAAAGATCTAGACATGTTCCCCAAACATAAAGTGTCACAATCAACGTTCTCGGGAGCTATATCATAAGATACCGACAGAAATCAGTTATCTTTTTTTTGGCCAAGTACCATTGTTTTATCACGTCTACCAAACGGTCAGATGCTCAACCGCTGGTTGAGCGAGAAAAAAATCTCAGTGTCGTCTGGTTGAGATTTCGAGGAGCTAAAAAGATAAAGAAATGTTGCATGTTCTGTATACAGTATATATTATAATTAATATTTCTTGTCCTAGGAAGAGAATAAAAAATCGGGGAATGTCATGCAACCTCTTACGGGTCCCTACGTTTATGGTGTAAATAGGAGGTCAGAGAATTTTCTCCTTTTGTCAGATTTAATTTTTGCGTGAAGAAGGTGTACCAGAAGCAGATTTAAACGTGTAGAAATTCGTGTTGTTTTGGGCTGTGTATTCAATTTTATGATGAGCTCGAAGGTGATATATACAGGCCTGATCAAGACTGAGATCGGCAACTGGAATTCAGATGGTTATTTTTATCGATCTTGTGCATTATGCAAAAAATCTTGGTGGAAAGTCCCGGAAAAATCTGCTCGAGCATCAGATAATAAAAAATGATAAGAAAATTTAATAGAATCATTTGTCGTTTTTTCGCACCCCATACATGTAACAGACTGAATGCGTTATCTTGACTATGGCTATGCGTTCTCTGACCTCAACCAGACGACACTCGATTTGATTTTCTCGCTCAACTCGCGGTTGAGCATCTGACCATTTGGTAGGCGTGTTTATGCTCTTGCCACTCCATTTTCCAACAAGAAACCTAAGTAATCTTGGTGTCTATGGATAGCTTATTATTTGACTAAATATCGTGCCTGTTGACGTAATTGTAAAGTATTAGTGTTTATATTAATTACTTGCTCTACCCACTAACATTAATAAATTTGGGGGATATATTTTAAAAGTTTTATTTATAAATGCCTTCTTTTGTATGGTCAGGACAAATCTGGACTACTGTTTTTCCGTATGGATCCCACATCAAAAAGACCAGATCAGGAAGGTTGAGATGGTACAATGCAGAACGATTAACCACCACAGACACAGAAATACAAGCAGTGTATCTTCCATGCTTGATCACCTGCAGAGGGAATCCTTTGAAACCAGACGGCCAAAGATACAACTCACATTACAGTATAAAGTAGTTCAGGACCTAGTAGACATACCTGCCACTGACTACCTGACCCAAGCCATAGAGAAAACCAGATCTACACACTCTAGAAAGTTTAGACAGTTCTAAACATAATCAGACTCTTTTAAATGTAGCTGTTTCCCTTGGACTGTATCTCTGTAGAAGTTTGTACCTGCTTCTGTAGCTGAGGCTCCTTCTCTGGCATCTAGCAGGAAGGAGCCTTCCAGCCTCACACTCTAATAAGATTAGGGGCCCAGTCACTTAGTAACTTTTAAGGTAGAGAGCTTTGCTGTTGGGTAAGTATGGGCCCTGGCTCCATCACAGAAGGCCGATTGGTCTTTGCTTGTTTAGCCAAAAGTGGCTTGGAAATAAATCTGTCTCATCTGTTTATCTGTATTTGTTTGTTTTATTCATAATTCTTTTTATCTTTCTCTCTTACAATGTTTATATTGAATTATGTTTATATTTTTTCTTACTTGTACTACCATATGAAAGTAAGGAAGAAAGCAAAGATACAATTAGGTACAATCAAGTACCACACCTGACCCAGGACACCACATGGGAAAGTGACAAAAAAACTAGAAAACATCACACACAAGAGAAAAAATAGGCCAGCTCTTTCCCAGCAGGTGACCACGAGGCTGCCGTGAACAGATAAGACAGCACGACATACACAAAATAGCAAAAATGATCCACAAAAGAAGCATTGCCTTGAAATGGTAAATAAAAAATACTGAAGAGCTCAACCAGTTTCATGGTACCAACCTAACTCTTATTTCTGATGTGGATCAAGACAAATAGATGTTTGGTTCGCATGAAGATACCAAACTTATCAATGTATCATCTCCTAGTAAATACAAATCGAGATATAAAAAGGAGATAAAAAAAGATAAGGGCTCAACAGTATATACAAATGAATACCGGAGTAAAAGAAATCCAACAATTAAACCTAAGTGGGCCTGACCACAGACACAACACCAGACCCTAGCTCTCTCATCTATAGATACGTCTTTAAAGTTAGAAAGAAGGCAAAGATTAGGAATCGATACAATCAAGCAACACACCTGACCCAGGACACCACATGGGAAAGTGACAAAAACATAATAAAACATCACATACAGGAGAGCCAAGAGGCCAGCGCTTTCCCAGCAGATGACCACAAGATTACAATGAACAGACAAGAAAACATTACAATAACACAAATGATTGAGTCTGAGGCCAGACACGCAGGTGTGATTTTAAAGAGGAAAATAAAGTTACCAACCGTTATTGGGTTGACCACCAAGCATGCAGTCTGTTGCAATGCAATAGTGTTATAACCAAAGTAAGAAAGACGGCAAAGACAACCCTTATAATAGGAAACTATTTTAATAAAGTACACCGAAAAATTATTAGAGCCAACAATTTTCTTTAATATATGCACTAAATCACCATTAGATTATGGTTCTGAAAGCCCCTGGTGCACGAGAGATTAAGTCCAATATTGAATTTAGATATTAAATCATAGAATCAGCGGTAACATTTAGAAAAAAGTTTTGCGAAGTTTATGATACCGATAGCCTTGAGTGAGAAGCTTTTGAGTTAACAAATTTTCGCGAGTGTTGTACATGTAGTCAGCACCGCTGAGTAATAGTCAAGATTTACGGACTGACGTACAGATATAGATAGATAAATTCACAGCATTCATGAAATTCAAAATATTGATTACAAACGCCTCCCCACGAGTTCATTGTTCTTATTGCATATACTTTAAGGCACTATTTACGTCCTCCTCCCTCTCCCAACCATTTTGGTACAAATCATGCCGAGTTCGGCGTGGCGCCCATGTGTCGAAGATATTTTATGAGCTATTGAGCCGAACTCCATTTGCATGGATAACTTACATTGGTGCATGACGAAGACTTGGTTTGATTTAGTGACCTTGCTCTGATTTTCAAGCAAGCTGATTAGCATTTGCGTGGCGTTTTATTGTGTGCAAAATACTTCTGGAATTAGAAGGGAACTTTAAATTACATTAACAATCATTTTATGATATTATATTGGGACACGAGAGCTTGATATGCGCATGCCGTTGTGCGCGTCTGTTTATATGTGCCTTGCGGCCACCTGCTGGGAAAGGGCTGACCTCTTGGCTTTCGTTTGTGTTGTCTAACTGTGAGTTTGTCACTTTCCCATTCATATCCTGGGTCAGGTGTGGTACTTGATTTTATCGATTCCTGATCTTTGCACCCTTACTTACTTTAGTAAAACTGCACTAGGCGAATAAGAGGTCAATCAATTTGAGCGAGCTTAAATGACACCGTCTTGTGTGCAAGATATCCCATGAACTGGTGGTCGGGTTTGAACCACACTTGTAGTTTGGATATACCGTTTAGGCATGATTAGGTTTGGGGAACCGTGTCCCAATGTGCAAAATGTGCCAAGAGCATTCTGCAATACTTTCGACCTTCATTAAGCTACAATTTTTCTTTAAGACCTTTGTTTTGTCTATTTTTCTCCGAGAACAATACTGTTAAACCCAAATTCTTAGTTCTCTTGTGAGGCTAAATGCCTACTATTTGGACTGGGCGCTGTTATCTTCAGACTTTGTTTATGCGAGCAGGAGAGATTCTGACGAGACTTTGCAAATTCACAGGCTCATCTGAGCCTACATTGACAACCTTTGAATCTATATGACTGCAATCAATTCGCCGCGACCTTTGATTTCGAACAATGTGGCATTTTGACAAGTGTAGACCCAGACGAGCTTGCGCAGCCTCCGTTTAAGCTTTGAAACTCCAAATGACGTTCAGTCAGTAGCTTAAGACTCGAATAATATTTAAGCGACTTGCAAAGGCTCTGATCAGACTGTGCGTATGCGCAGGCTGATCTGAGCCTTTGCTGGTCGCACATACCACATTGTTGGAAAACTCATGTCGCGGCTCAATTTTGTTTCTGGTTTAGTGTTACATGTACCCCTAATGCTAGAAATAACGAATTTATGATTTGCTTGAAATACGGATAAGAATTCTCGCGGGATTCGCTAAACAATATGGAATAACAGAAGGAATAATTAAATGAATAAATAAGTGTATGTCTAGCCTTATATCAGATTAATGCTCATATAGTTACACCGCGCAATGACAAAATGGCATCAATCAATCTAGGGTACTTGTAGATCAAGAGCTTGAGCATCCGCGCAGTGCAGTTTGATTGTTCAGTGTTCGTCATTTTGATGAATTTGCTTCCATATCAGATCAGTAGAATATGCGCAGGCTGTTCTCATATATCTTGGTATGAGGTATCATAAGTTACATTACAATAAAGCTGATTGTTTTGCAAGGTTGCCGCACATTTGTTTTAATGGCTGCGGCGATAAAACCACTGAAGTTGTTATTTTACCCTATTGAAATATGTCGTAGGTCACACAAAGGTGAGTACCTGATAATTTCCATATCCGATATACACTTAGATTTCAGTAAATTGAACTAGTACCCGCCAACTCACACCATATTGTCGAACTTCAAGTCGCGAAATGGCGTTTTACTGATGTACACGCAAATCATGCCCTTGTCGTGAATTTTTAACGTGGCAAATATGTACTTTAACGCCATTCCTCGCGCGTAGAACCACAGGGATATATTAATAATCTGGAAAAAAACGGATCCTTCAGAAATAGAGAGAACCTACACTATTAGAAAACAGCAGACTCGATTTTATTGAATCTGTTCATCAGAACTAATGGAAAGTGCAACAATTGAAGCCTGTAGCATCATCAAAATATGACCTGTCTTATATTTTTGATTTTTGTTGCCTATTTATTTTAAAATACTTTATGTATGAGATAATGGTTCATATGCCTAGACCTTTAACCTTAAAATCAAAGTACAATGTCATAAGTCAATGGATTCGAATTTTAATCATATCTTGAGGACTTTTGTATTTATTTACATTATGAAATACAGATATACATTTTACAAGATAACTATGATGGGATTCAGAAAAATGTGAATCTGTTTCCCTTTGAAGAAAATGGGGCATAGTTTGGAGTTATATCCGGTGAAAATAATTAAAATATATGAGTTGTAATTCAAACCAAATAACATTTCTACTCTAAATGCTATATAATTATAAAACATTTAGAGCAAGAGAGAGAGAGAGAGAGAGAGAGAGAGAATCCATCCTCAACTCTCAAACCTTTTACTATCCAATATGTATTTTTGCATTGTAATAACTTTTGTTTGATGAACGTTAATATTTGAGATGGTGCATTTATGACACAAAGCTTGACCCCAAAATAAATATAGGTCACCCTGATCTATATTTCACGATCCAGATAATTTTTTATTTACCTTATACATGTACATGTATCTGGAAGACCATCTAATAAATAAATATCATCCAGAAAATGAGACAACCTGACCTATATGTTACACGTACTGTACGTGTATGGCCTGCATCGCATAATATAGTAATTTTGCTGGTTATTGGATTGTTGAGCAACTAATGCCTCGGTTACATTTGCCACGTTCGTCGTACGATTTATTTGTCTACGATTTTCCCTACGATTTTTTCGGCATCGTAAGCTACGACGTATGCGTTTACATAGCACGCATTGCTTACGATCACCTTACGATTTCTTTCGGCGGCAAACTGGGACAAACCTTACAGAGACCTTGCGGATATCGTACGACAACCGCTTCGTACAATCATCGTGTTATCTTCACGACCTCCCTTTATAAATCGCACGATGCCCGTACGTTGACCTTGCGGAAGTCGCAAGGAGCCGGTACGCTGACTACGCAGTTGTCGTGTAATTATGTGCATGGATTTAAACGGCCATTCCATGTTCATTTTTGGATTCCATTTGAACTGTGTTTCAAAGTCATGTGATCACAAATCTAGCTATGAAGAGGCTAGTGTTTTTAGTTGATCATGGTCCCAAGGTATGGAACAGCGTGATACGTTTGTGTATATTGTAATGTCAATTTTTAAGTTCTGCAGTTTTCATTAAGTTTAAATCACAGAATATTACAACAACCCCTTTTTATAGTACACTTTTTAATTCGAAAAGTATCACTTTAATTGAAAATATAAAGATGCTTTAATTGTATCGTCTCGTAGATTCAGCGTAGATTAAAAACGCTTATTATGGTTTTATTCAGTTTAATCATCCAAAGGCACTCTACGGCCAGCAACACATAAAATCTTCGTCATAAGCGTTGAAAGGGGAACAACAAAGGTACTGACCAGAATGCGCTTTCTTCCACCCTGCCTGGTAAGCACATTTGTTATTCGTTTTCAGTAAAATACATTTTGTAGAACATTAATACATTCAAATTTCAATGTTCGAACTAGTCACATGTTCTCACTACAACACCCAAATACTCTATTCCTTGAGATAATACTCTAATTCAAATTCCATAGTTATAAATAACAAAAAAAATTATCTGGACTTTTTATTAATCTTATCTCATTTATTAAACCCATTATCTAACCAGCATTTTATATACTGATAATGCATATGCATTTCACGTTAGGTGCACATTTTCAATTGCACTTCAGACAATTTTATCATGGAAGCATACTCTATGTGCCTGATTAGACTGCTTCCATCAGCAAACTGAACTGGGTCCATATTGAGTCACGCTGAGTGGTGGTATTAGAGACATCGCCTGAAGACAAATATTGAAATGAAACAAACAGCTAATGATAACCAATATATACCCGCCTGGAAATTGTTGACACGTCGCAAGGCGACCGCACGATCATTGTGCCATCGCCTTGGGGCTACCGCAGGATGACCGTTCGATGTCCGTACGATTTTATGGGCCCTGCAAGGGCATCTTGCGGCGACCTTGCGGGCTCCTTACGACTATCGCAAGAGTCTACGATCATTTTTGGGCCAAAATGACAATCTAAAAGCCTGCGTTGTCCACACGATCACCGTGCGGTGCCTGATGGGGATCGTGCGATGTCAATGCGATGTGTCTACGGGCTACGGACTTACGATTATTTTTCAAATTTGTCATTGTGCGGAGTTAAACAAAATTGTAGAGGCCCGATGCCCGTAAATCCGTACGATGATCGCAAGGTCTCCCTGCGGAGGCCGCACGGAAACGGTGATTTGGACATCGTAGGTGCATCGTATACTCGTCGTATGGCAAATGTAACCGAGGCATACATGTAAGTGATAAGTAATAGTTATACATGTACCATGGATTGTATACTTTTGTCCGCCGTATAACTATTTTATACCAACTAAATCCGTGTAGACCTTGAACATCACGAGATACTGCGTGCTAAAAGTTGATCAGGGTGGTATAATGTACATTGTATCGGTCGGGCTCAAGCTAAAACTTGTACCATATGTAGATCTATTGGTATAGTTTACTTCCGCCGTATCGAAATAGAGCTCATTTATGGTACTGTCACATATAAACGTATAAAGGTAACGGACGCCGAAAAGACAGAAAATTTGCAAAAAATGTTTATCCGGGGATGGAAGTCGTCTCAGTTGCGGTGAATGTCGACACGGAAGTCGTAAGGAGCGCATACGTAACGAACAAGTAACGGACAAAGAACAGCAAACTAACGTACGTGTAACGGATGTATAACGGACAAAACGAATATGTACCGTGTAAGAAACGAACAAAACGTTCGTTGAACGATCACAGAATGCGCATGCGGTGCTCGTCCAGGACTCTGTTTCCTGTCCTGTAGTTGACCGTTCACAACTGAGGTCGAACGGACTTCAACGGATACATACAGGATACCTACAGGATGCCGAACGTATAAGAATTGGACAAACCACACAAGAACTGGACAAACCGCATACCAACGCATGAGTAACGTTCACCACCGTACATATTTATCCGGTGGCGTCCGTTCGAAGTTTTGAACATGTCCAAAACTTGCCAACGGATAGGACCAGACAAAACGGTTATCACCTGACACGGAACGCATTCACCGCATGGGGAACGGACACGAAACGCATGCAAACGGACACGAACGGACAGAGAATTTTACTGTCCGTTACGCGTCCGTTGGTGCTATCCGGTAGGTGTGACAGTCGCTTTACTTATAAATCCGGTGTACTTTTAACCAAGTTTTAGTGTCTTTTTTATATGTTCCGTTGGTTTGCATAAAAGAAGAACAAGGACTGTGACTTTAAATAAACCAATATATTGAAGTGAAAATCAGTGGTCAGTTGCAGAGTGATCGATCGCCACTTGCGATCGAGGGGTTCCTGGTCCGATTCTCATCGAATGCAGCGTAGTATGTGCATGTCCTTAGGGAAGATACTTTATCCTTTACTGCTAAGCACTGGTTGTGTCGACAAAGCTGAAATTGTTGACTGGCACGTACACATTAAAACACAAGCTAGCTTTCATCCGGTAAGCGTTATAATTATATATCTATCTATCTATCTATCTATCTACAAAAGTATTCGTCACTCTGTGACGTCACCGTTTAAAACAGTATATTTCCAGATTGTTTGTAAAATATACTGTCACTAAGTTAATGGGTGCAATTTCACAAAACATACAGGGCTGAATAGAAAATAGCAACATACAATTAAAAAGCAAAATGATTACACTGTTGGTTTTCTAGTAAAACACGTTGAAAGTTAGTGTAATTTTTCAAATACGCGGTTTCCCATTTACGCTAACGTTAACGTAATCAAAATAATATGATTTTAATTGTTCTTTGTGTTAAAACGGTTGGGTTAAGAAAACAAGACACAACAGTAAACTACTGTTAAAATGTTTATTGCGTAAATCAATTTTCTTTCATTTAATACTGTAGCTTCTTTAACTTTTGCAGCAAATTCTGGAAAAAACACTGTTTTATTAAATGGCGACGTCATTAAGTGACGAATACTTTTGTCCACCATTTCTATCTATCTATCTATCTATCTATCTATCTATCTATCTATCTATCTATCTATCTATCTATCTATCTATCTATCTATCTATCTATCTATCTAACTATCTATCTATCTATCTATCTATCTATCTATCTATCTATCTATCTATCTATCTATCTATCTATCCACCCATCCATCCATCCATCCATCCATCCATCCATCCATCTAATCTATCTATCTATCTATTAGTCTTGTCGAGTTAATAGCATTAACTCAGAACCGATCTATTTTAGAACATTTTAACTAGCATACGTGCAAACATAAGAGGTGAAGTCGCCAGGGAAAAAGAAGAAATGAAGGGAAATTGTCTTTAATTTGAACATGATTACAAATCATCAACACGTAATTGCAGACCATTAAAAGAAGCTGAAGCAATCACTATCCGATAATGACAATTGATACCACAGTTTGGACAAACAACTGGAACTCTTTGGCTCAATCAGCAATGGGACGTAATCAGAAAAGCTACCTGTCTGAACCCTCTTTTTTGACATTCTTGTTATTTCCCCTGTATCGCTATGATCTTTTATGATGCCTGGTCTAAGAAGGCCTACAGGTGTCCTGCTGTGCATATACTGGTCGTAGTGTACCTAGGTAATCCCAGGTGTCCAGCGGCGCGCAGTGTCTTGAAGCAATTAACATACATGTCTCATATGGAAATGTTTCTGTTTGGCTGGCTTTGCAAATTACAGAAATATTTTTCATATATTTATATTATAATCAGTTATCAAATTTACACAATACATGAACCACTTTCGCAATGCAAAACGTGTTTTTGGTCAGTAACTGCGATACTTGCGGATTCGGATATCAAAAATAAGTTAATTAATTAATAGTTTTAACATTTATAAGCCATACAAATCCATATCAGTCCCCAAAGAATCTTTAATTCACTGACAGAGCGAACTGAAGTTTAAAATAAAGGTAACGATAATTAAACTGGGATTAAAAATATGGAGACCTCTTAATCTATCCCACAAATCCAGTTTACAAGACTTTAGCCGAGACACATAAGCGGCACCCCGCGGGCATGTTACTCGTGGGAGCCGGACAAAACATCCCGGGACAAAACATCCCATGCCATTTTTTTACACCCCGGACAAAACATCCCACAAAGATTTGCCACCCCGGACAAAACATCCCACGCTGTTTTTGTCACCCCGGACATAACATCCCATGCCATTTTTGTCACCCCGGACATAACATCCCATGCCATTTTTGCCACCCCGGACAAAACATCCCATACTCAGACTGCTTCTTCAGGGTAAGTCTCATTTGTGACCTTCATCTACTATGACATGTACTAGCAGTGAATGCCCTAGTATGACTGTCCAAATGATATAAACTAGATCTTAAATTGATTGAAAGGCAGTTTCACAATGTAAATAGAATTTAATTAACGATAATTATATCTTCTTGTGACAAACAACTAAATTTGTGTGTTAAGAAGCCAATTACATCTTAAAAGAAATCATTTACAGTTTGGGTCAAACAAACTATTATAATTGAGAAACATATGTCTAATTAGTCTAATAATCTATCTACCTTTGATCTCCAATAATTTCAATAGGTATGGTACATTAAGAATATCAATAATAATAGTGACAATTAAATAAATGGGATGTTTTATGCACTTTCATAGGCTTTAAACAGAGTGTGGGATGTTTTGTCCAGGGTGGCAGAAGTAGCATGGGATGTTTTGTCCGGGGTGACAAAAACTGCATGGGATGTTTTGTCCGGGGTGGCAAATTGATGCGGGATGTTTTGTCCGGGGTGGCAAAAAATGGCATGGGATGTTTTGTCCCGGGATGTTTTGTCCTTCATTCGTTACTCGTATCAATTAAAGTCTCCTCGTCTAAACAACAACCTTCTATTTTACCATAATAGCAGGTAATATATTTTTAAAGACTTTTGTATTTACGGGAGTACACACAGTCGGACCAGCGCCTTTGTTATGCGATTCCTGTAGAGCATAAAATCTAAACTTGATTCATGCCAAAAATCTAAATACCCTGATCAAATGCAACCTTATATAACATTTCATCTGGGTATACACTGATTGCCAAAGTACCGGTCATCAGAATGAAAATAAACATGTGTACGCGATGATAACGTGTCTGTGCACAGAAGGTGTGAATGGGCTTGAACTGTGTCTACCCTGTTCAGTTTCGAGTGAAGTTTTCAAACGTTGGTGTCCATTATTTTCAAACGGGGTATTCCACTGATAACACTAATATAAACCCAGCAGGGTGCTACAGCTTTTGACAACGTGACGCCCCGATGATTAGCTGATAACAGTAGTTTTCAGAGCGTGTCGCGCATGATGTTTCGCGTGCCACTGGTCAGCGCAATCTTATCTCCCTCTTTATAAAACATCATTTCATCAGAACCTGGAGGCTTGACCAACAACAAAACGGACAATTACATACTTATTGTTTCAATATGCTTGAAGTCCATCGGTATCGCCTTTTTCCTACAAACTCTTTCAGAATATTATCCGTGTATTATGTCCATGGCATAATAAATTATAGATTCAACGGTATAAGAAATGGAACTTCCCTGAGTAATGGTTTGGTATCTTGTGACAAAAGTGCAAAATATAGCAATTTTGAAAAAGCGATGCTAGATATGATTACACATTTTTTTAAAGCATACTTATATGCTTCAAAAGCAAAAATGACAGTTTGTTCTCTTTACATTACCCCATTTTAGCCGTATTGAATTTACAAACCTTAATCGTCTAACTCCTACCTTGCGGGCATATTTAAATCAGCAAGTGACCAGGGGCTGTCACGGGATATTGGTTTTATGGTCAATGCACATGGATTAAGATCATACCCAAACCAGCCTGCTCAGCTACAAATACTCGATAGAATAGTGAAATTTCGCTTGATGCTAGATTAGATATGGCTTAGAAATTGACTTGTCCAACTTAAAAGAGTGGAAAATTCCATACGGCTAAAATGGGTATTTTTCTATTTCTTATATAAGAAATTATTAAAGTAGGGCATTAATTTTGTATTAATAATAATAATAAATCGGCTGGCACCGTTATTCACAAGTATGTTATTTCACAATCAGAACCTTGAAATTATTTTGACTTTTACGAAATCAAACATTGCAGACCTTTATGAAACGCTAGAGAACGCAGGCACCTCATTCGGGTCTTCACGGGTTGCATTTGAGTGGATAAGCGGTATTTACCAATAAACAAAGATTTACAGACCATGTACGATGATGTATGGACCCCATACAGTGTCGTTGCGTGAGGTGATTTTTTATTGCATGCGTGTGTCTTCTCCAAACAAAATGGACCCAGATCAGGCGCGACAAAATACGGGGATTTGTATTAGATTCAAACAGATCGTATTTGGAAAAAAGTGAGATTTAAAAAAAAATGAATAAAAGAGATTTAAATTTTATTAGATAGATAATCTGGCTTCGGCTACGCTAGCTGAAGATCGATATTGTCATAGTAAACAGAGCAGACTCTGATGAAATGCGGATCGTGCGGCATTTCATCTGGGTTTTCACTGTGAAAGTATCCCATTGAACAGCTCACTTTAGATTACGCTAGCATGGGCGTTAATGAGGGACATTTGCGCATGTGCGATATAAGTACCAGCTTATACAATTTTTCTACAAAAAAATAGAATAAGATTAAACCTGTAACGGTTTCAGTCTTAAAACATCTACATTCTGAAACCAGCAAAAACAGTGACTATCATTATAGACACACCTATCAGACTGACGGAGTAGCACGGATAGTTCCTGATCATATGGATACAGCCGCATGAAAACCCTTTTTCAAGATAGACGACAAGGCTATATTCAAACGAGCCTGAACAGCTACACATGCTAAATTTACCCTTTGAATGGGGTAGGTTCAGCTATTTTACTACACGCATGGAGTGGAAAACAAAGACACTGATTAGCCCGCGCTTGTTCCCACAACTTGACTCAAATATAAGAATATCGTCTTCATGGTCATCTCTATCCTCGCAGTCGAAAGCTATTTCGAAGTGAATTATTTTATGTTGGTGTCACAATGGTGACTAGCATTTAAACATTGGTTCGTGGTCCATCTCATTCCAATATAATACAGATCGACAACTCGCTGCTCGTATAATTGACGTTGGCCTAATCAGAGAAGCAGTCTAACTCATGATGGCACTGCGGATGGTTAACAACTAGCCCTTTGAAGAATGGAAAGCTCTAATTGTGCACTTTGGCAAGCGGTATAGACCAAAATGAAATGCCGCATACTGCGGCATTTTATTAGGGTCTGCACTGTTTGTTAAGACTAAATCGATCTTTATTTAAAAGGGTACAGTATTGTTTAAAATTAGTATACTGCGACACCTCACTATATACAATGGATAAACCTGACTTAGTAATATTAAACTTTATGGAGCATTGTATTGGTCCTTAAAGGGTTAAAACTCCTTCTACTTCTATCAGGTTACATAGTATTGAAACAAACAAAAGTCCTTACTAGTTTAATACAAAGTTCAGAGAGATTTTCTTTTCATAGTCGTCACAAACAAATCAGCAAATTAATACAATGAGAAAATATGAATATTTAAAGAGTATAAAGTTTGTTTTCAGTAAGAGAATCAATGGTATTTGATCCAGCCCGCGATACTGTAAATTCTGAACTTTTGGCGAGAATTTTGATTTCGCGAATGGCGTTAAGATTCATATTTGCGACATTATAAATTCGCAATTAAGGCATGATTTTCATATATCAGTAAACGATAGTGTGATTTCGCCATTTCGCGAGAATTATTTTCACGAAACTTCGCATATGCGAAGTTTCGAGAAAATAAAACCCTCGAGAAAATTTCCGAATTTACAGTATATTCAATTTGGTACTTATCACAAAAGCGTAAACTTGCTTTTTAATCGTCCATGCAAAGTTACCTAAAGGGGTTAGTATATAATCAATGGCAATTATAATGCTACCAAAAGCGTTCCTGCATTACATTTGTATGACTAAATACAAATACAAATACAAAAAAAGTTCCTGAAGTTGGAATGCATGATGAAAACTGAAAAAGAATGGCTTTAGAGAATGCAAAAAAAGTAAGTGAGTATGATCAGGAAATACCACAATCACAAATCGCAGACAATCCTGTGGCACCGAGAGGAAGAGCCGCTCAAACATCACGAGACACCAGGAAGACAAAACTGAAATTATTAAAATTATAGTCTTGTAACTACAATGCACTATATCAGGGTTCTAGGTCGTTTCCAAAAGCTAACCTTGTAAGGATTGGCACAGCACGCGAAAAATTCGTACCAATACGTCACATATGCAAGTATCATACCAATATCTCACATTTTGTGAAAAATACGCACATAGTCAAATTTTATTCCTCACATTGGTAAAATACCCCCCCCCCCCAAATCTTCTGCATTTCGCATTCGATTCCAATTCTGCACAGTTTTGTCACTGACATGTGTGCCGATTAAGTACCACTTCTTCACATCTCTGATAATTTGGTACCAATTTTGCACATGTGTGAGGATTTGGTACCAGTTCTTCACACGTGTGAGTTTTGAAACCATTTTTTACAGATGTGAGATTTGGCACTGATTCTTCACATATATGAGGATTTGGTACCCATTCTTTACATCTGAGATAAAAAAAGTAGCAGGTCTTCAATCGTTTATAAATGTTGAAATTTGAGCACAATTTTACACTCCAAAAATATCGAAATTGACCGTACGTAAATTTAACATTTGCCAAAAGTGACGTATTGGTACCGATTCTTCACATAGTGTGAAATTTACGAAGTGTGGAATTTGCGGTTCAACAACGCGGCTTTACAGGCTGGCGTAGAAACTAACACGGAGGATTTTTCTCGAGATGCGGCCCATATAATCCAGCATTGCTGCACGCAAATATGGCAACGTAGCGACAGCCAATATGGCAATATATAGAGAAAACGTGCCAGTTCATGAGATTTCTGTACTTATCACACACGCGTAAAAACATTCTTTATACTTGCCTGCTTAGCTACATAGTGGGACTAGCCTCCTAAATCTTATCCTGAGTACTCATGTACGTCCGTACATTGTACTTACGAGCAGCGAAGGCTATGGCGAGACTGCGCAGTGCAGTCTCTCCATAGCATTCGCTGTTCGCGTATGCAACAAATACCAAAATTGCATGACTTGGCTTATTGAGAGAAAATGAATAGCATAAAGTGGGGGTATAATTAAATGACTCCTGGTGACACTATTTCCATTAGCTTGTTTGGGCAAATTGATGAGGATTGTGACATGTGACACATCTACTTGACATCTCTATATATGGACTGGAAATGAAGAGTTCATTCGGTCACAGGCATGGCCTACCAGGAAAGATTTCAGAAATTTTGATTCTAGCAATACCGTAGTGACCCTACATATTCGGATTGAAACGCCGAAGCGACCGTGCAAACACCAAGATCGTAGTCCCATGTGGGCTGATAAAGCTTGAAACTGATTGCCATCTTGTCAATATTTTTTTACTCGAAATACTCTTGTTTGTATGAAAAATAACATAGAGCATTTTGAGAAGAGTTAGCGATAAAAAATATTTTGTTTTCAAGCTTATATGTTTTATAAGGGCATAAAGGCACCGATATGTATATATATTTACATTGAATTTAGTTTAATTAGAACTGCAATATGTGATGCCAAAGTGTGATTGCGTACTCGTGCTTGTAAATACAACTTAGACCACTTTCTCACAGCACTCTCCCAAACAAAAACAAGTATACAAGAGGACATTGAAAACGCCACACCATACTTTTCTCTTTTTTCGTTACAAACATGCAAGTAACATTTCAGTCGCATATACCGTTTACGTCGTAAACGGGCGTAAACGTCATCTGCGGCTGAAATGCTACTTGCAGGTTTTAATGTGCAACTCAAAATTATCAGTCGTTAGTTTGACTGCATCATAACGTGATGTTACTTTGACGTCACATGGGTATATACAGTAACTAGCACCATTCTGCAATGTCAGATGATTTGTTTTGGTAATCTTGTGCTTACGCTGTGGCTTGTAAGCTATAAAAACCAGTCAATATATTTTTTTTCTAATTAATATTGATTGATAAACTTTAAAATTTCGTAAGTTAGCGTCATATTTAAACATCAGTTTGCATGATACCATTTTTTAAAAAAGATATTCCCATAAGTTACGTAAGTGTAAACTTTCATTACTGACAATGGCTGACAATGGCTACATACACTGACAATTATATGGGGAATATGTTTTGATGCCAGGAGAGAGTGTGTCAGGTGATCGAGAACATCTTCAAAGATAACGTTAACGCCACTTGCACAATGTCATGTAAACGTGATACAAGCGTGCTTTGTTCATAATATGTCATTTTTATATGCCTTTAACCTAATCAAACAAAACCAAACGAAACAAAAAATGATACATTGAAAGGCTCAAGTTGGTTAATCGTATTGCCAGATTATAGTAATCAGAGTGTGTGTGGTATGTAGCATCTTTGAAGGGGTATCAATTTGAGCATACCTTACTGTCATACATTTCAAATCGTAAAATGATAAATGTACACTCGTCAAAGAAGCACAAGACACATATCTGTTGAGTCAGGAATCAAAACCAAAATGAATTAACTTGCAGTTGAATTGGTGTCCTTCAGAATCGACCATCATTGTCTTGAAACGGTTACTTTTTCAATACCTTACATTAATTTTACAACCATTAGTTTTCTAGTGCAAACTAAAATCTGGTGAGACTTTGATATGCAGTAAAATTGATCTGGCTGACATCTTCAGTGTTTGAGCAATAAAGGATTTAGTCTGAATGATTCGTTTTCAACGTTTTCCAGTATACATATAATGCTAACTAAGTGATCGAAACACTCTATTTTAGGTTTTTTTATCAGAACAAAATGGCAGCTTTTCAAATGGTTGCAATATCCCTTCTATGGCGAAGTTTGTCGCCCTCCAAAATAATAATTGGGACGTCAGATGTTCTTCACCAAAACTTTCAAGAATGAACTGACAAAATTTAAAAATAACCAATTTGAAATGGATGTGATAGATGTATTGCTGTCACATTCGCAAAAAAAATGTACAAAATATGAAACCTGTGCAAAATTGCACAGGTTTCATATTTTGTATATTTCATGCGATTGTACATGTATCTCTTTAAACTAGAATTGATCCTACAAGATCCCCCATCAGCGCTGCTAGCTCTTCAGAAATTGCTAATAGTGGTCGTCAGTAGGGCTTCAGCCCTCCAATTTTCTACTCATTACTTCGAAAAGACCAATAATTGCGTTCAATCTTTCGATATCAGAACTTACGAGAGGACGGGATTTGTGTTTATCAACAAACCAAATGTTTAAGGTGATGGAGTAGTAACGCAATAACTTATTTAAAACACCCAGAACTTTTTTTTCAGTATTTCTATCGATACATATTTTCTTCTTGTATTAAACTGCACTAGGGAAAATAAAACGACTCTTCATTTTCAGTGTAAGGGGAACAACTAAATGTACACAAATTATGGATGCGAATATGAGTGCAGCCCTTCTGGCTTGAGCAAAAGAGCATCACTAAACTTATAATACATATAAATGTATTTCTATGCTCTTCTTCTCTTAGTGACTGACTACTAGATGTTTGATACCGTGAAACATTTGATTGCTTCAGGCGGCGGAAGTATGTCTGCTCAAGGAACTTTGATGCCTGCTAATGCCTATGACTTTCAGTCAAAATGAAAGTTTGTATAACGTCCTTTTCTTCACAGTTAAGCTACCCTGACTTGAGTACACATCGGTTTTTCATATCATATGCTTTATTAAGGATGAAAAAGTTTATGTAGAACATTGCATAAGTTAGGAAGCCTCCATTCGAGATAAACAGTATTTGTGTATAAAAAACAAACTTTGGTAGCAGTAAAATGCATTTAAGTCCCCAGTGCCTTAGGCTGCTGTCCGTTTTAAGGCTGTAGTTCAGCTGTTGTTGATTTATTGTTTATTGATGCTCCAATTGTTTGTGGGGATTCTGTGTTTAGCCCTAGTATTGTTATGCAGTACTTGGTGTCCTTTCTAGTTTTGCAATCTTCTGAGAGAGAGAGAGAGAGAGAGAGAGAGAGAGAGAGAGAGAGAGAGAGAGAGAGAGCTAGTTGCTTTACTTTAAATCTCTTTCTGATGGCTTGTAACATTTAGTGTTCTCTGGCTCTTCTGCTCTTCCCCTCAATGCTAGCTACCAAATTCTCGAGAAATGACTTTCAGTTTGGGTTTATAATGCCATATAGTCGACGGTCCGTGTATGACTATGATGAAACTTTCTTGTTCACTGTTTGAATTTTTTAGCACCTCACTGCAGTGGATTGCAGAAACCAAATTTTCTACATCAGTTTGTGAGCCTGTTTTAGATGATTTCTTATTTGGATAATAATTGCCCATCTTAATCAGTGTCTTCCGATGGCAAATGTATTGAGTAGCCCAATCAAAAATGAAAAAAAGTTGCTTAACACAACATTAACCCTTGTTGAAATTAGACTAGACTCTGTATTAATGGACAAACATTTATCTTGCAACCAAATTACCAGCAATATCCTGTAGACGCTTAACACATTTCTAAAGAATGTGCTATAGAAATTACACTGCCTTAAACAAATAGTTTCAAGAATTTTTGCCAGATTCTTTAAAATAAGCCCTTTAATATAATAGGTATTTTGTTATAAATATTTTCTTTTAAAGTTATCTCAAGCTATAGAACCATTGAATCGTTTCTATTGTGTTCTAGTACATTTTAAGGATATACTCGTAAATTTGATCTTTACAAAACATATCCTGCTGAAAATATCTGCAGGCCAAGAGGAACCTAGAGATATTCAACTGTTTTCATAGCCTCCTTCAAAGACCATAACATGTAGTAACATACCAAAGATCTGTGTACAGTGTATAAGACTGTTTTTGTATCCCCGTATGCAAGTCAATCACCAAAACTATGGAACTGTCGTTGGCGTATACAATGTAACTTGAACGATATTGATAGAGGACCACTAGATGATATTGCATCATATATATTAAAGAATTGAACATATTGGTTAAAGAGAGGAGTATATTTTTTTATTTATTTTCTAATATATTATTCTTTGTAATTCAAGTGGCATCATGGAATGTGGGCCATATATACTAACAAAGCATAAGGAGTGGAACAATTGTCATCAAAGGACAATAA
Source organism: Loripinus fragilis (assembly GCA_964019695.1). Lineage (NCBI taxonomy): Eukaryota > Metazoa > Mollusca > Bivalvia > Lucinida > Lucinidae > Loripinus > Loripinus fragilis. The sequence goes on from OZ026515.1 coordinate 124,512,609, forward strand.
ATAGCATTTATTTTTCAAATCAGGCAGCTTTTTTGGACAAAATATTTCTTTTGATAATTCACAAAAAGGGAAACCCCATCCGCATCTCCATGGTGGCCATGTTTGTTGACAGATCAGAATACATGAATAATCTTGGTAAAACGTCACCACTAAAGCATTTTGCTAAATCGTTTTCAAATTAGGTCATGCGATTATTGACTAATTTCTCCATATATAAACAGAAAAACCCAACCCCGCCTCCCAGTAGCCATGTATAGTAGTTTGAATAATCGTTATTGGGGGCATACCTAAGATCTGGTATACCTAATTATTTTTAAATTGGTTCAGTTTTTGATATGAAGATTTTATATGTTTTTCCGTTTTGTTTCTGGTTGTTTAACAACTTTGAAAGAGGACCTTCCAGAGATCATAAGTCAAGTGAGTATGACCAAAAATGGCACAATCAAAGACCACAGACCAACCCACGGCATCGCGAGGCAGAGCCACAAAACACAGACAGTCGCATCACAAATTTCTGTGAAGATTCGTTAAATTCCACAACGTACTTTAGGAGACGTTATTAAAAGCAAACACTTGATTGACGGACGGACGGACGGACGAAAGACATCAGAGAATCTCCAAAACTCACATAGAGCCCACCGCTCAGGTAAGCTTATTGGAGTGTTTAGAGAACAGAATGAGACTAAAGGTATAAAGGGTAAGAGGTCGCTCACCATGTATTGTATCAGTATGTTCTGTCTGTCTAATTCTTCTTCATATAGTTCGTTTTGCCATTGATGTCTTTATTTGGAATAGCATTTATCATAGTATCTTCTTGGCCTACATCATTATGACTTTTTGTCTTGTTCTCCTACTGTAAGTACTTTACCCTATTGGACTTCATCAGTATGTACTGTTTGTTGTGTACTTCCTAATCAAGAGGCTTATAAAATATGACGACGAAATGCTTAAAATCAAAGACCACAGGCAAATAAACAGCATCCAGAAGAAGATTTGAGCCGCGACATGTGATTTCCAACAATGTGGTATTTTCACATGTGTAGACTCAAATGAGCCTGTACAACCTCCTTTGAAGCTTAAGCCTCGTTTATATGCACAATTTGCACCCTGGTGCAAATTTACTCCCGGGTGCAAAATTGCCCCCGGGAGTAAATTTACACCCCCTTATGTAGCGTTCATATGTCAATAAATTGTGTTCACATGTCATCGGATTTGCTCTTTAAACATATCACAAATGTTTCAGTTTAACTTTAAGGAGAAATTCGATGTATTAAGTTCAAGATACCGTCATGTGAGATTTGGTTTTATTTGCTTTATTTATGTATACAATATTTAAAGAGGATAATACACCAGTCATTTGTATCCACGGCCCCCACCTACGGGGATAGCCGTGGAATAGCCGGAGTAAGGTGCTGGACAATTACTTTTTGATTGTCCCCGCAGTGCCGGGGAAGTGTGGGGGTTATAACATTGGGACACTTACCCTGCTTGGATTTTCTGTTGTGTAGGATTGGGCAAAGAGCAGGGTTCTTACCTTCAGCTTGTCCCCACAGGGCGGGGCTTAAACCAGGGTTTTGGAAAGTGAAAATCATTATCCCCGGCCATCCCCGTAGGTGGGGAAGCAGTGAATACAAATGACTGGTGCATAAATGGCACTTATAGAAGCAAGCTGTTGCACCAGTACTAAGTAAATATATGACTATCTGGCCAAGAGTGGTTGACGAACCTAGTGCTTGAGACCTATACATGTACTGATGACCCATGGCTTCCGAATGTCACGGGCTCTGCGACAAACTGCGCGAATAGCTGCAACGGAATGCGCGTGTGCGTTAAGTTGTTTCAATTGAACTGCTGGTGAAAGTTTGACTTAGGACTACGCAGAGCTGGACAATTGAGAACCTCTTCGTAATAGCAAAATAAACGTCTTGTGAATGTGTGAAACGGGTTTTGGTCTTCAATTGTTGACGAACTGACGAACTCTTCTAAATCTCTGTTAAGTTTCCGAAGGGAAATGACTTAACCGAGGTTATCAATGGCTACAAGAGGTTTGGATTCCCAAATTGTGGGGGTAAGATAGAGGGTAGACATATTTCAATTATTGCTCTGTCTGAATATCACGTTGATTACATGAATCGTAAAGGGTGGTACATGTACTCCGTTTTTATGCAGGGGGAACCTTTTCACCGATGTGATGTGTACATCGGATAGCCTGGACTCGTGCATGGCGCCAGGGTTCTGGCAAACTCTGATTTCTATTGCTGAGCTTAGGAAGATATATTGTTCGGAAATAGAATCGTGCAAATCGAAGCCCAGAAATTCCAGTTGTTCTGCGTGGCAACTCAGCATAGCCGATGAAGAAGTGACTACAGAAAGAACCCATGACCTTCAGTTTGATAAAGGGACTATTTATATAGTTTATTTTCATACACATGTACATGTTCATATAGGGGGGCGCAGTGGCTCAGTGGTAGAGTGCTTGACTCGAGACCGAGGGGCTGCGGGTTCGAGCCTCACCAGCGTCACTGCGTTGTGGTCCTTGAGCAAGACACATTTATCCTAGCTTAGTACTGGTTCAACCCAGGAAGACCCGTCCCTGTTTAACTGAAAGATTGTTGATGGGACGTAAAGTATCAAAGCAAACAAACAAACATGTTCATATAGAAAAGATGGGTAATTTATCAAAATCGAAGATCAAATTGTACATATATGATAACAAGTTGCGTTCATGTGCGCAATTTGCACCTAGGGGCAAATGTGCACCCGGGTGCTAATTTGCTCCACCGTATTTGCACCACCTACAAAGGTGGAGCAAATTAGCACCCCGGTGCAAATTTGCACCCGGGTGCATTTTCATAAAACACCGTTTACATGACCAAAATACACCCCAGGTGCAAATTTACACCCCGGGTGTATATTTGCACTGGGGTGTATATTTGCACCGGGGTGTATATTGTGCATATGAACGAGGCTTTTAGAAACTCCAAATGATGTTCAGTCAGTAGCTTAACACTCATAAAATATTCAAGCGACAAGCAAAGACTCTGATCAGACTGCGCGTATGCGCAGGCTGATCTGAGGCTTTGCTGGCCGCACTTACCACATTGTTGGAAATCTTATGCTTTGACTCATATAATAACAAAACACTGAGAGCCACATGACAGCAAGATTACTATGGAAGCAAAGCAATCAGTTCTCTCTCATCAGCAAGCTGATTGCAGAGCTAGAAATGGCATTGCGAACTACAACCCAATGGGCGCAACAATGAATAAACAACAACAGAACCTCCGCCTTAGAGCGAGCAGCGGCTGTGACCACTGTGGGGCTTAAATATATATATATATTTGCAGGCATATCTTCGCCCTAGATTCTGTTGTTCTTAAAACATATAAAGGACAAAGAGAACTACACCCCCAAATCAGGACAACTACTTTCCATATCTAACAACAAGAGTACAGTAAAAACCTGTCTAAAGCGGCCACTTAAAATAGACAAAAAAAAGGTCTTCATGACAAATGGTAGCTTAATGAAGGTCGAAAGTATTGCAGAACGCTCCCCATGGAGCATTCTGCAATACTTTTGACCTGCATTAAGCGATAATCGGTCTTGAAAACCAATTTTGGTCTTCTTTTTGAGTTGCCGCTTAAGACAGGTTTTACTGTATGACTTCAACTTCTTGCAACTCACCGGTATGCATATTATTGTCTACTTTAAAACATTTATTATTCGCGGCATCAAAATTTGGCGATTTTAATAGACTGAAACATCGGCGTAGTTTAAGTTTGGCAGTTACTCAATCTAATACCCTTAAGAAATTTCCTGCCCCCATAGGGGCTACTTTTAAAGGAATGATAATGGGGAGCATGCTCTTTTCTTTAATAGTACGCCCTTTTCAGTCGTGGATTCTACGATGTTGAAACATACTCTACTGTTCAAATTCTGGTTTATCGTTAGAGATACAAACATTCTTTGAGGATGTGTGTCCATTGATTGCTTATTTTGTATTCAACTAAAAGTGAAATTGTATTTTGTGGTCTCATATTTTGGCGATTTTTGTTTATTCCCCCAATAGCGCCAAATAAAAGTATCCACCAAATATAACGCAGCAGGCACACGACCTGAAACCAAAGACATATCAACGTCGATGTGACGTCATGACGTCGCATCGACGTCGATACGACGTTATTTTGACGTCATGTGCCTGCTGGGAAGTTTTTGCAGTCTTTTTCGTCGAGTACTTCTTTTACTTCATCAGCATGTACTGTATTGATAGCTGTACTTGTAGAAATACTGGCTTTGTGGATGGGTTTCAGTATCTCGTTATCACGAGTTAGTTATTCCACTATTACGAGTACGTCAATTCGTATTCACGAGTTATTAATCTCGTAATAACGAGAAAACTACAAATGTTGCTATCCATAATTACTATCTGGATCGAACCACGACTCTCATAATCCTTACGACCGCTGCAAAACTATGTTAACTTGTAAGAATTTACTGTCAACCTATAGTAGTACAATCTGATACGCATGTGTGAATAAAAATCTGGAGGTTGCAGGTTCGGTCTTCTATTTCCGGCAATATTTGGTCCAATACATGAGCTTTTGGAACTCATTGCACATGCTCAAAAGCTGACGTATTGAAGGGACCTTTCATATACGTTCATACTTTGGGGATGTGAGACGCGTGGGCTCTGCAAGTATGCGCATTTGCGTACTCTCATATAAGCCTTCTATACTCGACAATGCGATAAGTTCCACAGTCTCATTGATATTATACAATTATTGACTTCAATGAAGGAGACATAAGGATTTATCTACCCGAAAAAGTGATAATTCACCGAGGCCGCTAGGCCGAAGTGAATATCACTTTTTCTGGTAGATAAATCCTTATGTTTACCGAAATTGAAGTCAATAACTGTTTTCTTATATGACTTTTCATTTAAGAATGAAACTTTTGCTACTTTTACTTTTGTTGATAAAGACATGTTCAACCTTCTATCTAAGACATCTAAGGACTTTCTCACAAGTTTTATCAACTTTTATTAAAATATTATAATTTAGTATTTTGCATTTTCAAATGTAGATTAATTCTCTAAATGGGGAATATAAAATGTTATCATAAAACTGTTTTTACAGTTTGTTTATTCAAACAAAGACAATTAAACAAACAAAACAAAACAAAACTGTTGTAAAAATTCATGAAAGTCTTTAATTTACCTGCTGGGAGGTGAATCAGCAAATCATGTCAATTTCATGCAGCACATGCTAGTTTCACACTCATCATGCTATTTTTAGCTCTCTAGAGGGTAATATTGCAGAAGTGTCAAAAATATTAACTTCTGGAAACTAGTTCAAGCTGGTTTTCATGCTATATTAACTTGTGGACCGGTTTAGACCAGTTTCCAGGTAGACATAGAGATTTATGAAGACAAATTTAGCTAATCAGGAGACAGGATTCTCTCCAATCATATAACAATATACAATAACTAACTTCAATGAGGTAGACATGAGGATTGATCTAGGTAGATAAATCCTCATGTCTACCCCATTGAAGTCAATAACTGTTTTGATATATTAATTTTTAATCATGAATAAAACTTTTTCGAGTTGAAAGTACGAAAGAGGGCAAAGATCAAGAATCGATACAATCAAGTACCACACCTGACCCAGAATAACAATGGGAAAGTAACAAACTCACAATTAGATTTCACAAACGAGAGCTAAGAGGTCAGCCCTTTCCCAGTTGGTGACCACAAGGCAACACTAATCAGACGCGCACGAAACCATAGCAAACACACAACAGAAATAACATGAATGATCCACAAAAGAAGCACCGCCTTGGAATGGTCAGTAAAATATCTTACTGGAGGGCTTAAACCGGTTTCACGGCCCCAACCTAACCCTTAGTTCAGACATAGATGTTTGGTTTGCATGAAAGACCCCTAACTTATCAATGCATCATCTCCTATAAATTATAAATCAAGATATAAAAAGGAGATAAAACAAAGATAATGACTCGACAGTTAATAAATCTGAATAACGTAGCAAAAGAAATTCCTACAGGTAAACCCCGGTGGGCCTGACCACAGCCAAAGTATCAGGCCCCTACCATCTCATCAATGGAGCGCAGTGGCTCAGTGGTAGAGTGCTTGACTCGAGACCGAAGGACCGCGGGTTCGAGCCTCACCGGCGTCACTGCGTTGTGGTCCTTGAGCAAGACACATTTATCCTAGCTTAGTACTGGTTCAACCCAGGAAGATCCGTCCCGCATAACTGAAAGATTGTTGAGTGGACGTAAAGAATCAAATCAAACAAACAAACAAAACCATCTCATCAATAGGTAAGTCTTTAAGTCGGAACCGTCAAAGATTCTGAAGTCCAACCCACCGGCGTGCAATTAAAGAGGAAAGCAAAGTTGTCAACCGTAATTGGGTTGACCACCAAGCATGCAGTCTGTTGCAATACATAAATGTTACAGCCAATCTTTTTATAATGGGAAATTATTTTAATGAAGTGCGCTGAAAATTTATTAGAGCCAACAATCTTCTTCAATTTATACACCAAGTCACCATAGAATTCAGGTTCCGAAAGTCCTTGGCGCAAGAGAGATTTAAAAATCCAACTTGGAATTTAGATATCAAATCATAGTATCGTCTAGAAAATCTAGAAAAGGTTTTGCGAAGTTTATGATACCGATACCGATAACCTTGTTTAAGAAGTTTCTGAGTTAACAATTTATTGTGAGTGTTGAAGTCAGCAACATGGCTAGATGCTCTAGCAAAACGAATGAGTTGAGGGATATAGACTCCATAGTATATAGAGGGAGGATTTTCACCATCTAAAAATGGGAAATTGACGATTTCAAAAATAAAGTCGTCACGTTTATCATAAATTTTGGTAGAAACAATAACACTAGAAATTGATAAATGAAAGTCTAAAAACGCGGCATCGGAATCAGAGGTATTGGCTTTATTAAGTTGGAGCTCTGAAGGTATATATTTGACTCAATAATATCAGCCTGCTTATCATCAGAAAGAGACATCCTAAAGTCCCTCTCATAACAAAACAGGAATAAATCGGCAACAAGGAGAGCACAATTAGTGCCCATAGGAATCCCAACTACTTGTCTATACAGCTTGGTGCCAAATCGAATAAAAATGTTGTTCAACAAAAGGTCAGTGCATCACATACATTTTGACAAGACCATGCATGATATGTTTTAGTTTTTTCAGAAGTAAAAATTGCGTTTCTGTCGTTACATGCAAGGGAAGGAGAGCCTTCTCTATTGAAGGTACTTTCAATAAGACCAATACGTTTATCTTTAATCAAATTATGAGGTAAAGTAGTGTAAAGAGTAGAAAAATCATACGTAGACAAACTGGTCGCATTGAAATCTCTAGCTTTAAGTTTATCTAAAATTTCACCTGAATTTTTAATAGACCAAAACAGAGATTTACCGGATCTCTCATATACCTTTTCACAGTACTTGATAACATGTTTTTAACAGCTGTTAGACATGAGGTTAACAATTTAGAAAGTTCTGTTGTCGTACAAGGACTAGAATTAGCAATACATCTTTCTTTATAAGGATTTTATGGAGTTAAGGTAACCAGTACAAAATAGGAACCCTGTCTTGGTTTTCTTTAGCTTTGACACCAAAATGTAGGGCTGTATGACAACCATGCCCATCGATGACCACCCTCTCACTCAAAGAAGGTTGCAGTTTATAGGCATTGGTGTCAACAAGCTCACTCTTAAGAGTATTAATATAATACAATCGTCAAACAACTACAGGATAGTTAGCAGCTTTATTTGCTGGAACAAAAACATAGTTCATATGAAACCCTGGATACCTCGTTTAAGATGAGGAAAAGAAGATTTATGTTTAGGGGGTAAAAGATGTGTATTACGAGAGTTAAATGAAATACGAGTATCAATCTTCCATTCCTTCAGGGCATCAGGTTCAACATTTTCTCGTTTACACCAACGATAACTGAAGTCATTTAAAGAAGCAGCGATCTCTCTACAACATTTAGGGAATTCAATATTAGAGTAAAGTCTATATTTAGGACCTTTAGGAATAATATTGCGAACTCTAGCGTCAGAAATAACATGTAGATTAGCTGTATTCACATGCCCAGCAGGGGGATATAAATAATTAGAATTTTGACAATCACAGGAGTTAGGAGTATTGGAATCTATATTAATATCAGTTACAATTTATAGTAGACCTAATTGGTCATGTTCAATCTAAGGACTTTCTCACAAGTTTTCGCAACTGTTATTAAACTATTTTAATGTTGTATTTTGAAATTCTGAATTAGGAAAGTAAAACTTAATTATAAAACACTTTTTTACATTTTGTTCATTCAAATAAAGACAGTTGAACAAACAAAAACTGCTGTTAAAGTTCAGTTAAGTCTTTAATTTACCTGTTTGGAAGTGAAACAGCAAATTATGTCAATTTCATGCAGGCCATGCTCGTTTCATACTCTTCATGCTATTTGTTTAGCTCTCTAGCTATAGGGTGATACATGTATTGCAGAAATGTCACAAATATTATCTTCTGGAAACTAGTGTTTGCTGGTTTTTATCCTATATCACCTTCTAGGCCAGTTTAGACTAGTTTTAGGTAGACATAGAGATTTATGAAGACAAAATGGGCCAATCAGGAGACAGGATTCTCTCCAGTCATTTAACAATACCGTTTAAACCAGTTCAAGTAGGACATTCCCCTGTAGTTCACTATATTCGTTGTTATACAAATGTAACTGTATTATATGCAGTGGGTCGGTCATTTATATTTTGGCCTCGACGTGAGAAAACATAATTGTGTTGCATGCAAACAGCAGTAGACCAGTGTCAAGGGGTGGATCCAGATATTCACGTCGTGTGTGTGGGGGGAGGGGTTAGTCCTAAATATACATTTGAGAGAATCCAATTGTCTATTCCAAAGGAAACTAATATTTTCCAGGCGGTTCCATTTTTTCCAGGGGATGGGGGTCCCATTGATTATTCCCATATAAACCTACACCACTTGTGATTTTCCAGGCGGGGTGCGGACCCCCTGCCCCCACCCTCTATCCGCTTGTCTGCGCATCCACGCATACTGATGGTACTGCAGACTATATATTGTAACTCCATGTAAAGTTGCAATATTCTAGCTATTCTTCGTACATGTAGCTGAGCAACCCCGATGACAGGTTTTCTCGCGTCGAGGTCCATTTAACCTTGACATGCTGATCATATGGCTAACTATCAATCTTTTTTGACATTCATTATGCATAATTGGTACATATGTTCCTAGGGAATATGTCATTAGTTGGGATCGTATTTGATTATTTTGGTAATACCCTTGACCAGATGCACATATCGACCACACTACATGCTATTTTAGAGGCCTCCTTTTACTGCCTTTGTTGACAATAACAGTGGAGCTAGAGGTCTAAATTTCAGCCTGAGTAGTTTATCTACATCATCTACATCCACACTTTGTGTACATATATACAAGAAGCAAGGCTCGGCAATGCGATTAGTACATATGTACCAAACCGCACGTACTGGTTACATGCACCGGCACACCTGCATGTACCTACTTAGTTCCAGATCACCGTAGCAAACTGACAAATAGCTGGTCCAAATATATGCATTGAAAATTTATTCCAATCAATTGTACATTTTGAGGACAACCATTTGTCATATCAATATCTGGCTGTTCGTGAAGAAGAGAAGTGTAAACTACAATGTACACACTCACGATTTTGGACCACGGCAGAGCTACGATTCACCCCGATTTGTCAAATCGGGATACATCGGCATAATTCTTAGTAGCACCGTTGCGCCGTCATGATGCACCGGCGTGAGTCGTAGTAGCACCGTAATGATTCTTGAAGAATCGTGGTGATTCGGGAACCTCGAGGACAACGCTACGACGAGTTTAAACGGGGTGAATCGTATTGGATTGTGGGCGTGGCCTAGATCGTAGCTCTACCGTAGCGGGATCGGGATCATTCCTAGTGGCACCGTGGTAGTATTCGTCGTCATTCTTGGGTGTTCGGGGTTAATCGGGGTATCATCTCTCATCAGGATTCACCCCGACTCATCCAGATTCATCCCGATTCATCACGAATACAGTACGACTGTCCTACGGTTATGTCGTGACGCTGCCGTACTAGCATCGTAGTAGCACCGTCTGAGGATTCGTAGAGATACCGTAAGAACGTCGTGAGACATCGTAGGGATTTCTGAACTTTCTGTTTCAACCATCCCGATGCATACCGATTTTACAACATACAATGTTGGTCAAATCGGGACGAATAGTGATGAATCGTAGCCAGAATCGGGAATGTGTAACTGGGGCTTTACATATGTGTATACATGTACATGTATATATACAGTCAGACATAAGTTAAGCACCACCCGAACATTATTTCAGAGACGTTTTTGTGTACAATTTTCTTCAGAAGAACAACCAGTTTGTAATATGTTGTTACCCTTGTCTTCCTTTATCAGAATGTCATTTGGTCATTTTGCTGAATTTCTACGGTGTCCTGTATGCACCAACCCCTATTTTGGGGTGTGCCCTTAAAAGTGTCAAAGCTTAACCCAAAGTGCCTAAAGTTTGAATTCAAATAAACGCAGAGAGGATCATAGACTGAGATAGTTAATCGCGCGTTTAATTTTTTTGCATTTTCACTATATAACATGCCATTCTTTGCGAATCCATAACTTTTAATCTTTTAGAGATATGAATCTGAAATTTTCAGAAAGAACTTGTCCTTGATATTGTAACAATATGACACTTTGATGTTTGGCTCAAATGTTATCCCGTGGATCCGCAATTTCCGTCGCCATCTACACACCATATGCAACCAACCAGTGCGCCAAATATGAACAGCCATTGATAAAAAATGAAGAGACCACGATACGTTTTCATGTATATTTACTAAAAGGTCATATCGGCAATCCAAATCGGAGATCCAAATCCTTCGTTGTCATCTACATGTACATACCGTAGGCAATCAGTGTGCAGAAAACACCCTCTATTGAAAATGTAAGAGGGGTTTGCCTTATGATCCGTACAGACAGTTATAAGTATACTTGAGCCGTGACATTCCAACAATGTGGCATTTTGACAAGTGTAGACTCTGACAAGCCTGTTCAGTCCAATTTTCAGCTTAGAAACCCTAAATGATGTTCAGTCAGTAGCTTAATATGCATAGAATATTCACGCAACTAGCAAAGGCTCTGATTAGACTGCGCGGATGCGCAGGCTGATCTGAGGCTTTGCTGGTTGCACATATCACATTGTTAGAAATATCATGCCATGGCTCATTTGACCTTGACGATTTGATTCCAGAGTCATACTTTACTTAAACGCAAAAGTTTCGCAACTCTTGCTAAAATGCTATTTCCATCTTTTTGAGCCAAATATTTTACTCCATAATATTGTGATAAACAAGTCCAATGATTTGCCGTCCAAACAACATGAAAATCAGACCAGTAAGAATTAAGATTGCCGATCTTCAACAAGAAATGTATGGCAACCCAAATTTGAAAAGTAACAAAGTTACAATACCTTAAATTTTATAAAGTCACAGTGTTACACCACCTTACATTTTATCCGGAAAAGGTGTTTAATCATTATCTGTTTTCAAAAGCAGAAGGACAGACAAATCAAAGCAGGTTATTTAATGCATTTGTTAACGTTCATTACGTCAACGTAAAGCCTTCAATAATTGACGTAATTGGCCGTTAAAGCACAACTGAATATCAATAATCGAGTTTTTAATGCCAAAAGTGAAAGCCTTCAACAAATTGCATAGAAGACAGAAGTATCGCGCGACATAACGGAATAAACTGAACAATTTTGATAAATTGGTTGACGTTAACAAAGAAACGCAGCGACTTTGAGCGTTGATAAACGTTAATTGTTAAACCTTAAAATGTTTTCCGTCAGATACGACATCTGGCTATCACATCGCACCGTTTATTTTCAAATCAAGATAACTTTCTTAATGCTAGACGTAAATTGTTAAAAAAAACACTGACGTCATTATAACGTCAGAACGAAGAGTATGATCAAAACCGATTAATGGTAAATCATTCCGCATTGTGCAGGAGCATAAAATATGATTATATGAATATTTCAACATGGACCATACTGAAAAAAACACAGATTTTAAACGGTTGCGAAACTTTTGCGTTTAAGTATATTAGATCCGAAGCTATGGTTGTCATCAACACATATTTACATTTGTGGCACTGGATGATAAATTTCTTACGTATATAAACATGTAAGCAATCTGATCTTGACTTACCTTTTGACAATCTACTCTTTCCACTAATGTGATTTTTATACATGTTAGACAACCTTGGACTTGCTGTCCAGTCGTGTCAATATGATGAGATCATGACGTTTGGCAATTAACATGTTCGGTATTGCGACTAACATCATAAATCTCACGCAAATGCAACAAATGTCATCGCCAACATGATGTCGGTCAAACGGCTGGTGTGAAAAATGGAATAATATTTTAAAAGGAATATTTTAAGAAAGAAATAGAAAGGAAATACTTTATTTTAAGAATTTAGAAAATAAATTCAATAGGGACAGCTATAGCCACATTGAAGGTAATTATGAGAACAGAATCAATTGTTCAAAATCTGTTGTAGATATATGCCGAGTATGTACATGTAGTGTTTCCAATCTGAGTTTAAATGCGCAACATGTACTACATAAATGTACTTATCTCAAACAGATTTTTTTTAAACTTTAGTTCTAAATGAAGCATTAGCACTGTAGCTGCGACATGCGCGAATCCAGAAAGTTTTGTCAGAGGGGGTCCAACACTGACTTTTTTTTTTAGTTCATGAAATGTAGAGATGATCTAAATGCCACTATAGTGGGACATCATCGGTCCGCCAGCGAAACGCCATTGAAATCGATGAAATATATTTGGTATTCACCTCAAAAAAGTAAATAGCCTCTATTTATTGCATGGCGTTATTTCACTTTCAGATGCGACGTCATATCATATGATAAAGACAGTTTCAAGTATATTTGATCTTGACGATTTGATTCCGGAGTCATACATTAGATCCGAAGCTATGGCGTTTCGCTGGCGTGCCGATTATGGCCCACCATTGAATGCTGGCTTGGTATCTATGTGATTTTTAGGGGATCCTGCATCAATATTGCTAGGAAAAGCTGTGTTTTTGTGATATTTTCAGGGGGGTCCGGACCCCCTGTCCCCCCCCTCTGCATCCGCACATGCGCGCCTTTACTTACATGGTCTCTCTCGCTCTCTCTCTCTCTCTCTCTCTCTCTCTGGCTCTCTCTCTCTCTCTCTCTCTGGCTCTCTCTCTCTCTCTCGCTCTCTCTATCTCTCTGGCTCTCTCTCTCTCTCTCTCTCTCTCTCTCTCACGAATATTCTTCTCGATCTTCGCTGGTTGTCTGCGTGATAGGTTTCAGTTTTATATAAGTCGTTAGTGAAAATTTCAAGACAATACACAAACAACAATTCCTCTGATCTGTATTACCATCTCATGACTTAGCACTGATGCACAGGTTCAAACTTTAATGAGTGGTTACAACCCACCGACCGACAAGTGTTATGCACGTTGCTTAGCAGGCTAGCGTTATCACATCGGATAGGCGGCAATCGAAAACGTTAATACTATCGACGAACGTACGAATGTGGATCAAAAATCGTTAGAAACAGAGTTTGCGATTGCCATTTGTCGCCCGATTGCCGCCTATCCGGTGTGGCTATTCAGATATTTAATATGCGTTAGTATTCCGTGAATTATGAGCATCATTTCAATAGAAAGCAAAGACGGTTATAATGCAATATGCGCACGCCTATATCCACATTTCCAGATATCAAACACAATGATTGAGCGTAAAATTGTGAACACATTGTACTTGCATTTTCTTACCTTTCAATTTAAACACATGTTTAAGTCTCTCAATAGGACTTTTCTTTTGAGTACCCACAACATATGTTTTTGAGACATACAAAATTTGTATTTTTTAGTATATTTTTGTACCGTATCTAGTGGCTTGTAAATATCGCATATACATGTACATGCATAACAGTTTTGTAAGTTATACCATGGGTTGTCCGCCTGTACGTGAAGATAATCATCGAGCATTAGCGAGTGGATTATCTTACGTACAGGCGGACAACCCATGGTATAACTATTTCATACCACCTACATCAGTGTAGACCTTGCACAGCACGGGCTATTTCGTGCTTACATTAGTAAGTTGGTAAGGGTGGTATAATGATATATTCCATCACAAGATCGAAGACAAAAATCTAGACCATCATACAACATAATGTACAAAATAAGCTGACAAATGAGCCGCGACATGAAATTTCCAACAATGTTGTATGTGCGATCAGCAAAATCTCAGACCAGCCTGCGCATACGCGCAGTCTGATCAGAGCCTTTGCTAGTCGCTTGACTATTCTATGAGTGTTAAGCTACTGACTGAACATAATTTGGAGTTTCTAAGCTTAAAAGGAGGCTGCGTAGATTCGTCTGAGTCTACACTTTTCAAAATGCCACATGGTTGGAAATCACATGTCACGGCTCAAATAGGTTCAAACAATCCTGCACGTCCATTCAGTCGTTGTTTTGTGTTGTATTTAAATCATGTAAATGATAACTGTACACGTAAGGCCTACTGCACATTATATGGTTAGAAAGTTGCCAGAATTATTCATGAATTCGTGAATTGAGACTGACTTTCCAGAAAAAATCAGCCTGAAAATACTAAATAAGGCTGATTGTAAGAGCTTTTATTTATTTTTGTTAACGAGTGGAACTATGATTAACAAATTAATCTTGAAATTGTTAGTGTTGCGTACGGAAATATTGCAAATTTTAAGATTTGACTTTCTAAAGTTCACCATTTTCGAAGTTTTCAATTTTTTAGGTAATCGTACGAGTAACATCATATTGTATGAGTTTTTAGTAATTCATACTATCTCGAGGAGAGTTTTTTTCTCGACGCGGCTCACATGATTTTACAAAATGACTTATTCAATATGTAATGTGTGTAACGAGCTACATTTAATGCTCGGAAAATAAATTTCATATCAATTTGCTATGTTTGAAAGATTCCGTTTATAATACGGACATTTTAGCCATTTCCTTCATGAATATTCATGCTAAGCTCCGCCCTTTATGGATAATTATATGAATTTTCTTTCACATTTGTACATAGAACAAAGAAATTACTTGTCAGGTACACTAGTGAAGTATCAAATTAAATCATATTTCCATAAGCAAGCAGAGAAGACCAAGATCAGGCAGCTATGAGCTGCCTGCTCTGGGTCTGCTCTGTTTGCAAAAATGTTAAAATGTGTCTCTATGGCGTAAAGTGTTAAAGTGGAGGCACGATTGAGTCGCGACAGGCTGTTATTAATGACGGGTTTGACATGTCAGTTTAGACAGTTACTAATGACAACTACATTCTATTATATGGTCATCATCGCGAGAACATCTATCTTCGGGGTGTCCGACCAGATACATGTACTCGCACCTACACTTACCTGACTTGCTAGAATTTTGCATTCCTATAGCTCCGTATACTGGCCTATTTGATTTTAGCATTGTGGGTGCATGCGGCATATTTGTTTACCATATTCCCCTTTAAGTCTTTATCCGACAGAAATATTGTAATCAATCTGCGTCATCACGTGTCACTGAAACGCTTGTACATGTATGACCATACGAAAACTTCTTTTCAAAAATGTATAATGAAGAAATAATTATCATTTTTTCGCTAAATACTGTAACCCCAAACATTGTTATGGTTTGTCTATCAAATGTAATGTGATTTCTCCATGGACGGACTATTTGTAGTCCTTTGCCACTTTGAGTAATGCAAACCGCGTATTGAGACAATACCCGATTTCGTAGGTGATGTGTCATAGTAGACAGGTTGATTTAGAAAATGTCAAGCATGCACATATAATGCTACCTAGAGACAAAGGCACACGGCAAATGTGCTAAAACCTCAAACACTTTCTCTTTCTGTTCGGTTTTCAGGGCTGGAGTTCACAAAATGCTTTTCAGAATATAGAAAAGGGAAAACCCTGAGCAGACTCTCTATGCCTTTTGGTCAGGCATCTAGCGTTCAAAACCGCTTAGAAAATTTACCGTAGGCTGTTTCTTAAACTAGACCTATATGAATTTCCCTGTAAGTGGCGAATGTTGTCGCCTATGGCATGTAATTATAACAGTTTGGACACAGGCCAGGTTCGATATAAGGTTTTGTCTGATCTGAACAAAATTTGTTTAGCACTCCGAAGAGAACAAACAGCATACATTTGTTTTTCGCTTTACTTATGTGAATTATACCATTGATTTTTTTTACATAATAGAGCCAGTGCATGAGATTTCCAACGATGTGGTATGTGCGACCAGAAAAGCCTCAGATCAGCCTGCGCAAACGCGCAGTCTGATCAGAGCCTTTTTATAGTCGCTTGAGTATTTTATGATTGTTAATCCGCTGACTGAAACCATTTGGAGTCTCTAAGCTTAAAAGGAGGCTGCAGAGGCTCGTCCGAGTCTACACATGTCAAAATGCCGCATTGTTGGAAATCTCATGAACTTCTTTATATTAATTTATTTTCAGGGTCCAATCCTAGACCATCAAGATGAGACTTAACACATTATATCGCAAGGCGGATGAGAAGATAGGCAGTGTGTTTGCTGCCTATGGCCGCTTTGTCGCCAACCACGCTGTTAAAGTACTCATTGTCGCTATAATCATGAACATCTTGCTGGCTGCTGGGATAGTATGTCTAAAAAAGCTGTCAAGTTCTGATGACATATATTTCCCAACAGGTTAGTTTTACTGTGTCTTACATGTAATCGGCCACTCAAAAATAGACAGGACTAATGTCTTAAAGACAAATGGTAGCTTATTTTAGGTCGAAAGTATTGCAGAATGCTGCAATATTTTTGACCTGCATTAAGCGATAATTTGTCTTTAAAACTAATTTTTGGTCTCTGAAGACAGGTTTTGCTGTATACGGATCGCAATTATTACGCTTTATACCTGTCTTAAGCAGCCACTCAAAAATATACAAAACAGATGTCTAAAAGACAAACGGTAGCTTAATTAAGGTCGAAAGTATTGCAGAATGAAAGCTCTCTAGGAGCATTCTGCAATACTGTTGATCTGCATTAAGCGATAATTTGTCTTTAAAACCAATTTTGGTCTTCTTTTTAGTGGCCGCTGAAGACAGGTTTGACTGTATACGGATCGCAATTATTACGCTTTATACCTGTCTTAAGCGGGCACTCAGAAATAGACAAACAAAGATGTTAATGACAAATGGTAGCATAATAATCTGATGAAGGTCTAAAGTAATGCAGAATGCTCTCTTACAGCATTCTGCAATACTTTTGACTAGCATTAAGCGATAATCGGTCTTGAAAGCCAATTTTTGTATATTTAGAGGCCGCTTAAGACAGGTTTCATTTTTAGCTACTGGGATAGTACGTCTTAAAAGGCTGTCAGGTTCTGATGACATATATTTACCAACATGTTTTATGTGGGTGGCAATTATAACGTTTATGTTACTACATGTAGCTGAAACATGTTAAAGTGAGCTATTGTGACCATATCGCACCTACCTACACAGTGCACATCCGGTGTCCGTTAACATATGTCCTTCTAAACTACTGAGTAGAATGTCTTCACAGGTGCTATGACATGTATTTTAGTGCTCCCGTTTCAAAGATTTCAGTTCCACGCAGAATTCTGGTTTTAATATGGCAACTCAAAGGAAAAACATAGAATTATTCTTATCGAAGACCTACTGGCCCGATGATTTGACGGAAAACAATGTACAGTAAAACCTGTCTAAACCGACCACTAAAATAGACAAAACTCTTAACTACAAATGGTAGCTTTATGAAGGTCGAATGTATTGCAGAATGCTCCCGGAGCATTCTGCAATACTTTTGACCTGCATTAAGCGATAATCGGTATTGAAAGCCAATTTATGGTATTTTAGAGGCCGCTTAAGCGGGTTTTATACTGTAGCTTAAAATGAGCTATTGTGAATTGTAATAGAATGTCCGTCGTCCGGTGTCCATCGCTAGGAAACCACTATGTAGAATGTCTTCACAGGAATGATTATTGGGTGAGATTTCAGTTTCGTGCAGAATTCTGGCAACACAAAGAAAAACTTTAAACTGGCCTGATGATATGAGAACAATGCGGTATAAATGACCCTTTGGTGACCCTCTATCCATTAAAATATTCTTGTTTAAAAAATCCAGAATCGATTTGAAAATAATGCGGCAGTAACGATCGTTCGATGAAGATAGTTCAAACTAGTTTGATGAGTTAAAAAAAAACATGACCGCCAGGCAGAGAGACTAGTTTTGTCCTATACTTAACTTGGACACATTGACGAAATTATTCATACAAAACAACTTCTGTGCAAATTTAAAAATAATTTGACGCATTTGGTCCTTGGGTGACTCTTAACCAAGGTCGTTCAAGTTATTCTGACTCGTTAAAATACAGTGAGCGGGGCAAGTTTTATCTACGTGTATGCTAAAACTGTCGAAATATTCCTGTCAAAAGCTACTTGGCCACTAGGCCCTATCGAAAATAAAAACACACATGAAATTAGGATGATGTTGAAAATATTCGGAACCTTCAAACTAATGGTCGCCAGGGATTTAGGCCAGCTTTACTTTTGCAAATATACGAAATACGACTATCGTCATGTCCAAATTTTTTATATAAAAACTACTTTGACGATTTGAAATAATTTGGCGCATATTTTTCTTAGGTGAGACTCAACCAAAAAGTTTAAAATATCCTGACATGTCAAAAACTAGGTAACAGCTTCAGTTACTGATCAAATTTGAAACATTCTTGGTTTAGATAATATAGTAATAATGAGCCCTGGCACGTACTTTCCAACAATGTCGCATTTTGACAAGTGTAGACTCAGGTGAGCCTGTGCAGCCTCCTGTTAAGCTTAGAAACTCCAAATGGTGATCAGCCAGTAGCTTAACAATCATAGAATACTCAAGCGTCTGGCAAAGGCTCTGATCAGACTGCGCGTATGCGCAGGCTGGTCTGAGGCTTTGCTGGTTGCACATACCAAATTGTTGGAAATCTCATGCACTGGCTCAATTTTACTTGATGCTCAACACTCCGCTACTTTCATCAAAGTAAGAACAGAGCCCTGTGATGCCAATCGGTGATCCTTGGAACGGAGTTTTCTATCTTGCTCTCACACCCATGATATATTCTTGTATTGTATAGCTTTAAAAAATTAATATAACATGATACATGTAATATTTTTTCTGCGTTGTATAGCCACAATGTGCCCCTTACAAAATATGCTCCCTCGAGGATCATTTACGTTGTAGACCCTGTATACACAATATGCTACTCTGAAGATGGGAACAAATTGTGTAGGTCATTTATGATACCTACACAATTTACTCCCTAACTGACCAATGGCGACATGATACCCAAACAGAACGATGTTAGTATATATAGGAAGCGATAAAGCTATGCTTGTAGGCTGAGAATACGGTCGTTCTTTTGTACAATAGTATGTCACGAGCGGATCCAGAGGGGGGACAGGGGGTCCGGACCAACCCTGGAAAATCACAAGTGGCTATAGGTTTTCTTAGAAATTCTGGTGCGGACCTCCCTCGAGAAGCAATTGGACCCCTTGGGTCCAATTGCTTCTCAAAGGAGGTCCGAACTGCCCACTGTGAAATACGTATTTTCTTATCTAAAAGACCAGAAAGAAAAACATACCCCTCCCCCTTCATATGACGGAAGTCTCTGGATCTGCGCATGCATGTGAAATCGACTGTCTACAGTACCGTCTATTTGTATGTCTGTCTAACCATACGGGTGCAATCTTCTAAATGAAATAGCTTATAGTCAGTAGGTTTCACCTCTCTCTTCACCCTGAAAGGTTTGCCCGATCTGTACACTCATCTGTCTGTCCGTCTGTCACGTGTTTGTGTCCGCTGCGTTACCTGAATTCAACCGCTTGAGAAGTACATTTGTATTCCCTACAGTATACTACCGGAGAAGGTAGGATACACAATACATAGTGTACGAAGAGTATTGTAGCTATACAGTGCTTTGACATAAAACGTAATAGTTAACCCATGTCAAGACAATATTTTGTTTCCGTAGGTAGTGAAGCCCGCAGGGACCAAGAGCGTGTAAAGGAACTTTATCCCGACTTGTCTGGTACCAACTACAACAGTTTTCAACTAGCTACACTTGGTACCTGGGCTGAGGTCATCGTCAAAGCTAAGACTGGCAATGTGTTGGAGAGAAAAACTCTGATAGACATCGCTCGGTTGAACATGTTCATTAAAAACATCACCGCCCCCACTGAGAATGATACGTTGGTGGGTTACGAGGACATTTGTGCCAGAACTTTACTCGGCTGTTCAGTTGATGGGGATTTCTTTTTCTCCGACTCTTTCTTGACAGCCCTAGACAACAACAGTATCTCATATCCACTATTTACTTACATGTTTGGAACTAATCACATAGCATCTAAACTGGGAGGCAAAATGGTGATCGTAGGTGAAGGTCGAAATCGCTTCATACGCTCAGCTGAATATATGAGGTTGAAATATCCATTGCGAACAGACGGCGAGGGTTATGCAGATAAGACGGAGCACTGGCTGGCCGAGTTCATTACTAAACTGGACAACTATAGACCTAGTTACATTGATATTTCATATGCTCATTCTAGTTCCCTAGACGAGGAATTGGACAAGAATATAAAAGGGGACATAACTCTGTTCTCAATCACCATTACATTGATGATCACATATGCCTGTATAGCAACAATGTCGGCAAGGTAAGTGTACTGTAAAATATAACTGTAAAGTTGAGCGGATACGACGACTCACCTGAGCATACGTTGATGGTCTATGTATAGCTAAACCCTTAAAGCGCCAAGAAAAAAATGTATCCGAAAATGTCGTCTGCTGAAGTCGTCTGCTGCAAATATTTGTCTTACATTACCGACGAATTAAGTATAGAGAAGCAAACAGCGTGGACCCAGAACAGACTTCTGCTATAGGAGCAGTCTGATCTGGGTCAACTTTGTTTGCCATAGAGGTTACTTAAAATTTCAGCAGACGAGAAAAGCAGACGACTTTTGTTGCGATTGGCGCTTTCAGGGTTAATATGATGTTTGATTTGATGGTTTATATCAAATCTAGATTTGATTTATCATTGTTTCCTCTTGATTTAAATAATTAGTGCTTCTAAGAAAATTTTAGTTATCCGCCAGTCACATTTCCTGTATAACATTTGACCTAGAGGCGTCTTGATGGTGGAACTATTTTACAATGATGTCATATGTCAATGATAGTATTTGAAAATTATAAGTATGGTTATTCTGAAATATGTAATATAAATTTTGAAATATTTGTTAGGTGCCCCAAGGTATCATTCATCTGTTTGACCCCCAGCTTTATCTGATGTATAACATGCTTATAAACATCCACAAGCACAGAACGAGTTGATAGAGCGTCTTTATGTCCAATATGTTATGAAGCTTATCAAAGCCATTTTATCTCAGACGCCATTTTAGAAAACAACGAAGCTAAAAAACGGTTGATCAAGCCGAGAACAAGTGTCAGTACAGTTACCATAGTTAAAGGTTTTGAACTGGGTCGCCATTTAGTGTAACCACCGTTGTGCAATTAAAATTTAACCATAGCTATAAACTTTAATTGGTTAGGATGTCGTATAATATCTATGTTATAGCCTTATCTTTTAAAATGTTTGAATAACTTTTTCAAATTATCAGGAAAATCAGGCTTTGCCACGATTTATTTAACTACATGTATGCACCAAACCATCTTAAATATTTGTTCTGATATCCCTGTTGCAACAGATTTTTCAAAATAACATGCTATTCAACACTCAATTTTGCTAGTCTGCGATATAACTTACAAAAGTCCTTTACGATGCTTATGATACCGATTGTCAGATCATATGCTCAAAGAAATTGTTGTCAATGTTAAGTTAAAACTAAAAGATACTAGTCAATACATGTATATTCTAATTAGTCTTCATATATCTTAACGTATTGATGAAAGCTTCAATAATACCAGCCCTCGAGGTTATAAAACTCGAGTACAGTCTCACACTCAAAATAAAGCGCAATTATTGGCTGCCTGCGGACAACTCACAATAAAACGCAATGATTAACTGCTTGCGGACACGAGTCCGCAAGCAGCCAATCATTGCGCTGTATTTCTAGTTTGAGACTGAACTCAAGCTATATAACATTGAGGCCAGCTTTAATATTGTCTGATTTAGATGATTACCAAACGATCTGTATTTTCTGACATATATGTTTTATTAAAACCCTATGATATTTGTTTCATTCAAAGGCAATCGGTTGTCAATCGCATTATTTGGGAGAATTTACTATATGGGCTAGCAAACTCATTCAAGGGAACAATCAGGAAAACGCAATTATACTCGGCGTTAATGAAAAGTTACCAGTAAGTCGCATACACTTAACATAGGACATTTTAGTTCATTCATAACAAAGAACTGCGGATACTTCAGCACTCAATTTTATGGCATAGAGTCGCATGCATCACCATAATGAAAACGGACCCCAGTTGTAAAGGAAAATGCAAAGTTGTGAAGCTACCTTAATAAAGTTTGATCCTCATTTTTTGTGTTTAATGGGCTAATTCAAACCATTGTGGTGGTGTTTTCAACGAAAACGTCTAGGGCATGTATTGGCATGTTGTCTTCTGAACATGATTATTTCGAATTCTCAAAAAAATGCGAAAAACATAAAAAGCACGTGCATCACGTGCACCATAGTATCAAGGCTCGTGGAACTGTTTTATCTCTCGAAACCAGTCTGTCGTTGTCAAAAGCATGAATGTAAAAGTAGACTCAGGGTAGTATTATATATTTTTCAAAATGTCCAAATTAAGATACTGGTTTTTCACTGACGCTGAGTATAGCTTATATAAGCCTTGATCGTAATTAATCGAAAAACACTGGTTATTTTTATTATTTATTATGTCTACATATTTTGGGGTTGCTAAGCACAATCGGTAACGTTAGTTGAATAGTTTTTTTTTGTTACAAAATATTTATTAAATCCCTGAAATGTTGACCTTTTTAACAACTCTCTCCCCAGATAAGCTTTCTAGCAGAAATCTTCTTATGTATTTCATTTACAATTTCGTATACATGTATCAGGCCTCCAGATAAGGGTGCAAAACTGAAATTAGTTTTCTTATTTCTCAACCTAAACTTTTGTTGTGGGCACTCAAGAACCGTCTAAATGAGACGGTTCTTTTGAGTACCCAACACATTTGTTTAAACTGGATGGTAAGAAAATAATTATAATTTTGCGATAAAAAAAAGTTTGCCTATATAAACCTATATGTATATCCGGCAATTTTACTTTTGCAGCTGTAACTGTATTGGCCAGAGGGTGAATATTGGTTTTGCGGGAACACTGGCGGCAGGATTAGCTATTGCAGCAAGTTTCGGTTTTTGTAGTATACTTGGAATCTCCTTCGTCAGCATAGTTGGAGTGGTACCATTTCTCGTTATAGGTATGTTGTAAGCAATCGGAACTGCCTCGGCCAATTACGCGAAATTCCGTGGAATCAGACCACTGATGTACATCGAGGATCTACTTTGATAACGCGGGTTATAACGTGACACTGGCGTTGAATAATATGACGCTGACGTCACAGAAACCATGTTAACGCGATAACAAGTGTGATTGCAGCAAAACAAACGACTTAAATGAAGTTTATGCTTTTTTTCAATAAAGTATCGCAAAAGCGATATTTTATTGAAAAAATATAAACTTTATTTATTCTGCTGATTAAACTTTTCGGATAATCATAATGATCGATTTTAATAGAGCTGAACCCACGTGCTACAGAACTATTTTTCATACGCCAGTTCCAGCTAACACAAAATGGAGCTTTTTGGTACATAGTACTACATGTACGCGTTATGCTCCTTACACACACACGAGCCATGATTTGATTCTCGCATTGTGGCGGACTTTCCTGAATGATGTTGTTAGTTGTAACACAGGATCATCCATCTATTTATGGTTTGTTGTTTGTTTGTTCGTGTTGATGCTTTATGTCCCAATCAACACTTTTTTCAGTCATGTCGGGATGTTCTCCTGACTTCCTGAGTTGAACCAGTACTATGCAGAGGATAAGGTGTCTTACTCAAGGACACAACGCAGTGCCTCCAATGAGTCTAGATGGAAGTTTTGTGAAGTCGTATAGATTGATACTATTTGGCAGTGTCCTGGACTCGGTATGCATCAACAGCAATACATGACTTGTAGGGATACAAATTACTTTAAAGAGTTCCTTTAATAAGCTGATACTAATATTAATTTATGATAATTCGAAAGAAAATGTGCCTTAATGGAAGCATTCTGCCATGATAACGATTTTCTGAGTTTTCAATAGACTCAATTATCAATATCATGCACCAATATTTGGTACTTTGTAAATTTACTCACAGGGCTCAAATAATCCCTATCTCGGGCAAGTTATCATGGCACAATATGTGTTTCAGCTATTGAAGTTTGACTGTAGTGTGTTGTAAATCAGGAATCTTGTTACGATTCTGTTGTAACGCGTAAATTTGAAAGTTGACACAATGTACTTTTCACACCTAATAACATGTATTATAAATGATAATAAAAATGCTCACATTTTCCTTCAGGTATTGGAATAGACGATATGTTTATTATGCTGTCGGGTCTGGCAGGAGCTCAACATCTCTCTAGTGTACAGGACAAGATGGCGCACACGTTACGCACAAGTGGTGTAGGAATCACCATCACGTCTCTCACAGATTTACTCGCATTCATGGCTGGGGCTTCTTCCAGTTTTATTGCTGTCAGCCATTTCTGTATTTTCACTGGTAAGCATTCTTGTATCTGGAGACGACAGTAAATTCAGATATGTAGTAAAGATTTAGCCCTTTGTAGACCCGGTACTCTGGCAAAAAGTGAAGACCCAGATGATATGCAACATAATGCAGCATTTCATCAGGGTCATCATTTTTTTTCTAAGGGAAGATCGATATTCAGAGAAAAAATACAAATAAATGTGAAAAATATAACCCCTCTACCGTCAATATATACAATGGGCCATCCTGGTTCAACTGTATCAATCTTCATGGGAAATTCCTTCGATCTATAAAGGGTTAAAGTAAACAAGATATCACCACAACCTACAGCAAGGGCGAGTAAATTTAACATGGTAAGACTTGTAAAGTAACACAAGATATCCCAGCAAGTGCTTGTAAAGTAAATCAAGATTTCCCAGCTAGTGCTTGTAAAGTAAAACAAGATACCCAGCAAGTGCTTGTAAAGTAAATTAAGAGACCCCAGCTCATGCTTGTAAAGTTAGTTCAAGATACCACAGCAAGTGCTTGTAAAGTTAGTTCAAGATACGCAAGTGCTTGTAAAGTGAATCAAGGTACCCCGGCAAGTGCCTTTAACAGTTTCGCTGCCAGACGCGACTTAAGTCGAATTTACCGTTCACTGCTAAACGCGACTATAGTCGAAATTTAAAGCACAGTTGATAGCTGTCTATTTTTAACCATTATAAGGGACGCAAATCTTTATTCTTTATTTCAAAATGTTCAGGGGACATATTAATATCATATATGGAAGTAAACGCAATTTTCTGTACAAGAATTGACTTTACAAAAATATTTGGCGGACGTCAAAAACAACGAGAACATGTCCAAGGGAATGACATACAGGACGCATTAAGCCCTTCATCTACTATATTTTGATTTATTTCTGATGAAACAATATAATATCAGAATAAATCCTTATGTTTGATACTTGGTGTAGATGGATGTTTAATCTTTTTTGGTATATAATAGTTATTTACAGACATTTTTCATATTTTCAATAGCTTCCAAAATGGCCACCAACGGTCACGAGTCTATTTTTATTATTATTGGTCCAAATGAACATTTTATATATATGCAACATTCTGTGAAAGTTTCACCGCAATAGGTTGAATGGTTCTGGAGATACTCTGTGTTGTACCCATATATTCTCAATATTCAGGAGTCCTTGAAACATGATTGGCACTGAGGTATTGGTTTTTGAGGTGCTTGGCAGCGAAATTGTTTGTAGAACAAGATTCCCCAGCAAGTGCTTTTAAAGTAAATCAAGATACTCCAGCAAGTGCTTGTAAAGTAAATCAAGATACCCCAGCAAAGTAAATCAAGATTCACCAGCAAGTGCTTTTAAAGTAAATCAAGATACTCCAGCAAGGGCTTGTAAAGTAAATCAAGATACTCCAGCAAGTGCTTGTAAAGTAAATCAAGATACTCCAGCAAGTGCTTGTAAAGTAAATCAAGATACCCCAGCAAGTGCTTGAAAAGTAAATCAAGATACCCCAGCAAAGTAAATCAAGATTTACCAGCAAGTGCTTTTAAAGTAAATCAAGATACTCCAGCAAGTGCTTGTAAAGTAAAACCAAGATACTCCAGCAAGTGCTTGTAAAGTAAATCAAGATACTCCAGCAAGGGCTTGTAAAGTAAATCAAGATACCCCAGCAAAGTAAATCAAGATTCACCAGCAAGTGCTTTTAAAGTAAATCAAGATACTCCAGCAAGGGCTTGTAAAGTAAATCAAGATACCCCAGCAAGGGCTTGTAAAGTAAATTCAAGATACCCCAGCTAGTGCTTTTAAAGTAAATCAAGATACTCCAGCAAGTGCTTTTAAAGTAAATCAAGATACTCCAGCAAGTGCTTGTAAAGTAAATCAAGATACTCCAGCAAGTGCTTGTAAAGTAAATCAAGATACCCCAGCAAAGTAAATCAAGATTCACCAGCAAGTGCTTTTAAAGTAAATCAAGATACTCCAGCAAGTGCTTGTAAAGTAAATCAAGATACTCCAGCAAGGGCTTGTAAAGTAAATCAAGATACCCCAGCAAAGTAAATCAAGATTCACCAGCAAGTGCTTTTAAAGTAAATCAAGATACTCCAGCAAGGGCTTGTAAAGTAAATCAAGAAACCCCAGCAAGGGCTTGTAAAGTAAATTCAAGATACCCCAGCTAGGACTTGAGGGAGCACAATGGCTCAGTATTAAAGTGATTGACTCGAGACCGAGGGGCCGTGGGTTTAAGCCTTACTGACGTCACTTTATGTGTCCTTGACCAAGACACAGTTTTCCTTGCTTAGTACTGGTTCAACTCAGGTAGATCCATCCTAACATAACTGAAAAAATGTTGACTGGGACGTAAATAATAAAATCAAACACCCAAACCAGCAAGGACTTGTAAAGTAAAGCAAGGTACCCAAGCAAGGGATTGTAAAGAAAACCAAGATACCCAAGCAAGTGCTAATAAAGTAAATCAAGATACTCCGGCAAGTGCTTGTTAAGTAAATCAAGACACCCCCGCAAGAGCTTGTAAAGTAGATCAAGATACTCCGGCAAGTGCTTGTAAAGTAAATCAAGATACTCCGGCAAGTAAATAATTGTGTTTAGATAATCTGAAAACCAGTCAAAAAAGCTATTATTATCTCCTTAAATCTATGGAAAGTCAGCCTCAAATTCTTGAAGTCAGGATTAATTCTGAAAACTTTCACCCATGTTATTATTATTATTATTATTATTATTATTATTATTATTATTATTATTATTATTATTATTATACTTCAGGCGTAGCTGTTATCTTCTGCTATCTCAACAATATAACAATAGTTGCGGCCTGTATGGCTATCAATGAACGGCGAGTAGAGGAAGGCCGCCATTTCGCCACGTGTCTGCCTATCAGAGACCGCGCCCAGCTGAAGAAAGAAGACAGATCAGAGAAATTTATATTCTGCTGCAGTGGCTTTAAACCTAACAAACGAGACGATGTTGAGGGCTATTTAGATCGATTGCCCAAATGGCTGCTTCCAAAGCTAGTCCTCAAAACTCCAGTTAAATTTGTGATTTGTCTTTTGTTCGGTGTCTACCTTGCTACATCTGTATTTGGTTGTGTGGAACTAAAACAAGGCCTACAATTTGACCAGCTTGTAGCCGAGAAATCATACTTTTACAAATATTCCCAATGGAAAGAAGATAATTTCATGCGTTTGACGCCTGTTTCACTGGTTATCGACAGGACCTATAATTATTCAAGTACAGATGTGCAAAATGCTGTAGACGATTTACTTTCACATGCTAAGAATGAAGAATATATTTACAGCAAGTTTGAGAACTCTTGGCTGTCAACATACAGGACTTCCCAATACTACAACGACACCTCGGAGGAGAACTTTATCAAAGGGTTGAAGTTATTCTTTATGGATCCATGGTTCGCTCGCTTCCAAAATGACGTGGTTATAAATAAGACGACCAATCAAATTGTATCCTCACGTGTATATGTTGTTTCATTGGATATGAAGGACAGCCAGGAGGAAGGGGAATTAATGCTTAGATCTCGTACAATACCACCTAAATCAACATTATCATGTTTCGCCTTTTCACCAGCTTTCGTTCCCTATGAACAATATGTGGCTATTCTACCGCAGACATTGCAAACGGTTGGCATGGCAATTGTCGCTGTATTTCTTGTCACATGCTTTTTCATGCCTCATCCATTACTTATTTTACTGGTAACCATTGCTGTGTCAATGATTATGGCTGGTGTCTTTGGATTCTTGTATTACTTAGACCTTTCTCTCAGCTCTATAACGATGATACATCTTATCATGAGCATTGGCTTTTCAGTCGATTTCGCAGCCCATATTTGCCATGGATTCATGATTTCTAGTGGCATCTCACGAAACGAGCGTGTCAATGAAGCAATCAACAAGACAGGAGCACCGATATTTCACGGGGCAGTTTCATCATTACTAGGTATTGTTGTTTTAGTTTTCGCTAGGTCATACATTTTCCAGACATTTGTTCAAGTTATGGCGTTGGTTTTGGTGTTTGGTATCTTACATGCGTTGTTTTTGTTGACGATTCTTCTTTCCTGGTTTGGACCACATAACAAGGATATTAAAGGTGAAGTCAACAGTTAGGGTCAAAATAAAGAAAAGTGATAAAACTGTATGGTCTGTTGAAACGTTATGCGACGCAATAGCAGGGACCAACGTCGCATATTTGTCCTATCCCACGTATTCTAAAGTAAAGTACTATATATCAAGTACTTAGAGCAATTAGGATACGGAAAGCATAATGCTGTATCTTGTAAAATGACCACCTATATACATGTACAATAAATACAGGCAGTACTTTTACTTTAGAACCTGTGGTAATAACGTAAGAATGACTCCTCCGGCCGCGAGCATAGTAATTTTTATCTTACCCATGTGCTCTTATCCAGACTGCCACGTGTGGGATGTACATTGATTGTAATGGTAGTGTCGTCATTTTCATACAAAAGAGACTTCATCGTGTATTGTGCTATGACTCGTATAAAATAACTCCTCTGATTGCCTGAAACTAACTTTTACTGACAGATCTTAATGTCTACTAATGACAAATTAAATTTAGCCCAGGACAGGCAGACACCAGACTTGTCAATGCTGCCAATTAGCTAAAAATAGATATTGGAAAACTGTTATCAGTTACATGTATGAATCAAATTTAGCCTAGAACAGGTAGACATCACTTTTGTCACTGCTGCCTAGCAGCCAAATATAGATATTGGTACACTGACATCAGATGTTCCCTCAAGAGAGTGATATAATAGACAAGCACGACTTCTTATGTATATTTCACAGGCCAAATAATTCTAGTTAAGAAGTTGAGCAATTTATGAGAACAGTAATTTAAAAAGATTTGCAATTATATTTGCGAATATCATAAGAGTTTCAGAAACTTGAAAGCCAATCGTTGAAATATTGTTATTTTAGTGCACTATGATAATCTAAGAATTTGAGTAAATCTATATGAAAGACTTGCTATCAAATTAGTAACAGAGAAAAGGTGTCATTTAGAAAAAATGGTGCGGTCTGCAGCCACCCTCGAAAGTGATGTTCATCTTGGCTTCGCCTTGTTGAAAATCACTATTTTCGGGTTGACAAATTCCTTTGTTAACCTCAAAAGAGTGCATCAATTGCATAATGACTAATATCAGCATATTTAGGAACTTCTGGCGCTTTATTAAAATGAAAATGGGCAATTGAATTGTGAGCATCATTTGTGAGAGTATGGGAAAGACAAATCCGTCCGTCGTGATGCCCGTTTGTCATCACTCGGCAATCCTCTTGATGCCAAACGATGATCACTGGGACGGATTTTCCTGTCCAACGATTACACTCATGATAGATTCTTATATTCTAATTCCGAGTTGGTGGTATCAACAAATGATGTACAATGAACCTTCTCGCCACGTGTATAAAACTTGTAAATAGAGCATACAGTGATCAGCATAATGATTATACAAAGACACATGGGCGGATCCAGAGGGGAGAGACAGGGGGATCGGACCCCCCCCCCCCTGAAAAATCACAAAAATGTAGGGTGTCCTAGCTATATTGATCCGGATCCCCTAAAATCACATAGCTACCAAAGCCAGCATTCAATGGTGGGCCATTATCGGCACGCCAGCGAAACGCCATTTCAATGGCGTTTCGCTGGCGGGCCGATGATGGCCCACTTTTAGTGGTATTTCCATCCTCTTCCCATCCCAACTTATAATAATAAAAAAAAAACTAAAAAAAAAGCAAAAAAAAACGTTGTAAGTGTTGGACCCCCTCTGACAAAACTTTCTGGATCCGCGCATGTGACAGACGTTATGATTTATTACAGCAGTCCCTTCATAGCCATTTTATGGTTCATCGGATAAAAGTGAAGAACCAGACCAGGCGCTGTAGCATGCGGCATCTGATCGGGTTCTGCACTCTGGTTTGCTTACAAAATGTACATGTACTATAAACTTAATTGTAAGATTTATATGAAATTGAAACTTACTGCCCAACAACCCTTAAATTTGAAAATGATTCGTCCAATTGATAGGACAGAAGACGATTTAGCATAAATGGGTTGTCCCATTTAAGCCTGGTGTCCTTTTTATGGGACATCAGCAAACATTGTAGAACCAAATAAGACGCCACAGAGCGTGGCGTGGCGTCTGATCTCGTTTCTATACTGTTTGCTTACAGAATGTTCTTTTAATATTTGAATGAAATTGCAACCTACTACCCAACAATCCTTATATTTGAAATGGATTAGTCCAATTGATAATGGTGGGAAATTCCATTACGCATAAATGGGTTAAGCTAATCGCTAATGATAGGTGAACAACTAAACAGTTGATGCCAGTAAAAGGACATAATTCAACTGTGGCATTTAGTTTTACCATGTGACGGATCCATGGGCGGATCCAGAGGGGGGACAGGGGGTTCAAACCCCCACTGAAAAATC
Organism: Loripinus fragilis; assembly: GCA_964019695.1. Classification (NCBI taxonomy): domain Eukaryota; kingdom Metazoa; phylum Mollusca; class Bivalvia; order Lucinida; family Lucinidae; genus Loripinus; species Loripinus fragilis. The sequence continues at coordinate 124,544,065 of OZ026515.1, forward strand.
ACAAAAAATATAGGATTTCTTTTCAATACTGGTCCGGATCCCCCAAAAAATCACAAAACTACCAAGCATTTGATGTTGGGCCAACATCGGCCCGCCAGCCAAACGCCATTTAAATGGCGTTTCGCTTGCGGGCCGATGATGGCCTATTTACAGCCGTATTTGGATCCTCTATCCCCTCAACATAAAAAACATTATCATAATGCGTATGGGATCTACAGACGTTTTGTATGGAACTACGACCAACGGTGCCTTAAATTTTCTCAACAATATCTACATGAAGAACTGGCATTATGTAATAGATAATATTAGAGCGGCGACATGTGATTTCCAACAATGTGGCATTTTGACGAGTGTAGACTCAGAGAAGCCTGTGCAGCCTCCTTTTAAGTTTAAGCAACTCAAGATCATGTTCAGTCAGTAGCTTTAAACTCGTAGAATAATCATGCGACTAGCAAAGGCTCTGATCTGACTGCGCGTATGCGCAGGCTGTTCTGAGGCTTTGCTGGTCGCACATACCACATTGTTGGAAATCGCATGTCACGGCTCATTTGTTCTAGACAAAAAAACTCGTGTTAAGCAATGTTACTATTAAATGTTCAGGGCCCGGAATTACAATGCCTCCTTAAAGTTAAGGAAGACTTTAGTTAAATATTGATTTTTCAGGATGACAAAAATAACGTTTCAAACTGATTAAAATCAAAATAGTTTCATTTTTTCTGTAGATCATAATGATATCTTTTACCAAAAGTACTGCATCGATCCAGGCAATTTATTTAGCATTTGATATATCATGTTGATATATCAATACTTAACTTAAGTCTTCCTTAACTTTAAGGAGGCATTGTAATTCCGGGCCCAGTTCAATATATATACAGATAAGATTCCATTTGAAGATAAGAAATAATGTCGTTTGTGTGTGGTCACATTTATACGTAATTCCTGTAATAATTACTTAAGAATTAAAAAAATTCAACCTTCATGCCATACTATGATGAAGACAGTGGGTGGAGCTAAAGTAAGTAAGGGCGCAAAGATCAGAGATCGATACAATCAAGTACCACACCTGACCCAGGATACCAATGGGAAAGTGACAAACTCACAGTTGACACCACAAACGAGAGCCAAGAGGTCAGCCCTTTCCCAGCAGGTGACCACAAAGCACATATAAACGGACGCGGCGCACAAAGACATAGCAAACACAAGACAGAAAAAAATTCTATGAAGTTCAGAACTTTTCATGTGTAGAAGTTTGGCTCCACCCACTGTCAACATCGCATCATGAAGGTTGAAACATAAACTTTCAATTTTTAAATTTACACTTAATATTTCATGTGGGCAAATATCTTCATTTGCAAATGAAGACAGTTGCAAAAATTTTATTGGCAAATGTAGACTTCCTTATTGTACTATGTTTTGTGATAATAGCTTATCTCGTTACTTGTGCTTGTAGTACATACTGTAGCAGTAATATTATTTATTTTATTGTTCATTTCATCCATGTATTTTAAAAAATAATATTAAAAGTATGAAGATACATCTTACTTATCTCTTTCATTTTAAACCATATAAACCCAGCGACAAGTATAAAAGGCTTAAACACACTACATTTTTCACCATTTATAATCATGAAGTCATCACTTACACTAGATGATATGATCAACAATCCTGATATTCTACTATCAGCAACGAATAAGAAATTTGCTGGTGATATGACACAACAGTATTGTACACCACAAACACCCTCGACGTATATACCTCAAAATGTTCAACAGATGCCACAAAAACAATGGTCTAAGACTCATGTAATAGAAATCTTACTCAAAGAACTCAATGAGTTAAGGTCTAGAGTGAAGAAGTTAGAAGAAAAGTCTCAACAGTGAGCACAACAGCAAACTTTAGAGATACCACCCATCCAGATACCTATAAGACTTAACATTATGACCAATGACCAAGAGACTAGTCAAAACATAAGAGTTGGAAAGGCAACTAAGAAAATTAAAATGACAAAGAAGAAGTGCTAGAAATAACTAGACAATAAACAAACAGCCCTTATCAGGGCTACCAATTCCCTAAAAAGAATACCACTAAAGTCGTAAACAATATACACTAGTTAACACTACAAAGTGATGCCTCTAAGAGTTGAGGTCTTCTCTAAGACGCATAGAACTTAGTAGCCTTGACTATTACACACCATATATCACCGCAAGCTATACCTCCTAAATTGACTAAGTTATTTTCAAAGCTGAAATTGAATAAGTTATTTTATATATCACCACAGCAGAACCTTTAATACCTCTCACATAAGTTATTTCCCAACAGCCCAGGAAACTATCATAATCACAAGCCAGCCAATGGGTATGCTCAGAAAACTATTATAAAGCAGTCAAAAATGACTTAAGTTGTTCCCAATACCCCAGGAAACTATCACAATCACAGATCCAACCAGATTCCAAATAGCCCATGAAACTATCGTAATCACAAACCAGAATAGTCCTCAAATAAACTAAGTGATTCTCAATAGCCCAGGAGACTATTAGAAGCTGCCAAAAATTAATTAAGTTATTCTAAATAGCCCGGGATACCAATACAAGACAGTCAAAAATAAACTAATTTTTTTCACAGTTAGTCACTCAAGCTTACCAGGGTAGTCATCTATGGCCCCATTTTAGCCTGAAAATCCTAAGTTCTTTTCAGCTTTAAAATAATGGGGCCAGAGTTACACCCATTACTACTAACGCCCATGCTTGTGGTTTTATGCAGTCATAAAGTAGGGCATCGGTTGCCCACCTTCTGTTCAGCTACAGTTGGCTTGTGCAAGCCACTGTCAGATCCAATGTTTGGATAGAGAATGATATAATTGAAATATTTTGAGTCTAATCGTAACTTCTGTATCTGATCATACATGATATACACATTTGATATTTATATACTTGAGCCTCTTATCAACGTTATCTATAGACTGTCCATTACGCATAGCTGTAATGTTGGACAGTATCACTAAGAAAGTACCTCAGCCTGAAAATGTTGTCTGCTGCATATAAACAAAGAGGCTCCAGACTTAAATGGTTAAGGTGATTCTCTACATTTTTATTGATATCCACATCTTATCTAGAGCTACAGAATGTCCCATAGCGAAACAGTACCTTTTCAACAACACCCTGGAAAGCTAACAATATTGCCATGCATACGAGATCTATAGCATATAGGAGTCATCACCCTTTTGCAATTGTACAAATGAGACTCGTTATACACCTAGACGGAATCTCAATCAACGCAAGTCTTGGGCCACTATCGGCCCGCCAACGAAACGCGATATTGGTCTGTTTTATATGCTGGCTGGGATGGCGTCGAGATGCATGTTGATTCCTATATGTTCGGTGTACATTTTCACGTGATTATGTCTGGTTATCACAAAATCCGAGCTGGGTAATCACAGTGGATCATTACAGCCGTTTTAGGTAAGTTTTAGCGTTTATGTCTGCATTTAACTTGAAATATATACATCTTCAAAGCAAACCTGTTTTAGCAATCATTCGAAACCTTATATTTACATTTTCGGATTGCCCATGCAATAATCGTATTGTCCGTGCAATACGCTTCGAACATCGAGCTCATACGCCAAAAGTGACACAGGTGTTGTGGTTGACAGCGAGCCACATCCGAGTCGCATGTGCAAAACAATCCTCTTGTTTGCTCCATTAGCTGCCCATGTTCAAGGTGGCTGTTCCTCTTTTCCGTTTTACACTCCGAAAGAACCATTAATACGAGTTCATATTAAATACCAAACTGGTTTGTTTCCTAAATTATATTTTTTTTATATTTTAGATATTTTTAATAAAATGTAAATATAAGCAATAACTTCAAGTTTTGATCTGTTCATGGAATCATGAATACTTCGGATCTCTTGCAAAGTTAACTAGAATCCCTTCGGGCTTCACTTTCTTTGCAAGAGACCCGAAGTATTCATCATAACATGAACATACAAAATTGAATTCATTTCTTAAATGAACAACAGCAGTATCTAAGCTTACTTGCAACGTGCAATACGTCATTAAAAGGCGCTTTTGAGGCATTTTAGAAAACGGAAGTCGTCTAAGACTGTTGTATTCTCGATGACCAAGTACATGGGCAGACTTGATTTAGCTGTTCTCTTTACTCCTTCCACTCCGAACAGGCAGAACAGAAATCAAATGCGCTGGAACACCTGTGCTGGCATACGCCGGAGTACTCCATCTTCCGAGGTGGTGTGGACAGAACAGTCAAGTGACCAGTTCCAAAACAAGATGGCAGAGCACTGTCAACACTGTACTCTTTCCCAATAGGTTCTGATAATTATTCATATCGAAAGAATATGGTCATTAGTAAAATGGATTGAAAGGACATGTATTTTGTCATTCTTTCTTCTTCTTCTTGGCAATCGGATTGGGTTATCATTTTCACAATTCAAACAGTAATCGCTTAATTTACTCCAGAGCGCTCCATATATATAATAGTGCCCAGTTTAGCTTGTTTTAGATGGCTGTTCTGGCGTACTCTGTGTACTCTAAAATTGCTAAATCAAGTCCGCCCCATATTATTCATTGTTATATATACCTAACAAGGTTAGCTTTTTAAAAAAGTTTAGAACCATCACATGGCGTTATACAGTCATTAAAGAAGAACTTTTACAGTGTTTTAATATTGCATTTGCTGAAGCCACTCTTTTCAGTATTTCATGTGTTTCAAGCTCTGAGTATTTTTGTTTTAGTTACATGTAGCGATTTTTACATAGATGATCCATTTGGAAGCGAATAATACACAGGAAATATGCATATTCCAGTAAGACTCTACTCATGAACACACTGAATGGTGGTAGAATTTACCCGCTCCCCAGCAGTATGTCAGGTCGTACAACCGTATTCATCAATCGAAGTCAATGCACATAGTGCCTAGGGGGCATATTGTAACTGACCCATATACAGTCACACTTAGCCTAGAATATCCGAAGGCTCTACTTTTGATCTGGTTTCTGGTTCAGTGGTAAGGTCTCTAATTGGCCTTTTCGTTTTTAAAAGCAATCCGGTATCCAAAGTGTATCAACATCGCTCACGCAACGGTAGCTTGACCGACGGGTAGTTTGAGAAAGAACAGTAAAAGACACTGCTGCTGGGGAGTTAGCAACTTATTAATGGAACAGGCCCGAATCCAACACGCGCCCATGGAAGATCACAAACGTATATCACCATCGTTGACGCGATGGTGAATTAGTGTTTACTATAGAAACTTGACATGAGTATTTAATTTCATCTAAATTTAACGTGTCGCAATGGGGCTGATCGTTGACCAATCACTGGCCACGGGCTTCATTCCCATTAATACACGGCAGCAGAGGGCTTCATTGCCATTCAAGCCCGGTCAAGGACATGATGCTACGGTGGATAATTCTGCATACAATTGAATGAAATTATTTGGAACTGTGTTCTGTAAATGCTTGTGCTTGAACGGAAAGTATATAACCATGACGATATAACATTATTTCCCGTGTATTAACGTTGATCAAGCCCTCGTGTGATAATGTAATGCAGCCCTCACCGCTTCGCGGTTCGGGCTGCAACAAATTATCACACTCGGGCTTGGCAAACGTTAATACACGGAAAAGAATATTTTATCCTCTTATAGATAACCATTCACGAATATAAAAATCGCTTTTGATGTCGATTCATGTTCTTGGTATTTTGTTTTATTTTCAGTGCAAGAGAAAGCGAGACGACAAGATGGGTAAGACGTCTAACATTTATGATAAATGAGATGAGTGATGTCTTTGTTACATGTGTTGTTACTTTTATGTCCCTCATTAGAATAGCCGCAGACCTTCATTTGGATTGTTTCGGAGGTTAACTCTCTCACTTTAAATTGTAGAAGAGTCCATTGTATTAAAAATGGGTGTAGTGTTAGACAAATCCTGAAAAAACAGCGTAAATTGTTGTTTTAACAGAAAAAATGAATTCACCTTGTATAACCCCATCAATGTTAAATAAAAAGAAGAGATAAGTTCTCATTATTTGTGTATTTTTTTAAATAAGTATTACATTATTAGATTAAAGCTCCAAAACTCACGGTCTATAGATTTCTTTACTTTGAAGTACAATACATTTAAGCCTACCCATTTGAAGTAAAATACAAGTATTGTCTTCAATTAGGTAGACATGAGGATTTATCTACCCGAAAAAGTGATATTCACTGAGGCCGCAAGGGTAGATACATGTAATATGCAATTATTGACTTCTATGAGGTAGACATAAGGATTTATCTACCTGACAAAGTGATAATTCACTGCGGCTGCTAGGCCGAGGTGAATATCACTTTTAAGGGTAGATAAATCCTTACGTCTACCAAAATTGAAGGCAATAACTGTTTTGTTATATGACTTCATTTAAGAATGAAAAATTTGCTACTTTCACTTTTGTTGCTAGAGACATGTTTAACTTCCAATCTAAGACATCTAAGGACTTTCTCAAAAGTTTAAGCAACTGCTATTTAAATATTTTAATGAAGTATTTCGCATTTTCAAATGTTTATTATTTCTCTTAATGGGGAATGCAAAATGTTATCATTAAACTGTTTTTACAGTTTGTTTATTCAAACAAAGATAAATAACCAAACCAAACCTGTTGTAAAAGTTCATGAAGTCTTTAACTTACCTGTTGGGTGGTGAAACAGCAAACCATGTCAATTTCATGCAGCACATGCTAGTTTCACACTCATAATGCTACTTTTAGCTCTCTAGAGGGTAATATTGCAGTAGTGTCAGAAAGATTAACTTCTGGAAACTAGATCGAGCTGGTTTTCATGCAATATTAACTCGTGGACCGGTTTAGACCAGTTTCCTGGTAGACATAGAGATTTATGAAGACAAATTGGGCCAATCAGGAGACAGGATTCTCTCAAGTCATATAACAAATCGTTACGTCTACCGAAATTGAAGTCAATAACTGTTTTGTTATATGACTTTTCAACTATAAATGAAAATTTTCTATATTTTTTCACTTTTGCTGTAGAAGTCATGTTCAACCTAAGGACTTTTTCAAGAATTATTATTTTTAACAATATTTTCTTCCATCGTAATTACCACATTTAAAGTACAATACAACATGTGGAAAGGATTCGATCGGAAGCATGAAATGCTTGTTTTGACCATCTCCTGAAATTATTTTAATGTAGTATTTTGTATTTTGAAATGTATATATATTCTCTGATTAATCATAAGCCCTTCTTTACATTTTGTTTGTTTAAACAAAGAAACATAAAGAAACAAAACAAAACAAAACTGTTGCTAAAATTTATTAAAGTCTTTAATTTACCTGTTGGGAGGAGAAATAGCAAATCATGTCAATTCCATGCAGCCCATGCTAGTTTCACTCTCATCATGCTATTTTAGCTCTCTAGAGGGTGATACTTAGAAAAGTGTCAAAATATTAACTTCTGGAAACTAGTTTGAGCTGGTTTACATCCTATATCACCCTGTTGGCCAGTTGAGACCAGTTTTTAGGTAGACATAGAGATTTATGAAGACAAATTGGGAAAATCATTCTCAATGTATGTTAATTGAGATCCAAGAGAGTGATGTTGGATGCAATATATATCACATATTGAAAATGTTGTTATTTTTTGTTCAGACTATTTTCTATAAGTTATCGATAAGTAATTACTGCTACTGTCCTGCCAGCCAAGAGTGACAGTGACGTCGTGTTTTGTTTACAATTGTTAAGTAAAACATAAACTTGTACGCTCCACTTGAGCTAATGCGAATCGACAGATCACGCGTGTATTAATCCTATCCTGCGGATAGGATTAATACACACATGATCTATCAATTCTAACTCCCTGATAGCTTTGTTATCAAAACATGGAGTCACTGTTACTCTTAGCTGGCACGATAGTAGCTATATCAGGTATCTTCTGGGCCGTTTTCCTGTTGAGTTTATTGAAATATGTCATGCTATGATTGTATTGTTGAGCGAGAAACATTGTGATGTTTGAGTCCAATAACTTTTTGTATATTGTATTGTATTAAATGTGGAAGGCGTCAATTCAATAATTTATTATTTTCAGAATGTCAGTACCAGCCAGGCAAATTCTTAGTTACAAATGAAATGAAGAAGAGTTTCGATGAAGATGGTTTAATCATTGTTCGGTAAAACATGTACATGCATAATCCTTGTTTAGTTCATTAATTAATGGTGGCAGTGGATAAATTGAGAACAGAATCCATGATCTGTAACCCTTTGTATACTTATGGATTCTTCCTTCTGGTTTGATACAATAAACTTCGAGAAAGTCCATTGTACATATCTAGGGGTGTCAGGGTAAATTTTAAAAAAAAATTGTATTTTTTTGTCTTAAGATATTTTTTGTACACCCTGATGAAATGCAGCATATCATCTGGGTCTTCACTGTTTGTAAATGTACCCGTTTAGGGGTTTCCTGTATACAAAGAGTTAAAGTTGAACCCAAATATCAGTTATTTGCCACTTAATAAAGGGCGATGTTTATAATACGTTTTAGCCAAAATGTGTGTTGTGGTTTATTAAAAGAACAGCTTCGATTTTAGTTAAGATAGTATGAAACAGAAAGTAATGGTCCTTTCATGCAGAATATTCTCAATAATTATATACCCATTTGATAAGGAGTCATATCGAATCGATTAGAATTAAGTCACGTGATCTTACTAAGACGTTATGTTTTCTCTTTGCTTGCCTTGAAACTATGCTTTTGTGCTTGATGTCATGCAAACTGTGCACAATCTTTGATACTCAAGGATTGACTTAACAACAATTGTTAACTGTAACTTTTGTTCATATGAACTGAATACTGAAAGAGATAATGTTGCAGAATTACGAGTGGAGATCAATACGTTAGTAGAACTCGGGGTTTAACTCACAGATTGGAAGATGGTTTCAACATTATTTTTCAAAATAATCCCCCTTTACTTCAATGCATTTGGCCCATTTTTCTTTTAAGCAGGCTATGCCTTTGAAATAAAAGTCGTCTGTTTGGTCCCCAACAGCCGCCTATACTTCATGCTTACACGATTTTTTTTTCAATAAGAAACAAGAATAAAAAAAAATACACCTGGCACTTCTAAAATTTAAAAGGGACTCGTCTAACTGATAGTATTCGGCATATATGGGATAAACGTGCCAATATGCGCAAACAACCTCTGTTGAGCCTCTTCTGCTCGCTGAATCAATTAGTGAAGAAAAGCTCATAAATACATGACATGACAAACCAACGAAATGAGTTTACGTAAAGCAAAGACTAAGATCACCTTGGGTATTCGCCCAGTCTAATCAGAGTCTTTGCTGTGCACTCAGTGTGTAACTAAAGACTCAATCTTCCTTCATGAGGACAGTAAAGACTCTGGTCAGACAGAACTGATGCAAGGTTGATCTGGGTCTTCTCGTGATACATTGCCACGTTGTGGGTGTTCTCAGTCATGTCGCGGCTCATATTCACAGCGGTAAATGTATACGTCGATTTGGTGGTATTTACGCATATTGCAGGTACTTCATAGACCGGAAGTGGTAGATATTGGTGTATGTTCTACATAGAAAAACATGCCATATGCCTTAAGGACTACAGAATTAGATCAGTTTTAAGTATTCGGCATGCACATGGCGATTTATGTAAGCATTTAGGAATAGATTCGAGTACCGATCTGAATGATCCGTACTCGAATCTATTCCTAAATGCTTACATAAATCGCCATATACATACTGAATACTTAAAAATGATTTAATTCTATAGTCCTTTAGGCATATGGCATGTTTTTCTATATAGTATTAACACCAATATCTACCACTTCCGTTCTATGAAGTACCGGCAATATGCATAAATACCACCAAATCGACGTATACATTTACCAGTGTGATATTATACTGGCTCATTAACGTTTTCCCTTATCTTTCAGGAAGCTCTTGAACACTAAAGAAATTGACAAGATAAAATCATCGATATTAGAGAATGGATTATTCGATCAACATTCTTATAGGGTAGGCAGACATATTCAAGTTGATGTAATCTAATAAACTACCATTCCTTTAATTTTCCAGGTAAACAAGAGAACCTATATGTCTGGAAAATGAAACAAATCGGGAATTTTAGGGAGTATGGAACATATCTACCCGTGTAATTCATATTTTATTCAATCTATTGTTTCATTGGTTTTGGTTAATTTCGTTTTCTATTGTTGGTATTGTAGGTAATGGAATTGCTTTGATCGCTATTCATTAATATCGCACTTTTCGTTACATTTCATTGGTAAGTCTTTTTTTCTATTTCAATCGCTATTAAAGACATATGCGGCTATTTCCAATGCGCATCTTTCCCGCGTCTGGAAACGGGTAAAGTTGTCTGGGTCATGTCTTTCGACCATTAACGGATTCGGATCAACACAGCTTTCCGATATTCTTATGTCATATCGGTGTTCCAAAATTTTCTTGACAAAATAAAGTAATTAAAGTGTGTCCGAAATATCTATTGATATCTTATCAGAACTGATCGTCTCACCACTAAAGACAGATACATGTAGCTCAGTCGAAATCAAACGACGAACACAATTACCCTGGTTACGCATACGATAGTGGCCGAGTCTCTGCTATTTGTAAGGTAATTAAGAGCGGCACACGACCTGACCTCGTGGCGTAGTGGTTAGCGTGTCTGGCTACGAAGCCAGAGGACCAGGATCAATTCCCAGTGCGCACATATTTTCAGTTTTTTTTTTCCTTTCTTTTTTAGCATTAATGCTAAATTGCTTCATTAGCTAGAAAAATGGCATCATCAAAACGACCGGAATGGTTATTCCTAAATTTTTTACATTGAATCACGCATGAAAATATGGGGGTGGGGTTAAATTTGGCCCTCTTGAAAGAGAATTAGTTCGGTGACCCCATATTTTTATCCTTTTTTCTGAAAGGTATTATAATAGTCCATAAATTAAAAATATGTTTTTAAGATTTTCAACATCCGATTTTTTAATACATGATTTATTCTAAAAAAATCCAATGTTCGACGAATTGCCCAAATATATTATGCAGTATCTTGTCACAGCATGGGATAACAAATAAACTTGCACATTCTCTAAAAGGATTAAGGTACGTCATGGGCAATAATTTAAAGTAAAAGAAACAAGCTGTCTGAAGATTACAACCGTTTTAGTTCGATATTTAGAACCAGTGTTGTTATTTAATATTTTTTAGAAAATTCGACTAATGCTGAAAACTTCCATCTTAGATTCTGAAAAAATAAGCACGGTGACATATCGTTTTTATTTTATAAATGGATGGCCCATGCATAAAACAAACTGTATGCAAAGTATTGAACATATTTCAACATGGAAAGTATTTAGTAGCATATGTCCTTAATTTATATTGCACTTCATTACGCGAGAAATGATAGTGTGAGTAGTATACGGGTCGGTGTAGCCCCAATGACGCCTTGAAGTCCAAATCCAAATCAGGGTATCGAATCTAAGATGGCCGCCATCTGACCCCTGTGACCATTGAACCTCTAACGACCCTGTGACGCGTTTGGTTACACCTCAGAGGGCAAGTCTACGCTCTAGACCACGGGAAGGTAGTGTCACATCCTAGATTATCTCCTCCCCTACACATCCTCCCCATATTCTTTCACCTCCCTTTATTCTCCTCTCCTCCTTCTCTTCTACCTTTTTCTCTTGTACCATTGCACTTTTAGATGAAATAAATTACCTTCAATGCAATACCATCAAGTCCAAAGCCCAAATGAGGTGTCACTCAGAGTTCTCTGTACAGAGCCAAAGCGCACATGTTGATACATGTCAGACTATGAACAGACATGCTACATCTAAATTCCTCCTCCTCCTCCTCATCATCATCCACCTTATTCTCTTCCTCCATCCTCCTCTTCATCCTCGTCATCATCATCCTCCTTCCTCATTATACATCCTCATCCTCCACCTACATCTCATCCTCCAACTCCTCCTCCTCCACCTACTTTTCTCCTCCTCCTCCTCCTCCTCCCCCTACTCCTCCTCCCTCCTCAGCCACCACCATCATCACTGTACCCTGACTGTACACCTATGGTATCCCCACTGTATCCTGACTCTATCCTGACTGTATCCTCACTATATCCATATTACCACCATCAACAACACCACCACCTCCACCCCCAACACCACCGCCCACTACCACCGCTAACCACCAGCACCAAACACCAGCACTCTGAGTGATGGCAACCTAAACAGAGCACTCTTAGTGACACCACATTTGGGCTTTGGACTTGATGCTGTTCACAGTGAAGGTTATTTATTTTATCTAAAAGTGCAATGTTACAAGAGAAAAAGGTGGAGGAGAAGCAGGGGAGGAGAATAAGGGGAAGTGAAATAATGAGGGGAGGAGGTGGACAGGAGGAGATAATCTAGGACGTGACGCTACTTTTCCATGGTCTAGAGCATTGACTCACCCTCTCAGGTGTAAATGAATGCGTCACAGGGTCATTAGAGGTCATAGTTGTTACAGGGATCGGATGGCGGCCATCTTAGATTCGATGCCCTTATTAAGATTTGGACTTCGTGACGTCATTGGGGCTAAACCGACCTGTATATTACTAGTGTAAATAAGACACATTTCCGTTTTGGTTTGAATTTATTTTAATTATATTTTATAAACAAACAAGAAAACATAAGGTTGTTTTAACCCATCATTAAATTATTTTAAAGTATACAACCTGAATATATTGCTTCTCACAGATTAACAAATTAAGTTGTATATACGAAGGTTTGAACTAATTAAGAGTCCATGCCAATATGGAGGCAAGTCAGTGTGAAGTTGAAAATATTTTATTGAAAATGTTCAAATAACAGCTGCCATTCCCGACAAAATAGCATTTTTTTCTATGATAAAATTTTAATGTACAAAATGTACCTTATAGCATAGATATTATGCGACAGTTTGCATGTCTGGTTGCATGTTTTAACCCAAACACGGTTTATATGTATGGTTTCCTCTCAAATTGCACGACGGTTGGTCAGGCCTCATACTCAATGACGACCTTGACCATAACTCATCAGCGGGTTGGTGCCTCTTGCTTGTTTTGACTGGGCCAACCATGAGTCAGCTTGAGTTTTTTTTCCTCTGTGGAATATATGTGTGTCAAGAGCCATTTCTTTTGTTTCATTTTGTTAATTTGATCTGATTCTCTGTGGTGAAGCATTGCATTAGTTAGGAAACCTCCATGCCAGTCAAACAATTTTGTGTTTTAACAACAGCAGAATCCAGGGCGAAGATTCGGCCGATAAAATATATTTGTGGCCTTTGGTGGCCTTAGCTGCCGTCCGTTCTAAGGCGTCAACTTTTTTGTAGCTGTTTATTCATTGTTTTATGTTGCTCCCATTGTGTGGCGGTATGCATTACATGTATTTTTTGTATGACCTTGTTTGGTGGTGTGGGTTTCGGCACCCTTTCTGGTTCAGCAATAGAATTGCTGAGGAAGAGAGAGGTGGCTGGTTGTTTTTATTTTAATTGTGTTGTGGCTGTCTTTGCTCTGTGTCTCTTCCACTTTGTGTCATGCCGTGAATTGATCTGCAGTCTGTAATTGTGCCATTTCCTGGTCACACTTCCTTACATTTGCCTAAAGGCTGGTCTCCATTATATGCTTGTATTGCCCAAATACAATAATGTGCAGTGGATATCCAGCTGCGCATTACCAATAAAATTTAAGAATAAGTTGACAACATGCATAATAAAAACATGTTTTGAATTGAACTTGGTTGTTCTAATATGTTGTTTCTAATTAGACACGCGCGTGAAACGTACGAAATATGAAACCTGTGCAAATTGCACAGGTTTCATATTTTGTGCATTTCACCTACTTGTACGCAATTAATATAAAATGATACCTGTTTTATTTCCGCTTCCACCAGATTGTCAACGGGCCCCAGATGGCTCTATGGAAACATCCGGGTACTGATGTAACGGGAATGTTGGGGCGGTGTGAAAAGGTGGTAACTACATGTGAGGAGGTAACTATCAAATTGATATTAACCCTTAATGCGCCAGTCACAACAAAAGCCGTCTGCTTTTCTCGTCTGCTGAAATGTTTAAGAAGCCTCTATGGCAAACAGTCTGGACCCAGATCAAACTGCTCCCATAGGAGCAGTCTGTTCTGGGTCCACACTGTTTGCTTCTATACTTAATTCGTCAGTAATGTTAGGCAATTATTTGCAGCAGACGACTTCAGCAGTAGACATTTTCAGATGCATTTTTTTCTTGGCGCTTTAAGGGTTAACTACAACTTCTGGGGTTTCTATGGAATCAAAGAAAGGCCAATATAAAAGACAAATGCTATCACTGTACAACCAGCTTATTAGATTTTGCTACTCATCGCAAATGTGACCAGCGAAGGCTAAGATGAACCTGCGCATCCACAAAGTCTCACCAGATTCTTCGCTGATCGCATACACAACATATAGAAGATGGCTCATGCCAAGATGTAGGCGTATGGTCTCACATCGTTGTTGCGCACACTTTTAATATAGTGCTTTTTGCGCATATACGACAGTTGAAAAGCTCAAGAATGGTCAATATAATATCTTTTTGAAACTCAAACTTCAGGAGACAACACTTTTTTCATGCTCAACTTAATTGAACATGATATTGTCCTGCTCATAAATATTAAGCTATACATATTGTTGGCATTTTAATATTTATCAGCGTGATAAATATAACATCTAGGAGCTTGAAAGAAAGAAAGGTCTTTATTTTTAGCTGGGTACTTTTTCACGCTTTTGTTGTTGTCTGCTGACTTTTTCGACCCCCCCACTCCCCCTCAGAAAAATCTTCAGTAACACTATCTGAATGTCGTTATCGGCCCCGCTAGCAAGACCTGTTGAGTCATGTGATAAAAAAGATATGATTCAGCTTCTTTGAAATTAATTCTAAATATACTGGGCAAAAGAAACGCTACATGCAAAATTGTTGATAAATTACTCAGAAGGAAATAAAATTAGTGACGCAGTTTAAATATTCATCATGTCTGATAAACAAAAATTGATCACTTCAAATAACCCCGATGCTTTACTCAAGGTTCTGGTCATTGTAAACTCGTGCAGCTCGTGTTTGTGAATCACATGTATAACCTGACAAAACTCTATTGCAGGTTTTTTAACCGTCTGTATATATATAGTTACATAAATGTTTTTCGAGGTACTATACCAAAATATACAATGTACTCCTAATACAACGATATACTTTTTTATCAAGTCTAGTAGGCGAATAAAGCAGACAATGCGATTACAAACTATCTTAACGAGGTCGATATGCACTTGTTTATAATCTATGTAAATTTAAATTTACATTTTGATGTTTTCGACATTGCATCCTCAGTTTTAGGTCTTATGATCTTACTAAACACGTCGGTTACATGTTTTATCACATTCTTAGCCCTATTTATTCACTAATGCCTATGTACATATTGTATATTGTATTTATATACATGCATAGAGGGCCACTTTGTAGACTAGCTAAAGCTAAAAATGCAACTCTCTGGAAATATTGTAAAAATAAATAAATAAATTATTTTGGTTTATTATAGCTGCTTGGGGTTGGTGAATTATATCACTATCATGGGAAAATTCTCCTGAAGGAGCCACAGACCGGGGGAAACTTTGAATGGCATCAGGACTACGGGTAAGGTATAATATAAGCAATACAGACGACATACATTTTAAAAGACTAAACAAGTACTTGAAGTAATGCATATGCCTGTCAGCTGCCCGAGAATGTCTGAGAATGACAGGCAGGCATTCCGGACTCAGGGGAAAGGGTTACGCTTAGTGTATCTGTTCATGAGTGTCTGGATGGGGTTTAATGATTAGAGAATAACGATGTTATTTTATAATGATTACAGAATAAAGAGCAAAACATTAATGATGAGAGAATATAATTATCTTTTTTGAATGAATATCAGAAAAAGTAAAATAATAATGAATAATAAGTTTTAAAAGAATAAAGAATATATACCAAATATGACTCCAAAATTGAGAAGCTGGATAGCCTAAGATATCGACCAATAGTTTGAAAACCCTTGGGAATATAAATTTGCTAATGAGACGTAAGTATATAAAATACCATTTTTAAAGTATATTTAAATTATTTTTATGAATAAGCAAATATTTTAATGAGAGTAAATAATGGGCTTGTTTTTGATTAGAAAATATCAGAACCACCCCTCACACATCCAGACCCTCATCCATAAAGATATAGAGCTATTTACACACTGATACCAGGCTACATGTTTATAAATTTAGTTTACAGACGCGTACGAAAACAATAATTTTCTTATTTCTCAACCAAAAACATATGTTAAAACTGATGGGTACGAAAATATTTACAATTTTACGCTCAGATATTTTTGTTTATACCAACCTATGTAATTATAGCAACATAACAAAAACAGGACTAAACTCGATATTGTATCATAAACTGATAACTAACAACAGCAGAGTCCTCACCTTAGAATATACCCCATCCGCGCAGTCTGATCAGTCTTTAATGGGCACTGCCGGTAGTCAAGCAAGCACAAAACTAAGACCCTGATAAGACATTTCGGATGTGAGGTCTAATTTGAATCTTCGCTGTTCGCACATGTTTACTTGTACTTTATGCTGGATACTGATTCTTTTACTGTCTAGATACTGGTACAACTACTGCCTAAGACCTGATATGATGGCTGTGTTTATTGCAGTTGACGAATGTACTCAAGAAAATGGAGGACTTGTGGTGAGAAACGCAAATTTTATTATGACAGGTTCGACATGAATGTGACTTTTTGGGTAATTTTCCAGTTTTATGACTGGATATTTTAATAGTTTACAATATAAGCAGAAAAACGAAAATGCCAGTTTATAGCTAGTTTGTAGACATTATTTCAAACACAATGCAAGAAAGAATGCCAATCTTCTCTAAGGTATTGAGATCTGCCAATCAACTTAGTTATTTTCCTAGTCGGGTTACACCCTTTCTTTGTCCTATTTGTGGCTCTTGTCTCAATGCATACGCATAATATCAGCATGGGTCTCTCTAAAAGAAAAAGCAGACTTTTTCAGCGCAGTTCATTAAAATAATTTCCCATTATAAAAAGATTGCCTATAATATTAATGTATTGCAACAGACTGCATGCTTGGTGGTCAACCCAATCACGGTTGGCAACTTTGCTTTCCTCTTTAATTGCACGTCGTTGGGTCGGCCTTCAGACTCTATGATGGTTCCGACTTAAAGACTTATCTATTGATGAGATGAGATGGTAGGGGCCTGATGCTTTGGCTGTTTGTCGGGCCCACCGGGGTTTACCTGTTGGATTTCTTTTGCTCCAGTATTCAGTTTTATTTACTGTTGAGTCCTTATCTTTGCTTTATCTCCTTGTTATATCTTGATTTATATGTTTAGGAGATGATGCATTGATAAGTTAGGGGTCTTTCATGCAAACCAAATATCTATGTGCCTTGATTCACATCTGAATTAAGGGTGAGGTTGGTGCCGTTAAACCGGTTTAAGCCCTCCAGTAAAATATTTTACTGACCGTTCCAAGGCGGTACTTCTTATGTTTTTGTTCTGTCTTGTGTTTGCTATGTCTTTGTGCGCGTCTGTTTATATGTGCTTTGGGGTCACCTGCTGGGAAAGGGCTGACCTCTTGGCTCTCGTTTGTGGTGCCTTCTATGAGTTTGTCACTTTCCCATTGGTATCCTGGGTCAGGTGTGGTACTTGATTGTATCGATTCCTGATCTTTGCACCCTTACTTACTTTAAGTGTGATTTGTTTTCCTACCCATCTATCAATCCATAGTTTTCGGATAATCAATAGAACCGTCTCGCTGAGATCCTTTTATTAAACAGAACTGTCTCACTGAGACAGTTTTGTCATGTATCCAAAAATATGTTTTGGCAAAAATAAGAAAAATAATGATCTAGCTTCAGTTTAACGGAGCAATAAGATTCGCGCGGATTGTTTTAACCCTTAAAGCGCCACCTATACTTTGCAGCAGACGACAATTTTAAATTTTGCTGTTTTTCAAAAATAACAAATAAGGCATGATATTTCATGAGAATCGTCTGCCTCTTGAAATATCATACCTTATTTTTTCCATAATTAGAAAAGATGTCGCAAAATTTGTCGTCTGCTGCAGTTGTGATTGGCGCTTTAAGGGTTAATACATGTTACTTTCTAACAAGTGTTGATAATTTTGCAGCTATTGAAAGGGTCTCATAAATGTGGTCGAGTAGAACATGGGCTTACCGCCGGTCAACAGGGAGCTAATATGGAGAGAGTTGAACACATCAAAACACGCTGTGACCTCCTGCTTACTGACCTTCAGCCAGGTTAGTTAATTTATAACCCATTTAAGACCAATAGGCTTTCTGATCCTAGTCAAATGAGCCAGGCCATTTCCAATTTAAGGGTTGGTGATGGTATTTTCATATTCATCTACACCATGCAAGAAAATTGTGTAAGCAAATAGTAGGCACCCTAATCGGATGCGGTATCTGATCTGGGTTTGCACTGTTTTCACATATCCCATAAAATGATGCTAGGATTATATGGGTTAATTTCAGCAAATTGTGTTTGCGGTGATAGTTGTGGACGGGACTTAGCATCTGTCCGACTTCTTCAAACGGTTCAAATCAAGTGGTAACAACAAATATAAGCAAACTGATTTGTGTGTTCTCACGTGGAGAGTTTGCCATAGATTCAGTTCGTCTAAACTTTCTAAGACTACATGGAATATCACCCCAAGATACCTTGCTCAAGTGACTGTCTCCAGGAGCTGCTCATGAGGTCACCTTACTTCCTTGCATTTAGATGGGTCAATTCAGGCCTCCCGATAAGAGTGTGTATTGGAAAATTATTTTCTTTATTTGTCATCCAAAACATATGTTGTGGGTACTCAAAAGAACCGTCTCGATGAGACGGTTCTTTTGAGTACCAAAAACACATGTTTCAATTAATGGGTAAGAAAATAATTAAAATTTTACGTAAATAAAGTAAGTAAAGTTTCCTTATCTGGACCTATAGTCAAACACCATGTTTCACTTGGTTTTGCACTTTGGGAGTTTATCACAGTCATTCTGGGGTAAATTTCAGTCATTTCCACTACAATACTGTTTCTTCTACCAATAATCACACCACGGATCAGATCTCATTTGGCGCGTCATTTGATTAGACAAGAAAGATCATCGTCCAAAAATGTGTGTATGAATGAGAAATGCTTCAATCACACACTGCAGACCAACCCACGGTATCTTGAGGAAGAGGCATAGAGCACTAACTGCCGAATAACAGCAAAACGACACTTAAAGTAAAGCAACAAGTACTCTCTTTCCCAGTGACATGATTGCAAAAATAGAAAGGACAATCAATACTGCACAAAAAGGACCAAACACACACACACACACACACGCACGCACGCACGCACGCACGCACGCACATAATGGGAGCAGCAATAAACAATGAATCAACATAAACAACAGAACTACCCCCTTAGAACGGACAGCAGCCGACCTGGTCATATCCTTGCCTTTGATTATGTTGTTGTCAAAACATGAAATTTGTTTAGCTCACATAGAGACTTCCCAGTTTATCCAATGTATAATATTTATTATAACATGGAAACAGTCAAATCAGTTAACATACTGTGACGAAACGAAGACATAACTGGGTCCTGAAAAACACCAGAACATGCAGATGTTGGCTCTATCTTTGATAGGCACTCTATCAATAACCACTAAGGCCAAATAAAAACATACCTGTGTTTAGGGTAACCCAACCCTACCTAAATTTACTGGAGAAAGCTAGATTTTTTTCAGGTTTTCTGGAAAAAAATATAATTAATGCATTTTGAAAGGCGAAATGCCTATCAAAATGCATAAAATGATTTTTCGATAAAAAATAATTTAAAATAAATGTGTGCCTACACTACCTAAAATTTTCAGACCATTACCCAAAACTCTTATATTTTTATTTGGCCTAAGTTGGGATTTGTCCAAAAAATGTGCACATGCAATGGTTTTGTAGCTTCTCAAGATGTTTGCTTTGGTTGATCTTGTTGAATGCCACAGGCCGTCATTGACTCAACTAATTATGGTTTTCTTGACCTTTTTCAGACCAATGGAATTTTCCATGCTGCTACAGTTACATGTAGGACGATCCATTGTATATATTCAGGGGAAACAGTTTATAATTTCCAAAATTATTGTATTTCTTTTACTGATGATATGTTTTGTCTTAGCAAACAGTGCAGACCCTGATATGCGGCATTTCAACTGGGTCTTCAGCGTTTGCCAAAGTATCCGTTTATGGGTTTCTGGTCTACAAAGGGTTAAGCGTTGACTGGCTGTGTGTTATGTTTATTGTATCATCAGAGTTTATTGATTTGATTTGATTGTTCACTGTGATGAAGCATCCGAGCAAAATGAACAATTTATTTAACAAGACAAGAATATATGGTGTAGAATCAGTTGGTTGATATATACTGTAGATTAGGAACTTTTCGCGAAAAATTTATTTTCGCGAATGGCATTAAAAGATACATAATACCCCTATTCCACACAGGCCCTGAATCCTACGAATTGACACAAATTGACAAATATTTGGATTCGTGGCTGAATCGTACTCAGTTCGTGAAGATCTTATCTGATTCGCACAGTTCGTAGTGAGTTCCTGCAATTCGTAGGTCTATTGGGAATTCGGCTCAAAAGTTTTGAACTTTTCAAAACTTTGGCCACGAATTCCCAAATTCGAAAAGTCGTGTGTGATTCGTATCAAATTCCTAAGGCATTCTTGGGCATCGTAACTGAATCGTAATCGATTCGGAGGCGTTTTTGGGCATTCGTAGCTACTATTAGCTCATTCATGGGGAATCAGGAGATTAATACCCCTATTCCACACAGGCCACAAATCGCCTGAATCGCCACGAATTATTTTTTTTTATTCGGGGGAGGGGGGGGGGGATTCGTGAGGTTTCATTTAATTTTTTCTCCAATCGTGATGTCAGTCAGTCCCGATTCAGATACGATGTCGTTACGAATATTTGGGGAATCCGCTCAATTCGGCCGGAATCGCGCAAGAATTCATTACGATCAGGAAAATAACATTAGAACTTGCTGCACGAAAGTTAAGGAACCAATTACGAATCAGTTAAGAATATGCCGAATGCAGCACGAATTTGGCACGAATTAACAGAAATCCGCGGCGATTCGCCACGTTTCGCGAGATTTTCTCTCACGATAGTTATAAAAAAGGCCCATACATGCTTCGGGGCATCAGTTCCAAAATGAATGTTCCTCGTAATGCAGCAATAGAATTGATCCTGCAACTTGAGTGTTGAAACGGCTTCTTATATAGCTAGAAGAAAACAACTGCGCTAAAACCGAGTGGCCCTGACCCAGACTCTGTGACTTGGAACATATGGCAGTTCGCCATTGGTAAAATCACCAGCCAAGAGCTACAGACTGATCTTAATTGCGCTCCAGAATCTGCCAAATCTGTTTCAACATCTAGGGCTGCTCACATGCGCGTGACAGGGTAATTAATCTTAGGTAAAATTCTTCTACCATCTCTTCCTTGGTTTTATTGCTTGGTTTAATCTCCCGATTCCCCACGAATGAGCTAAGAGTAGCTACGAATGCCCAAAAACGCCTCCGAATCGATTACGATTCAGTTACGATGTCCAAGAATGCCTTAGGAATTTGGTACGAATCACGCATGATTTTGCGAATCAGGGAATTCGTGGCCAAAGTTTTGAAAAAATCAAAACTTTTGAGACGAATTCCCTATAGACCTACGAATTGCAAGAACTCACTACGGACTGTGCGAATCAGTTAAGATCTTCACGAAGTGAGTACGATTCAGCCACGAATCCAAATATTTGTCAATTCGTGTCAATTTGTGGGATTCGGGGCCTGTGTGGAATAGGGGTATAAGCCAAGCAATAAAACTAAGGAAGAGATAGTAGAAGGATTTCCCCTTAGATTAATTACCCCGTCACGCGCATGTGAGCAGTCCAAGAATGTGAAACAGATTTGGCAGATTCTAGAGCACAATCAGGATCAGGGACTAGCTCCTGGCTGGTGATTTTGCCAAAGGTGAACTGCCATATTTTTCCAAGTCAAAGAGGTATGGTCAGGACCTCTCGACTTTAACGTAGTTGTTTTCTTCTAGCTATATAAGAAGCCGTTTTCAACACTCAACTTGTAGGATCAAATCTACTGCTGCTTTACGAGGAACATTCATTTTGTAACTGATGCCCTGAAGCATGTATGGACCCTTTTTTATAACTATCGGGAGAGAAAATCTCGCGAATCGTCACTGAATTCTGTTAATTTGTGCCCAATTCGTGCTGCATTCGGCATATTCTTAACTGATTCGTTATTGATTCCTTAACTTTCGTGCAGCATGTCCTAATGTTATTTTGCTAATCGTAATGAATTCTTGCGCGATTCTAGCCGAATTGAGCCGATTCCCCTGAATATTCGTAACGACATCGTATCTGAATCGGGACTGACTCGTAGAATGTCACGATTAGAGAAAAAAAATAAAGAAACCTCACGAATCCCGCCGAATAAAGAAACAATCAATTCGTGACGATTTGTGGCCTGCGTGGAATAGGGGTATAAGTGATGTGAAAAATTCGCGACTAAGGCAAAATTTACCCATATTAATTAACAACAGAGTGATTTTGCCATTTCTCAAGGGTTTTATTTTCACGAAACTTTGCATATGCTTAGTCTGATCAGAGTCTTCACTGCGCTCAATGGGTAAATAAACACAAAAGTTTTCTTCGGTTTCTTCATGCGAATAGTAAAGACTCTGATCAGACTAATCTGATGCATGGACTCGTGACACACAGCTATATTGTAGCTCATATAGGCATCTTGCATGTAGAGTACACAATGGGGATGGAAGCATTGCAAGAAGGTGTAAAGAGAAAAGGGATACGTTGAAAACCAAAGACATGGTTTCGTTTGACTTAATTGTTTATTTTATTCTGTCCTATAACTATTTTACAGGCGATGCAGTCTTTTTCCATAGCAATGTACTGCACAGCAGTGGGCCAAACTTGAGCTCTAAACGACGAATGGCGATCAACATATCATATAATGCAGCAAACAACCAGCCTTCTGAAATCGACATTTGCCCCCCTTATACAAAGATTAACAAGGTAAACTTAGAAAATAACTAATTATAGCTAGGTTCTTATCTGACTCTTTTTTTTTTGCTTCCATGTAATATAATAATATAAATGACAATACAAGTAAGACGTAATGATAATTTTACAAAGGGTTGTGACCAGTAAGATCCAAAGCACCATGCTAACACACAATACCTATCTCCACCAAGCGAGTATGTATAACCAAGAAATATTACGCTCAGATCACAGACCAGCCCATGGTATGATGGGGAATAGGCATAAGAACAAGACAAAGTTGCACACACACAAACTGAAGATAACAATTTAACAAATCAACCAGCATTCTCTTCCTCGTGGAGATGTTTGAAAAACTCGAAAGGGATCAAACAACTATATCACAAAACCAGGATGAAACACAAAATCCCACACATAATGGGAGCAACAACAAACATTAAAATAACAACAACAAAATCACTACGTTAGAAAAGACAAACGCCAAAGCCACTTGAGGGAAGGCTTAACAATATTTTACCGAAAGCTGCTTCACTCTAGATTAATGATTAATCCTTGTTGCTGTTAAAACACACAAATTGTTTAGCTTGCATGCCTGGGTCCAGAAAATTATTGAACACACAGTCAAGGCTAAAGAATATCACAGTTGAGCTTTGGTGGGCCCAGCCACAGACAGCATAAGACCAAATATCTATGTGTCTTGATCCACATCTGAATTAAGGGTGAGGTTGGCGCCGTTAAACCGGTTTAAGCCCTCCAGTAAAATATTTTACTGACCATTCCAAGGCGGTACTTCTTTTGTGGATCTTTTATGTTTTTGTTCTGTCTTGTGTTTGCTATGTTTTGTGCGCGTCTGTTTATATGTGCTTTGTGGTCACCTGCTGGGAAAGGGCTGACCTCTTGGCTCTCGTTTGTGGTGTCTTCTGTGAGTTTGTCACTTTCCCATTGGTATCCTGGGTCAGGTGTGGTACTTGATTGTATCGATTCCTGTTCTTTGCACCATTACTTACTTCAATCCACAAAGATGAAAGCGCAAGTGCGTATGGTCAGGAAATGCCACTATCACAGATCAACCCATGGCATCGCGAGGAAGAGACACAGAACACTAACAGTCGCACAACTGCAAGAACATAAACAAAGTGAAGCAACGAGCTCATCCTAAGTCAGATGATTTTACTACCAGAAAGGTTAAGTAAGTACTCCAATACAAAACAACGACCAAACTAAAAAACTACAAAAATTATATTTGGATTTACATTAACCAATAAATCAACAACAACAGCACCACCGCCATAGAAAGGACAGCAGCCAAACCCACCTGGGGGTCTTAAATCATTTTTAATGCCAAATCTTTATCCTAAATTTAACTGAACCAAAATGCAAAAACAAATGTTTTTCTCGCGAGGAGGCTTCCTAACTTATGTAATGTATCATCACAGGGAAACAATCAACTTGAAATCAAATTAACTTACTGTGATAAAACAAAGAAAAAGGCGCTTGACTCACAGACAGTCAGAGCTATAAACAAGCCTAGATGAGCCTAGTCACAGCCAAAGTAAAGTATTAGGCCAGGATCTTCATTGAGTCTGAGGCCTGACCTATCGTCTTGCAAATACAGAGGAAATATTAACTACAAACCTTGATTGGTTTTGCAACTAGGCATGTAGACTGTCATATAATATCCATATTATAGCCTTCTGGTTTATACTGTTTGGATATCGTTTTAAATAGATCAGAAAATGAAGGTTTTCCAATGATTCCTTTTAGGCTATATGATTTTATAATCTAAATCACCAACGCACTCTCGTTCAGATATCCTCTGATGCAGGAGTTTTCATTTGACAATCAACTCTGCTGGAGTGCCTGCTTTAGAAGTAAGAAAATTCTTCACAAAGTCTATGAATATTGATAGCCTTGCTTAAATAACTTTAATTTAGCAGTCAAAGACTATTGTTATTGTTGAAGTCACTTACATAAAATTAGAACACACTCTCCCAAACTGAATGAGTTATGAAATATGAATACAGTCGTGTTCCCCAACATTGCGCACTAGCCTTAATGAATGACACATTTAATCAGATTTAATCAGATAAAAATCATATTTGATAATATCTAGTTGCTTTTTGAAGGAGAAAAACATGAAAATGCTTACAGTTTATGCTTCCATTGCTGAGCAGGGGTGGCTTTCTGCATACATTGGCTAGTGTAGTTAAAAAAATTCTGACCTCAATTAAAAAAGCACAGACTTCAAAATATTTACTTTGAATCGAGTTATTGATGAAGTAAATTGCTGTGAACAATCTGGTGTTTCTTTCACTGGTATATCTGAAATTATAGAATTTTGTTAATGAGAACTTATTAAGGATTCTGGAGAAAGTGTGCAATCTCAGGGGACTATTTTATAATCCTATAACACGGGGGTGCTCACTTCAAATCAAAGTTGCTATGGATCGGAAAATTATTTTCGATATTGAAATCCGTGTAAATAAAGTATAATTATGACTTACCAATGGGTATTAATTGTGCTCCTCTTGTTGCAGATTTCTATTTCTAACGATATTGTTTCTGCAAAAATTTGTGATAATCGTGACGATATTTGATTTTGAAATTGTCAATTTCCCATTTATAGACGGTGATGTTCCTCGCTCTACATCCTATTGAGTCTATATATCTCAACTCATTCGTTTTGGTAGAGCATCTAGCCATGTTGCTTACTTCAACACTCATAATAAATTGGTAACTCAGAAACTTCTTACACAAGTTCAATGGTATCATAAAGTTTGCAAAACCTTTTCTAAACTTTATAGACGATAATATGATTTGATATCTAAATTCCAAGCTGGACTTAAATCTCTCTTGTGCCAAGGACTTTTGGAACCTGAATTCTATGGTGACTTGATGTATAAATTGAAGCCGACTGTTGGCTCTAATAATTGCAACAGACTACATGCTTGGTAGTCAACCCAATCACGGTTGGCAACTTTACTTTCCTCTTAAATTGCACGCCGGTGGGTAGGACGTCAGACTCTATGACGGTTCAAACTTAAATACTTATCTATTGATGAGATAATAGGGGCCTGATGCTTTAGCTGTTGTCAGGCCTACTGGGGTTTACCTGTTGGATATCGTTTGCTAAGGTATTCAGTTTTATTTACTGTTGAGTCTTTATCTTTGCTTTATCTCCTTTTTATATCTTGATTTATATGCTATAGGAGATGATGCATTGATAAGTTCAGGTTTTTTTCATGCAAACCAAACATCTATGTGTCTTGTTCCACATCTGAACTAAGGGTGAGGTTGGCGCCGTGAAATCGGTGTAAGCCCTCCAGTTTAATACTTTTACTGATCGTTCCAAGGTGGTACTTCTTTTGTGGGTCATTCATGTTGTTTCTGTCTTGTGTTGGTTATGCTTTCGTGCGCGTCTGTTTATTAATGCCTTGTGGTCACATGCTGGGAAAGGGCTGACCTCTTGGCACTCATTTGTGATGTCTAATTGTGAGTTCGTTACTTTCCCATTGGTATCCTGGGGCATGTGTGGTATTTGATTGTATCGATTCCCGATCTTTTTCGTCTTTCTTACTTTGTTTTGTTTTGTTATGAGATTGATAGGTATTCGACCAGTACTCGAATCTATTCCTAAATGTTTGCATAAATCGCCATGCACATACTGAATACTTAAAAATGATTGAAGTCAAAAGTCCTTGTGGCATATGGCATGTTTTTCTATATAGTATTTACACCAATATCGAGCACTTCCGGTCTATGAAGTTCTGGCAATATTCGTAATTACCAGCAAATCGACTCATACATTTACCAGTGTGCTGACTATGTGTGAGTCATGAGCATTTGTGCTTTGTTCATCAGAGCGTGTTAGTTTGATTACTATAACATGTTGTTTCTCTGTTCTGGTGCAGTGCAATAGTTAGGAAGCCTCCATGCGAGCTAAAAAATTTTGTTTGTTTTAACAACAACAGAATCAAGGACGAGGATGTGTTATCAGTAAAATGCATTTATGTCCCACCAGCAGGATAGGCTGCTGTCCGTTATAATGTGGTAGTTCTGTTGTCATTGGTTCATTGTTGCTCCCATTGTTTGTGGGGGTTCTGAGCTGGTCCTCGTTTTTTTTCATTCAATACTTAGTTTCCAATTAGTTTTGCAATCATCTTGATGGGGAAGAGAGCTAAAGAAGTTGGAGCCAAATTTACGCCAATATAAAGGTAGCATACTGCTTTGGATTGCGTCTGCTATATTCTATAGTGTCCACTTTTATATGAACCCGAGTATTCAAAATACCTAAACTGTTATCTGCTTTGTTAATTTATTATTTCGTTTATCGTGACATTATAAAGAGATGTTTGTTCAGAGACTTATTACCAAAATGCGCCTCTTCCTTTGCATAC
Source organism: Loripinus fragilis (assembly GCA_964019695.1). Taxonomy (NCBI): domain Eukaryota; kingdom Metazoa; phylum Mollusca; class Bivalvia; order Lucinida; family Lucinidae; genus Loripinus; species Loripinus fragilis. The sequence continues at coordinate 124,571,676 of OZ026515.1, forward strand.
ACTGTTGCTTTTTGCCTCGGCAATTAACAACGTATTGGCAAGGGAATATTCTGTCAGATTATACAATATGTTTACAGAATTCTGTTTACTGCTTTAAGCATATCATCTAAGATATATTTTGATTTGTTCGCTCAATTGATATAGGTGCGTCTGTACAAATATTCGGGACGGCTCTAGTATTATTGGCCGTTTTATTATGGAAACCACATCTACCGGTATATGTATAAATCCGAAAAATAAACACATTGAAGGAGATATGTTTTAGGTTCAATTGTTCTCATTTCGAAAATATACAATTGGAATTGGGCGTATATTTCGTTTCGTGTAATGTTACTTATTTATGACAAGATGTGTTATGAAATAATAATAATGAAACACTTTAATGGTCTTTAATGTGAAAATGAAAATCTAAATTTTAATAGGATACATTTTGATCATGCTGATCAAGGATATCGGTGTTTAATATAAGTATTTGGATACCTTTGCTCATTCTAAAATGTGAGAAATTCAATTTCTCTACCTAATCGTTGTGACGAGATAGCAAAATCAGACTGCTTCAACAGCCTGGCCCTGAGGTTATATTTTTACATGCTCATCACAACCGACCATAAAATTCCAACCGCTAATAAAAACTAATTTGATAAGAAATAAAGACATTTCTTGCTTTCAACCTCTCAGATGTATTAATCAGGCTAATGAATCTTAAAATTCCAACAATTGTTGGCATTTTAAAATTTATGAACATGATTTATTTCATGCGCAGTTCAGTTGAGCATGAAAAACGTTATATAACCTCAGGGCCTGATTCTTATTCTATATGACTTATCTCTTTACATTATGGGTAATCTTGCGTGCTTTTTGTCTTCTGCTGATTCTTTTCTAAACTTCTTTCAGGAATACCGTTAAAATGTCAAACAGTTTGGACTTAGATAAGGCCAGACTAGGGCCCTAGTCTGGCCTAATCTGGGTCTAACTGTGAAGACTTCAAACGCCATCGCAAGCAGACAAAGAGCTAAATACATTTACAGTTAAGAATACAGATTAAATTACACAATCAGTGTAGATCCGATTTATAAGCTCGGGTCAGAATATAAATATATTGTCATAAAATGCTCTGAATTGTATCATATTTCATAATGTAACGCAGGACAATGGTTCAGATTATTGAAAGGGCAATATATCCGACGGTACTTCAGTTTGTTTGAACAAATTTTATTACAGTGAATTGAAAATTGACAAAAATGGCGGCGACGAGCTATCGCGAAATTAATATTTTGAAGTGACATCTATACATAACGTCTTTTTTGAAAATTCAATATTTACAAATTTGAAATGATAAATTTGTAGAAAAAACACAGCTATATACATCGTTATTTGTATTTTATCACATTATGGAGATAACAGGCTACCAGTTCACGGGGTCGGGGGATTTTGGGGGCAACATATTATGATTAAGAGGTCAACATTCATATAAGTTGTCATATAAAATTTGTCTGAATGAGTGTTATAAAATGTCCCTTGAAGCACCAAGAAAAAATGCATCTGAAAATGTCGTCTGCTGAAGTCATCTGCTGCAAATAATTGCCTAACAATACTGACGAATTAAGTAAAGAAGCAATAGCGTGGACCCAGAACAGATTGCCTATAGGATCAGTCTGATTTGGGTCCACACTGTTTGCAATAGAGGCTTCTTAAACATTTCAGCAGACGAGGAAAGCAGACGACTTTTGTTGCGATTTGCGCATTAAGGGATAATACCTAGTGCAAAAATGTGGAGACTGGCTGTATTTAGCTTTGCAAACAGCTAACAGCATATGGAAATTATGTTTGGAATAAGAGTGAAGCCCGGAAAATGCAGGATGTATCCAGGATTTCTGGAAAGGGCGTTCATATGTTTAAAAGTGTGGGGGTTCGCTTTGCTGATATTATATCTTAAACATCCATTGAAAATGAATGTAGTTGGTCCCACTGAAACCAAATTATTTAATTGTCATAAGATATTTGAAAACAGGGGACAGAGAGGGGGTATCAAGCGAACCCACAGAACCACCTCTGGATCCGCCACTGAAATGCGCTTTGCAGTTTTCCGGGCATCACTCATATTTCAATCGTGATCTTAAGATGCTTTAAGTAACATTACATCGTAAAATACAGTCTCCGCATCGTGAACTTGTTCATATTTTACAACACACATCCAAACATAGTGTTTCATATGGAGAATTCGAAAAAAAAGTTTACCACTAATACACAATATGTTGCCCCCCTCCCCCCCTGCGTGCAATGGAAATGACATCAGAATTATAAAAATTATTTTTATGGTCAATATTTGAAGATTAAACCCCTTAAAAGGGCTTTATTGTTTAGTAATATAAACCATCAAATGCATACCCTTTCTATACGGAAGAATAATGCTGTCATCATTTTGAACGATTCCTCGTGTAGTGTTTGCATATCATTGGAGAAAAACTTCACAGGGAAAATGGATTTACACTGTCTGCCGCTTCGTTATCAAATTTTACACTAACATTGGCGTTTTCACATTTAGGATAAGAATGTACAGATGCAAAGGTATCCAAATATTTGAGGCAAGTTAACAGAGCAAGAATTCAACTTCTGGAGAGAATAAGTAATACATTGTAGTTATAACATGGTTTGTCCGCCTGTACGTGGAGATAATTCATGAGCTTTAGCGAGTTGGTTATCTCGCGTACAGGTGGACAACCATGGCATAACTATTTTATACCACCTACATCAGTGTAGACCTTGAACATTACGAACTATTTCGTGCTAAAATTGGTAAAGGTGGAATAAAAGCGGATTTTGTGACTAAAAGGTATACATAAGAATGTACAATACCACCAAAGTTTATTGTGATAAATTATAACTTTGCGCAATGGAATAAGAGGTTAATGGATATACAGACAGGGATAAAACTTAGTGTACTTTCGATTTCAAATTGATCTCTTAATATATACGTGTGTGATTTTATGGATAGAATATTATACACAAGAACATATATTATAAGAATGTATCCGATAGAACGATGGAGTATAAATATATCATACAGATTTCCCTGTTGATTTGGGATATAACTCATACAATCTAAAAGATAAAGTGGACAGTTACGTAAAACAGGCATAACAATATGTCGCAAACATCGCTTGGGTCAGCTTCGAACACTACTCAACCAAAGCGAACTACCGCACGAGTGGCACCCCAAGGTGGAGAACCAAAGGAAAACAGAGATCCGAATGATTTGAATCAACATATTCACGTAGACTTCTCGGATATTCTCGCAGAACCAGACACCACACACTCCCTCGACTGTGTGTGGTACTGTTCCGAAACACTTTACTCGTGTTGCTTAGAATGTTGGTACAAATTATTTTCTTTTTTCTGTGGTTGCTGGATTGCTATTTTCTGGGCCTGGGAGTTCGTGCCGACGTTGTTCGCACATGTTTGGTTCCTAACACCATTCTATAAGGTGGTTCAAATTGTTTGCGGTTACTGGTGTAAATCGCCATGGTTTCTGTGTGTGAACTGCTGCTGTAGCCCAGTAGCGAGATCATTCGCGCCATTCTTCCGGTTCTGTGGCAATGGCTTGAGGGAACCGCCAGATTCACCAACCCTCTTTCCACGAGCAAAGCGGCGCCCTCGGTATGAGCCAAAACCAGATGAGCCACCACAGTGGAATGTCTCGGATAGAGGAAAAATAGCAAAATCTGTGAAGCGTCAGTTGGGACTGTTCTAAGTTAATAAAAAAAACAAGACTAGCTACTGTAAAAGACAGTGCTAAACGAACCGGAAGTATTTCGGAGTACAGCAAAACCATCTAATTTATTTATTCTATTGAAAGTAAACGAGTGCTGTTTGTTAGCATGACATACAATGTACTATATGAACATCAAAATACAACCTAAGCCTAATTCTTTGTTAATTAAAGGTATTTTTTTAACTTCTTGCTTGGCAGTTATTCTACATAGCAACTTTTATTACCCAACCGTCAATATACGGAGTAATTGTCTATTTTTTGCTTTTTCTATGAACTATTGACTGGTCAATAAATTTGACTATTGACTGGCACTTTACCATGGCCTGGTTCCCGCTTCGCTGTTCAAAACACACAGGCGCTTATCGAGATGCGCGACAACGATGCTCGTACGGTTCGTTTATGAAATAAGACGTTGTGCAACAAAGGTGAAAATGAGCCATGCTGTGGCAACTTTAAACTCCAATAACTTCGTTGTTTATGGTCAGAAACATAAAGTGTGGATGCTGTTTTCTTTTTTAGAACGAGCAGAACCTTTGAGACAAAAATTGAGCAGATTTTGTGATTTTTTTGTTTTGCAACAACACCGCATCGTCTACAGCAAGTCCATTCAAGAAACGCTGCTCAGTATTTCATCAAAAGGGTTGGGTAATAAAACAGTTTTTCATGCCTGCTTGTAGTATAGTCAAATTATTACCACTCGCTACCGTGGACGACCTGATGCACTATTGCACTTGGCCTTCGGCCATGTGCAATACTGCATCCGGTCTTCCACGGCACCTCGGAGTAATAGTTTGGACTATACTACAAACAGGCATGAAATAAATGCATAATATTTAATACAAGTATGAACTTTCATAAAAGCGCGCTCTACGCGAAGCATCTTTTGGTTATTCTGAACATTGTCAATCCATTTTTATCAATAGAGCAACGAAGCTTTGTGACAGACATACAGACATATAAACGGACAGGAAGGCAAACAGTTTGACTGCTGCCTGAGCTCACAGCTATTGGGGGGCTGGTGAGTCGCTCTAACCTCCTGAGCTCCCAAGGTGTACCAAAATCACTACATCTACTTTCTATGAATTGATTAATCCGGGGTATTTTAAATTGGGTATGTCGCTGTCTTTTAACAAAGGGCAGCGATGATTTGACAAACTAAAAAATTTTATCAATCTGCCCGCCCGCACGTCCGCCTGTCTGTCTTCCTGTATGTCGGTCACAAACCTTATGTTTATCTAACTTTAAAGCTGCATACTCTGTAACTATGAACATTTTTCGAAAAAATTTATTTTCTTTTTAAATCATTTGTAAAAGTTGAATTAAGTTATGTTTTCACAATAAATCTGTTCACTAGAGCGGAAAACTGCACGGAAAAGTGAATTATCTTATAAAACAGGTGTGTTTTACTCGTGTCGATAATTATTTGCGTCCCTCCAATAATTATAGACAGTTAAATTTAACATAAATGCTGTTGTTTCGATACTGATAATTTGTTAAGATTTACGAAATTGGTAAAATGTATACCTGAATTTTAGTTTTTTTTTACTGTGTTCTTGAAAAATAGAAACATTAGTTCAAAAATTAAAAGATCAAAAGTTACAGACTATGCAGCTTTAAGCACGACTTGTTTAGAATAACAATTTTATATAATCTTCAGCGTAAGCCAAAATTTTTGCGAAAGCTTATACTTGTGGCAGCTGCAGTTCTGATTGTTTTCCGGTGTCTTACTTCCACTTCCGGAAAACAAACAAAACATTAGTTAGAGGTAGTTCGATCATTCAACTGCAGGTACTGCGGTTAGACAAAAGTTGATCAAACTCACTCTGGTTTAGTGTCACGTGATCACTTATCTATCTTCCTGTTCCTGTTTAGTACGGAAAGCCATGACTGCCTTAAGGTAGGTATCAGCATATTGGCAGGTGCTTTTCATATTACAATGGGTTCATATCGCATAATAATAGGTTAATTTCGTATAATAATGGGTTCATTTCGAATAATAATGGGTTCATTTCGTATAATAATGCGTTCATTTCATATAATAATGGGTTCATTTCGTATAATAATGGGTTCATTTCATATAATAATGGTTTCATTACGTATAATAATGGGTTCAATTAGTATAATAATGGGTTCATTTCATATAATAATGGATTCATTTCATATAATAATGGGTTCATTTCGTATAATAATGGGTTCATTTCATATAATAATGGATTCATTTCGTATAATAATGGGTTCATTTCGTATAATAATGGGTTCATTTCGAATAATAACAGGTTCATTTCGTATAATAATGGGTTCAATTCATATAATAATGGTTTCATTACGTATAATAATGTGTTCAATTAGTATAATAATAGGTTCATTTCATATAATAATGGGTTCATTTCGTATAATAATGGGTTCATTTCATATGAAAATGGGTTCATATCGTATAATAATGGGTTCATTTCATATAATAATGGGTTCATTTCGTATAATAATTGGTTCATTTCGTATACAAATTGGTTCATTTCATATAATAATGGGTGCATTCTGTATAACAAGTGCAGGTGATATAATGATAAGCGTTTTCAATATACCGTCGGGTCAATTTTGCATAATAGCATGTGCAAATTATACTATAATAAGTGGTAAACGCAATATAATGGGTAGATGGGTTCCCAGACATACATGCTTTAGAGTAGCGAAACTGAACCGGAACCAGTGTATATAATGGATCACCTGTTAGGTATTGTCTGCGCAGGCGCGATACTAAAGAATCGACAATCGAAATAAACGCTGCCACAATGCGTTGTTTGACCCCGAGGTCACGCATAAATAGTACAATGGCGGATTGATTTCTAGAGAAAAAATGGCCAGCTTCACGTGCGTTCTTGATTGCACAGTATATAATGTAAAAGAGGCTTTCTGAAACAATTTAGGACTTATATTGGGTAATTTTTTTAGAATTATTCACTATTTTTTTTTTCTAAATAGTTAAAGCGAATTTAAACTAAGAGTTGTTTTTTTACTAAAAAATAAAAAAAAATTATACTGCTAATTTGGGACTTTTGGCTGTGATTTGTACTAAACTAGACGAGTCATAAACTCCTCTTCATCCGAAATAATCAAACATCCAAGCTTGATTTAAGTTTAATTTTTATAATTCAAATAATTCGCAGTCAAAAAAGTGAAGCGGCACAGATGCTATCCGAGGCCGCCATCTTTGTTTGACTAGTGTTTTCAAGAGCGCACGTGAAGCTGGCCGTTTTTTTCTAGAAACCAATCCGCCACCGTACTATTTATGCGTGACCTCAGGGTCAAACGACGCATTGCAGCAGTGTTTATTCCTACTGAAAGGAAGTTGCCACTGTTAGGGAGTTTGTGTGTGTGTGTGTGTGAGAGAGAGAGAGAGAGAAGAGAGAGAGAGAGAGAGAGAGAGAGATTTTGAACGGTTCAACTGCCAATCGCGAAAAGAAGAGCGAGGTTTATAACCGACTGTGGTCTAGAAGGCGTCTTTGGTTACGCTTTTTACATTGTCTACCATTTATATAGTAGGCTTTGAGCTACTAAGGGTTTTGCTCCCCCCCAGGGGGAATTTTGTAGACTGTTATAAGTACCAAAATGTGCTTGCTCATTTGATTTATTCTTTGCTTTACTAGTTATAATCTATTTAGCTTGATTTGAATTATGCAAATGATTAGAAGGATGTGATTTTGTAACCATGATCATCTTTTCATTTGGCATTCATTTAAGTACATTCATTTAGCCATGTATACAATACAATACTAACAATGCAAGGGAGCTTCCTATGTAATATCCCTTTTAAATACATGACTATCAAAGAACATTTAGAACAAAACCTGTGCTGTCATTTTTCATTACTTCACAAAATTGTATAACTAGATGAAACAGATGTTGTTATATTCTCCTAAAATATTTGTGTTATGTATCCCGAGATAAAGAGTATACTGGAAATGCTTTAGATATAGAGGAATTCATTACCATAGGTGATATAACCATAGGTTTGACACCGTGGGTGTTATATATGGTTCAGAAATCACTATTATTTTAAAAAAAATCTTTAGTTTTTGTTCAAAGGATAAACACCTGTTTTAATTCTTCATTTCTCGGTTTTGACCATGCTTAAAATGACTTACAATTTTAGAAATTATTTTAGAAATTGTAAGGTAGCTTTCTTCCTTGATTGTTATCAATATAGTTGTTATCAATATCTGATAAGCTATATATGTATTTTTGGCTTAAATAATGGTTAATAGACCTTACTAAACTACCACATGCTTAATATCATGTTTCATCTAAATTGAACTGTAGACAGTGAGGAAAAATGTCTGGCATATACAATGTATCATTTCATGTATAACTAGAGCAGAAGTCGATGGTACACCATCGCGAATACCCGCTTTCTGACCTATAAGTTCCTTTACCTTGGGGTCAAGGTCACACAAAATATAGCTCAGTACCTTCTACATAATATGACCTATGCACCTGTAAAGTTTGAAGTTAATATGTCCAATGGTTAAGGAGAAGAAGCATTTACAAAAAGTACACTATATGACCTTGACCAAGGTCACACAAAATGTTGTCAAGTGCCCTCCAAATCATATGACCTTTGCACATACAAAATTTGAAATTGCTACGTCCAACAGTTCAGGAGGAGATGCATTTAAAAGAAAGTACACTATTTGACCTTAACCTTGGGGTCAAGGCCACACAAATGCTGCTCAGTATTCTCTACATTATGTTGCCTATTCACCTGCAAGGTTTGATGTTGCTACATCTAACGTTTCAGGAGAAGATGCATTTACAAGAAATAACATAATTTAACCTTTGACCTTGGGTCAAGGTCACACAAAATGTTGCCCAATACCCTCTACATTATGTGACCTATCTAGGTAAAAAGTTTGAAGTTGCTACGTCTAACGGTTAAGGAGGAGATGCATTTACAAGAAATTACAATGTTTGACCTTGAATAAGGGATCAAGGTCACACAAAATGTTGCCCAGTACCATCTACATCATGTGACCTATCTAGGTAAAAAGTTTGAAGTTGCTACGTCTAATGGTTAAGGAGGAGATGCATTTACAAGAAATTACATTATATGACTTTTGACCTTGACCTAGGGGTCAAGGTCACACAAAATGTTACCCAGTACCCTCTACACAATGTGACCTAACTAAGAACAAAGTTTGAAGTTGCTACGTCTAATGGTCAAGGAAGAGATGCATTTACACGAAATTACATTATTTGACCTTTGACCTTGACCTAGGGGTCAAGGTCACACGAAATGTTGCCCAGTACCCTCTACATTATGTGGCCTATTTAGGTACAAAGTTTGAAGTTGCTAGGGCTAATGGTAAAGGATGAGATGCATTTACAAGAAATTACATTATTTGACCTTTGACCTTGACCTATGGGTCAAGGTCTTACAAAATGCTGCCCAGTACCCTCTACATCATGTAGCCTTTCTAGGTACAAAGTTTAAAGTTGCTATGTCAAACGGTTTATGAGGAGATGCATTTACAAGAAACGTGACGGACGGACGCACGGAAGGACAGACAGACAGACGGACGACGGACTGACTTTGGTACAAAATCAATATACCCTTTTTTCTTAAGAAAAAAGCAGGTACAAAAATGATTAAACATATATAAGTGTAAGAAAGATAAGTGATATTATTTAATCATTTAAGAAACATAATTTGATCATTGAATTAAGCTTTTTCTGTGAGTGATGTTTACATATATTTGTTAATCACTTCCAATTGAAAAGACATTTTATGCATTTGGAGTTCAAGTTTCTTCCATTTCATCACCCATACTTTTGTCAGAGTTTAATCCCACTTAAATTTTATGTTAAAAAAGCAATATTTATTGTTACTCTCGCTAATTGAGCCCTCAAATGGCAATACTCTACATCCTCTGGCAGTTTAACCTCATATGATGCTAATACTGCACTTAAATAAATAATGTATTTAAAGAAATGTAACATGTGTAACAGTAATAAAAAGTACCTTAATGTGTTAAACTTATACTTCTAGTCATTTAATTTTAATTACAAGATAATATTGATATGTAAGAATAAGAAACAGTTTGATATATATACACTATAGGATTTCTTATATTTTGGGAGGTAACGTATTAAACTCTGCTTTTGCAGGGTAACACCCAAACACATAAAGAGGTAACATGAATTATTTATGGCGTATGTTATGTGGTTTTAGAAAAGTATAGTGTATAAAACTCCCCCTCAATTATATTTTGGCAGTTCATGGTCTAGTGATAGCACAACACTTAATAGTAGTATTTTTAAAAGTAAATAACGTGTATAACTGCAATATAATAGACTTACGCTGTTTTGATGTACACTAGCTGTTTGCTGCATTTAATTACGTGTTTTTAAAGACATCAGCATGTTGATAAATGAGATGTAGGTATAGGTTTGTATTGCGCAATATGAGTGGAAGCTGTTATAGGGTAACGTAGTTAACATGGCTGTAACACAGTAACACCCCAACTGCTAGAGGTCCAACATGTGTCATTTTGCAGCATATATAGTGTAATTTTAGAAAGTCATAGTGTACAAAATCCCCCCTGGGGGGAGGGGGGACTATAAGCAGCTCACGGTCTATAGATCTTAAAGGTGCGAAAATATCAGAGAACGACCGGACCTGGCCGGTCACGTAGGAAGAAAGGACTAGCGGTGACAAAAAGACCATATACCGATACCTGAAGAGTCCCTAACAGGTGATCCATTATAAGGCTGGTTCCGGTTCAGTTTCGCTACTCTCAAGCATGTATGTCTGGGAACCCGTCTGCCCATTATATTGTGTTTACCACTTATTACAGTATAATTTGCACATGCTATTATGCAAAATTGACCCGACGGTATATTGAAAACGCTTATTATTATATGACCTGCACTTGTTATACAGAATGCACCCATTATTATATGAAATGAACCCACTAACGTACGAAATGAACTTATTATTATATGAAATGCACCCATTTGTATACGAAATGATCACAATATTATACGATATGCGTCCATTATAATATGAAATGAACCCATTATTGTATGAAATACACTCATCATTTTAAGAAATGAACCCATTATTATAGGAAATGCACCCATTATTCTATGTAATGAACCCATTATTATATGAAATGCACCCATTATTATACGAAATGCGTCCATTATTATACTAAAAGAACCCATTATTATACGAAATGAACCCATTATTATATGAAATGCGTCCATTATTATATGAAATGAACCCATTATTATACGAAATGAACCCATTATTATACGAAATGCACCCATTATTATACGAAATGAACCCATTATTATACGAAACGAACCCATAATTATATGAAATGAACCCATTATTATACGAAATGCACCCATTATTATACGAAATGCACCCATTATTATACAAAATGAACCCGTTATTATACGAAATGAACCCATTATTATACGAAATGAACCCTTATAATATGAAAAGCACCTACCAATATGCTGATACCTACCTTAAGGCAGTCATGGCTTTCCATAGTTTAGCCCTTGTCTGCGCATGTCCAGTTCCTGCTGGTCAACCATACCTTTTACTTTGGTCGATACTGGTTCTCCGCATTGAACAAACTCTTAAAAATTAAGAAACCAGTATTTTGTTTCGATGGCAGTGATTGGCTGCCGATTAAATGTTTAACACGTGACGGGAACCAGACTTACCCGGACTAAAGTTCTGTTGAATGATCGAACTACCTCTTAGTCTACGCGATGAGCGCGTCCGAAGTCAATGATGGCTGGTGTGGTTCGGTGGCGTATTGTAAGATATGTAACATATTTCAGTTTAATACCATTTTAATAGATGGTATTATGCCATATATGACCTAGTGCAGAATGTGCATGGTCGTTGTTGACTGCTAACATTATATGAAGGTGACTTCATATTAGGACATCTTCCTCTTGTACGAATTTCATATGCACCTACTTTTTGCTGGGTAATTGACAAAGATCTTATTTAGGAATGAATAGCATTGGATAATTTATAGATTATCATGGATGTCATTCTGCGACGGGCTATCCAGAAGTTCGTGGGCAAACGTAAAGAAAGTAGCACAAATTATTGATTCATCTGAAAATTTACAAGTACATATTTTGATATCACTTTGAACGGTATTCAAAAATTTTCAACATATGAGTACTTTACAGGCAATTGGCTGTAGCCATGTACAACGATGTGCTGCACAACAAAATTTCAATTGACGTCGCCGCGTCAATTTTTCTCAAAGTACGCACCCTCGACACTATGCACCTCCGATGTATAATAGAACGTTTTGCTCTCTGTAAAGGCGGTAACTTTAATATTCATATCTGGGCTCGGTTCGGCTATTCAAGGGAAACCAGGTTCTATTCATAAGTTGATGACGAATTAATAATATGTTTGGGCCGCGCAAACGTGCGTGCATTTCATGAAAATCCTAACCGTATACACACTGAACTCACGTTTATTAACCCTTAAAGCGCATAATCACAAAATGTATGTTTTTTTCGTCCACTAAAATATTTGAAGCCTCATAGACAAATAGTGTGGAGCTATATCAGACTGTTCCTGTAACAGTCTGATCTGGGTCCACAGTGTTTGCCTCTAGACATTTTCAGATGCGGTTAATTTGCTGGCGTTTTAAGGACTAAATAATGTGTTTTGCGTCTATACTGAGGTAATGGCGCAAGATGATACAGTTACTTTTGAATAAAACCACGCCCCATTTTCAGCTTTAACCTATGTCTAAGGTAGACAAGTCCTAATAACGCATTCATTTGGTGCCGCCTTTACAGTAACCAAAATGTCCTATAATATATTCGAGCCATTGAAGCTTTATTGTACTTAGAGCATGGTAACCATGAGTAGAATCTGAGATATTCACATAGAATCTGCTCTCTGTACAATCATAGGCAGAACATGCAAAATCTATCCTCTAGTTTCCCAACAGAGCTCAAATCAATGTTATATGATGAAGTTAAGCTTTTTTTAAAGATAACATCTAATAATACATCTAATAATACGGGTATATAAAGAGCGTAAGGAAAGGTTCGTGGATGCGCTAAATATACTGAAGAAACGTCAAATACATTGTCCCATAAATTGTAAATCCAAAACGATCAAATGAAGGGCATCTGGAAATTGCGTTTTTAAAATTTGACCCCTCCTAAGGAAGCTTTACTTTTGAAACTTTTGTTGTGATATTTATTTTTGATGCTTTCAATACATGTCTTTATTAAGCCGTAAATCATTTTATTAGTGAAACATGCTTTAAATTCACAAGGTACGTTTCCTTTTTTTTGCTTAATATATAAAAAGCCTTTATAGTTGCTAGATATATTGGAACCAATGGGAAATTGATTACATAATAACAAATATCAACGTTAATAGTAGCTGAAAATGGACTCCGTTTAAAATATATGTCATGTGTATAAGTGATACATTGTACATGTATTTCATAAATCAAAGTTACATGGATATATAATAACTGGGTGTTTAAAGCTTTAAATAAGGATATGAGGTATATGTTACTCAAAGCTTATATACCTCATTTTCGATACCATGTTAAGTTTTCTATTAATGATAGTTAATGAGCCAGTTGAGATAATTTCTTATCAAACATCTTTACTAAGTGATATATGGGCTTTAAGTTTGACTTCCTGTGCAATTCGTATGTTGCCATCTGCTACGTACTTTGATACCACATATTGCAAACAATATGGACGCAGATCACACTGCTCCCTTATAGTGTCATTAAAAATGTGCAGCAGACGTAATAGGCAGACAAAGTATTCAGAACAATAACTATATGTATAAGTGTACGCAAGTAATAGTATTCTTTGTTGTATGTAGGTATATATAGTATATTTCGCGTACATTATTTGTGAGCGCAAGTTACTGTGTTCTTTGTTGTCTTGTAGGTATCAGACAGTGCAATTGAAGAGTGCTCGAATATGTCAGACTTCAGTGGTAAAATATTTGTGAAGCCAGAGGACGACAAACTCATCAGATCAAAATAAATAGCCTAAATTGAGCTGCTACATTGATATAGCAATTTTGATCCTAGAGTATTTCACTTTATTTTTTCAGATTCTTTGAACGGTTTAAGTTACTCATACTTTATCACATGAAGTTGCGTCTTGGAATGATATAACGCCATGATTAACGTGTTAATAAGCGTTATGAAATGACAACATCATATTTTAATTTCACTTTTAACTCAATATTTTGGCCAGAGGCCTTTATCAAGAAAAACATGCACTTTGATATCAAGTACATTTGATATTGTTCCGTGTGGAGTATAAATAGAGGATCTCACATGAGTGCTCATTTTTTATAGAATTTATTATACAAGTTGGGGAAAATAGATAAAATGCGAGGCTTGCCGAGCATTTTATCTCTTTTTCGCAACGAGTTTAATAAATTCAATAATACAGGAGCACGAATGTCAGATTCTATTTATCACATGACATTAAAACACTTAAAAATTGCACTTTTGGTGTGAACATATTAAGATTTTCCTTTCTATTACGCAGCGTTATAATGGACGTCATTACGTTTCCCGTAAATCGATAAACCACTAGTGGTTTATTGATTTTAATGCATGGCGTTATATCACTCTCAGACGCGACGTCATGCGATAAATGACTGTTAAACGACTGGAGAGAATCCTTCTCCTGATTGGCCCAACTCGTCCTCATAAATCTCTATGTCTACCGGAAAACTGGTCTAAACTGGCCTACAGCTCGATATAGGATGAAGACCAGGTCAAACCAGTTTCCAGAGGTTGATACGTTTGACGCGGTTCTTATACAGTTGTATCACCCTACAGAGAGTTAAAAATAGCATGATGAGTATGAAAGTAGCATGGGCTGCATGAAATTGACATGAGTAGTAATGGATGTCAACATCCATTACTACTGACATGCGTTGCTGTTTCATCTCCAAACAGGTAAATTAAAAACGTATGACTTATTAATGAATTTTAACAACAGTTTTGTTTTGTTTGTTCATTTTTCTTTGTTTGAGTATACAAAATGTTTTCTTCGTTTGAATAAACAAAATATGAAAAAAAGAAGCTTTTAATGATTTACATTCTGCATTTATCTACCTTTCAAAAAGCAAAATACTACCGAACATTTTTTGAAACTTGTGAGGAACTCCTATTGTTGATCATGACTTCAACAATACAAATCTAGTTACAAAAGTGAAAGTAGAATGTTTTATTCACAGTCGAAACTAAACAGTTATTGACTTCAATTTCGGTGGATACCCTTAAACGGGACGATAAATTTGTTTGTTATATGACTGGAGAGAATCCTGTCTCCTGATTGGCCCAATTTGTCTTCATAAATCTCTATGTCTACCTGAAAACTGGTCTAAACTGGCTCAGAAGGCGATATAGGAAGAAATCCAGCTCCAACTAGTTTCCAGAAGTTAATATTTTTGACACTTCTGCAATATCACCCTCTAGAGAGCTAAAAATAGCATGATGAGTATAAAACTAGCATGTGCTGCATGAAATTGACATGATTTGCTGTTTCACATCCCAACAGGTAAACTAAAGACTTTCATGAATTTTAACAACTGTTTTGTTATGTTTTGTTTGTTCATTTATCTTTGTATGAATAAACAAAATGTAAAAAAAAGTTTTATGATTAAATTTTACATTCCACATTCAGAGAATTAATATACATTTCAAATTGCAAAATACTACATTAAAATATTTTAATAACAGTTGATAAAACTTGTTAGAAAGTCCTTAGGTTGAAGGTTGACTTCAACAACAAAGTGAAAGTAGAAAACTTTCATTCTAAGTTGAAAAGTCATATAACAAAACAGTTATTGACTTCAATTTCGGTAGACATGAGGATTTATCTACCCTTAAAAGTGATATTCACCTCGGCCTAGCGGCCTTGGTGAATTATCACTTTTTCGGGTAGATAAATCCTTATGTCTACCTCTTTGAAGTCAATAATTGTATAATGTCTACTGCATTGCCGTTGCGTATCAAGCTACGATCGTACTACGTTCATGCTGCGTTACTTTTGTTCTTACGGCGTACGTGTGGCGTACATGTATGTGTGGCGAATCGAAGCTGCTACGAACGTGCGGCGATTTTTTTAAAAAATGTTTAAAAAAATCGATGCGCCTTTGCGAACCCTCGCGAACGAGGCGATCGTGCAGCGTAACAGTGGCGTAATACCCCTATTCCACACAGGCCACGAATCGCCCGAATCGCCACGAATTGAATTTTTTCTTATTCGGGGGGGGGGGGGGATTCGTGAGGTTTCATTAAATTTTTTCTCCAATCGTGATGAGCTACGAGTCGTTCCCGATTCAGATACGATGTCGTTACGAATATTCGGGGCAATCGGCTCAATTCGGCTGGAATCGCGCAAGAATTCATTACGATTAGAAAATAACATCAGAACATGCTGCACGAAAGTTAAGGAATCAATTACGAATCAGTTAAAGGGACAAATATTTGAGCAATAATACTGGTACCACTCATTATGACTCTCTCCAGGGGTCATACTGGGCAGATCAAAAGGACAGCCATAATAAGGTGATTATGACTTCCTTACTGGGGCAATAAAGTGGTCCCATACAGGGATCAGGTATTTAAGATAAAATATTGATCTTTATCTTAGTGAATGAAATTGTGTTGCATACAGGTAAGTCCCCTCCTGAGGCCCCATTAATTTTGTGAGATACTGAAACTGTCCCTTATCAGTTAATCCTTTAATGATCTCTATTGGACAGTAATCTTTGTCTTTAAGAATATGCGGAATGCAGCACAAATTGGGCACGAATTAACAGAAATCCGCGACGATTCGACACGATTGGCGAAATTTTCTCTCACGATAGCTATAAAAAAGGACTGTACATGCTTCGGTGCATCAGTTCCAAAATGAATGTTCCTCGTAAAGCAGCAGTAGAATTGATCCTGCAACTTGAGTGTTGAAAACGGCTTCTTATATACGTTAAAGTCGAGAGGCCCTGACCCAGAATCTTTGACTTGGAAAAATATGGCGGTTCGCCATTGGCAAAATCGCCAGCCAGGAGCTACTGGCTGATCCTGATTGTGCTCCAGAATCTGCCAAATCTGTTTCAACGTCTAGGACTGCTCACATGCGAGAGACGGGGTAATTAACCTTAGGGAAAATCCTTCAAGCTGCTATCTCTTCCTTGGTTTTATTGCTTGGCTTAATCTCCCGATTCCCCACGAATGAGCTAAGAGTAGCTACGAATGCCCAAAACAATGCAAAAACGCCCCCGAATCGATTACGATTCAGTTACGATATCCAAGAATGCCTTAGGAATTTGGTACGAATCACGCACGATTTTTCGAATCGGGGAATTCGTGGCCAAAGTTTTGAACAGTTCAAAACTTTTGAGCCGAATTCCCGATAGACCTACGAATTGCAAGAACTCAATACGGACTATGCGAATCAGTTAAGACCTTCACGAACTGAGTACGATTCGCCGCGAATCCAAATATTTGTCAATTTGTGTCAATTCGTGGGATTCGGGGCCTGTGTGGAATAGGGGTATAAGCTTTAGTCGATGCTGTGGCGTGCCGTAGCGTTCTTAGCGGTTCCAGATACGCTGTACGTTCGCAAGCCGATTCGTAAATGTGTAGGAGTAACATTTTACAATGTTTAGGAACATGCGCAAATTCACTTATGCACACTTTCATGAACGTGTGTAAACACCGTATACATGTAATTACGCACACATGAATGTGAACGCAACACCACCGTTCGTTTTATGTAAATGCTACTTAAGCACCTACGTTTCACTCCTTTTATTACTGTACATTATAGTATTTGTTTGCTAATACGTGTACTATCATACAAACAGTTAATGACAGTGACGTAAGGTATATCCCAAAACCCATACAGTCAGCATACAGTGTCGGGTCACCATCAGCTCGCCAGCGAAACGCCATTTAAATGGCGTTTCGCTGGCGGGCAGAATAAGGCCCGCTTTGAGATGTTCACTGGGTTTCTGAATTATTCAAAGATCTACTGATAATGTATTTTATTTGACATCAAAGTAGGAATCTCCTTGTTTAATAGTACTCGCGGCGTTTCCATAATAAAACACCAACAAAGTTATAAAGGGAAGAAAATATAAGCCACTAAACAAATATTTCTAATGATCTGGTGCGAACTAAGTAGGAGATATAAGTACGACACACAATAGACCACTTGATTAAAATAAGTTTAAGACGTCATACAGGTAAAAATGAGTTGCGACATTTAAAATCAGTCAAAAATAATTCAAATGTGCCCCGCTGATCGTCAGTATTTTAATTAGACGAATTCTTATATAATTTCATTGTTGGTCAAAAGTTGACTTGATCTCTGTATGGAAGAAAGTGTTTGCCATGAAATGGTTATTTGTCGATAGCAGAGATTAAGTAGTGGAATAGGGGTATCTTCCACACAGGCCCCGAATCCCACGAATTGACAAATATTTAGATTCATGGCTGAATCGTACTCAGTTCGTGAAGATCTTAACTGGTTCGCACAGTCCATAGGGAGTTCTTGCAATTCGTAGGTCTATCGGGAATTTGGCTCAAAAGTTTTGAACTGTTCAAAACTTTGGCCACGAATTCCCCGATTCGAAAAATCGTGCGTGATTCGTACCAAATTCCTAAGGCATTCTTGGACATCGTAACTGAATCGTAATCGATTCGGAGCGTTTTGGGGCATTCGTAGCTACTCTTAGCTCATTCGTGGGGTATCGGGAGATTAAGCCAAGCAATAAAACCAAGGAAGAGATAGTAGAAGGATTTTCCCTAAGATTAATTACATGTACCCCGTCACGCACATGTGAGCAGTCCTAGAAGTTGAAATAGATTTGGCAGATTCTGGAGCACAATCAGGATCAGTCAGTAGCTCCTGGTAGGTGATTTTGCCAATGGCGAACTGCCATATTTTTTCCAAGTCAAAGAGTCTGGGTCAGGGCCTCTCGACTTTAACGTAGTTGTTTTCTTCTAGCTATAGTAAGGAGCCGTTTTCAACACTCAAGTTGCAGGATCAATTCTACTACTGCTTTACGAGGATTATTCATTTTGGAACTGATGCCCAGAAGCATGTATTGGGCCTTTTTAAAAAACTATCGTGAGAGAAAATCTCGCGAATCGTTGCGGATCTTCGCGGATTTCTGTTAATTCGTGTCCAATTCGTGCTGCATTCGGCATATTCTTAACAGATTCGTTATTGATTCCTTAACTTTCGTGCAGCATGTTCTAATGTTATTTTGCTAATCGTAATGAAATCTTGCGCGATTCCAGCCGAATTGAGCCGATCCCCCCGAATATTCGTAACGACATCGTATCTGAATCGGGACTGACTCGTAGAACATCACGGTTGAAGAAATGTTTTAATGAAACCTCACGAATCCCCCCCGAATAAGAAAGAAAGGCAATTCGTGGCGATTCGTGGCCTGTGTGGAATAGGGGTAACAGGGGTAAAAGAGTAGTGACTGTCGTACATGTTAAACGGTCTGCAATATCGTTTTTGCTGAAAAGAAGAAAAGCACATTTTAATAAAATCTTGATACATGTAGGTGTTTATTGCACGACCCTTTGATGTGCACTATGATCACTGTGTGAGTCAGTCCGTCCGTCTGTCTGTCTGTTAGCAGTTATTTAAATATTACATAACTCTTGAACCACATTTAGAAATACGATCACTTTTTTCCCCTGTTGGTGACAAACGATTGCTTTTTCTTTCAAGCCGCAGCAGTGTGTGCGCGCGCGTGTTTGCGCGCGCGCGCGCGTGCATGAGTGCGTGCGTGTGAGTGTGTGTGTGCGCGCGCGTGTCTGTGTGTGTGTGTGTTTCCGTTGCTTGCTTCGTTTAGGTTTTGACGTTCACACAATACGATTAGAAGTCATGGCATTAATTCAATCATAACCTGATTATTGGAAGTGGTATGCCCGGGGTATGGGACGGGTATATTTTTGCTCTCGTGGCTGAAATCCTTCAAAGTAATATGACCCCAAAACAGTAAGGTCTGTGCGATTTCGCTTTGGGGCGTCCCTAAGCATGCGCGGATCCAGGGGGGGGTGCAGGGAGATCGGATACCCTGTGGAAATCCGAAAATATAGGGTTTCTTAGCAATACTGGTAAATCACAAAGATACCAAGCCGGCATTCAATGTTGGGCCATTTAAATGGCGTTTCGCTGGCGGGCCGATGATGGCCCGATAATAGTGGTAATTGGATCCTTCACGGCCTCCCCTCCTCAAGTTGCCGAAGTTGTACCCCCTCCGACAAAACTCATTGGGTCCGCGCATGCTAAGTTACTCACATTTAACATTTACAAGGATAACATGAATGAAAATCATTGTTTTAATGATACCGATGTCGACTCTTTTGGCATTGAATGGGTAACTGTCCTGTGCCTAAGCCTTGCAATGTATGTAAATGCATCATATTTCAGCTTTGAAAATGAGGCGACGGATGTAGTTTTTTCACACAGCATTTTTACCAGAATGAGCGGACATCACGGAATGGCAAAATGAAAAGTTTAACTTTAAATAAAACTTTAAGGACACACGAATAAACGAATGGCTTTAAAATATGTTAATACAAGTTGACCAGGGCCTAAATTTACAATGCTTCCTTAAAGTTTAGGACGACATAAGTACGAGGGGGGTTCAATATGTAATGAAAACCCATTAATAACTCTATCCATAAACGCGTTAGGATTTTATGCCATATGCCAAACGCAAGATCAAAGTGTCGCCGTTATAATGGTGCATGCAAAATTATTTTATCTTTCCAAATTTAATAAGTTACAGACTTTTAAAAAAGGACACTAATATACACTGCATATATTTTCCTCCAAATTGTAAAGACTCGGTTTAACAAAGGTAGAACGTCATGCTGTATATTCTAAAACAAAACATTTAACATGCATGAATCACATATCCATAGTTTTCTGACTCATTTCCCCTTTATCTGCTATAACGATACAAACTTTTGATCACTACCGATTTCTCTTGCAAACGGTTTTTACGTTACCCCCTCTTACGTTGACGTCGTTTAAAGCAATGGACGCAAAACTAAAATGCGCACGGTTCTTGATAATCGGAAATGTTGCTTTGTACGAGGAAAGGACAATTTTGATTGTATCGAAGTTTCAATACACACAGTGCATAGACAGCAGAACAGTTAAACTGAAACCAATATCTAGGGGTATGTCATCTGGGTGGTATACCATTTTCGTTTCCTATTAATTTATTGTCTGAAATTAGCCAGCCAGATCATGTACATGTAAATACGTGTAACAATTTCCAAATAATGAATCCGAATGCAAGCATTGATGAAACACGGTATTTTGTATGATCCATTCCAGTGTAAGCCAGAAATTGCATTCTTTTAAGTGATTTTCTTATTTCCAATGACGTACTTGGGGTTACTTTATTAGTGAGATTAAATATGGAAATTTAAAAATCGGCTGTATTACTTGCAAATGAACATCAAAGCAAACAGAAAAAATGTTACAAATGATGTTCATATGAATTGTTCACGCAAAAACGACTATGTCAGAGGAATGCCATGAAATGTAGCATCAAGGAGGATTTTAACCAAAATGGCAGCCTCGGTATCTCATAGAATATTTTTAGGCAATATCAAGAATTTTTGCAGGTATAAATCACCAATATATATGTTTATCTACCACACGAAAAAGCAGGCTGAAAACATCCCTCGTTCATTGAGTTATATGCTTTTAAAAACATTGTTTTATTTCATATCGCAGTGTACTTCAGTACCCTATCTTGAAATCGAATTGTGTAAATAAGATAAGGAACTGGACAACTGCATTTTTACATTATTTAGCCAAGAAACAGACCTTTTAAAGAAAGTAATTATAAAGTGTTTAAATATAAAACGTTGGGATATACTGGGATGTTTTCATTACATATTGAACGCCCCTCGTATTGAAATTTAAACATGTTACATTAAATGTTTAAAAATTGCCTGGGTCGATAAATACTTATGGTCAAAGATATCGGTGTGATCAACAGAAAAAAATGAAACTATTTTGATTTTAATAAATTCGAATTGTTATTTTAGCATCCTAAAAAATCAACACTTAACTTAAGTCTTCCTTTACTTTAAGGAGGCATTTTAATTTTGGGCCCTGGCTTACCTCTACCGAATCTATTAATAACATATCAATTTTCAAACTAAGAATGTTTCGCATCATTCCACTTTACTTATTCCGCCATTATTTAACCCTGAAAATGTTTACGTCTGTGGCGCACTTCGAATCGAACTAAAGTTCCTACTATAGTTCTTACGTAATAGATGCGCACGCACGTTTACACCCGAACGACTGAGGTTGGAACTTTTAGTTGGCTGGCAAGTAAACAAAAATAACAGCCATGTATGCTCCACATCAATTCCTAGACCAAAAGGATGTTATTCTCGAGCAGAATAACGCTGCGGGGCTGGCAGAGGTTCATTTACAGACATGAATTTGAGCCACTGCTGTCCCCGGTCTTCTGGCAGAAAACAAATCTCACAACAAATTTCCTTGTAATACATGAACTTGAAACATTGCTGAGAGAATAACATTGAGAATATGGTGGTTGACCCCCCATCCCCCACCCCCTCTCAACGATTAACACTACGCTGACTAATGAATGAGAGCAACCCAACGTACCTATCTGTATAACAGCTTTGTATTTAGAAGAGAAAAAAATACCAAATCCTTTGTAAATTACATTTTGCTGTTCACATTGTATCTCTATGTCATGCATGTGGCCTGAGATTAAATAAAGATACTGTAACTGAACAGCGCTTTCTAATAATCAATTACGAATAAGTGGGGCCAAAAATTATGCCCAGCTAGATTTATTTTACAAAAACATATCTTTATGAGGCTACTGACCAATCTTGAACCCATCGTGCTAGATTTTGAATCCATCGTGCTAGATAGGTCTAGAGTAGGGAACCAGCCTATCTACTGGAGTAACGATGCTCCTAGACTGCTTCACCGACCTCGTATACAGGTATTACAAGGACGGTAGAAGACCATTTTCACCAGGGCAAAATCGCCATGGTAATCCATATCGCTGAATGCTTTACGTAAACCATCATGGGAAACCAATTCAGTCAGTCTGACCTGGACCCCCCTGACGAAAACTCCTGGGTCCGCGCATGGTTCTAAAATAAATTTGTCTTTAAATGCTTCTTTCGTTTTAACATTTTTAACACAATATATTACAGTTTTGTACATTTAAAGTTGCACACTTTGTAAACCATGCAAAATAGTAAGTGAGTATGATCAGGCAATACCACAATTACAAACTGCAGACAAACCCGAGGCATCCTGAGCAACATCCACACACAGTCACGAGACACAAGGAAGACAAACAAAGTAAAGCAACCAGCTCTCTCTTCCCCATCAAGATGAATGGTAAACTAGAATGGACATAAAGTAACGCACAACAAAACATAGAACAATTACAGAACCTCACAATGGGAGTAACTATCAACATCGAATCAACAACAACAGAACCACCACCTGACCCGCTTAAAATCGTACGATTGATTTCCCTTTTGAGTAAAAACCGCACATTCAAATTTAAAAAATATGTTTTAATCCATATAGATTAAAAGATTAAACATTTAAAGACTAATCGGACACGGGAAATTTTGACCGAGTCAAAAGAAATACGAATTTTATGGATGTTTAAAGATATTTGCGATATCAGTACCAGTTTGTGATCATTATCATTTTGTTTGGGCTTTTGTTTACTCTTTGTAATTTATGAAATAGCATCGGCCATGTCTGCTTCTGACTTCGGTGCTCATAAGCCCCTGTAATAAGACTGACAAAATACCAGAGGCGGATCCAGGGTTTCTGGAAAAGAGGTTCATATGTATGTGTGGGGGTCGCTTTGCTGATTTTATCTAATTTTTATTAAATATCCCATGAAAATGAAAAAAGTTGGTCTCACTGAGACCAACTTATTTCATTTTCATAGAATATTTAAAAACGGGGGTGAGGGGCGGAGAGGAACTTGAACACCCACTGAATACTTCCTGAAGATCTAGATTGGTCCCTTTGGTTGGTGCGTGGAAGGTCTAAAGAATTATAACATAGCCCGATCGAGTGCTGTATTTTCAAATGTGAGTCAGCCAAAATATAAGATATAAAGACTATTATTGCCGAGTTTTGCAGGGCAATGGGCCAGAAATGTCCATTTTGCAAAAGGACGGTCCAGTGGCAGTGCAAATAAAATTACACAACCTATGGACTAGACCTAATTCAACAGTTATGATCATTACTGTAACGTTGCCTTATGTATTAAAATGTTACAAGACTCAATGGATTACTGTGTTGAGATAATCTCTGTTTCAGATAACTAGATGTGCGTAAGCACACCAGAACCGTGTTAATAAGAGTACAATTTCTGAGGGCATGCGTGCTTTAGTGCAAACAAATCGCCATATGAGGTTTTAATGTTCAGCGACAGAATAAATACGGTAATAAGATGTCTACAACTAGCCCATGTCAAAAAAGAATGAAGCATTACTAAACGGAAAAAACACTCACACAAAACACCTTGATCGGACTTGTTTCCTAAATTCTAAAGAATATATCACTAAAAGACAATAACCGCAATGTCGCGAAACACAAGACCAAAGCGAAACATAACCACGGTAACGCCACTCGGTGGCTATAATGAAGCAACAAATGAAAACAGGGACCCCAAAGGTTTAAATAAACACGTACAAGTGGATTTCTACAGCGTCCTTGGAGAGCCAGCAGATGTCCGTTCTTTTGAATGCGTTTGGGATTTTTCAGAAACAATGTATAACTGCTTCAATGAATGCTGTTACAAACTGGCGACATGTTGCTGTGGATGCTTCTTTGCTATTCATTGGGCGCTTGAATTAGTGCCCGTAATGTTCTATCATGTATGGTTTATCACACCCTTTTTAAACCTAGTTAAGCTAGTCTGTGGGTTTTGGTGCAGATCTGTGTGTTTTGTATGTGCTCGAGCGTGGGTCGCTCCGCTAATGAATGCTATTGCACCTATATTCAGCTACTGTGGAGATGGTTTGAAGAAACGACCGGACTCCCCAACACTCTATCCTAAATCAAACTGGCGGCGACCTAAACCAGCCCCAAAAGCTTCAGTTGCGCCTGTAGTTGCCAAGGTAAAAAATACGCCTCTGCCGGAGAAGAAGGAATTTCATGATTATAACAAAGAGAAAATAGCAAAGTCGATTTCGCGCCAATTGAGACTTTATTAACTCTGACAGTGAAAACCAAAATCAAGAAAAAAACAAGTAAAGACTGCCAAACTCCATCCCATGCTGGATACCAACATCGGATAGGCGGCAATCGAAAACGCTATTAACAATCGACGAACACCGATCGAAAATCGCTAGAAACAGTGTTTTCGATTGCCATTTTTTCGCCAGTCGGGCGACAAATGGTAATCGACAACCCTGTTTCTAACGAATTTCGATCTACGCTCGTCGATAGTATCAACGTTTTCGAATGACGCCTATCCGGTGTAATACCGGTAATGTGTACTTTTGAAAAGAGTGAAGATAAAGATAAATGCAGCGTAAGGCGGCGTTTCATCAGGGTCTGCATTGTTTGCTAAACCATAATAAAACCAATCTTCAGAGATAGAAGTACATCATTTTATAGAAATTGTGACTCGCAATCCTTTAAAATACAAATAGACTATTGAGTCAGTGTGGCATACTATTCCATATATTGTGTCAATATGTATGGAATAATCCATCAGAATAAAAATGCAGTGAGCGACCATTTGAACATTCTTGTTTTTAAGAAGGTATCCCAAGTGGATCAGAACAGAAAAATGAACATTTTAGCAGAAAACTATTCGCGCTATTGTCAAATAAGCTGTTTTAGCAATGTGACTTAAAATCGGACTTAACATTATGTGAAGTGACAACTGGTCAATGTCATCCTACTCGTAAATGTTTGTCAACATATATTTTTGAAACTATCAAATTAAAGATCCTATTTCTTCTAAACTGTGATTACCCAAAGTAAATTTTTCCCTCAGTATATATTTACGAACTCTTCATTCTCTATACTGGTTAACAGGTACTTCGTCTAACAGTGAAGACCCAAATGAATATATGTTTTCCGCCCTTCTTTCCGCTCATTTGCGCATATTTTTGCACATCATTTCTCCACTTTTTTCACACCTCAAAAAAGTAATTGTGTTCAACAACGCGCGACTGTTCGCGCAATCCTAACAGCAAAGGTTGATACATGTAGCACAAGTATTCAAATACTCATTTTTTCTTTTTGTGGGATCACAGATAAAAAAGTCTAAAACAGTAAAATTTAATTACGGTGCATTTCTGTCCCTGAAGATTTTTTTATCAGACCCATAAGGCGGCATTTCATCTGGGTATTCACTTTTTTGACAAAGTACCTGTTTACCGGTATACAAAATGAAAAGGTTTAAATTAAGCAGTCTTTTCTTTAAGCATTTTGTCTGCTTTTTTCTTGAAAGTATTCGAACAATGTTCAGCTGGGTTCCCATTGAACAACAGTACAGATATTATAACTTAGAACATTTGAAAGATTGTGGAATCAGCTACCTGAGGCTACCAAAAAGGCATCTTCTTTAAGTTGTATTAAGACGCAAGTCAAACAGTTTATGTTTAATCAATGATCTTAACTTTTACGTTTTAAGACGCAAGTCAAACAGTTTATGTTTAATGAATGATTTTAACTTTTATCATGGAGTTTTAAATCATTTTCATTAATTTTAATGATCATTTATCAGCTTTTACGTCTATGTGTACATTGTATTAACATGACCAAATGCTGCCAAATGTTTTATACGCTCGTTTATACTTGACATATTCTATGTTTTATCATATGTTTTACTTGTGTATATATGTAAATATGTTTTAGAGGGACGCATGGTAGACTAGCGTTGATCGCTAAATGTGCTGTCCTCTTTAAATAAAGATAAATAAACATTGTATTTTTATCGCAACAAAATCGAATTTTGGCGGGAAATGTGGCCTGCTAAAGTTACATGTAAGTACAAATACCACCTAAATTAAGTATGATATTTCAAATGTTTGATGAATTGCCAGGCTCAGTGCAGTGATATGGGTGGATCCAGAGGGGGGCAGGGGGTCGCCTCCCGCCCTGAAAAATGACAAAAATGAAGGGTTTCTTAGAAATACTGGTCCGGATCCCCTGAAAAATAAAAATTCTTTCAAGCGAGCACTCATTGTATTATATTGGGCCATCATCGGCCCGCCAGCGGGCCGATGATGACCCCATTTTAGTTGTATTTTGGTCCACACATTAACTAAATTAAAGTTGGACCCCTCTGATAAATCTTTCTGGATCCGCGCATGCTCAGTGCAGTGATTATGATCAAAGATGCCATTGTGATCTACAGAATATATGAAGCAATTTTGATCTTAAGAATATACCCTGTATACCAACTACCAATACTAAACCAAGTAAGTACTGAACCATAAGAAGGCATTGTACTTTTGGAGCTAGATCTCCAAATTGGCACCAGCTCCTTATTAACATTTGCATTTGCTATTTTGTGAGAACGATTTATTCACAAGTGTACATCTTTAAGCCTTGTTATATATTTCCATCAAACATTCGTATATGCTATGGGGAAATCCCGAGGGGTGGGGGGCGGGGGGTCTGGATCCCCCCCCCCCTTGGAAAATCACAGTTGGCTATATAGTCCATGGGCCCGGAGGGGTCACCATGCACCCCCCTAAGGGCTCTCTGGGAGTGATATAATATTGTTCATTGGACATCCCTGATTTAGAATCAAGATGTTAACACTCGATATCTTGGGTCCCACCCGCCATTTTGGATGGTTTCAAGATGGCCGCCATGAAAAAAGACAAAATGCCTATATAGTGTAATATCAGCCTCCTACCATTTGTTATGCTTACTTTTATGAACATACCAGCTACATTTAAGATCCTCAACTCCATTTATGATATATATAGGTAAACATAAGGTCTGAACATACTTTATTCAATATGGCGGCCAATTTGAAATACAGATTTCGGATATTTTCGTTAATCTTAAAAAAGGTTTCCATGATTGTTTTCAATACAATTGATATCTCTTACAAGTTTCAGTCATTCATAATTTTGGATATATATTTACTGTCAGCATTTCTTTAGTCATGGATTATTTCATTTTTCACAAAGTCATCATCTTCATAATAATGTATAGGCTGCATACAAGGTTACCCCACCCATTTTACTCAGTAGACACATTTTCCTGTAAGTAAACATAACTACACTTCTGGTTGTATCAATCTCGCTGATATTGAAATGAAGTTTACTTGGTTATCATCAGAATCAGCACTTATTGCAGCATACATTTTTTTAGGTATATTTGGGTCCTTAAAGTGTAACATACGTTACATTTTACATCAAATTCAACAAAATAAACATGATGAGACTGAATACCAAATAGCCTATTCAGAATCGGTACTATGTTTTATTTTCAATTGGGTCTATACTTTGCATTTACTTAATAGAAAATTGATTTGTCTTTCACAAACTGCAATGAGTGTTTTTCTAATTTGTATAATGTGCCAATATTTGAACTTTAGACCTAGTAGCACACTGTAAAATGCACATCAGAAAGGCCACTTTAATATAATAAAACATGAAAATCAGCTGCAAATTGTAACAAAAATGATAAATGTTTGTAGCTTATTCAGACCTGAGACATTTCCAAATGCTAAAGCACACTCAGCTGAGACATGTCGCAATATAAGGAGTATGCTCATAACATTAGTGACATACCGGTATATAACACAAACATATTTTTTTAATTCAATGGCTTTGGTCATCAGCATGGGACTCTTCATCAATCTTTCGAGTTTCAAAAATCTTAC
The DNA here is from genome assembly GCA_964019695.1 of Loripinus fragilis. Lineage (NCBI taxonomy): Eukaryota > Metazoa > Mollusca > Bivalvia > Lucinida > Lucinidae > Loripinus > Loripinus fragilis. The sequence goes on from OZ026515.1 coordinate 124,600,433, forward strand.
GTAGAAGATTCATCAAATTGCAGCTCTGACAAACTTTAGTTGCAGTTTTACCCCCAGATATTAAAGTATAACTGTACTTAGGAAAACAATGTAAGTAATATATTTAAAATGTGTTAATGTATTCTGAATGTTTAGTTTGAATTATTTGCTGCGGCTCAACTCTATTTTAATAGCCACATTAACACAATAATGACAATGACTCAAACTTTCATTTGAATGTATTTTATTTCCTTATTTTAAAATGTGTAACGTACATAACATGCAATATAATATGACTTCTGCTTGAAATTAATGTAAACTTATTCTCCTCACAACCGACTTTGATACATTTTAATGTTCAATAAATATCTATTATTTAAGATTCCTATCAACATTTTAAATTATGAACCTAACATACGTATTTAGGCAAAACCTAGAAGTAACAAGTAAAGGACCCGATTGTAGCAGCTAGTAATAACCAGATATTCCAAAGAAACTGTAGCTCCACTTTATCTCATTTGAAAAGTAGAGACAAATGTAGCTGCTGATGATGTTTACTAGGCTGTAGACTTGATTTGTAGAATTTCAGGTAGGACATAACAAATCCTAATATCATGACACACGCAATAATCCCTAATTGTAATAATTTCATTAAGTTATAATGGTTTCACTGAAAAATCTTCCGCCGAACAGTCACACTAAGATAAAGTAATGACTATTACCTCCTCTGTCATGAAAATCGCCTTCGGTAAATATTCTAAAATTCCGAACACTAATTACCTGTCACAAAGGCCTAGACAAACAGTGCAGACCCAGATCAGACTGCTTCTGATGAAGCAGTCTGATCAGGGTCTTCACTGTTTGCTATTCTGACATGCATTTTGTGAATTCAAGTCCCTATAACCAACACTTTATTTGAGAACAGAAAGAGAAAAGCGTTCGAAATTTTAGAACGTACCAGGTAATTAGTAAATTTCGAAAACAATGCCTAGAAAAATTTCGAAAACAATTCACTATGCCAAATGTAGACCATATTTAGGCCAACAAAACTATCGCATATGCATGAATCACACCTCAACATGCATACGCAACTACATCATGTTCGGATCTAGAGAGGGGGTGGGGGCTCGGGGTCGGGGCCTCGCCCCTGGAAAATCCCAAATGTGTATTTTTCCTTAGTAATACTCATATGCTGATATGGACAACCCTCCCACCACCCCTGGAAATCACAAATGAGCCGTGGCATGAAATTTCCAACAATGTGATATGTGCGAATAAACAAAGTCTCAGATCAGCCTGCGCATACGCGCAGTCTGATCAGAGCCTTTGCTAGTCGCTTGAATATTATATGAGACTATGACTGTTAAGCTACTGACTGAACATCAGCTTAAAAGGAGGCTGCACAAGCTCGTCTGAGTCTATACTTGTCAAAATACCACATTGTTGGAAATCACATGTCGCGGCTAAAATCGTTCAGCATTCAGTGTCGGACCATCGTCGACCCGCCAGCGAAAAGCCCTTTTTCCTCTGTAAAATAATGGATGACTTAAACAAAAAAGCAGCTTATTGGGCAACGATCGCTCACCTGAGAGCCAGCATTAATATTTGGAGACACCATATTTTATGGTGCTGAAACGGCAGATAACTCTGAATTTGAAACAGCGATCAGACTACATTCAAACACTCAAGATATTATACCAGTTCTGGCTATCTGCAAGTTGTAAAACGATCGATCTAGAGAAAACCTGGAGAAACTATATTTTCAGACGCTCAAAGGTATAGCGAACTCCGTAGTCAGTGGTGGGATCTGACCGAAATTCAACTTCATCCAAGCTTTTATGTATGTTCTTGTTATCTACGAGAATCAAGGCGCTAGAGTGGTCATAACAGTAAACATCTATATTTTAGATGCTCAATGGCAGCTAACTCCGTAGTCCGTGAGTGGGCGTGGCCAAAATTCAAACCCATACAAGCTTTTATGGTTGTCCTCGTCACCTGCAAGAATGAGGAAGATCAGTTTAAAAATGAAGGCGCCAGAGTGGCCACAACTTTTCTCCCATTTTAAGTTTAACATGCTAACTCTGCAGTCCCTGGTCCGACCTAGCTAAATTTCGAACCCATCTAAGATATAATGACTGTCCTCGTTACCCGCAAGGATAGCCAATCAAAAATGAAGCCGCTAGAGTGGTCACAACATTATACATTGATTTTCAGACGTTCAATGGCAGCTAACGTCGTAGTCGCTAACGGGATCTGGCCGAAATTCAAACTAATGCAAGCTTTTATAGTTGTCCTTGTTACCTGCAAGAAGATCCATCTAACAATAAAGGCACTTGAATGGCCACAACAGTCTTTGGTTCTGTTGTTGTTGACTTTTTGTTTATTGTTACTCCCATTGTGGGAGTGTGTAATTGTTCTGTTACTAAATTTATGTCCATTCTAGTATTGCAATCATCTTGATGGGGAAGAGAGAGCTGAATGCTTTGCTTATTTTGTCTTCCTGGTGTCTCGTGATGGTTGAGCGGCTCTTCCTCGCGGTGCCACGGGGTAGTCTGCAGTTTGTGATTGTGGTATTTCCTGATCATACTCACTTACTATTTTCGGGGATTTTTCGAGTCGCTCCCCGCAGTCCCTGATCAGATCTTGCGGGGGGGGGGGGGGGTAAATACATAGATGGCTTACAATTCACATATGCAAAAATACAGGTCTGTGACGAGGAAATGTTTTATTTCAGCTTTAAATAGTGTCCATTTGGCTCTTCTACACATGTGTACCACTTAATTATGACCCTTTGCAATGAGGATTTTCCTCCACCAGTAGGACTACCCCTGCATGATTCACATTCTTTGAGAATACACAAAGTTTCAGCCATCGGGAGAAACATTTTCGGTGCATGAATTCGGTCATTAAACGTATTTCATTGCATTAAATTGGCTTTAATCAAAGAATGGACTATTCTTGTTTTATTTTCTTCTTTTTGTTCAACGAAAACCATTTCGATCCAGCCTACTTCAAATATAAACTGTCCGTACTTTACCAGTCGATTTTCGTATGTCGGGAAAATACGGACACAATGATTATACTTTGATTTTTTCTTCTCATTGATATAATTTTCTCGATTGCTTTAGCCCAACGAATAATTTAGATCAAACGAAGCTATGGGAATGCAGGTTGAAGACCAATTATGATGTATTTAAAATATAACAAAAAGCACGGTTCTAAAACGGCATAGCCAATATTGATGTACCTCCGATCAACAAAACTGTGCTATAGCCTAGTTTCCCACTGGACGGTGGACCCGAGGGTTGGGATTATGGAACCACTGAACAGTACGTGTTGGGCTATCATGAATGTCATGAATGCGTGACTGAATGCACCAGACCAGTCACATTTTCCTCAACTAACTTACTCAAGTTGCTGTTGCTGAAAAGCTAGTTCTTGTAAATCCATTTTGAGGAAATAACCATTTATTCATTGTTTGATATGCTGTTTATTCACGGTTTCAGGTTGATTTGTACATCACGTGTCATGGTCATTGACTGTAAACCTCGACCTAAGTGACGTCACCAAAGATATTATACAGAACTGAACTGTATGGTCCCTAAATGTAGAATTGGTATCTATCATTGGTGTTCAGTGGTTCCAGAAATATCCCAACCCTAGGGTCCACCGTTCAGTGAGAAACTCAGCAAGCCTCGTTTCCGACTGGAATGGTGGGCCCTCGGGTTGGGATTTTTTCTGTCCCCACTGAACACCAATGATGGATTCTTTTGATCTCACATGGGATGGGGTATGAAACCCCTTACCCCGAACCCCTCACGGAAATTACCGAATAGTTTCACGCGACAACATGGGTACAAACATTAATTATTGTTTCTTCAAACGATGTGATATATAAGTATCATTTTTATTGTTAACTCATCCGGGTATTTTAGGGTTTATGTAACCTCACGCCGAAGAGCTCCGCTGAGATACTCGGTGAAAATAATGCCAGACGCTTATTAAAAAGCGTTCAAAATCCTGAAATTTTAATCAATAATATGTCCGTAAATATGTCAGTTTTTTTAAAAACACTTTATATATCAAAAGAAAATCATATTTCTAATCGATACTGCAAATTTCAGCGCAAAATTTTGAGTAGTTTTAAAGATATTGCAAGGTATAAATTCACCAAAAAACATTGGAATAACGGAGAATTACCTGTGTTTTCACCGAGTGCGTAGAGCGCCTCGATGATCCAGAGCGGGATATGACGTATCACTGTGTTGAAAGTTTTGTCCAAATATTGAAAAAGTGGTTAGGAAGAAAATTAACATTTATTACAGTGAAGGGGTATGAAACCCCCTACCGCAAATGAATATGAAAACCTGTGTCGATATGAGATGCAGTGGCAATCAATGATGAATTACAAATTAAAACATTTATTTAAGCTAGTACTTTGATTTTGACACTTATCCCATCGGCGAGCAGTCATGGATCTGGCGATTCTGCGCACTCTCGCGAACCTCTCACGGAAATAACTCAGTAGTGCTATGTTAACGTTAATACTAAGCGTTTGAAATCATTATCTTCTCCGTAAAGCTGATATACACCTAAGGAAACTTCTAACGCATACACTTTTGTTTTGGCATTTTCTTAAAAACTTGAATTTCGACTTAAAAAATATTTAGGAATTAATTAGAACAATGTTTTCCGATAATGCATGGCTATTTGCAGAGAAAACTGACAAAGAGTATTTAAAATATTGAAGTATGAGTTGAAAACTTCAAAAAACGAAAGTCGCAAATTAACCATCAAAACGAGAAACAGAATAGCAATGTGTCAAATGTATTCCATTTAGTAACATGGATTAATGAGACATGTATCATTTTCAAAGGTAGGTCAGTCTGTATTCTTTTATTCATAAAGTAAGAAAAAAACATCCAACTTCTATCTTCTACATCTTTAAAAGTGAACGGACAATGCGCACACGCAAGTAATTAAATTATTCCTGACAATCGCATCGCATATGTGCTCGATTGACTTTAGATCTGGGAAGCAGTATAGCCATGGTTAAACATTTATTCTGCTAGCTAGCAGTAGAGCCCTGCAGTGTGGACTTTTTATATTTCAACTGTTCAACATCGCATGAAAAAATTCGATAGAACATGGCCAGGAAATACCACAATCACACACTGCAGACCAACTCATTGCTTCGCGAGGAAGCGACACATAGCACTAACAGTCCTATGACATTAAGAGCAATTTTAAGCAACCATCACTCTCATCCCCAGCGAGATGATTACAAAATTTGAAATGACACTAAGTACTACACAACAAAACAAGGACCAAATACAAAAATTAAACAAACAATAGGAGCAACAATAATAATTAACCAACAACAACATACACATCGCATTAGAGCGCTCAGTCGAAGTTACTAGGGGCTTAAATTAATTTTACTGGCCAAATCTTCGCCCTAGATTATGCTGTTGTCAAAACAAGCTCGCGTGGAGGCTTCCTTACTTATCCAATGTATCATCATGGGGAAACAATCAAATTATTACTGTGATGAAACAAAGAAAATGACTCTGAACTCACAAACTGCCAGAGCTAAAATAAACCCTCCCCCAGTTGAGCCACAGTGGGCCCATCCAAAGACAAACACCAGGCAATGACCCACCAATGAAACTTTTCTGTCAAGGTCGCCATTGTGTCTGACGCCTAACCCATCTTGAATTTCATGCATGTCTTAATACAAAATGACGCTTTTCATTGTTTAGCATGATAAATGAAATTAAAATTGCCTCACTGAAATGCAGTTTTCAGCCTAAATTCCAATTTTTGTGACTTCCGATTCTGACCCTTTCAAATAAAATAAGCTGTAGTTTGCATAATACCAAAGGTATTGTTTTGAAATTTTCACACATGATGTGAATAATATTGAATTTTTGCTTTACCACAAAAAATTGAATGTTTTCAACATTATTAAGCGTTTGTAGTAAATTGTTTACTGTATGCGTTAGAAGATTCCTTAAGTATGTAGGGGATAAACCTATGTCTTGTAAACCAGGGGTCGCAGGTTCGATTCCCGGCTTCTCTCAGTCTGTCGGATGAGACTTTAAGCCGTTGCCCCGTCTTCTGAGACGCTTTAAAACCAGAACCACTGCCGGTTGAGCATTCGGGAGTTCCTGGACATAGAACCTCAAAAAGCATAAACCCACCCGGCCAGTACTGGTACAGCCAAGGAACGCGGCAACAAAAAAGTATATAATGTTTAAAATACATTGCATAAAGATAATGTCGCACAAAGTTGTCTCCACCAAAATGCGCAGACTCGCCAGAGCCTTCGCTGCTCACAGACACATTGACAAAGTTTGGATGCACTAGCGGCTAAAGACAGACAATCTTCTTCTGATTACGTTTTTTGGAGGTGAATGCGCATATATGCGATAAATAACTACATATCCTGTGCTAGCCCTATCGACGATATTTATAAATATACTCAGAAAAACAATTGAAGGATATTAAAATTCTTTTGACTATATAACAGTTGAGAAAATAATTTCCATACAAGGCATTTTCGTATCTGATAGAGCTACCAATCTGCAATTCAGCAGAATGCAAGTAAAATTTACGGGTTATTGGTTACGATACAGTACCACACCAAATGTACCAACCCTCTTTACTAAAAGTTCACAAGCAAAAAAATTAGCGTTTATATTTTTTGCTGCAACTTTTACCTGGTCATTACTTATGTTCTAAATCTGACCACAGACAAGTGTTCACACCCATTTATCAGTAATTGCACCTAATAACGTGACAACTTCTTCAACAAAAATGCACAGATATGGCATACCCCAGCCAATATGACAACAAATTGACAGTAAAACACTGACAACAACTACAAAATTAGGTGCTATACTTTTGAGGAGATCCAGCAATGATTTTTGAACCAGCCATTATGGAATACAAACGATAACAAGAAAAGATATGGCATTAAGTGCCATATCAATGAACTCGGCTTTAGCAGATAAAGAGTTCGTTCTTTCATTACATCACAAGCTACACGTGAGTACATGTATCAACAAACCGAATGATGTACACAAACACAATCAATCAATTATTCACTCAATCAATCAATCATTTTTACATAAACAACAATGAAACCTCCCTCCGTGATGAAACTATCTCCAGGTAGTTATTCAAAGAAGGAGTCTTATAAGACAGAATCGCACAAGGCAAATCTTACCGTTTAAGTTTAGGCCTTTAACTGCTCATATACGCATGTAAGGAACTTTTAGAGCATGGTTTTTGGCTCTGTATTTGAAAACAGAATAGACCTTGAGATTATCGAAATTTGCTTTATTTACAAGACGCCTATATAATGTTTATAACCGCGAGAACCCCGACTTTTTAAAAGCAGGGACCACTCTGAGCGCCCGCGCAGTCCCATCGGCGCCTTTGTTTTTACATGTAGATTCAAATGTATGATAAAAGAAGTCAGGAAACCGTCAGGTTTGATCAATTTTAAACTCTTTGTCGGACCTGATCTGGGACCAAACTTTCTGCTTATGTTATCAGCAGAGGCTCGCTGATAGCAATGTTTAAGATCAAAGAAGCCGCTATGGGTTCTGTTGCACGACGTGGTAACAATGACCAGTGACCTATATATCGGTCACCGCCTTGACGCTTGAAAGCGGATGTAGCACATTCATTAAACATAGGTTTCCGGCCGTGGGTAGTTTCGGCTGGGTCGTTTTCGGCCTGGTTTTAGGGTGGGTCGTTTCGGCATATTCTGATAGGATCTGATTGTTTTATAAACTTGCCAAAGTTCCGACTGCATTGATTTTTCCACGAAATCGTACATGCGCGAATTCTCGCAAGAGCGTTCACTAGTACAAAATAACCAAACAAAACTTGTTTGTTTGTTTGTTTGATTTGATTCTTTACGTCCCATCAACAATCTTTCAGTTATATAGGGACGGATCTTCCTGGGTTGAACCAGTACTAAGCTAGGATAAATGTGAGGCTCGAAACCCACGGCCCTTCGGTCTTGAGTCAAGCACTCTACCACTGAGCCACTACGCTCCCTGACCAAACAAAACTGAGCACTTTTCTGAAATAATTATTGTGTACACAAATAGGTGATGACTTTCTTTTATTTATTTTTTTTATATAAATTTCCAAAGATCCGTCTGCATTAAACACTACCCAGGCCAAGTACCGAAAGCTCAAGAACAGATTGCACATGCGTGCATACTAGCAAGAACACTTACAAGGAAATAACTAACAACAATCGGGCAAATAATGTTTGTGGACAAAAATATGTACTGAAAAGAGAGCATCCCAGATCCGACTCTATTAAACACTTGAATACTTGGAGTTTGCCTCTGTACTAACATAAGCAAATAAAGTTATCAACTATGTGCAGCAGACGACTTAAGCAGGCACCATTCGGACGAACATATGGGCCGAAAATTAGGTACATAGACCCACTTGATGGCTGTGCATGCATGATTACTTCAAGCATGTTAAGTGCAAAGTTACGGTATCTGCCGCATTTATGTTTATATGAACAGCGTACACGCAGGAAGAATACAGAGACCGAAATATAGTGGATGACTGCGCTTTCATGTTTAAAGGGTGTGATAAATTAAATGAGCTGGCCCAAATACTAAAACATTTACAAGGAATATAATCAAGGAACGATGTGAAAGCGCCAGGTCATTCAGTTTATGACATGTATGCGTGACTGAGATATATCCTTATGCAATGACCAGCACGTGCACACTGCTGTTGGTTATCCATGTAAGGAATGATAGCTCAATTTGCGACATCAAATTTCTGAGAACTAACTTTAGCCCCTGTATTAAACAGAGTAGTCTTTTAAAATTCTGAAAGGCAGGTTTTATCATGAAACGGCTTATTTCCATTCATTGGAATACACTACGAGGCGTGGTTGACCTGATTAACAGCGATATTCATACGCGCATCACGCTGGTATGCAGTGTCCATTCATAGAAAACAATTAAATAAGAGTTACTGTTCCTGAAATGACCGAATAACCGTTAATAAGTGACACGGGAGCTTCCCAGTTCGCAAAAACACCATTAACTCAGTAAAAGTTCAACTTTCGAATGAAAATCGGCAACAAAAGACATATTTTTGAATAACTGCACTGTGGTTTATGTTTCACTCACTATCATTTCAAAGCAAACAGCCATTTTAACACGAACTATTTCTTCAAAGTGTAGAAATTTCGAAACCAATTATAACTCTCTAGAATAGCTGATATTGAACAGATCCCGAGTTCCAAAAATGGGTTTCAATCATGTTTGAATGCTTGTGACTTTTCAGTATAGAGGGCTACTCCATTTGGACATGTACTGTACTTTAACCATTGAAGTGTGACTAAAATCAAACATCCATTTTGATTGCAGATATCTGAAACTATGGAATGCATGCATAATTAGTTTATTTTTTATTGTATTAAATGTTAGAGATTGAACTGAATCGAATTATCCTTCAATTGTTTTTCTGAGTATATATATTATATATGGAGATACAGTGAAAAACCTTTGTACAAAATATTTGTCTAAACCTTTTATTTCCACTGTACAATTGCATGTGACACTAACCTGACAGTAATTTTCGCGAGGGGTTCGGGGAGGTTGTGCAGATGTGCAGGTTCGCCAGAGCATCAATTTGCTGCTAACCTATAGGATAAGTACCAAATTTTAAGCGTGTATCTGTAAATCATCTATGAAAGATCATCTGTGATACCATTTATTGTTGTTGCGTTTCATATCTATACAGTATTCTTATTCATTTGCGGTAGGGGTTTAATACCCATACGATACAATAATTGTTAATTTTCTTCAAATCCACAAATTCAATTTTTACAAAACTTTCAGGATATTTAGATATCGATATCATGCTTCTTTTGCAAGCATTTTTTTTAATTTTCATGCTCAATAAGTTGTTGAGTAAGATCATTCGACAATATCCGTGAGGGGTTTGGGGGTGGGGGGCTCGGGTTCGGGGTAGGGGGTTTCATACCCCATCCTCACATTGGTAAAAACAAGGGTGTGCGAGAAAAAACAGCAACATGGTTTTAAGAACAGATTTGTCATTTATTATCATTTTCAAAGGATATGCAAGTTGTACACAAAACATTAAATAAAAAAGTCTAAAATAAATAAACTGAAGAAATGAAAAGAACAGCATGTAAACTGGACGGAGAGATTGTAAGTAAACTAACAAAACATTACATAACAACATATAATTACTTTTACTTAACCCTTAAGCCTAGCGTCCATTAATAAGAGATCAGCAATCGGTGCAGAACCAGATCAGACGAGGCAGAATGTGGCATTTATGTACATTTTAAATTTTGAATGAAATTGTAAATAAGTAACCAACAACCCTTCAATATGAAATGCATTAGTCTAATTGATAAGGCAGGAAAATCCCATTAGGCATAAATGGGTAAATTAATCTGAGACGTTCTTTGATAAAATTTTCATGCTTTAGTTGTGGTCTGCTGACTTTTTTCAAATTTACTTTTGCAAAAAATTCTTTCATGAAGTTCAACACTTTCAGAGTTTCAAACTGTTTGGATCCAGATCAGGACCGAAGTTTTGTCGGTCTTGATCTGGGTCCAAAGCCTTTGCAAAGATCATTAGCAAATGACAAAAGTAGCCCCTAGCAGGGAAAGGTAAAATCACTATTTGTTCATGCACAGCTACCTTGCAGGGCTAGAGAGCTAAAATTTCTTCTGAGCCTGCCCTTACAACCATACTTTATGTAAGCCAGCAGGGAAGGCTCTGGCGAGACTGCACTGATGTGCAAACTCATCTAAGCCTCCATTTGTTGCCTATGAGACAAGCACCAAAATCACAACTAAGTGCTCGCCTGTATCTTTGCCCATATTGCGATCAAAAATTCATGAAACATTCATTAGAAAATTTACTGTTTGAATCTACGGTTCTGACTTTCTTTTAACAAACACCAGCCAGCAAATTTTGCAAGGACAAATTATAATAATCAAACATTATCACATGACGTCACGTCTGGGAGTGATATAACGCTATGCAATAAAAGAGATAAACCACTAGTGGTTTACAGATTTTCAGGAAACATTATGACATCCATTATAACGTTGCGTAAAAGATGGCAAAATCTTGACGTTTTCACACCAAAAATGCGATTTTTAATTAATTTTAATGTCATGTGATAAATAGAATCTAACATTCGTGCTCCTGCATTATTGAATTTATTAAACTCGTTGCTAAAAAGGAATAAAATTCTCGGCAAGCCTCACATTTTATCACTTTTCCCCAACTTGTTTAATATATTCAATAAAACATGAGCACTCATGTAAGATCCTCTATTTAAAGGTCCTCATCTGAAGAAATATGGACTCAAGATTTTCAAGTAATAAAGTTGATTACAGTGGTTAAACCTTGATGGAAAGCTAGAATAGACATTAACCATTTGAGGAATGGAAACTCCTAAACGGGTAATTTGGCAAACAGTGACGACCCAGATGAAATGCCGCATAAAGTAGCATTTCATAAGGGTCTGCACTATTTACTTTGACAAAATCAATCTTCAGAGAAATTTGTTTGTCCGGTTTGAGGTTTTGCGTCCCAGTCAACAGCTATGTTCATGTGGAGACTGTCAGTTTACCAAACAACACTTTTTCTTGGGCAAGCTTGTCTAAGCGGTTAACCAGTACTTCATGCACATACTTTCCCTTGTAACTGACAACAACCATTCTTGAATCAGCAGAAGGAGGAGAATGACTGTAGAAATGATTTCCTGAACAATCTCAACAAAAGTATGGGACCTAGCCGGGATCAAACTCCTGACCCCTGGATCAGAGAAAAAATACAATATTTCTTTAGAAATACGAGGGGTGTTCAAAAAATATGCGGACAGATGCTGCAATTCCCTCAGTTTTTGACTGAACAGCGCGAAACTTGCACATAATGATGCCCAAAGAATTCTGTACCGAGAGTGTAACTTTACTGACATTATCTGTACTTATGATAAATCTATGGTTGTTATGGTAACGCCACCTCGTAACACCCGGCCCAAAATCTGACAAAACGCAAACGTGTTTCCCTCCGAAAATGACGTCTATCACTTGCGTCTGATCCAATATCGTCTCCAAACTTTAGCACAGTATGGCGTCAAATCTTGACTCAACGTCAGTGATGCCACATCAACGTATGACGTCATTTGAGCGTTAGCGGCCATTTTGTTTATACAAGTTGCATCAAAATGAGTGTCGAACAGAGAACAGCGATTAAATTCTGTGTTCTCAATGGAAAAAACTGAAAAGAATCTATGGAAATGTTGGTCAAGGCATACGGCGATGCTACAATGAAGAGAACGTCATTGCATAAGTGGTACTCGCGGTATGAAAACGGATACGAAAGTGTGATGGACAAGCGCAGCGGATGTCCGACGTCAATAACGTCATAGAAAGTTCAGGAAATCAAACAACTCCTGGATAAAGACAGACGTATCATGGTTTGAGAAGTTAGGCAGCGGGTAGACTGTAGTGTTGACCAGTAAATACTGTAATTCACGATAATTTAAATATGAGATTATATATATATGCTCAAGATGGATCCCTAAAATGCTGTTGGAGTGTCAGAAAACTCAAAGGATGGAGTCATGCCGGCGTTTTGTTCAGCGATTCCAACGAGAAGGGGTAGATTTTCTCAGTAGGACTGTGACCGCAGACGAGACCTGGATCCGTCTATATGATCGACAGACGGTCCATTGAAGTGCGTGGTCATCCTCCTTACAGCCCTGATTTGGCCCCCCAGGGTTTTCTTCTTGTTCCCCACACTGAAGAAGATTCTGTGAGGCCGACAATTTGACGATGTTGCAGATTTGCAAAGGACGGTTCAGTCTTGGGCCATCCGCATACAAAAACTGTTTCTATTCATGGGTTAAAAGGTGTAGAAAGTGCATTTCATTCAAAGGGGAGTACTTTGAAAAGGACGAATGCCTTTAGACAGAAATTACCGAAAGGTATGTGAAATAACAATCAATAATCACTCTGGGATAACGTGACGTTGGATGACGTTGGGCCAGGTGTGACAACCCAACGTTACCATAACAACGGACGTTTGATCATGCTTGAAGTCAAATGTATCAAATTTTCACAAGACATACAGAACTCTCTGGGTATCATTATGTGCAAGTTTCATGCCTTTCAGTCAAAAACTGAGGGAATGGCATCATTTGTCCGCGTATTTCTTGAACACCCCTCGTAATAACTTGTGACCGCTCAGTATATACAATGGACCATCCTGACTTTGCTGTATCAAACTTTATGGAAAATTCCATTGGTCTTAAAAGGGTTAACAGACCACCCTACATAAACTTTATATGCTTAAGTTAACTTTGCTAGTACAAACAAAATAAATTACATCAGAATCTTGAAAATTCGAAGCATCGGGGCCAGAGGTTTTATTTCTAATTATCAGTAGTTCGAATTATAGGGAGGTAGACATAAAATATACAACCCCCAATAATAAGTATTATCATTTTTGTTCCTGTCAAAGAGAAGTTTTGAGCGTGTAAAAGAGAGAAGTTTCTTTTAAACATCCAAAACATATGTCATTAAAGACAGTTAAAAAAATAGATCATGAATAGGTCCTTTTCTCTGGATCCAGTGTGTCCCTAATTTATTTCAAATTAGCCAGTATTTCGAAAAATCAAGGTTCTATTTTTCGCGGTTTGGCTGTACGTTACAGAAAGTTAACAAATTGCATATTTCATGGTCTTAACACTAGCCAGGCACAACGGCATAGCTCCCATTACACATTTACGCACATGGTGATAAAAAATAGAAACATTCAAGGGAGGTCACATTATGTGGTAAATGTGATTTTCCATACCAAAGGAACTGCTCTGGGAGCAAATTCTTTCCTTTAAGAGAAGTTCCCATTTTAAATAAGGACGTAATTGAAGAGAATCACTGCTTAATCCAGTAGTCTCCCTTTGAAATGCTTAACTTTTTCAGCGTTCTGGCTACGCCACTGATGCCGATTATGTTCATGTACTACACTCCTCCACATTTTTACCCTGTTTACCTGCATCATTCCAGTTGTTAGCTTCTATTTTCAATCAGAGCAGAAAACAGTGTGGATCCCGATCAGACGGCTTCATTAGAAGCCATCTGATCTGGATCTACAGTGTTTTCAAAAAAGGATTAATCCGGGTTCAGCAGGACAAGTGTTAAAACATCATTTTGTCCTCAATGTGAGAAAAACTGACTTTGTTGCATGCAAACAAAAACAGTGCAGAGCAGCCTGCATATCCACCCAGTCTGATCAGCGCCTTGTTATTCATTCTCTGGAAAGTATAATACAGTAAAACCTGTCCTAGGCGGCCACTCTATAATAGACAAAACAAAGATCTTTAGTACAAACGGTAGCTTAAAGAAGGTTGAAAGTATTGCAGAATGCTACCCTTGGAGAATTCTGCAATACTTTTGACCTGCATCAAGCGATAATTGGTTTTGAAAACTAATTTTAATCTTCTTTTTGAGTGGCCGCTTAAGACAGATTTTACTGTAGCTTTACTTTCAACATGCAAAATTTCAATATCCTCTCAACTATAAATTGATGCATTTTTGTCCCTAAAGATTGTTTTATCCTAACAAACAGTGCAGACCCTGATGTAACAGAACTCTATGAAAAATTTCATCTCGGTCTTCACTGTTTTCCATAGTACAAAAATTTAGCAATTTTACCTATATCCAGAATAAAAAGGTTTATTTGTTTGATTTGATTCTTTACGTTCCAGTCAACAATTTTTCATTTATGTCAGGACGGGTCTTCCTTGGTTAAACTAGTACTAAGCTAGGAATAATGCATCTTGCTCAAGGACACAACGCAGAATGAACAGGGTTAACCCATATAAGCCTACCATCCTTTTTATGGGACAAAGGCAAACAGTGCAAATCCAGATCAGACGCCACCGAATGTGGCTTCTGATCAGGGCCTCCAGTGTTTGTCTACAGGATATTCTATTAAAATGTGAATAAGATGTAAAGTACCACCCAACAACCCTTTATACGAAAATGGACTGGTACAATTGGTGGCAATTTCCTTTCGGCTTATGGGTTAAAGAATACTTATAGTGAGTGGAAACGCTCATTAACCCTTAATGCGCCAATCACAACAAAAGTGGTCTGCTTTTCTCGTCTGCCAAGATGTTAAAGAAGCCTCTATGGCAATCAGTGTGGACCCAGATCAGACTACTCCTATAGGAGCAGTCTGTTCTGGGTCCACGCTGCTTGCTTTAATACTTAATTCGTCAGTAATGTTAGGCAATTATTTGCAGCAGACGACTACAGCAGATGACATTTTCAGATGCATTGTTTACTTGGCGCTTTAAGGGTTAAATCTGTAACAGGTACATTTTTGTGACATGACTTATCTGACATCATCACATAATTAAAATATGCAATGAAACGAACATCTAAACAAATACAAATTACAATATAATTTAAAAAGCACATGGATTTAAAAGACAAAAATAATTATCACAGTGAGATAACATTACTTCACTTAGGCCAAATAAAAAATAAGTTGTGTTTCGGGTAACAGGTCTAAAAAAAATTTAGGTAGTGTAGGCATATATATATTTTTTAAATTATTTTTCAATCTGCGAAAAACCTGGAAAAGTTCTAGGTTTCAACAGTAAATTTAAGTAGGGTTGGGTTACCCTAAACACAGGTATTTTTATTTGGCCTTATTTGGTGTTCATAAACAATTCTTGAATTCAAAAGATGTCAAATTTACATATGCAATGACAATGGCTAATCAATGCCCCTTGAAAGGTCTGCATGGACAAGCCAATTTATATAGACAATTATCTCTCAATTATTGAGCCTGGGCATAGAGTATATCCGCTGGCTTCTAAGAATCAAACTTCTAATAGTTAACCCATTCAACACTACAGACCTGCAAAAAGGTCTGGGCAAACAGTAGAGATCCAGATGAGTTGGCTCAAAATAAGCCATCTCATCTGGATCTACACTGTTTGCTTACTCATTTTTTTTTTTCTCAATCTTAATTTTGCAGTTTTTTCCTTCAGGATTTGTCTAACACCCCTTTTTGACCCCTTGTTAACATAGTGCACTCTTCAAGAGTTTAGGGGTGAAAGGGTTGATGGCATCACCAAATCATACCACAGGACATAGTGCAATGAGAAGATTTTCTTCCTTATTTCAGCAGAAAATGATTCATGATACTAAAAATAGAAAGCCTGTTGTTTGTCATAATATGGGCCTTGTTGCAAGAAAACCTGTCAATACTTGTTCCTTTGTTTGACTTATTTTCAACAATTCCATTTTTCTTGTCCTTATATATCAAACGACTGGTAAGTTACCTGTTGAAAATCAGCATGTGCGTTTCGTGTCCACTTGTTTCAGTCCAGTAGGAAATTCTAAAAAGAGTCAGTACAGAAGATTTTGCTGGCATAAATAATGATGGCTTTGATGTATAGTAATCTTATAATTATTTTAAGAATTTTGATCATTTTGGCTGTATCACGGTTTGTACCGAGACTGCTAAATCATGAGTAAATCAATGGTATGCCATGTGATTATGAGACAACATATATAGCCCTAGATCTAAGTGGTATGCAGTTCATTATATTCTTATTTCACCAAGAAAACATAAGAGCCAGCAGGGTTCATACAGGCAAGTTTGAGTAAAGTTCACAGACTTTTCAAGGACTTCCAAAGATTATGCTACAGTTTTCAAGGACTAAAAGGGTTATGAAATTTCTGATTTTAGTGTTAAAATTCTACTTCAGAAATGCAAGACTGAGATAGTGGAGAAATTATTATTAGGAAGTTAGTATAAAATTATTGTGTCTTTATTTAGTGCAGCATTCGCTGCACCAAATAAAGGCACAACAATTTTCTGATTTAGATCTCTATCAACAGTGTTAATTCCTACAGAATATAGAAGAATTTAAGGACTTTTCAAGGCCTTTGCATGATTTTCCAGTACTTTTCAAGGACTTTAAGAAAGCCCTCTAAATTCAAGTACTTTTCAAGCCTGTGGGAACTCTGGCCAGTACACAGGATTTGTCACTCATGGCATCAGCTAAGGCTCAGGCCAGTCGCCCAGACTCAACAAAGCCTTCCCTGCCTGCTTACACAAAGTATGGATAAAGATGAAAGCTCAGACCAAAATTAAGCCCTCTAGCTTTGCAGGATATGTCAGCATGGGTGTTTATTATTGGGCACAAGCAATAAGTACCAAAATCTTATGTGCCGGCCCATACACTTATTTATTTCACCACACAAACATGTTGTGGGTACTCATTGTAAGTGTCTAAATGGGAAACTTCTAATGTGCACCACAACATATGTTTTAATGGAGAAATAAGACAGATATTGTCATTTTTGGTTTGAAATATGAGTCTTAATCTGGGGCTATGTACAGTAAAACCTGTGTAAATTGGCCACTTAAAAAAAGATATAACAAAGATCTTTATAACATTTGGTAGCTTAATGAAGGTCGAAAGTATTGCAGAATGCTCCACTTGGAGCATTCTGCAATACTTTTGACCTGCATTTAGGAATGCTCCGTTTGGAGCATTTTGCAATACTTTTGGCCTGCATTAGGCGATAATTGGTCTTGAAAACCAATTTTTGGTCTTTTTGAGAGTGGCCGTTTTACACAGGTTTTACTGTATGTTGTTGACCTTGATCATGGATGGATGAATCACTATTGCTTAATTATTAAAGTCCCTCCCCATCATCTCATCCCAGGATGATGGTAGCCAAAGTCGTACTCATCATCTTCATCATGCATCTGACCTACACCGAGATAATGGTTCGGATAATCGTCGTACTGATCTATCATTATTGGCCGACCGTACTCATCTACTGGGTGTCCTCCGTACTCATCTATTGGATTGCCATATTCATCTACTGGGCGGCCGTACTCATCCATTGGATGTCCATTCATCACAAATCCCATATTGGACTCGGGACGAGCATATGGTTCATATTCGTTACCATACCTGTGAAGAGACCATAAGTTCAGATCAGAAAAAACATTTTAGCATAAAATCAAAAATATTTTCTAATTTGTCAGTTGTAACATTTTTTTGGGGTGCTCATAAGAAGCGTCTCATTGAGATCCTTTGAGCATCCAAAACATAGGTTAATACTAATGAGTAAGAAAATATTTACAATTTTTCGCTCAAAAATTTTGTTTATCTAAACCTACGATATTGTCCGATTTTATTAACCTGACACAGGTGCATAATTTCACGGTTAGTGCACAAGATATTTTTACCTTCCGTTCACTTTCGGTATTTACCGTAAGTTTTACGAGAATTTTGCAAGTACTAATGCAGATAATGAAACGTTTTGCACTGTCCTACTGACTAGGCAAGTGGTTATGATACAGAGCTTACAACCAAAAGGTCCTGAGTTTGAGTCTACGTAAGTTCTTGTTTTATTTTTATTTATTTTTTTGTATTTTTACCTCTTTATTTGATTTGTTTAACTTCATTATTATAGATGTACCACGACCTCTGAGTAATGTCCTTTGGATCATTATATTCAAAAGGTTGGTGCGCAACGCATACACTGAGCCAGTCTGTCTGGAACATCTGCGTGCTCCAAATAGAATAGTATGTGTAATAAAACGCTGAAACCCCTATTTCTAGATCCGTATTTTCAATTTTGTTAATATAGTCATGCTTCAAAATTATTTGTTTATCTATACTTGCATTTGTTATTGTTATTTTTGTAGGATCCTCACCGAGAACGTTTATCGTACGCTCGATATGTGAAGTTGAATCTCTATGCTTTTAATATATTTTTAAAGTAATCGCAGATAATTTTTTAAAAAACAAAAATCTGTTTTGCCTTAGTGCCTAGACTTGCTGCATACTTTTCTTCAGAACTTAAGGTCAAACAACTTGTATAGTGAATACATTTTAACCATACGTTAACAATATTTTTCAATAAATCTCTGAATATGTTTCGGACAGACTGGCTCATTTTACGTGTTACGCATCAACCTTTTGAAATAGAATGATCCAAAATGTCATTCCTCAGAGGTCGTGGTACATCTATAATAAATGAAATTAAACTAATCGAATAAAGGTAAAAAAAACACACACACACACACAGACTCGAACTCACGACCATTTGGTTGTAACCTCTGTATCATAACCACTTGCCTAGACAGTAGGACGGTACAAAACGTTTCATTAGGTTGCATTACACAGTTTTTTAGCTCATTTTAGGCTCTACCTTGCCGCCCGGCAAGGAAGTACCATTATTTTCAATGCAATGGTATATGGATAGTCAGTAGCAAGTTGGAAGCACTCCTGACATGCATCACAATCACTTATGAAAATAGAAGCTATTTATAAGGACACACTTTGTTGTTTCATGCATGTAAACAAAGCCATACCCCTTATGAAAATGGCCTATTTTAAGCCCAAAAGACACCTTTTCACAAGTTTATAAATCCCAAAAAACAAACACAAATCATGAAATAAGACAATTTGCCGGCAGACACACTTCAGAGAAATAAGTTTATCAGCAATTCATCATCAGTCAACCATGTTGATTTTTCAGCACACCTCTGCTACCTTAATGCACCAATATCAACAAGGCGAAAACGGAAAACCAGTCAAAATTCAATAGTTGCGTACTTTCCTTCAAACAAACACAGTAAGGTCAAGTGACACTGACAAAATGCATTTTTCTCACTGCTGGCTAAGACTCTGCCAGATGCAAGTCAACATTTCTTCATTAAATTTAGAACAACATTATACAGACTGACATACAGCCCTACCCGTTAATATTTAAAATTTTCCCCAGGGCCATTCCTGCGAAACTGTGGACTGCACCCTTATCTGCATTAGTACTTGCAAAATTCCTGTAAAACTTACGGTAAATACCGAAAGTCGACGGAAGGTAAAAATATCTTGTGCACAAACCGTGAAATTATGCACCTGTGTCAGGTTAATAAAATCGGACAATACAATAATGTATCTCTATGTAAAGATTTAACATGGGATTAAATCGACATTGTTTTGCAAATATTGTCCATGCACGCTTGCCATCAACAGTATAGGATTGAAAATAGCTTTTTATCCAGAGGTTAAAAACCTAGACTTAGTAGACTATCATACTTACCATATATATTGGAAAAGAAAGGCCTAAGTAAAATGATAAACCCATTTCAGACCACTCCTGAAAGATCATGGTTTACACCATTTGCCTGACTATCACTAAACCTACAAAATCATGTAATAGAATGGGCTTGTTCATATTTTAAGATCATCTGGTGGGGAGTTGAGGTGTCCAAATACTTTGGGTAAATACCCTGTCAAAAATACACTCTTTGAATGCTGGGTAATTTTTCATGCTTTTGTGTTTGTCTGCAGACTTTTTTTTTCAAAATTTCAGAAACACTTTCAGAGTGTCAACATTTTGGATCCAGATCAGGACTGACATTCTGTCGGTCCTGATCTGGATCCAAACTGTTTGCAAAGGTTATCACTAGGCGACAAAAGTCCCTGCTAACAAGGAAAGAGTTAAATAAGGCCGTTCTTAAAAAAAAATTGTTTGCTGTCACCCAACCAACTTACTCAAAATGCAACCCACCCAAAATATTTATTGCTGTTTCATAGAAAAAAAATATGTTTTCTATATTTAAACATTTTTTTCTTTATTTTTAATGTCTTTTTAACAATTCAGTAAGAAAAAAAATTGAATACCTACCAACTTATCTATCTGGAAAATGGGGTGACAACAAACATTTTTTAAGGATGGCCTAAGCGGCATACTTACATATATGGGTTGCCATCATACATGCCATTCTCATCGATGTACTCCGGTGTTAGATGACCATCCATGATCAATGAAGGATCATAGCCCTCTGAAAACAGATCAAATATCATTCTCACTAAATTAACCCATTCACTGCTTTAATTGTGTAAAGTCAATTGCAGTGCCATCTGCTATTTAGCCCTTTGTGTACTGGAAACCCCTAAACAGGTCCTTTGGCAAACTGTGACCACCCAGATGAAATGCAGCATTAAGCTGCATTTCATCTGGGTCTACACTGTTTGCTAAGATTAAAACAATCTACAGAGACAGAATACATCATATTTTAGAAAATTCTGCCTGTGACCACTAAAGTACACAATGGGCTGTCCCAAACTTGTACATGTATCAATATGAATGAGAAAATCCATCAGAATACAAAGGGTTCAGCAATAGTAACCTAAGCTGCAGACACTATCTTGGTTTATGCTCTGCCCATAGAAGAGGGTCTGGATGGTCAAACTTATATGACCCTAGCAGCAGGTGAGGGCCATATCAGATGGATATTGATTTCTGTATTGAATCAAAGTGAAATTCATATTGTCTAAGGTAAACCGTATAGGTCCGAAGTAAGCTGTATAGGTCTGAGGCAAAATCAAATACAGACTGTATTAAAGTAGAAATGTCACCAGCATGACACCGACACGTTTCCCTGTATAAGTGCTATATACAACTGTACTGAGTAGTTAATAATGATTATTATCGGTCAATACATGGAGGATCTAACATGAGCACTCATGTTTTATTGAATTCATTAATGAGTTGAGGAAAAGAGTTAAAATGTTAGGCTTGCCGACCAATTTATCTCTTTCGCAACAAGTTTAATAAATTCAATTATACAGGAATAGGAATGTTAGATTCTATTTATCACATGACATTAAAATTACTTAAAAATCACATTTTTGGCATGTAAACATTAAGGTTTTGCCATCTTTTATGCAAAGTTATAATGGACTTCATTAGGTAACATCACTAAAACTGTAAACCACTAGTGGTTTATCAATTTTATTGTATGGTGTTATATCACTCCTAGGCCCGGCGCTATGTGATAAATGTAATTAACACTGTTTTATCAAAATATGATTTCTTAGAAGTGTGGGTCACTAATACCCCTATTCCACAAAGGCCCTGAATCCCACAAATTGCCATGAATTGACAAATATTTGGATTTGTGGCTGAATCATACTCAGTTCGTGAAGATCTTAACTGATTTGCACAGTCCGTAGTCTGTTCTAACAATTCGTCTATCGGTGAATTCAGCTCAAAAGTTTTGAACTGTTCAAAGCTTTGGCCACGAATTCCCCGATTCAACAATCCTGTGTGATTCGTACCAAATTCCTAAAGTATTCTTGGACATCGTAACTGAATCGTGATCGATTTGGAGGCCTTTTTGGGCGTTCGTAGCTACTCTTAGCTCATTCTTGGGGAATCGGGAGACTAAGCAAAGCAATAAAACCAAGGCAGAGATAGTAGAGGGATTTTCCCTAAGATTAATTACCCCATCAAGCGCATGTGAGCCAGTCCTAGAAGTTGAAACAGATATGGCAGATTCTGTAGCACAATCAGGATCAATCAGTAGCTCCTAGCTGGTGATTTTGCCAATGGCGGACTGCCATATTTTTCCAAGTCAAAGAGCCTGGGTCAGGGCCACAACTTTAATGTAGTTGTTTTCTTCTAGCTATATAAGTAGCTGTTTTCAACACTCAAGTTGCAGGATCAATTCTACTGCTGCTTTACGAGGAGCATTCATTTTGGAACTGACGCCCCCGAAGCATGTATGGGCCTTTTTTATAACTATCGTGAGAGAAAATCTCGCGAATCATGGAGAATTGTGGCGGATTTCTGTTAATTTGTGCCCAATTCGTGCTGCATTCGGCATATTCTTAACTGATTCGTAATTGATTCTTTAACTTTCGTGCAGCATGTTCTAATGTTATTTTGCTAATCGTAATGAATTCTTGCGCGATTCCAGCCGAATTGAACCGATTCCCCCGAATATTCCTAACGACATCGTATCTGAATTGGGACTGACTCGTAGAACATCATGATTGGAGAAAAAAAAAAAAAACCCTCACAAATCCCCCGAATCAATAAAAAACAATTTGTGGCGATTGGCGCGATTAATAGCCTGTCTGGAATAGGGGTATAAGAGTTGAAGGATTTTTACATTCTCCTTTTTCTTCAATAAGCAGACCTAATCATACCAAGACTGCTTTATTTCAACTGTGCAGGTTCTTGTATTTCAAGGAATCATCATTGTGAAGGTATCTTACAGAAACCATTATTCTTCCATCCTACTTTAACAGCATATTCCTCAAATAATTCATAAACAGATACCCAATGTTAAGCTTGCATAAGTATCATGCTATCAGGAAAATTATCAGGAAAATAAAGAATGATCATGCATTTTAATTTCTAATAAATCACACATATACATGCCAGCAACTCTCTAAACATACAGTATGAAATAGTCGAAACTCACTACTACCCTAAAATGAACATAAGCCCATGCCCATTCTAAAACTCTTCAAAGTACAGTAAAATCTGTTTTAAGCGGTCACTCAAAAACAGACAAAGCAAAGCTTTTAATGACAAATGGTAGCTTAATGAAGGCCAAAAGTATTGCAGAATGCTCCCCTTGGAGCATTATGCAATACATTTGACCTGCATTAAGTGATAATCAGTCTTAAAAAAACTATTTTGGTCTTCTTTTTGAGTGGCCGCTTAAGACTGGTTTTACTGTACACAACTTACATTGTCAGGTATGCAGACTGCCACCGGTCATCAACTTTAAAAGTTTGGTTGGTTTGTTTGATGCTTAATGTCCCAGTCAACAGCTATGGTTATGTCAGGACGGTCAGTTCACCTAACCACACTTTTTTCCTGGGCAAGCTTGACTACGCGGTTAACCAGTACTTTGTGCACATAATTTTGTTTGTAACTGAAAACAACCCGTGTTGAATCTGTCAATCGGCCGAAGGGAGGAGAATGGCTTTAGAGATTATTTTATGATCAATCTTCAGGAAAGTATGGGACCCTGCCGGGATCAAACTCGCGACCGGTACCCTGGATCTGCAGTCAGACACGTATCTGCAGTCAGAAATGTTACCAACTGCGCTACGCCGCCCAGTATCAGTTTTTAAAGCATTCCAGAAATATAAGACTGGGGCTTTACATAGCTCCAGATAAGAAATGGAGGCAATTGGGTATTTACCCACCTCTTTTTGGCTTAATTGGGTATTTCAAATTTTAAATTGGGTATTTCAATTTTTTGTATTGGGAATCTATCTGAAAGCAAATAAGCAATGAAACCGGGCCTTGTTTCTCCTGACATTTTTGCTTACTTCCGGTTTCACTTTCAGAAAGCACACTTGCAATATTAGTATATCTGAGATCGCTATTTCCAACTTATTTCGAAAAACCAACGTATCTATCAATTCATCTTTGATTCTTCGAACCACCAATTCGGTATTAGAGTAAGTTACAATATGATATTATTCAATTGCTCTTAGGCTTTTTCGCCCAAGTTTCGCCATTGTTATTGTAAAGCGAGACGAATGTCGTAATCATGTAAATATTGGGTATAGCTAAACAGCGATAAGAATGTTCCTGGACTGGTTAACAATTTAATTAACTAGATTCGGCGCCACGCCGTGTATAAATTTGTACCCAACAACAGTTTGTGATGCGAAAAACGACAATCGCAAATTGAAAACTATAGCGTCATACGCTACGAAAAAGTTTGGAATTGAGTATCAAGGATTTTTATTGCGTTTTTGTACGCACAGAAATGAATTTAATTGTGTTCTCAGGTCCACGAAATTGCATAAATACGCAATACGCAGCCTTATCTAGAGCTATTGCTTTATTAAATCTATCTAAGTTAATTAAATCAAGAATCTTTCCTCATGCTTGATTTCAGTGGCCACAAAATGGGCCTTGTCATGAGAAAACCTGTCTTAGGGCGTTTGCAAACAACAAAGGGGCAGACCAGCCTGCACATCCGCGCAGTCTGATCAGCGCCTTTTTTATTCGCTTTTTGAAAAGTATCATATCTAAACTTGCTACAAGCGAAATTTCAGTTTTCTATCTAGTCTCTGTAGCTGAGGAGACTGTTTTGAGTCTTGCTTTGTCGGAAACCCCAAAGATAGGTTTTCTTGCGTCACAGCCCAAATAATGCCATTCATGCCATGGTCAAATCACAGGAGCCCTACTAATTTTTGAAGCAACTAATTTTACAAATTTTATCTAAAAAGGGAACACACTTTACAGAATTATGACAAAGTCACTGGAGCTTGAAATATTGGTCAAGGTCACCATGCCACATAGTATTAGAACTACAATCTCTATGACACATCTATCACTACTGCATAGAAACACATTTTACCCTGTAGAATAATGCAGCAAGCATTTTTTCAACACAATTTGAACCGTGAAAATAGGGTCAAGGTCACCAAAACTTAATCAGTTCTTTTGTATCTCTCAGTTATATATCTGTACAAGTTTTCAATGTATGCTTACATGTCTGTTCATATGCTTATTTGAGTGATTACAATAGACAGGTGCCTCGAGGATCCACACGGTATGTGTAAATGAATGGTTCTTTCAAGAACAATAATGTTTGATGTGTTTGTTTTGATTCTTTACATTACAGTCAATAATTTTTTCAGTTATGTCGGAACGGGTCTTCCTGGGTTGAACCAGTACTAAGAAGAGGATAAAGTCTTGCTCAAGGACAAAACACAGTACCTCTGGTAAGGCTCGAACCCGCAACTCCTCAATCTTGAGTCAAGCACTCTACCACTGATGAGCCTTCGTGCTTGTGAGAAAAATAATGTGTATATAGCATAGGGGTCTTCTGATATATAATGCCTTTTACAAACTGAATGGGATGGGTCAAAGGACCACAACTCTTGGAAAATCATCTGATCATAACATTCTGATGCTGAAGGCTCTACTGAATATTTGCTGAATTTGAGAGTTTGTGAGAATTAATCAATACAAGATTATTAAAGGTACATAATTCAAGAAAAAGTCATCTGCCCATCAAATGCTTGGGATATGCCCATCTACTCTTGATACTGAAGGTTCCAATTCAATTTAGCCTTTTGTATACAGGAAACCCCTAAATGAGTACTTCTTCAAACAGTGAAGACCCAGATGAAATGCCGCATGATGCGGCATTTCATCAGGATCTACACTGTTTGTTTAGGTAAAAAAGATTCACAGACAAAAAAAAGTTTAAAAAAAGAATATAACCTTATACAATGGACTATATATAGTTTATTGTATATAACCAGCAGGAAAAACCCATTAGTATACAAAGGCTTAGTTGAAATCCAACTAGAATTTGCTGAGAATTCGCGCAGGCAAGATTAACAAGATCAGTCAACATAAGAATTGTTAAAGGCTGTTATCCAGCCACAACATGCTGAGGGTATGCACATCTACTTTCGATACCAAAGTTCCAATGCAGTTTCATTGAAACCCAATCAGTAGCTGCTGAGAATTCACACTGAGATTTAATGTAACTCAAAAATCATCCGATTATAACATTCCAGAAAAATGAGCATCTGCTCTTGATACTAAAGGCTCTCATGAAGTTTTGTTGATACCTGCTTAGTAGTAGCTGAGAAAACAAGAATTTATCAAAGGAACGCAACTTGAAGAAATACTATCCAACCATAACATGACAGACAAGTTTATACCATTTAGAAAGTAGCCAACAAGAGTCCATTCGTAAGCATGGACATATGGAGGGAAGAACAGCCAAAGTGGCATCTATATACAGCTCCCTTGGGGGAGCATAAATTAATAATATACATGCAGGATGCAACAGATTTTGTACTTATACTCTCCACATCTATACTTACCTCTTACAGCTGTACACAAATGTAGCAAAAACACATTTAATATCCATATCAAAATATATTTTATGAGCCAGCACACATGAGATTTTGGTAGTTGTTGTATCGTTGAGGCCAAATAAAAAAACTAACCGTGTTTAGGGTAACCTGACCCTACCTAAATTTACTGCTGAAACCTAGGATTTTTTTCAGGTTTTCTGGAAAAAATATATAATTTTACGCATTTTGAAAGGTGAAATGCCTTTCAAAATACATAAATTATATATTTTTTTCCAGAAAAATAATATTTAAAAAAATGTGTGGGCCTACCCTACCTAAAATTTTGAGATCTGTTACCCGAAGCATACTTAATTTTTTATTTGGCCTGAACAACATAGGCTACGGCAAGTCTGCACATTTGTGAAGACTTGCCGCAGCCTTCACTGCTGGCATATTAAGCTTTGATAAGGCTGAAGACTCCATAAAAATTAGACCTCTAGTCCCATAGGATATGTCAGCATGAGCATTTAAAGAAGGCTTTTGGTAATATGCGATAAGTACCAAAATATATGAGCTGATCCCTATATATCTATATATAACAGTCATGTTTAAATTATCTGACATAAAACAATTTGCATATTACCGAAAATACTCAAAAGAAATATGGCTCATCTGAATAAATTATAGTTGAAAAGGGTGCATAGCTTCCAAAATAATTGTTAATTGCAAAACAAAATATATACATTGACTGGTATTTCATGACAATATACCGGTTTATGACTATATAAGATATGAGTCCAATGCACTCGTACAAAAGCTTAAGAAATTAAAATCCTAAGCCTTTCAGTTTTCCTTCAAAATTATTATCTAAGTCAAGTGAAGTGCCCAATTCAGTATTCTATAAAGTCTTTCAACTCTCAGAATCCTGAATTAAGGAATAAGTCTGCAAACTTTCACTATAGTGTAGATTTTATTTTCTTGTCCTTTGGGATCAAGAGTTTCATTGTGGAACTTTGAAACTATTAGAGGGTCACTGATGAAGCCTAAATGGCAGAAACTAGCTAGTCTGGCCCAGGAAATACGCACACTCTAGTTTCAGTTCTTTGGTGCAGTCTTTGCTTCCAAAGGATACCCTTTTAACAACATATTTCACCAATGTCAGTTGTCTTACAACCATGCAAGTACCAATTTTAAAAGCATAAAAGTAGTTGAGAAATTTGTTTGTTTTGTCCCAGTCAATAGCTATATGGTGATGTTGAGACGAATAGTCACCTAACCACATTTTTTAATAGGCAAGCTTGACTTAGCAGTTAACCAGCACTTTTTGCATATACTTTCCCATGTATCTGTCACAAATCCTTCTTGAATCGGCGGAAGGAGGAGAATAACTGTAGAAAATATTTCATTGATCAAGCTCTACGAAAGTATGGGACTAGGCCAAGATCGAACTCCCAACCCCTCGATCTGCATTTGGTCTCACTACTGATTGCTTGAAAAAAGTTTATGGTAAAAAACAAAACAAAAATACCTCATTTATTGAAAAGAAATGATAAGGGCTATTCCAGAAAAAAATACCTGGGGGGGGGGGGGGGGGGGGGGGGGGGGGGGGGAGACCGCATCATTGATGTTCGACCAAATCTAATTACATGGATGGTTGGTGTTTCGCTGCTTGCTTGGGGAAGAAAGAATATTATCTGCCAAAAAAAGAGAGAAGTTTTATCTAATCTAGCCAAAAAACGCTCAGAGCATAGCAAACAGCAGCGGAAACCGCCATTTTTGTTTATGCCAAATCGTCAAAACTCGGATGTTTCCCTCGAATAGTGGTAAAATACAGTACCCAAATAAACTCCCAAATAGTGGCTTCTGTGGCGGCCATTACTTCACTTGGGAAACATGTATTTTCAGAAGAATTTATTAAAGGAAACAACGCTCTAGGGTAACAAGACAAATTCGACGAATTTATATCCCCCGACGAAGGGTTATTTGAGAGAAACATGTAAATCACAAAACATAAATCCCATTTATCTAAGTCTTAGTTCACCTTCAGTATCATTCAGATCATAACAAACACCTGTCAAGTATGCTTAAGTGCTTAGTTTAATAAAAAATATACTTACATCTGTACAATTTCAATATCTGATCTTTAAACCCAACCCAAGAGGTCAAGGGTGTGTGTAAATTCAAAGTGTTACCTTGCATGTAGGTCTACACTTCTTCCACTTTCATTTGATATGCAACATGACCACTTTTAGAAAAGGAAAAGAAAATGACCTTTTGACCCCACCCCACGGGGTCATTGGTGTGTGTAATGACAGCATATTTGCTTTCATGGTGCTCTGTGATCAATTCCCTTTAATTTGATATGCAACATGACTACTTTCAGAAAAAGATATAGTTTGACCTTTTGACCCTACCCCCTGGGTCAAGGGTGTGTCTGTGGGCAAAATATTTGCTACCATGTTGCTGCCAGCGTTGTCAGCTTTAATTTGATATGCAACATGACTACTTTCAGAAAAAGATATAGTTTGACCTTTTGACCCCAGCCCCTGGGTCGAGGGTGTGTCTGTGGGCAAAATATTTGCTACCATATTGCTGCCAGCGTCGTCAGCTTTAATTTGATATGCAACATGACCATATTCTGAAAAAGTTTAATTTTGACCTCGGCCCCACCCCCTAAGTCCACCCAACAGGCTCAAACCCAGGCCTTCAAACTGAAATCCCGTTTGATATGTTTCATATCTATTGCTGCTCTGCCTGTATGCAAAATTTCAGCAAAAAATATTAACAATTGCCTTAGTTATTGCGAAATTTAAATATTTGACCTTTGACCCCTTAGGTGGGGTCAAAGGGGGTGGGGTAAAACTTTGACACTGCCATGCTTATCTACAGGCACTTGGCAATCATGGTCTAATAGTGAGAAGTTGTTAAATATAATAGCTTTGATAAAATGTGAAGATCATCACACAAAAAAGCTAATATAGGTTTTGCCTTATAATTGCCTATACTAAAACAAGGGCAATAACTCAAGTGTTAAGGGGTTGATTTTGACCAAACTTATTGGATGTTTGAGAGTCCATGGTACTTATCATTTGTACCAAGAATGAATCAAATCTGACCAATAGATACGGAGATATGGTTCCGGACGGACGCAGCCAAAACTATATCCCTCCGACTTCGTCGGGGGATAATTAGGCTACTGGTAAAAGCTAATACCTGTAAAAACCTGTACCGATAAAGACTGAAACTGGAGATGGGAATAATGTGTTTTACCTGCAAGTTTATTTTGTCAATACTGTGAAAGATGCACAGTTGATTACACTCATAATAATTATGAATAGATCTGTTTGTTTGCTTTGCTAAGTTAAGGTAGCGCCTAAGTTCATATTATTCTTTCTGCTGAGGCTTTATTATTTCAATTTGCTTTATGGCACACTCAGTCTCTCATACCCCCCCCCCCCACCACCACCACCTCTATTTTCTTTCCTTAAAACGATCCAATGTCTTGCTGTGACATTTAATTTTGGCAGCAAATGTGGTACCAAAGACTGGCATTGATGTGAGCAAAATATGGTGTTCAATGTCTGAATTCGCCCGCCGATTTTGGACGATCTCCGTCGTCTACACCCCCTGAGTCCAGAGGAGGCTCCGTGAACAAGCCGCTGGGGAGTTGGGAGTTAATCACAGAGATGTGCATGTGTACTTGCAACTGTCTGGTATAAACATCTGGTTTGCGATGAAAAAGATAGACCAGTTGTTGTTTTTTTACCTTTTTTTATCTTCTCTAAAGGATAAAATGCAATTTACGTGTCCAACCTGACGTTAAGCCAATACGAGTGGGTAAATGGGGAATTTTACACCACTGGGCCTTAGGAAAATTGAATTCTATGGGTAGTTGGTGTACAAAACTTTCTGATTACATGGGTACCCCCCCCCCCCCCCCCCACGTATTTTTTTCTTGAATAGCCCTAAAATTATGCTGGAGATCCAGATAAGTGAATGTTTCCTTGCATAAAGCTGTGATTATGGTCTTGTCAATCAGTTTGAATATGTGTTTTAGTTGCTCAGAAGAACCGTCTCAATGAGACGGTTCTTTTGAGCACCCACAACATATGTTTTGGTTCAGAAATACATGTTATTACACGATTTTTAAAATAAATTATTATCTGGAGGCCTGCGTTAATGCAGACAGTACTAATCTTACCTGGGTAAAACAAGTCCTGTCTATCTAGAATATCAGCATCCTGGAGGTAGGGATCATAACCATCGTCTGGATACATGTACGGATCATTGAGTTCATCAAGCTGTCGAGATTCCACCATCTCTAGCCACTGCGAGTTGTGCCAGCGGAACTTCTCCAGCTGTATCTTCTTGGCCCACTCCTCGTCAAACTCAGCAATAATGTCAAGTGTGTTATCACAGACTTTTCTAATCTCGGCGTTCTTGTCATGCATCAGATCTATAAGGTAGGCAGGGGCCTCTGTGTGCAAGTTAAGGTAAAAACTAACATTGTCTTGCGCAAGCCCGATACTCAAAGGATCGACCTGTCAGTCTGCTAAGGCACATCACAACTAAAAAGTCGGATTTGTGTCAATACGCAGTGTGCATTACCCGAAACACTAAGTTAAAAAAGTAACAAGCACCGAATGGCTATAA
Source organism: Loripinus fragilis (assembly GCA_964019695.1). NCBI lineage: Eukaryota > Metazoa > Mollusca > Bivalvia > Lucinida > Lucinidae > Loripinus > Loripinus fragilis. The sequence goes on from OZ026515.1 coordinate 124,631,798, forward strand.
ATACTCCGTTTATGGAGACGTCAAGTAACCATTTGGTAGCTAAACAATCACAATTATTGGTACTACAGTATTTAGCGAAACAATGATAAGATTTTCCACACTGAAACATTTTTGGGTCAAACAAGTGGTTTCAGTGATGCGTGATGACAAATTTGAATCAACCAATCGGGCGAATCACATGATTTTATGACGCTATCCTTCAACAAATATGTCACATGTACCCACAATGCTCATATCAGACAGGTTAGTATTTAAAAGATGCTTCCCGGCGGAGACAATGAAAAACTAAGAATTTCTAGCAACATTATAACATGGTGAAAGTTCAATATCTAAAAAGTTCTGAACTGTTAGAAATTCAACTCTTAAACATGCGATATGCATCCCAATTATTAACAAATTCAAGTTTAAATGGTCAATTCTCTTTAATTAATCCAAAAATAAACCAACAAAGCTATAATTATAATCTGCTTTTAATATTTGTAAGGTTTTCTATGAGAAAGGATACGTGTTTCTTTAACAATGACTTCTCTGGTTGACTCATGGAAGATCATCTGGTAGAACACATACACTATCTGACATACCATTTCATCATCTTCTTGTTTTGCTGAAAAAATACACATTCTAAATACATTTGAGCCACATAAAATTGGAGATTCTTTACATCCCAGTCAACATTTTTCACTCAAGTCGGGACGCATAATGTACAACAGCTAAGGTCAGACTGAGACAGGGCCTAGGTTTACGTTCCGTCGGACAGACTGATGTAGCTGGAGATCTAACCCAAGACCCCTGTTTTATAAGGCGAGTGGTTTTATCCACTACACCACAACGACTCCATAGCCCATTTAAAAAATGTTTTTGTTGTAATGAACTTGTTTGTTTTGTTGCTTTACGTCCCAAGTCAACAGCTATGGTCATGGCGGGACGGTCAGTTCACCTAACCACACTTTTTCCTGGGCAAGCTTGAACAAGCAGTTAACCAGTACTTCGTGCACATACTTTCGCTTGTACCTGACAACAACCCTTCTTGAATGATTCAGCGGAAGGGAGGAGAATGACCGTAGAAATTATTTCACAATCAATCTCCACGAAAGTATTGGACCGGGCCGGGATCAAACTCGCGACCCCTGAATCTGCAGTCAGATTGCATCTGTAACCAGACACGTTACCGACTGCGCTACGCGGCCCGGTATAAACAACAATGGTATAGCTATTTCCTGCATTCTGATTAATAGCGAAAATACTATCATCATCTATCTAAAATATTGAGTTACATGTTAAAATTCTACTTCTGAAATGCTAGGGTACATTACTAAAGATATACGTTTTAGAAAATTAGTATAAGATTGTGGTGCCTTTATTTGCTGCACCAAAGAAAAGCACCAAAATTTTATAGTGATTTAGGTCTCCAAAAACAGTTTAAATCCTCCTGTAAATGGTAAAATTCAAGGACTTTTCAAGGCCTTTGAGCGTTTTTTAAAGTACTATTCAAGGCAAATTTTATTTTCAAGGACTTTTCAAGACAGTCCTGTATATTCAAGTACTTTTCAAGCCTGTGCAAACCCTGCTATATAGCAACTGGATAAAATTAACTCAGAGATATGTGTGATGTGCATATTGAAAGACATATACAGCTAATTCCAAATTTATTTTAGACAAATTTTGGTAAATTCTGATTTAAGTTGTATTAAAACAACAATTGCACACAGTCAGATATACTGATCAGTGCATTTTGTCATCAATCACTCACATACCATCAACATTGTCTATATAGCCACTGGATGAAGTCAACTCAGAGATATGCTTGATGTACATATTTAATATAGAGGTTGATTTGATATGCATAACTTAGAACATGGAATGATACAATATGGTATAAAGGGTGTAGACTTATAAAGTCTAATGAGATGTGATTTTTTGCATATAGATTTTTTTACTCATATTAATATCTTTTCGCTAAAATAACCATATTCCTCTCAAATACTTTTCTCTTCTGCTAACTAATCATGTAGATTTTTGAGCCAGCATAAATTAAAATTCTGGACTGGAATATGTTAGCAAAAAATAAGATGTGGAATGGTAGCGGTTGATATGGATTCATAACTGTAATATCAACATCTACAACTGATATCAGTGTATAAAGGGTGCTATCATTTCTTATAAATTTCAGAAATTAATTTTATACCCACAATCTTTTATCAAGACCATGTTGGATATTAATTAACCATTGTCCTGCTGAACTCGGATATATCCTGTTTAAAAAACGGTGCAGATCCTGATCAGATGGCTTCATCAGAAGCCAGCTGATCTGGATCTGCACTGTTTTACATGCAGCCTAAGAATCCACTGCATTAATTGAATTCACGCAAATGAACCCGCTGCTAAACTGAAGTGATTTTGCAATGTTGATTTATTCAGCAGGGAAGGGTCAAATTACATTTTTTTCTTCAATTATATCTTTTTGCACAAGAGTAAATTCAGTAACAATAATTGGAACCATATCAGAATCCCCTGGCGAGATAAAATGGGCGTTCATCGAGAGAAAACCCATCATCAGGGTTTCACCAGGCCATATCCAAACCACCATGTTTAGCTACAGAGACTAGATAGAAAATGGAAATTTCGCTTGTAAAAAGTTTAGATATGATACTTTCGAATATGTGAATAAAAACGGCAACCAGACTGTGTGGATGCGCATGCTGGTCTGTGCCTTTGTTGGTTGCAAACCTGGAAGACAAGTTTTTTCGCCTCAAGGCCTAAATGATAAAGAATAAAGGTATTATACCATTAAGTAGCTCTATAAGACTCTGTATGATATTGGAATCAGCCAACATTTTAGCACAGGCATCATCATTACACACTGTTCCCACCAGTATGATCACCTGTAATACCCAGTCATCTTCTGCTGCACCTGTAACATACATTACAGCATAGGTTTAGATAAACAAAATTTTTGAGCGTAAAATTGTAAATATTTTCTTACCCATCATTTGGAACATATTTTTTGGGTGCTCAAAAGAACCGTCTCATTGAGACGGTTCTTTTGAGTACCCACAACATATGTTTAGGTTGAGAAAAAAGAACACTCACTTTTGATATGCACTCTTAACTAAAGGCCTGTATTACTGTTACAGTATTAAAACTGAGACAATCTTCTGACAGGGAAAGATATACAATTTTACAGGGTTGCCGATCAATATCTGTTTCCAAGTTCCCGGACTTTTTCCTGACTTTGGACAGTTTTCCAGACCCTTTTTGAAGGTCTATAATAACCATTCTTATCCATCAACAATTCAAAAACTTTGGTTCAAATATTTATGCTTGCTGATTTAATCTTTAAAGGAAAATTTCAAACCAAGAATATTAGAAAAGGAATGTTTCTGATATAAACTGCTTGCAATTTATAGAAAATATTATTTTTCAGAAACCTGTTAACTGAAGCCTGTTAACTGAAGTAAGAAAGAGGGCAAAGATCCGGAATCGATACAATCAAGCACCACACCTGACCCAGGATACCAATGGGAAAGTGACAACTTCACAATCAAACATCACAAGCGAGAGCCAAGAGGTCAGCCCTTTCCCAGCAGGTGAAGCCTGTTAACTATCAACTTCTTTGGGAATTTTTCCCTTCAAGACATACTTTTCCCTGACCTGGAAAAAAATTGAATTTTCCAAACATTTTTACCTGACAATGGCAACCCTGCATTTATCAATTTTTTTTAACTTATTGCACTCAAAATAAAATAATGACAATCTTAACTTTATTGTCTTAAACTGAAACAAGCAAAAATGGCCATTTTCTACAAAAAAAAAAAAAAAAAAAAAAAAAAAAAAAGATTTTTCTAGATCTGAGGCAGAGCGCGATGTTCCGGGACCCCAAGATGCATTAAACCACAAATTTTTACATTTCTACCTCAAAATGATCAAAGGTAATTTAAATTAAAAAGTAACATAAAATGATCAAATTGCATGATTTATTTCCTATAACACAATTTAATAAAGCCGCCTTTACACTATAATGAATTGGCTCAGCGTTCGCTCTGCATGTGGAGATATTTTGACATTCATTGACACGTGCTGTGGTGTGTTGAAGGTCGTTAGCTCAATGGTTTAAGGTCGTTTTGAGTAAGTTGAAGAACCTTCCCGAACATTGTTGTTCGCACAGTGCCGCTAAGATTTTTGTGCATGCAAAAAAAGTTTGACGTTTGCCAATGAACTGTCAATAGGCAGAGGGTCGTTCACTAAACGCAATGGGAATGGTTTGTGCGTCGGCAGATCATTATCTGCTCGTTTTTGAACGCAATTCGAACAGTTTGTTGGTTCCCAGTATGACAAGGGTTTGTTAGCTCAACAGTAGTATTCGTCCAACCAAATTGTAGTTTTTTGAACGCATCAAGAATTCCTTAGCTGTTCTACAGAAAATAAGCTTTCAAAGCTGGGTTTTTTTTAATGCATGTTTTCCAATTTAGCCAAAATATGAAAAAAGTCAATAAGCAATGCTTATTAGATACCCCCCGCACAGTAGGAGTCAGTGAAAAAACTTGGCAAATTATAGTTCAAACCAGCAGACCTTAGTTTTGAAACGATTTCAGTACGATCTGTGCAAACAAAAATTATAAACTCCTTCATGCATATGTTCAATGTGTCTATTGATCCATCAAAAGCTGTGGTAGGAGTTGATCAGCCTATAAAGGCACTATCAATGTATATACGAAAGCCATATAAGGGAATAATTGTCTAAGTTCAACAAAAACTATAAACTCCTTCATGCATATGTTCAATGTGTCTACACTGTATCCACAAAGTATCAAATTGCTTCATCAAAAGCTGTGGATGGAGTTCATCGGCCCATAAAGGCACTATCAATGTATATACAAAAGCCATATAAGGGAATAAATGTCTAAGTTCTCACAGCTGTCATTTTGTCAAAAATTTTTTTTTTCAACCAGACTTCTTCATTCATATGTTCAATGTGTCTACACTGTAGTGGCAAAGTATCAAATTGTTCTATCGAAAGCTGTAGTAGGAGTTGATCAGCCCATGAAGGCACCATCTATGCAGATACAAACACCGTATTAGGGAAAAATTGTCTAAGTTCTCACAGCTGTCATTTTGTCAAAAATTATTTTTCTGAACCAAACTCCTTCATGCATATGTTCAATGTGTCTACATTGTAGCGGCAAAGTATCAAATCGTTCCATCAAAAGCTGTAGTAAGAGTTGATCGGCCCATGATGGCACCATCTATGCATATACAAACACCTTATTATGGAAAAATTGTCTAAGTTCTCACTACTGTCATTTTGTCAAAAATTATTTTTTCTGAACCAAACTCCTTCATGCATATGTTCAATGTGTCTACATTGTATAGGCAAAGTATCAAATTGTTCCATCAAAAGCTGTGGTAGGAGTTGATCGGCCCGTGTATGGCCTATAATAGCATAAGCATAAAACCCTATATTAAAAGCCATTTAGAACTACAAAGGGAAATAACTCTAAAAGAATTGGCCCTAGCCCTTCCTTTTTTGTCTAAAGTATTTGTCTTGCATATATGAACATGTTTGCAAGGTTTGATAAAAATACAGCTATGACTTTTTGAGTTATTAAGGAAACAAAACGTTACAGACGGACGGACGCACGGACAGCGTACCACTGAATGGCCATTTAGGTGGCTAAGAGTTATGTGTCTAAAAACATTATGAGTCTTCCAATTTTAAGTGGCTAAATTCTGTCAATTTGATTTAAGTGACAATATTTTTGGTATGATAAATTTTTATGAGGCTACATTTTTAAGTGGCTAAACACAAATTAAACTACCAGGGGCTCAAACTTCAACAGATTTTTATTTTCATTATATCAGGGCTACCCCCCTTAGAATAGCTTTTTGACAGTATCGATTGACAGTGAATTTTTTTTTTCTATTTAAGTAGGCATGTAAGATCAAGGCACATAGTGTATGGACTAGACACCTGGTACATGGACATATTTTACCAAGCCACATTATGTAGATGGACAGTGTTGGAGGTCCATACAGATGGATAATTTAATATCCAATTTTAAGTGTCTTTTTTTTTTAACTTACAGGGGTTACCCCCCTTAGTTGATTTATGTAATTTTAAACAACTTCTAATGTGACTAGACACGTAAGAGGTTTTAGCCACTAAAGTGTCAAAAATACCAGTTATTAGCCACAAAAGTGGTCATTTGTAAACACAGATGGACAGACGGAGGGACGGATGGACAACGTGAAAACAGTATACCCACCACAAAGTTTGCGGGGGGTATAATGACACATTAACAGTAGATTAAACATGTTAAATCTGGGACATATTTGTGCAGTAGTTAGTATCTTTGACATTTAGTGGTCGAATGGTCACTGGTGGTCCCCATCATAGGACTGTGTCCTTTAAGAAGTTACATGTCTACAGCCATTATGTACATGTATATAAGGATATATGTTCTTTGATTGCATACAAAATGCTTCTTGAAAATGGCAGCACAGCAGAAACTAGTTGGGAGAATAAAGGAAAGAACTTGAGGTTTGATTTCTCGTTTATATAACTGCATGGCAATTGATCGGTTCTGATACGCTAACTATTCGCAGACCGCACGCAGAGAGTACGCACAACACAATCGGCATTCCTTGAGAGAACATTGATATTCATTCTCATTAGCTCTTGGTTGTTAGCTTGTCGTTACTAGAAACTTATGAGCTCGTTCTCTGTACATTTTAAATTCGGTTTCAGCTCATTATGTCAAGCCTCACTGATCACATTTGTCGGGGTTTTCAGTGTGTTGTATGCATATTCAACCTTTTTTCATTTTTTATCAATTCGTTGACAGTGCATTGACTCAATTCATTAGTGTAAAGGCGGCTTAAAAAGTTATAGGAAAATGACAGATAATGGTCATTTTTCTATAACATGGTAAAATTTAAATTTTGGAAAGTAAAAGACCTGTGTTTTATCCATTGGCATTAACTCTTTGCATGCTGGGTAATTTTCATGATTTTTTGTCACATGCTGATTTTTTTTTAAATCAACTTTTTTGAAAAAATTATTTCAAAAATACCATCAGGCTTGCAAACAGTTTGGATCTAGATCAGGCCTGACTTTTTGCAAAGGTTATCAGCAGACAACAAAAGTCGCCACCAGAAGGTAAATGGTTAAATGGAAGCATAGAAGCACTATAAAAGGATTATCCTGCATTATTTGTAATTCTCATGCTTTTATTTTTTACCTACCTGGTTGTAATCTCTGTTTAAGCCACGGAATAAGCTGATACTCTTTCAGGATTAATTCATAGTCCAAGTCTGGTATTGTTAAGTTTCCAAGAACACCAAGACATTCCAGCGAGAAATCCTCATCTTCACAGTTCAGTGTTGCTTCTGCCAAATCACTGATGTAATCCTTCAAAAAAAATTATACAGAGTCGATGACAAGACATTTTCCCCTAGGCCTTAAGATTTGTAATCAATTAAAAAAATATTTTTCATATAGAGTCTTTTTACAGGCCAAAAGATTTGTAATCCTTTTATATACAGAGTTTAAGACAAGACCATTTTTTTCTTGACCTTAAGATAATATAAATTTGGGGAAAGTAATCGTATTTTTTTTGAATAATATTCATCAGTTTAAACCTTTGTTTTGGTTGTTCAAAAAGAATCTTTGATTGAGACAGCTCTTTTGAGAAATATGAAAACTCATTTTTGATTATGCACTCTTATCTGGAGGCCTGTTTCCTTTTTTTTTAATCTCACTTAGGAATCATTTTTTGTAGTGTTCAGCGGAAATGTCTCAGGAGACTTCTGCACCTGGAATTGCTGGAAACCAGGTGAACCGAAGGTAAAGGATAATCTAATCAGTAGTTTAGAACACAGGCAAGTAAAATTGGTGTATTCAATTTCAAGCATTTATAAACAAGCAAACTACTAAGTTAGATAAACATTATAAATTAGCATGCATGACTAAAGCTAAAATGCTGAAAAATAAATACTTTTCTTGCTTTCAAACTCACAGATGTTGTAATTATCATACTGATAAATGTTAAAATGCAAACTATTGTTGGCATTTTAACATTATGAGAATGATAAATTCTATGCTCAGTTCAGTTGAGCATGAAAAAGTTTATGACCTCTGGGCCTTACTTACTATAAATAGGTTTTTTGTAGGCCCATCGTGTTCTGATACATTTCGTATCATCTTCATAAGTAGCGGATCTTTGAACTTGAAGCCTCTCTTCATGAGCATTTTGAGACCATTTCCCTCACATATGATTTGAGCTGTACGTTTGTTAGCTGCCAGGTTTATACACAGGGACAGCAGTTCTATATCTGGGTTCTCCGGAGATTCCAATAACATTTTCATAGCCTGAAAATTGAACAGAAAATGAGCTGAGACATGTGATTTCCAACAATGAGGCAAATTTGACAATTGTAGACTCGGACGAGCCTGTGCAGCTTCCTTTTAAGCTTAGTAACTCCAAATGATGTTCAGTCAGTAGCTTAACACTCATAGAATATTCAAGCAACAAGCATAGGCTCTGCTCAGACTGCGCATATGTACAGGCTGATCTGAGGCTTTGCTGGTCGAACTTACCACATTGTTGGAAATCTCATGTCGCTGCTCAAATATTAAAACCAGAGGATCTGAAAGTCCTGAAGCGCTCACCCGATCTTAATAATGTAAGAATAGGTCAAGGTCAACTTAGGCTTATTATTTAAACATATTTTGTTTAACAATATATGGGCATGGTGGCCATTTTGGTAAAGTGACCTAAAACAAATATTATATTAATATTGTTTTATCTACTGAATAGTTCATATGAAATTTGAGTTCACACGGCCCAATGAGAAAAAGATGTTTAGATAAGTTTGTGACAGACCAAAATGAGTGGCCTTGGATGAAAGATCAAAGATCAGCTTGACCTTTGGTGCTTATATAAAACCAGTGTTTCATTAGGCTTAACATTTCTTGCAAGTATTATGATTTCCACTAAAACAGTTATAGAAAAATGAACATTTCAAGATTTTTCCTTCATAAATGCATTAGGAATCGAATTTGGCCTTGCCGTAAAAAAGGGTCAAGGTCAACCTATATTCATCATTTGTGCAAACCTGGTAGGGCCCACATCCCGAAAGCTATATACCAAGTCCCAAGGCCATTGGCCTTTTGGTTCCAGAGTAAAAGATATTTAGAGGGTTTTTACCTTATATGGGCATGGTGGCCATCTTGGTCATGTGACCATTAACATTTGTTGTAAATTTAATCCCCTCCGTTTTAGAAGTTACCATATGAAATTTGAGTTCAATTGGTATAGTGGTTTCTGAGAAAACTGTTTTAATATATTGATGGATAAATGACATTGGCTGAAAGGTCAAAAGTCAAGCTTGACCTTTTTAACTTATATTTATAGCCATTATCTCATTAGGTTTTAACATATCATGTGAGAATTATGACTTTGCTTTCAACAGCATTCAAAAAATCAACTTTTCGATTTTTTTCCAAATTGAATTTAAATGCATTAGGAAGTAAATCTGACCTTGATGTTTAGAAGGTCAAGGTCAACCTAGGATCATCATTTGAACAAACTTGGTAAGCCCTACATCCCAAATATCACATACCAAGCCCCAAGCCAAGGTCAACAGATTTCTGGTTCTGGAGAAGATTTTTAAAGGGTTTTTACCATATATGGGTATGTCAGCCATCTTTGTCATGTGACCAGAATTTTTTTTATAAATTTTGACAAACTTATCGTAAGGAGTCTTCATATGAAATTTGAGTTCAATTGGCTTAATGGATTCTAAGAAAGCAATATTTAAATATATTAATGGGACCCCAATACCGGCAACCTTGGCTGAAAGGTCAAAGGTCAACCTTGACCTTTGGAACTTATTTATGTTCATTGTCTCATTAGGTTGAACATATCTAGAGATTATAATGATTTTGGCTTCAACATTTTTCAAAAAACCATCTTTTCGAAAAAAATCCCATTTAAATGCATTAGGAAGCAAATTTGACCATGACGTTAAGTAGGTCATTATCAACCTACAATCATCATTTGAACAAACTTGGTAGGGCTCACTACCCCAATGCTACATACAAAGTCCCAAGGTCATCCACCTTCTAGTTCTGAAAAAGAATATTTTTAAAGGATTTTTACCATATATGGGCCTGGCGGCCTTCTTGGTCATGTGACCAAGACCAATAATGAACAAACTTTTGTTCCCCCACCCTAAGGAGTCTCTATATGAAATTTGAGTTCAATTGGCCCAGTGGTTTCAGAGGAGAAGATGTTTTAAAATGTGACAGTCGAGGGACGGACTGACGGTGGACGCCGAGCCATCGGTATACTAATAGCTCACCTTGGAGCCTTCTGCTCAGATCAGCTAATAAGGGGATGGCTTATCAAAACAGTGTGAACATAATTATCCCTTGCTGGATATTTTAATGCACTACATTCCTCCCTATTTTTATCTGAAGAGCTGTGGATCCTGCCTGATCAGCTTGCTTATCATATACTTATACTAGTATTGACCTTGATACTAGACTTTTGGCCCAAGCGTATCGCCCAAGTCAAAAAGAGCTGTCCAGCCCTGGGATCCAAAAGTCATGTAGAGGGCTGATACGGGGGCTGATACCAGGGCTGATATTTTTCTGTCCCGCCTCCCAAGCAGTTGATATCGCCCTGGAGAAAAAAACAGGAAATATCTGCAAAACAATTGTAAAAAATAAAGAAAGTTGACGTATTCTTGCAAATCTTTACCTGATTCCAACCAAAATCGCTCTGAAAACACCATTAAAACATTGAAATATCCATTTTCTTACACAGAGTATCTCCATTCAAAATGGTGTCGGCGTCAAACTTTCGAACGCCATTATGTCACAACGTCATAACTGCACGCAACGTTTTCGCGAACAAAAGGTTCGATGAAATGCCTTCAAATGAGCCTTTGAGGCTGATAAAGTCACTTAATTTAGTGATTGTCAAAATAAAGAAATTGATAGATTATTTCATTAGCTCTTTTACACGCATAAGTATATGATAAAGATATTATTGCATGGGTTTTTTGATCCCATCCCTGATCTCAGCCCTTGGACCGTATCAGCCCTTGCCCTTCGGGCTGAGATCAGGGCTGGGATCAAAAAACCCCTGTAATAATCTATATTCATCAGAATCTACACTGTTTTAAAGAGGGGATACATTCAGGTTGAGCATGGTTGGTGAGGGTATTAAAACAAACTACTATGTCAAAAATAACTAAAGTCATGGACGGTACACTGATTCAACCTAACAGAAATGCATGTTTCAAAATTTTTAATTAATTTTATCATTTAGAAATTTCTACTTGTGATGCCTTAAAATACAAAATGGGCAATTCCATACTTGTTCTATCACAATGCATGGGAAAATCAATCAGATAGAAAAGGGTTGAGGCCTAAAAGAAGGTTTTGTTCTTACCATAGGGATACAGTCTGTGTACGTAAACATGGACTTAGACTTGTCATCCATTGATATGTGGTACAGTATACATAATACTATCAACTTGTGGTTTTCATTATCTGAAACATACACCATTTCAAGAATAAATCATAAGTCAAGATAAGCAAATATTTTGGAATAAAATTGTAGTTAATTCTTCAGTTTAATTAATTGTTCAGTTCAAACATATGGATATATTTTGGGTGCTCAAAATCAATCATCAAATTTCAGTTTAGATTTTACTCATTTGGTTGATTTCAGTTCTGTAGACTGCAAATGGCATTTTGTATTCATTGCATCTTGTACAAAAAACAGACCATGCCACAGGTTTAGATAAACAAAATTTTTGAGCATGAAATCGTAAAAATTTTCTTAACCATCAGTTTTTACATATGTTTTGGGTACTCAATATAACCGTCTCATTGAGACAGTTCTCTTGTCAATGAGTACCCACAACATTGTTTTGGTTCAGAAATAGGAACATTAATTTTTTGCTACGACTTTTACCTAAAGGCTTTCCATGTCGCAAGAAAACCTGTCATTTGTGTTTGCCACCAAATCAGACTAATGCTGGCCTGCTCAGATACAGAATTAATCCAGAATAGATATGGAAAGTATAGCTACTGTGTTCAAAAGTTTCAAAAATTGTGAGCTTTAGAAATTCAAATCTAAAAACTTGCAGTATGCTTACAAAATATTAACAATATCAAGAATCAGATTAAATGCTTAATTGTCTGTAGCCACGGTGAAAATAAATCAGATAAGCTGTTAGGATCTATCGAATTCAGTATTTTGATGCTAAAAGTCAGCCTCAAAATCCTGAATTAAAGATAAATCCTGAAAATATTAAACCATGTGTATATATAGCAAATAATAACATCGTTTTGAGTTCAGGGACAGGCTGATCTGTCAGTGTTTATTCTAGGCAGGGGGATAGGGGGATTCCTCCAAATTTTTGAAAGATCCACCATAATTTTAAGGAGAAGGGGGGATATTTTTATATAGACAAAGAACAGAAAAGATTAAAATTTTAATCCTAGAATATACCCTGATCTGGCCTATTGTTACTTGTGTATGTCATACCGTATTAGACCTAATAAATGCACATGCTCCTACAGGCACACACCGAGTATGATATAGACTATTTATCAAACTTAACAAACTTCTGATTCCCAGTCAAACCTGTGGTGAATTTTCATTATTCACGGCTCAATCTAAGGGAGAAATAGTCTCTTATCTTGCTCACCTCTCCCCACTTTCAACTGGGGAAGAAGTTTTAATGTATAAAATAAATAGGGAACTCAAAATTTAGACAAAAACATCTTCCTAAAGTGGCAAAACTTTTCCCTATTGGAGGGATTAAGCTCGAGACCTGGCCCTGAGGTTATAAAACATTTTCATGCTCAACTCCATGCTCAACTCAATTGAGCATGAAATTTATAATGCCAATATATGTTAAAATGCCAACAATTGTTGGCATTTTAACACTTATCAGCACATGATGAATACAACATAGTGATCTGAGAGTTTGAAAGCATGAAACATATTTAATTTTCAGCATCTTAGTTTTCATGAGCAGTTGAAATCTCATACCCCTGTGAGTTAAGCATGAAAAGAGTACTATAACCTCAGGGCCTGGCAATTAATATGAATTTGTTGTTTGGATGAAACAGTGTGATCCAGATCTACACTGTTTTGAAAAGAGGGTATATAATTTTGACGACAGTTGTGCATACAGTGCAGTAATTAGATGAAATACGGTAGCAGATTTTTTCCCATGAAGTGGCTAATTGTTGTAATACTTACTGAGTAAATTGACTAGTTTAGGGAGTAAACCAAATTTGATCATCTTGCTCCTAAGATCACTGTCGAAGGATAAATTGAGAAGCAATCGTAATGTGATGTTTAGCAAATCTTCATGGTCACATGGTATTATCTTGGTCATTTTCTCTATTATGTTCAACTGAGCCTGAAATCAAAATATACATAATCAGCTCTTCATGTCAATCATTAGTCACATGACATATGAAAACCATAAATTTTAAATATTTGCATAGTTGATTAGAATGTGCATTTTGCAATGCAGTTTATGTTTGTCTGCTGTTGTTGGTGGTCTTTGTCTTGTAGAACCCTGTTCTTCATCCCTAAGCTAAACCCAATATGCACTTTAAGTAACTTGTTGTACAAAGTATATACTGTATGTATAAAGCAACATTTCATTATCCAAAGGTCATCTTGGCCCTTTCATATTGATGAAAGTGAAATTCAAATTTCCAATGGCAAACATCATGTTTTCATATGCATGCACTAGCTAGAATAAGTCCTTAAACTTTTGGAATTGAAAGACTATAACAATCCACCATGAGCCTCCATGTATTATAGAGATATCTCACCCGAGGCGTCAGATTTTTAACCAGGGAGAAAACTTGCTGAGTCCCTGGCTAAAACTCCTATCCAGAGGGTGAGATATCTCTATCCTATACTGACAGGCTCATGATGGATTGTTTTTCTTCCACTTATTTTAGTTTTTCTTTGTCCAAACATAAAAAGGTCTAAAAACATAAAAATGTTAACTTTTTACTCGTTGGATTTACATCACTCTCGAGTTCACAAGTGTTTTTATCTGATATTAAAATGGCCGTAAACATAGTTTGCATCTTGTTATTGACTGGAAAACACAATTGGAGCATTAGTTAAAATGCAAAATGCAAAATAAAATCCTGCTTGGCTCCCTGTGCAAATTGTGTTACATTGACATTATCGCCACGCAGTGCACGTTGCACTCAAGTTTTCACAGCTAGGAAGCATAATTTGATAAATTCCATATTGTTTACTACCATAACGCACAGATTTTATAAATATTTGGATAATTTGAAAATTTGGTATTTGTTATCTTGGCCAATTAGGGAAAATATATGCTTTATCGTTAGAACTTCTTTAGACCTTAGTCTATTAAATTTTGGACTTTTTGTCTTTAATAATGTAATCTCAACCTACAGTCAATTTGGATCTTTTGTTTGTTTGTGTGGTATGATTCTTCATGTCTCAGTTAACAACTTTTCAGTCCTGTCGGAACAGGTCTTCCTGTGTTGAACCAGTACTAAGCAGCAGAAAAAGTGCCTTGCTCAAGAATCTGCCGGCAACTGGAACAAGCAACCCTTTGATCCCAAGTCAAACACGCTACCAACTGAGCCTCTGCCCTCTACATCAATTTGGATCTGTTTTATTAATAACAATTAGTTTGTTCGGACCTTGAAATACTAATAGACCTGTATTTAAATGCAATGATTGCTTGCTAAACTAGAATAGACAAGTGCTAAGAACTGGTTCAAGCCAGGAATACTTCAGACATGGCTGAAAATGTTTCTACTAGGACATAAAACACCAACACAAACAAAAATAAGACTACAGTAAAACCTATGTAAAACAGCCAATCTCAAAAAGACAGAAAAATGGTTTTCAAGACCAGTCATCGCTTAATCCAGGTCAGAAATATTGCAGAATGCTCCAAGCTACCATTTGTCATTAAGATCTTTGTTTTGTCTATTTTTAAGTGGCCCTTTTACACAGGTTTTACACTGTAGTTTTTTTATTTGATTCTTTAGGTCCCATCAACAATCTTTCAATTATATAGGGATGGGTCTTCCTGGGTTGAACCAGTACTAAGCTAGAATAAATATGACTTGCTCAAGGACCACAACACAGTGATGCCGGTGAGGCTCGAACCCGGGCCCTTCGGTCTTGAGTCCAGCACTCAACCACTGAGTCACTGCGCTCCCAGTACACTGTATTTATAATTTAAAAAGGCTTCGGATTTTCTATACATGTGTGTGATTTTATACACCCTGTGGCTTATTTCTTACCATTTCTGTTTTGTTTTCTACGAATATACTCAGTTTCTTAAGGAAGGACACCACTAGAATGAGCAACTCAAAGTTGTCTCTGTCGAGAGATTTCACAAGCATCTTTATCACTGCTTTATTCTTCATCTTCATCTCGACCTTCAGATCTTCAGCAAGGTTTAACAACAGGTAATACGCCACTGGAAAAACAATAATTATCTCTATGCATTCCGGGTATTTTTTATGATTTTTTTTTCTCATTTGCTGACTTTTTCAAAATTAACTTTCAGGAACACCTTCAGAGTTTCAAACAGTTTGGATCCAGATCAAGCCCAACATTCTGTGGGACCTGATTTGGGTCCAAACTGTTTGCAAAGATCAGAAATAGACAAAGAAATTCAAAGGGTTATTATTACAGTACAACATGAGGTTTCCTGAGTAAGGTAACTAAGGTTGCCAATCAAGCAAGTATGCTTATATTGTTATATCTACCCAGTTGTTTCTCTGCTTTTATTTTATGCCTGTCAATGTCAACTCTTGAAATTGTATTGTTTTTCAGGTAACAATTACAGGCTTCCTAATCAAACATTTTACTGATATCAAATGTGATCGGATACAAATTCTTAAACGCACACATCCTAGGTCATGTTTGATGTTTTATTTTTTCACTGATGTTATTAAACATTTGGTAAAATGGAAACCAGACATATGACAAAACTTACTACATCAGGATATTAGGAAGTTTTAAAATATACCCTTGTAACTGTACCAAGATATCTCTTTGGTATTTTTTCAAAAGCTGTCATTCAGATATATATGACAAAGCTGTTAGGCTGTGTTTGTGTTTGATATCTCACCATCAGCTATGGTCAAATTGAGATGGACTCACAGCTTAGTCTCATCCAACAGGCTGGTGAAGCCGGGGATCAAACATGCGACCTCTGGTTTACTAGGAGAGTGATTTATCTACCAGGGCAGCTCCGGTGATGCGCTGATATGAAAATGCAAAATAACAATGGTGACAAGGGAAGACTCATATGACCCTACTGGTTCGGTTCATATGCACATTTATTGATTGAGGAAAAAATACATGAGCATTTGTGTTGTGACTGTGTATTTCATAATTTGAGCCAGCAAATACAATTTTGGTTATTACCACATTGTCAAGCAATAAAGGCTTAGATGAGCTTGTACAGCACACAGAGACTCACCATAGCCTTTGCTACTACGGTACATACACAAAGTATGATGTAGATGAACTCAGACAAAAGTTTCGACCTCTACCTCTACTGGAAATGTCAGCATGGGAAGTTAAAGGAGGCTTTTACGCATATGCAATAAGTACCCAGGGCTTACCCTGGCTCAGAATTTGTTGTAGCTAACACTTTAGCCAAATGGAAAAAGTTTGAGCCAAATGAAATTGACTTAAGTCAAGGTTTTAGCCAGAAAGTAGAATTAAAAATTTGTTCTGTATTTAACTCTTTGCCCGCTAGCGGCAACTTTTGTCATATGCTGATAACCTTAGCAAACAGTTTGGACCCAGATCTTGTTGGTTTGATTTGATTATTTACGTCCCATCAACAATCTTTCAGTTAAACAGGAACGGGTCTTCCTGGGTTGAACCAGTACTAAGCTAGGATAAATGTGTCTTGTTCAAGGACCACAACACAGTGACGCCGGTGAGGTTTGGACCCAGATCAGGCCCAATAAAATACAAAAAAAAAACTGCATACAAAAGTATGATGAAGATGATTTCAGAAAAAAGTTTAGACCTCTAGTCTACCCCAACTGGAAATGTCAGCATGGGAGTTTCAAGGAGGCACGCATAAGTGATAAGTACCATAACATCATGTGCTGGCCGATTAATTGTATCAAGATGATTGGAAAATTTCATCAGCCTAAAAAAGATACCTCTCAATAACTGTTCCTGTTTCTTCACCAAACCTTCAAACTTCCTCAGACTTCTGTCATACTCCTCCTTCATCTTCTTTACCTCTCTATCAGTCTCAGGTAAACAAGTTAAGGACTAAACAACATAATATTGCATAAAACGCAGTGCCACATTCTATTAACTTTTTATTATTATGTTCTAATAGATTCTTCCTTCTTGTTTGATACATTAAACTTGGGATGGTCCATTGAATATATTGAGGGGTCACTATTTATATTATATTTCTTCCTCTAAACATAATTTTTATTTAGCAAACGGTGCATTTAATCTGGGTGTTCACTGTTTGTCAATGTGCACATTATACAAAGAGTTAACCACCATCTTTTAAGTATGCAGGCAGATCTGATGTAAGATGAATCAAAAATTAAAAGACATTGGTATGAACTGTGCATTATGTACTATATTTTTTTTAACCTTTTATAAGAATGTGAATAAAACTTCATAGCTGATTATTTTTCATCTATTTAAGAAACAGCAGAATAGGACATTGCACAATATACATAAAACTGCAAAGACCCTACTCTTTTTATAACTTTAAAAGTGAGTACTATTTTTAGCATTATAATTTCATACCAAAAATTCAAAAGTTATCGGTAATTATTTGATAACATTTCTAAAGTAATTGTAATTGTAATCATTACATTTCTACAGGTGCTGTAATTGTAATGTAATTGTAATCATTGATCAGTGATAGTAACTGTAATGTATTTGAATACTTTTCAATGTATTTGGCCCCAGGTCTGTTCAACAGGCCCCTGGTCCATACTTCAGAATGGTAGGAAAATCCCTGGAGCATGCTTATATACAGATCCACTTAATAGCTGCTTTATGACACTACATGTAAGTATCAAAATCACAATAGCTGACTCGACTAATAATTTATGATTATAAAAGGATATCCGCCTTCTTCTTCTTGTCCAATTCTTCTTTCCAGAGATCATATTTTTTCAGTTCATGTTCTACTATTGTCATACAGAGTGCACCAATTTTGAAATGAAGAATGACACCATGGAATTGCGTAAAACTTGAGAAGCAGAAAAATATGTAAATGATGTTGGTTGCCAGCTCTGTACTTTTCTTCCAGTCCTCACGTAACACTCGCGCTAGAGCACCAACAACAGTTTCTGAAATAACAATAGAACCCCTCATAGATTATCTCTATGGGTGAAAGTTCAAAATTTCGAAAATCCTGAACTGAGAAATTCAAATATTAAAACTTGCTGGATGCCTACAAAAAGAAATAATTTCATGTTTAAATGATTAAAAGTGTTTAGATTATCTGAAAACTAATCAGAGAATCTATTATAATATCCCTAATTCAGCATTTTGAGGCTGACTTTCTATGGAAAGTCAGCCTCAAAATCCTGAATTCAGGATCAATCCTGAAAACTTTCACTCATGGATCTTGTTTATTTCCTTGGTTTGTTTGTAAAAATTTAAAATTCATGCTTTTTTAATTGAAAGTATATATAAAAGTGACTGAGAAACAGACGTAAGATCAAAAATGTATTGTTTTGTGAGAACGTTTCATGATTTATAGGAAGAAAGAGGAAAAAAATATTTATTAAGTCCGCATTTCAACTGCATGATTATCGGTGTAAGTCATCGTTTCACGGCCAGTAATAACTAAATGCACCTGCAAAAAAAGTTCCCAGCAGATATCACAGAAAGTTTGGAAAAGATATCACAGGTTTAGATAAACAAAAATTATGAGCCTAAAATTATAAAAATTTTCTTACCCATCAGTTTTAACATAAGTTTTGGGTGCTCAAAAGAACTGTCTCATTGAGAGGGTTCTTTTGAGTACCCACAACATATGTTTCGGTTGAGAAATAAGAAAAATAATTTTTTGGTACACACTCTTAACTAAAGGCCTGAGATACCCTCACTAATTGCAAATAGTGGACAATTGATTTGCACCCATCCTTGAACAGAAATGTGCTTTCATTTCATGCTTAATTTCAGATTAAAAGGTCTAATCAATGACCTTGAACTATCCATCATCAAGAGTTGTTCAAAGCTATTGAAATATATCTGAATTCACAATTTTGGAGCTGACTTTCTGTGGAAAATTAAAGTCTGAATTCAAGCGAAATCTTAATTACTTTCACCCATGTATCAATGAGTAATCCTGAATTCATGCATATTCCCAAATACTTTCACCCTTTCATCAATGAGAAAAGATCCCATACCATTCTGGAAGAGTTCTTCTAAATTATCAGGATTCCTAGACAACTGCAGCAATAAAGCCGATCCTCTAATTTTCTCTGCAACATCTTCATACAGCAGTTCTAGGTACTCGTCTACATCATTTATATTGGCTACTTCATCTGTCTCTGTGGCATCAAACGTCGGAGCTTCTGGAGTCTCATGTAGAGTTGTCTTCCCTGAAGCTGTAATGGAAAATATTGTCAGTACATTTATTAAATAGTGTATTACAGGAGATGTTCTAAAATTTCGAACACTAATTGCATGTCAAAAGTCCTAGACAAACAGTGCAAATCCAGATCAGACTACTTCTGAAGAAGCAGTCTGATCAAGGAAAATCAAGGAAAATGTACAAAATATGAAACCTGTGAATAAATGCACAGGCTTTATATCAGGACTTTGGTTAAGAGTGCGTAACGAAAATTTAATTTTCTTATTTCTCAGCCAAAGCATATGTTGTAGGTACTCAAAAGTACCGTCTCAATGAGACGGTTCTTTTGAGCACCCAAGACATATGTTAGAATTGATGGGTAAGAAAATAATTACAATTTTACGCTGAAAATTTTTGTTTATCTACACCTGTGTATATGTTGTAAATTTCACTAGGTTGTACACCATTAACAGAGTACAATGGTTAATAGGCACTGGATTTTCAACTCAAATTCTAAAAGGCCAATCAATACTTGTTACTGATAACTGGTGAATTGCGCTGAAACACATTAAATTGTCTACCACTCAATTCTGCTGATATATCAATGCAGCTCTGCATTGAAACGCATTGCTGCAACAGCCAATGGAAAAAGGAGTGATAAATGATTTTAAGCAAGATAAATATTGAAATAGGAAATACTATTGTTTTGCATGCAACGACATATGAATTTTACAATCAATGAATTATTTTTAAATAATCCATAGGCAAGTTGCTGAAATTCATATGAGGCTTACTTTTTGAGAAAACATACCTCATCGTCATAAAGGATGAAACCGATCTCAAATCAAAACTAAATGCCTCTACTTTAATTTTGATTGGGTCGTACGTTCGAAAATTGGTAGCGTCATATCTAAAAAAGGGGAGATAACTCTATCCTTGCAAAAAAGGGAATTGTGAAGTACGAATTTCGAATCGATTTTTTGCAGTGTTAAAACATTATATTTTCGTTAATTATTTTATTTTCTAAAATCAATCTAACTTTTATTTATTTTCAAATCAAATTTGGCTCATTTTCTTCATTTGCAGATATAGCTAATGAGGGATAACTCTTACTACCCTATAAAATAGAACATTTCCCTCGATATCGTTTCTGATAATACCGTTATTTTTGGTAAAAGTGCGTAAAACTTGATCAATTCGACGAAACATATAAATTTGCTATTCAAAAACATGATTAACAGCATTCTGACATGCTTGACGGCTCGGAAAATCGCTTGCAAAGTTGCTACCCCCGTGTGAAAAATACTCTGTTTTCGTGCATTTCACCAATACACTTGATATACTATTAGGCGCAGTCTCTGAATGCTTTTGAGAAAATTTACCTCATCGTCCTAAAGGATGAAGCTAGTCTTCAATTGAAGATAAATGTCTACACTTAATTTTTTTGGGATCGCACACTCAGAAATTGGTAGCGCCATATTGAAAAAAGGGGAGATAACTTTATACTCGAAGAAAAAGAATCATGAAATACGAATTTTAAAAGTATCAAATATGGACTTATTTCTGAAGACAAAGGGTCTGACACATTACTTTAAGGTAAATTGGTATGCTAAATCCGAAAACCAATGTTTGCAAGTTGAGAAATGGCGTCATATTGAGCTTATTTGCATGTTGTCAAGATGGCCGCCAAAATCATACAGAATCTTACATTGTTGTTGATTCATTGTTTAATGTACCTCGGAATATTTGTTGGGGGTTCTGTGTTGGTCTTTGTTTTATTATGCATCTATTTGTGTTTTTTCTATTTTTGTTAACACCTTGACGAGGAAGAGAATGATAGTTGCTTTGCTTTAATTGTCTTCCTGGTGTCTTGTGACTGTAAGTGTTCTGTTCCTCTTCCTCATGATGCCGTGGGTTGATCTGCAGTAGTGATTGTGGTTTTTCCTGTTTATACTCACTTACTTTTTGCGTATCTAGTGTCCAGCTATTGTAATGAATGTTTCATTCATAGCACTATTTTGGACTAGGTTCAAGCTTTTAAAGTGATAAACGAGAAAAGAGTTTTGAGAATCAACAAGTAGCATTGATTTAACTGTCGTCATAATGTCCATTCTTCCTAGCAATATCCACAAAATGTGTTACACTATCTATATATCAAAAGTAAAAGCATTTAAATTCCTTAGTACCCAATGGTCGAATTAGACCAGCCTTGCGTCCTCAGGACAACTAGTTTAAACATATTTTATTGCCAAATATGATACAGCAATGGGGTTGGGTCACAAGTTCTCACAACATTAGTTGCGACCCTTCCCCTACATTATATACATACAGAATATAGCTTATAAACATGGGTTAATATATACAATCTCAGGGCAACTTCTCATGGGCGTCAAATTGTTTTGTGGGACCGCCTTCAATAGGTAAAAGTATTGCCGTCAAAATAACCCCATGTGAGTTTTGTGTAATTGCGTGGTTTCCATGGCAACAAACAATGCGCTTCAAAACAGTTGGGTATGTCCCTACAAATTACTTATATCTCAGCAGAAACTCGTCCTAAAGTACTAACTCGATAAAAAACAAAAGTAAGACATAGCAGCTTCATTCAGCGGTAATGTATGCTAGTGAGCAAATTTGCATATTCATGAAAATTAATGAATACATTAGGAAATCATAAAAAAATAAAACGGTGTACCCACAAAGATACTTACAAGTCAGCTGCATATTATTTTAGGCAACCACTCTTGGTACCAAATAATGCCAAATCACTGCACTTTTACCAAATTGTCCATTTAACAAATTTTCAAACATTCTCACTCATAAATATTAATTAAAATATAAGAAATAAGAGAAAATTTTGGAAAAATTAAAGGGGTGTACTTACAAAATTACGCATATGTCAGTTGCTACTTATCCTATTCTCAAATTAAAGCCTAGAAATATTTTTTATCATTCTGTATTTCTTTATAATGTTTTCTTATACATTCATGAGACAAGCAAATGAGATCATTTATATATTCATCATAGGTCTCAACTTTTATTTGGTACCATGGTTGGTAGTCCAGGATATATGGCAGCTGAGATATAGGTTATTTTATAGGTCAAACCACTTAAGTTTTCTACTATTTTTGACTTATTCTTTTTATGTGTTCTTTAATATTCGTGAATATGAAAATTAGATATTTCGAATACCTATAATCATAGGGACACATACCTGTATCTCAACTATTATTTGGTACCAAGTTTTGTAGTCTAGGATAGTAAGCAGTAGGTGTAGAGGTAATTTGGAAGAGATACCACCTTAATTAATCTACCAATTTTGGCGAAGATTTGGTACCTGTAAAATGCATTTAAGCCCCCCGGTGGCTTAGGCTGCTGTCCGTTCTAAGGCGGTGGTTCTGTTGTTGTTGACTTTTTGTTTGTTGTTACTCCCATTGTGGGAGTCTGTGATTGTTCTATGCTTTGTTGTACGTTACTATATGTCCATTCTAGTATTGCAATCATCTTGATGGGGAAGAGAGAGCTGGTTTCTTTGCTTAATTTGTCTTCCTGGTGTCTCGTGATAGTTGAGCGGCTCTTCCTCGCGGTGCCACGGGGTTGTCTGCGGTTTGTGATTGTGGTATTTCCTGATCATACTCACTTACTATTTTTGTCTTATTTCTTAGGTTTAAATTAATATTTATGGGTATTCAAATTAGATCATTTGTATATTTAATCATTTTCATCAAATGAAAATGTCTCAACTTTTATCTAGCACCTAGTTTTGAAGTGAATCATAGTTAGTGGCTGACTTAGTGGTTATTTTGAACGTAAATCACCTAATTTTTCTACAAATTTCCTCTTATTTCTTAAGTATTCATTAATATTTATGAAAATATTCAAATTAGATAATTTGTAAATTTAATCATTTTGGGCAAAATTCAATGTCTCAACTTGAATTTGGTACTAAGTTTTGCAGTCTATGGTAGTTGGAAGTAGAAATATAGGTAATTTTGTAGCTATAACTTCTTATTTTTTCTATCTATTTTATCTTATTTCTTATGCTTTCATTCATATTCATGAATATTTAAATTATAAAATTCGTATATTTTATCATTTTGACCAAATGGCTATGTCTAAGCTTTTATTTGATACCAAGTTCTTGTAAGATAGGATAACTATCAGCAAGCGTAATGTTAATTTTGTAGGTATACCACCTTAATTTTTTTACCAATTTTGTCTTGTTTCTTATGTTAACATTAATATTCATGAATATTTAAATTAAATAATTCGTATATTTAATCATTTAGTGAAATGATTATGTCTCAACTGTTATTGGGTACCAATTTTTATAGTCTAGGATAGTTTGCAGCTGGAGTACATGTAATTTTGTAGGTATACCCCCTTAATATTTCTACCAATTTAGTCTTATTTCTTATGTTTACATTAATATTCATGAATATGTAAATTAGATAATTCGCATATTAAATAATTTTGGTTAAATGACAAAGTCTCAACTTTTATTTGGTACCAAATTTTATAGTCTAGTCTAGTAAACAGCAGAACTATAGGACATTTTGTAGGTATACCACCTTCATTTTTCTACCAATTTTCCCTTATTTATACTTTTTACATTAATATATATGAATATTCAAATTAGATTCTTCGTATATTTAATCATTTTGGTCAAAAAACAATGTCTCAGCTTTAATTTGGTACCAAGTTTTGTAGTCTACGATAGTTAGCAGTAGATATATAGGTAATTTTGAAAGTATACACCTTATTTTTTCTACCAATTTTCTCCTATCTCTTATGCTTTCATTAATATTCATGGATATTTAAATTAGATAATTCGTATATTTCATCATTTTGATCAAAAGGCTATGTCTTATCTTTTATTTGATACCAGGTTTTGTAAGATAGGATAGTAAGCAGCTAGCGTACTGGTAATTTTGAAAGTATACCACCTTTAGTTTTCTACAAATTTTGTCTTATGTTTTATGTTTACATTAAAATTCTTGATTATTTAAAGTAGATAATTCGCATATTTAATCATTTTAGTCAAATGGAAATGTCTCAACTTTGATTTGGTACCAAGTTTTGTAGTCTAGGCTACTACGCAGCAGACATATAGGACATTTTGTAGGTATACCCCCTTAATTTTTCTACCAATTTTTTTTCTTATTTCTTACGTTTACATTAATATTCATGAATATTTAAATGAGATAATTCGTATATTTAATCATTTTAGTCAAATGGCTTTGTCTCAACTTTTATTGGGTACCCAATCTTGCAGGATAAGATATTTAGCAGCTGTTGTAGTGGTAATTTTGTAGATATACCCCTTAATTTTTCGGCCAATTTTCTCTTATTTCGTATGTTTTCATTAATATTCATGAGTATGCAAATTAGATAATTCGTATATCTATTCAGTTGGACTTTTTGCTAATGTCTCAACTTTACTTTGGTACCACGATTCTTAGTCTGGAATGATAAACAGCGACATATAGGTAATTTTGTAGGTGACACCCCTTAATTTATTCTACAATTTTTCTCATTACTTACATTTTCATTAATATTCATGAATATGCAAATTAGATAATATTAATAGATAATAAGAGCGTCATATTGCTGTTTCTGAAATTCTATTTTATCTATTATAAGAAAGAAGGACTAGACATTTCAAACAGACATACTTTTGTGTGAGTAAAAGTAAAAAAAAAAAAGCAGAGAAGCAATATTTCAAGGAGGTACTTAACAGCGCTCATCTATGCTGGTTTTACATTATTTCTAGTACCAGAGTTACTTCCCCATATTATGAATGACGATACTCGATTTTAACGTACAATCCTCACAAATTGATAGTACAGATATATATTTATCTTTAATTGAGCCATGTATCATCATTTAGGACGCTAATGTAAGTTTTCTCCAAAATAAATCAGCGAATCTCCTATGCTCGTATCAAGTGTATTGGAAAAATGCATTAAAACGCTATTTTTCCACACAGGGGTGGCAACTTAAGAAGCAAATTTCTGAGCCGTCAGGCATACCAGGATGCGGCAAATCGTGTTTATGAATAGCGAAAAGACAATTGTTTTAGAAATTATGAAGTTTTGCGGGTTCTGATTAAATATAACGGTATTATAAGGAATAATATAGAGGAAAATATTAAATTTCATAGGGTAGTAAGAGTTATCCCCCCAAAATACTATGTTTAAATTTATAAAAATCAATAAAACTCATACAAATATAAATGACAGTAAACTTACTTTTAGAAAATAAAATAATTTGCGAAAAAGAACGTCTTTTTGTCAATACAAAATCAGTTTAAAAACCGTACATTACGTTTCCGTTTTTTGCAAACATTGAGTTATCTCCCCATTTTTTAATATGATGCTACCAATATTTGAGCGTACGACCCAATCAGAAATAAAGTAGAGTCATTCATTTTGAATTTAAGACCTGTTTCATCCTTTATGACGATGAGGTAAGTTTTTTCGAAAAATTGAATTTCAGCAACGCGCCTACCAGTTTTAGCATCAAGAGTCACACATTTCAATATCATATTTTTAAAAGCAATTAGATTTAAGCCACATGTCATCCAAAGAAGTGTGATGTAATTAATGATGTCAAACCATTTCCACCAGTATATCACAGGATATACAGATGCAAATTTATCACATTCTCCAATCAGATGTCGCTTTACAAAAGCAATTGCATCAGAAAGCTAAATAGATGCAGGCCAACAGTGAGTAAACATGACAGTCTGTCTTACATAAATTAAGATAAACAAAATATTTGACAGATAAAAGAAAAACATTTTTATATTTTCTAGTAAATCATATGTTTGGGTGCTCAAAAGAACCTTCTCATTGAGACGGCTCTTTTAAGTACCCACAACATATGGTTTGGTTGAGAAATAAGAAAATTAATTTTTGGTAGTTTTAAATGCCTGGTCTTAATGACAAGAGTGGCAAAATTAAACCTGATGAGACTCAATGTTTAATAATAGCAGTCTGAGGCTCTGAGCTTGGATCACATTGTTTGAAAAGACTTTTCTGTCCAAACATTCAAGGTAAATATAATCTAGGTACAGTAAAACATGTGTAAAACAGCCACACTCAAAAAAAAACGAAAATTGGTTTCCAAGACCAATTAGCGCTTAATGCAGGCGAAAAGTATTGCAGAAATGCAATATTTTTGACCTTCATTAAGCTACCATTTGTCATTAAGATCTTTGTTTTGTCTATTTTTGAGCGGCCATTTTACAGAGGTTTTACAGTACCTTCATACAGCAGTAGCTAGACTCTTTGAGGCATACTGAGTGCAGCTATAGGTTTGAACATGGTTGGGCAACTTGGCTTCCAAAACTGAACTGGCAGTTTTATACCTTCAATGATTATTTTGGGCAAGATATTGAGAGATTTGCTCGTTTTCCTGCTAAAAATCTCATTGAAATTTGCTTGATGGGAGAAAAATCTTGTAGCAAAATATATGTAACAAAGGATTTTGCTTAAATTTCTCACTGAAAATTCATAATTTCTCATCAGTTTTGGCTGAACGAGATGTTTTCTCTCATGATATTCTAGGGTTGCCACTCAATAACCTTTCCAAAATTCCCTGACTTTGGACCATTATCCAGATCCTTTTGAAAAATCGATTTTAGCCATTTTCATGCATCAACAATTCGAAAATTTGGTACAAATATATCAAGCTTGTTGATTTAATCTTTAAAGAAAAATCTCAAACCATAAATATAAGAAAAGGAATGTTTCTGAACATAAATTGCAAGCAATTTATGGTCAGAAACATTCCTTTTCTAATATTGCTTGCAATTTATGACAAATGAAATTTCCAGAAGCCTGTTAACTAGCAACTTTTTTTAGAAAATTTGGAAATTCCCTGACTTTTCCCTGCCTTTTTTCTTTTTTTCTAAATTTCCCTAACAGAAAATGAAATTCCCTGACTTTTCACTGACATGGCAAAAATTTTATCTTCCAGAATTTTTTCCTGACCTTGGGAACCCTGTATTCTGAGCCAGAATTATCCCTGTACCTTTGCTGGGTGCTGTTTCTTTCCTGTTCTGTAGATAGTACAACAGCTGCTCTACTTCTGGTAGTTTACTGGGATGTATCAGTTTACACTTGTCTATGATTTCCTTCGCTAAAGCTGATAGATCACTGTTTGGGTTCAAACTTTTCACTCGGATACTGAAAAAAAAAAATTATGAAATACCATATATTTAACCTAATAACTGCACTGTGAGCATAACAATTTCAAAATTATATCCTCTTTTGAAAATGTCTAAGGCCAACCTTAAAAATATTTTTGTTTCCCCTTACCCGACCCTGTTTTACTGGTATGGGTTGGTCAGTCGGAAAATTATTTTTTTAACTTCTCAAATTGGGTACCCATTAAACTTAATTGTATACAGCTAAACCTGTCTTAAGAGGCCACTCAACAAAATACAAAAAAAATGTTTGTTTTTTCAAGACCGATTATCGCATAATGCAGGTCAAACATATTGCAGAATGCTCCCAGGGAGCATTCTGCAATGCTTTCTATCTGCATTTAGCGCCCATTTGTCTTAACGACCTTTGGAGTGGCCATTTTAGGCATCTTTTACAATACTTACATAGGCAATAAAAGTAAATTCACTAAAATTTTGCTAAGATAACACTGTTTACATTGGACAATTCTAAATTAAAAAAAATTCTTCGCTGAAAATTGAAATAATTTTTTTTGAGGTGGGCCTCTTTTTCAGGGTTGGTCGGGTAAGGGGGAAACAAATAAAATTTTAATTTAGGCCTAACTTAGTTTAAAATGGCATAGAAGGGACATTGTCCCAAAATGTTTTGTTCCAGTTTCTTGTATGTTTTCTGTTGTTGTTTTATTCACATGCGACAAATTTCTTGGGACAATGCCATAAATGAACAAAGGGCAATAACTCAAAAGATACAGAAAGTTATGGCTCTTGTGCAGTGCATGAACATGTATCAGCCTATTAGATGAATAAGAGAATAAGTTTAAGGATTAAGGAGTTATGCCAGTGTTCGCGTTTACGTCGTAATAATATCTAAATAGGCAATGAAAATCGTTGGTACGCAAAATAGACATGTAGCTTCCATCCAAAGGACACAAGAGCAAAAGCAGTCAACTTTCAGCAAATGTACTCAATGAACAAAGGGCAATGACTTAAACACCACAGCTGAGCAGGAAGATTTATGGCTCTGGTGCACTGCAATAGGATCTATTTGCATACATTTATGAAGTCTCATGTCTATATGTTTTATGGGTAAGGAGGTATACGATAGGCAAAGGTAACTGATCATTATGTGACCATCTTCGCAAGCCAAGGGTACTAACTCCACTTTGTTCCTTACGCACGCGTAACGAACGAAGTGGAGTTAGTACCCTTGGCTTGCGAAGATGTTATGTGACAAGAGACAATAACTCTAAAAGCAACAGATACTCTTTTGGTCTGACATTGGGTTTTTACCCATTAAATCAGGAGCAGTCAGAGACTTTAGGTTTGCAAATGCCTTTCCTGTCAGACAGTCAGTGTAATTTGATTCTGGAATCCAAAGAGCTAAAATACTTACACTTTCTGGCATTCTTTTCTCTCTCCAAGCATTGGGTCACCCAGCTCTCCAAGGATTGTTGCCTCCAACTCATAATTAACCACCAGTGCTTTCTCAGTTGGGTGGACATCAATGCTCCCTCCTTTCACCTTCCTATAGAATAGAATTGAACATAGTCTTTAGTCCTTTGCATACAGTAATCAATGATGACTCCAAAATGAGTACTTTGGCAAACAGAGAAGACCCAGATGAACTGCCAATCTGGGTCTTCAATGCTTGTTAAGGTAAAAATGATCCTTAGAGAAAGACATATAATTTTAGTTGGAAAAAATAATGTGACTGGTTGATATTTACCATGGACAATATCAAGTTTATTGTATCAAACCAGAAGGAAGAATTCAATTAGTACATATACCTGTAATGTTAATATGATGAGCAAGATATAGCTCCTGATTAGCAATAATTTTGAGGGCAAAACTGTTTTTATTTTCTTACACATGAGTTAGTGTACAGTGTTTGTTTAGTGTGGTCAAAAGAACCTTTAAAACAGTATATTATATGGACCAACTCAGGATATCTTGGTAGTTGGTACTTATCGCATATATGGTAGCAGCCCATCATCTTCTTGTCTTTTTTTGCACTGCATTGTTTTGGTCTCCCACATCAAGTAGAATTATTCTTAATTGAGCCATAACATGTGATTTCCAACAATGTGGTATTTTGACAAGTGTAGACTCATCGAGCCTGTGCAGCCTCCTTTAAGCTTAGAAACTCCAAATGATGTTCCGCCAGTAGCTCAACAGTCAAAGAATATTCAAGCGACTAGCAAAGATTCTGATCAGGCTGATCCGAGTCTTTGCTGGTCGCACATACCACATTGTTGGATATCCAATGCCACGGCTCAATTTATATTATGGCACTAACAAAGTTCTACAAATTAACTTTTTGTTTAGGTGGAGGCATTTAGGGAAATATGATAATTTGTATGGGTAAACATAAAAGTTCTACAAATCAACTTTTTGATTTAGGTGGTGGCATTTAGAGAAATATGATAATTTGTATGGGTAAACATATTACGAAGATGTTTATTCTTAGTAAAAGAAGTTGTCATGACATCTAACCCTTTAAGTACAATGAACATGTAACAGTAAAAGTGATATATTTCCCCAGTCTTTAAAAATGTGAAAATTATGATGGTGCAAAGTTGCAAACTACAGGTTGGTGTCGCCCACATGCATCTATCTACCTATCTTTCTAGCTATCTGATCTGATCATTATCAGCTTCAGATGCTGGTTTGATTCTTTACCCCAGAGTCAACAATTTTTCAGTAATGTCGGGACATGTCTTCCTTGGTTAAATCAGTACTACAGTGGTTTAAGTGTGTTGCTAGTTTAGTTTTTAGTTTAGTTTATACATATTTTATTGCCACAAATTACAGCAATGGGGTTGGGTCACAAGTTCTCGCAACATTAGTTACGACCCTCCCCCTACATATACAGATCAATCAAAGCATGTAAACATGGCTACAAAACATATCTTCAACTATACAAAATCATAACAAATAAATAAATAAATAAATAAATAAATAAATAAATAACTGTCTATGAGTGCATTTTAGAGTGCAGGTTAGCATCATTCAGATCATTAAAGGCAAAAAATCTGTCTGCCAATCCTAGTGGATCGACATCCAAACCGCTTGTCTTCAATTATCTGATATGCGTCTATTGTATTCTTTTCACACTCGTGAAACATTTATTACAATGATCGAATACTCCATGTCAATGTTCACCCAGTTGTTGGGTCCACCAGTACTAAGGAGCAGGCCTGCCCCTCCGACATAGGGAAGATTGGGTATAGCAGAAAGTGAGATAAATATACTTGAATTTCCAAGTCAAAAAGAAAAATATGTTTATGTATTGTCAAAACGTTTGGTGCTCTTTATATAATCATGTACTGCTCTAAATAATGTTGAATTAAGTGTGTTGTCAACTATTTCATTTCCGTATAACAATAATTGTGTAGTTAGTGGTTGAAAGTCTCTTGCAGCTTCAAAAAATAGATGACGCTCGTTTCTGTAGTTGTTGCAAACACAGTCATTACGCCGACGGTAAGGCTCAAACTACATGTAGCAACATGGCACACAATAGGAACTTTTTAACATTTGGATTATTGGGGATGTAACCAAAAGTGGCTGGACAAAAAAAACCTGTCCTTATAAAATTATTTGCTTTCTGTGAGAAATGTTTTTTTCACATTTAATATCTTCAACCCCATTGTATTCTAATGGATTTTCTTATACAGATAAATACAATAAGGTTGGGATTGTCCATAATATATTTTAAGAGGTCACAGGTAGAAATTTCCAAATTATGTTGTACTTCAGTCCCTGAGGATCAGTTTTATCTTAAGAAACAGTGCAGGCCCTGATGAAATATCACTTTCTGCAGCATTTCATCTGGGTCTTTACTGTTTTTAATAAGTCATTTAGGGGTTTCCAGTACACAAAGGGAATTTGGACTTTGTAGTGAGGGTTTAAGACCAGGTTGTGCAGCTTGTGCTCAGATCAAGATAGTTTGAAAGTGAGCGTCGAAATTGACAATCATTCACCAGGACCTGAAATTCAGAAATTCGTCCACAATTCTCACCAGGCCTGGAGAATCTCAGAAAATTGTGATTGTAAATTATCACTCAAATGAGCGAGCATAAAATTCCCTTTTATATCAAGGGGAATTACTCCAAAACAGCAATTTCTGAATAAACTGTTGTCTGTCTATCAAGCACCCCAAATATTAGTGGTCCTGGATCTGCCACTGATTACAACATCAGCTTCAGTTTGAAATTATTGTTTGTGCCCCTTCTTTAATAAAGATCACAACCCACAAATTTAAGATTATAAATAGATATTTTAGCATCTGAAACTCCTTCAAAGACCATGAATGAAATTGATGTAAAAATCATAGGAATTATTTTTTACATGATTGTGTTGGCAGATTGCTGAATTTGTGGAAATGTTTGTCTGTTTTCAACTTTACACCATATATACTCTCCTTGTGGTCCAAAAAACATCAACCTAATCATTGAAAAAAGGTTTGAACATTCTTTCACATAGATGCAAAACCTTCTGTACTGCCTGTCAGTACAGGACATTGTCACGCATGTGAGCGATAATTTAGACCATTGGTTAATGAGATTGCCCAGGTCTTAAACTTAAATCAGCCTCTTCAGTTACAAAAACTAGCAAGTAAACTACGATGTGATTATTAAAGGTGTGAGTATGACGCTTTGGTGCACCGGTATTGAGGGATAAACATAGACACTGATCAGACTACATAGGCTGGTCTGCGCCTTTGGCTGTCAGTGTTTGTTGTACACAAAAAGGAGGTTTTTTAGCAACAGGCCATTGTTGTTGTTGTATCTTAGAGCTCCCCCGCTTATTTATTTGGGGCACAAGTCCCTAGATTTTAAGTACTGGCCTGTGTAATATAATAAAAAGTTCAGTGCTGGTGATAATTATATACACTTGTTGTAGCAAGTATATACAGTTACACTGATATTGTCTTCGCTGGTTCACTAGAGCTTTCTCAATGCCACCACTCTTTTCACATGACCGGGAGACAATTACTGCAGAAATTACCGTGAGATTATCATTACCAGCAAGATACTACTGTCGTTTCGACAAAGAATCCAAGAATCCACATGTAGCCTGTGCAAGTGCTTTCTAGTGTAAAGTTCAAATGACACCAACTACAGTACAACAAACGAGTATTTACCATATTTCACGTTGGTTTCGGTGTGGCCACCCTGTGTCTCGCCCAGTCATGGTGGTTTCATGGAGACAGCCACCGTGAATTCCAGGTAATTCAACGAGACAGTCAGCGTGACAACGAACGTGGCATAATTATTGATTTTCGGGAGATAGGATGTTTTATTGCGACACTGTGTCTGTATGTGTCAGAGCGAGAAATTTTTGACTGATTGTTTACCTACACCATTTATGCGCATGGTAGCAAGGTACAGCTTACAGCATATGCTCAAAAGCCTTCATAGGCTAGCGATTGCCATTATAATGGATTCTACTAATGAAGAATGGATGACGAAGAAATTAATGTTGAATTAATAAAATTCATCAAGAAATGTCAAATAAAAAAAAGCGGAGGCTAGCTATCGCCATAATAATGGATTCAGCTAAATGATGAATGGATGACAAAGTAATTGATGTTCAATCAATTAAACTGTCTCAAGAATATCAAATTAAAAAAGCGGACACCATTTCTGCGCATGGTAGCAAGGTACTAAATGAGCTGTTGAATTGATTAAACTTCACAAGAAATATCAAATTTTAAAAAGCCGTTTTTAACCAGCCTGCTGAGTTACTTATGCTCGCCCATAGCAAGTCTAGATATGATCCTTTCCTTTAAATGGAAAACAAAGACTCTGTGGATGTGGACTATGTAAAAAAAATAAGACTGTTTATCTTACCTTCAAACAATCTACTATTAAATAGTCCATAAAAGCCTTATCACTTAAAATAAATCTTCTAATGCACCATTTGTATTTTTTCATACCATCTGATAGCCCCCCTGCCCCAGTCAGAAGGTGACAATGAACCCCTTGTAGACACGAGCTCACAAATGGGCTCTTTTGCAAATGGGTAGGCCTATGATTGTCTACGTGACGAAGCGCACATAGCGCACTGGTCATTCGCTGATCCAGAAAGTTTTGCAAGAGAGAGCCCAACTCTGACAACGTTTTTTAGTTGATGACAGGAGAGGATCCAAATACCATCATTGGCGTAGCACCCATAACACAATTAATGCATGTGCATAATAAAAATAGTAACACTCAAGGGAGTTCACCTAATGTGGTAAAAGTGATTTTCCATACCCCAAGGAACTGCTCTTTAATTGTAGAGAATCATTGCTTGATACAGTAGTCTCCATTTGCATGCATAACTTTTTCAGCGTTCTTGCGTTCTGGCTATGCCATTGACCATTTAAGCGGACCATCATCGAATGCTGACTTGGTAGATTTGTGATGTTTCAGGGGAGCCAGTATTGCCAATAGAAACCCTATATTGTGTGATTTTTCAAGGGGTCAGGATATCCCCAACTCTGAATCTGCGCATGCTGGTGATTGCATAATTGGGTATATGTTTAAAAATACTTACGTCAATAAAAAAATAAGGCAAACTGATCGAGTGCATATGCCTCGCCTAGCCTGTGCTACTCAGCATGAAACAAAGTACATTTAGTAAACGTAGACATGCAATCGTTGGTGAGTTTCTCATTGCATGTGCGAGCAACAAAAGCTCAGGCGAGTCTGCACAAATGCTCAGTCTTGTTAGATCCTTAGCCCCTCACATTCAAATTTAGAAGAATGGACGGTGTTTTTATTGTATGTGCGAGCAACCAATGCGCAGTCTCCCAGAACATTTGCTATAAGTACATTTAATAGACGCTGGTGTTTTTTAATTGATTGTGCGAAGCGAGCGCAAATAGGTTGACCTTAAAAAAATGTTGGTGTGCCGTGCTCCTACCTATCAACCCAAAACAGGCCATACCCCAAAAAATAATTGCCTTTCTGAGAATCTTTATTTTCTTTTTTCTTCTTCTCTAATTCTGTTAACAAACCCTTCTTTAAAACCATTATAAGCTGTTTTTTAATTGAAGAAATGTTACATAGATTGTTATTATATGCATTCTTACCTTATGCAGGATCCATTAGTTCATGTGTTTTTGGCGCTCAAAAGAACCCTCTCATGGAGACGGTTCTTTTGAGTACCCAAAATACATGCTTTGGCCCAGAAACAAAAAAAAAAACGTGAGAAAACCTATCTTCGAAGTTTCCAAAACGAGTCAGTTCAGCTAGCAAGAATCTTAATATTTTCAAAACATACCCCTTTTTGGAGTTGTGGGCCAAAATGTTATATCCGTACAATTGCGGGAGTGTGCACGCTCATCTGAGCCTTATCTGTTGCAATTGTTTTATATTATGCGTTGTCCGATGTGGGGAGAGGGTAAGAGGGTAGGGGAAAGGCGGGGTAGTTGAGTAGAAGTTTATAAGTGGTTTTAATTTGTGAGATGCGTATTCAGTTTTTTATCTTCTTTTCAAGTGGTGGGTTTGTTTGGTGTTAATAATTTGCTTATGAAGTGGCGTTTTTGACACTTCAATCAAAGTCTCACCAATTTGGTAAAGAACTTCTAAATGGAATTATTTTTTAAATGAGTTACATCATTTAGCCCTAGGGACCGCAAAATGTGTCTTTAACAAACAGTGAAGACCCAGATTAAATGTTGTATAATGCAAAATGCCGTATAATGCAGCATTTCATCAAGGTCTGCGCTGTTTGCTCAGACAAAAAAAAAAACAATCTTAAGAATACAATATTTTCCTGAAATTATAACCTGTAATTATAACTCTAATTATAGAATGAACCATCCAAGGTTAACTATATCCTCCGACCCAGGGTCCGAGCTGTACCAAATCAGAAGGAAGAATCCATCTATAAAGGGTCAATATTGTGTTGTATGTACGAAATTTCACCATGTTGGCGCGGTGTAGGAATTAATCTTTGCCGAATTAAAGGCACATAACTTAGTGGTAATTTTGGTAAGAGTGTGTGAGCCAGTTTTTTTAAACCTACCCCCAGGGACCAAGCTGGCCCAGAATTTTAGGGAGAAGTGACTTCTCCCGGCAGGAAAATTAGGGAAAAGTGACAGTCAGATAGGGAGAAGTTATAGTGCAAAATTACGGCATTTTCTGTCAATTAGAAGCAAATTAGCCATTACACATACTGTTGTCATTTAATGGAAAGAGAAACACGATGCAGTGGTAGTAGATTGTTTGATAATGTCACCACAGCTTGCATTTGTGTGGTGACAGAATGAAAATGAGTCTCCCTAAAAAAAAAAAAAAAAAAAAAAAAAAAAAAAATTTTTTTTTTTAAGGGAGACTCCCACTTCTCCCTGGGTCCCATTTAGGGCGAAATTTCGGCCTAGGGTAGGGCTGGCTAATCGAAGCCACAGTGCTAATTGATAATCGGTCCTTGCATTTCGATATATAACCGATTAGTAATCGCTCAAACTTGACAGAGGGTCTCGGAACATTTTGAAAACTCTTGCATGGCCAACGACATTGATTTGCCCATCATTTCGCTAAATAACACTAAGTACCGTAGCATGTGTTACATATTCAAAAGATAATAGGTTGCAAATAAAAAGTGGCACCTTTGCTTAAAACAAATCGTTTTCCACTCTATTGGAAGAAAATTGACTTGCTAATTGGCAAAGTCGGTCATTGAACTCGCAGTCCGCCATTGTTGTTGTTAACTTCACGTTGCATGACGTCATACAAAAGGAAGTCAAGTATGCATGACAGGAACACCTTTGTGTAAAATAAGACCCGCTGTAAACGTTGGTAAAATTGAAAGCTTCTAAACTCAAATTAAACTGCGGAGAAAAACAATTTTCATGCTAGATTTCTTCATCTGGTGAATTTTCGTGATTTTGTACTACTTTATTTCAAAGAGAGGAACGTAGGTATAACTTTTTCTAACAATCAGTTGTTGAGTTAGCCTGCAGAGTACAACGTTTTACTACTTCGTTACAGCAATTTATTCGCATCTATTGTTTACGACAATGCACTTTAAGGCACTTCCGGTTTAAACAGAAAATAAAAGGAGGCATTTACGCTTGGATTTTAATTGAATAAATAGACAGAACATCCATTATTAAGTAACTGATTTTTGAATTTTCATATCGATAATCGTTTTTCTTTTGTATAAAGTCCGATTTAACCGATATTTCAATTAATCGTGCCAGCCCTACCCCTAGGGGTACAAACAAAATGTTTACATATTTATATACGGTTCTTTGATTTTTACATACCCTCTTTGCTGTCTTTAAACAAAGTTTACAAATAAAAATTACAATTTTGGTTTCTGAGCTGAATATCTGAGCAAAAATATGAGTATTTTCAAACAGGGATGTCAGAAAATGGGACCATTTTTATAACAATGATGAAATACTGGGTCATTCGTATATTTTTTCTTAGAAAAAGGGGGCTTATCGTATACCTGGCGGGGCTGAAAAAGGGGGCTATTTGGCATGCACATCTTGTAGATAATTAACTCCAACTCCTCACAATCAAAATTGTCTATGTCGACAAACTGTGTAAGAAAGTCAGGAGTTGACCAGTTACCATGTAGACACTTCTCTCTGCCTAAAATAAAGGGGTGCCTAGATTTACTGGAAAGACTCGAATTAACGGAAAGACCGGCGAAATACCGGAAAGACCAAAGAATAATAGGGAATTGAAATATATCCCCTAAGTTTATGCCTAGTGACGTATTAACCTGTTTGGGGGTGAAAAGAATTGTTTGTTTATTGCCAATTTAATTGTATCATTTTAAATATTTAATCATCTCTTCAAACCTTGTTTATTCAAAGAAACGATAAATTGGATTAAGGCCTAATTAAAAGACCCCTGTTAACCCCTACTGAGAACTAATAGCCCAATCAAGGTGTCAATAATGAGGAATCAACCAGCCTTGTCCGCACCAAGAACTAACAACCAAATCAATCTGCATGAATAGTAAAGGTGAACATAAGAGCATGTGAATAGTTGACACTACATTTTGTCAAACTTATCATATCCTGGCACAACCAGTTTTCGACTGCCTAAGAAGTATTTTGTGTTGTTTTATTTACTTTCAAGTCCTGTTGTTTGGGTTATTGCTTTATATTATCTATCAGCTCAACAGCAACAAATATAAAGCTATAAATTTTTGGGTTTCCTCTTGTAAGTCTGACAAGGCCTTTCATTTAGAAACTGGTCAGTGGTAGCAAATTCAGGAATTTAACAACCTATTTCCGACCGCCTGGGGTAAATATTTTCTGTCAAAACCAAATAGCCCTGAACATGTTTCTGTTCTTGCAGTACAACCTTACAAAAGCAAAACACATGCAAACTATTTTTGAAAACGTTAATGTAGTCCAACACACCGGGTAAATATACACCATGTATGGAATTCTGAATGGACAGTTGAATTACTTGGGGTAGGGTTATGCTTTTTGGCATTTAACAATTTCTATACTATCAGCAGAGACAAAGCACATGTATTTCAACACCAGAGAAATTATGCCTCACACCAGTATAAATAGTTAATGTTGTAGATGATGATGTGGTGATTTATTTGACATTTTCTGAAGCCTGAACAATTGTGAAAAGTAAAAAAAAGGAAGAAAATTGTCATAAGCACGGTATATCAAAAGTTTACCTCAAAATAAATTTATTCTGTAAGCTTTTCAATATTAATTGGCAATAATGGTCAAAGGCAACACAGTTCATCATGCAGATGTATAAAATATGAATTTTGTATCAAAAAGTTAGAAACTGTAGCCATGAAAACAAGCAGGTAATTTGCTAATAAGAAAAAGTTAGAGAAAACAGGGTCCTCTACTACAATGATTATTCATGGTTTAAACTCAACTACCAAAGCTGAAAGTAAATCGCTACTTAACTTGCCTATCCCTCCTGTAAACAATGATACCACCACAGTTTCAAAATTCAGACTATTAAGATTTTTGTGAAGCAAAATATTAGGTGGTCGAAATTAGGCGGCGGTCGAAAATAGGTTGTGCCGGGATATGACTCTCGTATTCCAAGTGTTTATATGTTTATTTGTAATTTTGAAATAAACTTTGTAATTTTTTAGATTTTTATTCTGTAATGCCCACTTTCTGTAATGTCCATTATATCGCCTATGATTCTTTGGTCTTTCCGGTATTTCGGCGGTCTTTCCGGTAAATCTAGGTACCAACAATAAAGCACTCTCGCCAACAAAATGGGGAAATGTCTCTGGATCTCTGCAATTTGCAACACAGCTTACAGGTTGGAGTTACATTTTTCGAAAATTATTTACAGAGAATACGCTTCTGTTGAAAATCGATTTCTTGTATTACTCAGCTTTGAATCCCTGATAGATGTTTTGCGGAGCACAGGAGCTTGACGTTATTTATTTTCTTCTATACTTGTAAACCCTTTACGTAGTAAAGGGAAGGACGGTCACTCCGCTGCTGCACAAATTGTTTCTGAGTGAATTACACCGTTATTATTCAGGTTACAATATCGTGTGTATACCATTTGAATAAACAATTGCATGCTCTATCCTCCGCCCTATATCAGAAGTTTGCCACATTCACGGTTTTATTGTCATTTTGTTTTTTTCTGTGAAAACTGATTTGGGACGTGTGATGCGTGCACGGCCATCTTTGTTGTTTTGTTCTCTTCTATTGTGCAAGTATCGCAGCAAATGTATAGTGTCATCTGATTGGTTGATACATGATGACAGAATGTTCTCATCATCTCGACCAATCAAATGACAATACGCATTTGCTCCGATGTCAGGTCTCGCGAGAATGGTATGAACATAACACAACAAAGATGGCCGTGCACGCATCACACGTCTAAAATCAGTTTTCACAGAAAAAAACAAAATCACAATAAAACCGTGAATGTGGCAAACTTCTGATATAGGGCGGAGAATAAAGCATGCAATTGTTTATTCAAATGGTATACGCACGATATTGTAACCTGAATAATAACGGTGTAATTCACCCAGAAACAATTTGTGCAGCAGCGGAGTGACCGTCCTTCCCTTTACTACGTAAAGAGTATACAAGTATAGAAAAAGAAATAACGTCAAGCTCCTGTGTTGCGGAGGAACGTCGCTTACTTCAGATGATTCCCCACCCACTCATTCTACGCTGACATTTTGCATATTTCAACGTTTGCAGCGATCAAATACCTTTTTAAATATCTTGCATCTTCTGCCTGCATTTTGGCTATCTGTAAACAAAAATAAAACGTACAGGTATTGAAACGGGTCTTAAAAATTCAAGTTTTTCGTTTAATTTTGTTTAACATCGGCGGCCATGTCAAAATATTTATAGCCTCTAAAAAACAAATTATACCTTGTATTCAAGATTAAAAATAAATAAAGATAAAAACCAAAGAAATTTGAAATAAAATACAGTTGTTTACGTATAACTAATATACAGCATAAAAATATTGGCAATAAGTAAATACTTTCTATGTTTTAAGCCATGAGGGTATGTCAGTTATAAGTATGAGCTTTATAAAAAACATTTTACCTACCACCAACAAACAACCTTTCTTTCTTTCTCTATATACTGCCAGACCCTCTTTCGAGTATTATCGGCAGGTCTACTTTGTACACTCTGGGTTGCAGGATGAAAGCGTACAAGTAACCATATCGAAATTACCGTAGGGTTCTTTAACCTGCACAGGGTGTGACTTTCCCTGCACAGGGGACATCCAGTTAACGTCCCGATCCGAAGGACGATGCACTTATCTAGTGTCATCCCTGCAAATGACACTAGAGAAAGCGTGTTCGGACACCGAAATTTTCCTCGCCGCGAGCGGGGATCGAACCTGGGACCTCTAGCACCACAGGCAAGTGCCTAACCACTGAGCTACCACGCTTCCCAACCTACCTGAGTCATTCCACGACTAGCGTATATAACGTGTCCCCCTGTTTATACAATGTATAAAATTTCTTAAAATGCCAATTTTGCCCAAATGGTCCCGTAGCAAAGGTCAAGACACATGTTTACGTCCATGGACATGTAAATATTAGTAAAAATGCGCATAGATACGTTTTACAAAGACTTTAAATGACTGACCCACCTCGAAATGCCTTGTCCCGATGCTGGTGGTATTAGTCTCTACCCTCTTTAATTTATTGCTAAACCACTAGAAAAGCACAAAACTATCTAATCTGACACATTTACACATAATAAAGTCCAAAAAAGCAGCCTCGAACAGTATAATAATATAGTTTGGAAAAAAGAACGAAATTATGAATGTCCCTATATGTTATGTCACATCCGTAACGAAGATACAAAATTACATGATATTCCGGATCCATTTGGTTTATATTAGCCATATGTTTTGATAATGATGTAATGCCCAAACAGAAATGATGACGTCATTGTCTTGCATGCTCAAACTTTAAGG
The DNA here is from genome assembly GCA_964019695.1 of Loripinus fragilis. Lineage (NCBI taxonomy): Eukaryota > Metazoa > Mollusca > Bivalvia > Lucinida > Lucinidae > Loripinus > Loripinus fragilis. The sequence goes on from OZ026515.1 coordinate 124,673,030, forward strand.
CTCAATGCATCTATGGCACTACTGGTACTGGATAAAAAATACTAAATATTTTTATTTGTTGTCTTTACCGAACATGTTATCGTAGCTCAAGTTTCGCCAATAAATCATTTCAAACATAAGAGTATGAGTCCGATGTGCAGAATACTACAAGAGAATGCATTTTAACAATATATTGATTCCCGCTCTCATTAGGGATACAATGAAAACTCACGTTTGTCCACTCCACAACGCGCCACTTCCATAACATTTCCAACTGTGATGACGGTGACCCATATGTAATGGTAGTGACATACATTACCCTGTGTTGTGTAGGGATTTTTCACCTTTGCTTCTTGGTCATAAGATGCATGATGGTGCTGCCATGTATAATCTGTGTTTTCATTGAGCACATAAAGTAGTTATAGGAATTTACCTGGAAGAAGCCAATACTTTATCGTAAGAGCAGATAGGATCTTGATCAGACTGGCATGATGAATAGTTTTTTGTTAGTCAAGCAGATAAGGTATAGGAAGTATTATGCCAGAGCTCAATTTGATTGATCATCGAAATCGGAAAACCCCCTCTTTCATTTTTATAGAGGATATTCATCGTTGACTCAATGATTGCCTATGGTGCGTAGATGACAGCGACGGTTTGGGATCACCACATTTATTTAGGAGTCAAAGGTCAAATATACTTAAAATCTGTTTTTCGGTTTATAATGCGAACTTCTATTTCCTGTTTTGATGGAGTGTGTTTATAGTTATCAATGATTGCTTACGGTGTGCAGATGACTACGAAACTTTAGATCACCGATGTGACCTTGAAGTCAAAGGTCAGACTTAAATGCTTGAAATCTGTCCTGTGACTGACAATGGAACTTTTTATGAAGGTGGTTAGTTTTTTTCACATTGATTGCCTGTGAGTGAAGATGATAACAAATGTTTTGGTTCATCAATTTGTCACGGGAGTAAAAAGGTCAAGATCAATGAAAGAGTACAAATATGCAAAGCGTATTAGATATTGCGCAGAGTAAGGATTGGATAAATAGACCAATATGAAGACACAGAAAGGGAGAAAAAATCTAAGTTCAATTAAGTGTCATTTTGTCAAAAAATAATTTAAAGGCATCAGGCTTCTTTATGCAAATGTTCAGCGTGTTTACAATGTGTGTAAATGTATAAAGTATCAGATGATATCAGTGAAAGGTTTGGTACAAGTTATTTGAGCACTTAAACCCCCATAGGAAGACTCAAAGAATAAGAAACAATGGTTACCATATATAACCATATAATAATTAATAAAGTTAAAAAAGTTCCCATATTTCTAGTATCTCTTTAAACACGAAACTTCTTTATGCAAATGTTCAACAGTGTATACATTGTGTATACAAAGTATCAGATGCCAACAACAAAACTTCGGTGAGTTCCCTGTGTGTGCATTATCTGAGATGACACAATTCTTATGGAGAAGAAAAGTGAAAAAAAGATGCTTAAATGCTGACATTATGTCAAAAATGTTTTCTCGATATCAAATATCTTTATGCAAATGTTATATGTTAGCCTGGCTTCAGTCTCTGAGTTCAAGGTAAACTACTGCTACTGGACAAAAAAAAATCCGATATAATCTTCCTTCTTGGTTGTAAATGATAGTCCAATCAGAGAGATAAACATATTGAAAAAATAGGACTGAAATTAAGAAGTTTTTATTTTTTATTAGTTGTATTTTTTGTAATATGATAAAGTATCAGTTAGACAGGGATCAGACTAGTTATATGTCTCTCCATGGTGTATGCTAACTGAAAGTATCGGAATGTTCTTGAAATATTAGTAAAATTTCAGAGCGACTCCAAAATGCCATTCATTTTTTATTTACACAACGTTTCAGTTTACAATAGCCTTTGTCAAGTGTAATAAAACAATTAGACAGGAAGTGACATAATTGACAACAACGTCAAATATTCTTAGAAACATATTTTGTTCTTGAAATAAAAATAAAATGGGTTGAATTCCTCTAAGCAATACTTTGAGCTACAAAGGACAGTAGCCCTTAACAGTGTTCGAACCCTAGTAGCCCTTCATTCATGGATCCACAACTATCCATCAAAGTAATTCATTAGCCCTTGAGATTAATGCTGCAGCCAGTTAAAATGTTGCTTTTGCTGACCACATGGGCAATAACAGCTGGATATAAGATAAGGAACTGTCAGTTTGTCTGAATATCCGACACCTAGGTTGAAAATGACTATAATATGTAATAAATTGAAAGTTAAATAACTTAAGAACTTTAATCACATCTTGCTGAAATTCTCAGCACTATTTTATACCCCGCCACTTTAAAAAGTGCGAGGTATTATGTTATACCCTCCATTCAAAAAATTGCGTTCGAGTGTTCGCCTGGCTGTCTGTCTGTCTGTCCATCTGTACGTCCGTCCGTCCGTCAGAGCATCGTTTTCACTCTCTGCTGGGAGCATTTTTAACCAATTTTCTTCAAACTTGCTATGAGAGTTGATATTGGGAAGAAGTGTCCTGGGATTGCGGATGGGCAAATTTTGGCAAATAAGTATAGAGTTACTGCCCTTGATTGACGCTAGAAATTGGTTTTCATTCTCTATCTTTGGCATTCCTGTACCGATTTTCTTCAAACTTGGTATGTGAGTCGATATGGTGAAGGAGTGTTTTGGGATTGCAGATGGGTAAATTTTGACAAATAAGTACAAAGTTATAGCCCTTGATTGACGTTAGAAATTTGTTTTCACTCTCTATCTTTGGCATTTTTTACTGATTTTCTTCAAACTGGGTATAAGAGTTGATATTGAAAAGTAGTGTCCCGTGGCGGGGTATGTTGCATGCCTGCAGCGATTTTATTTTATCCAGCCATATACAAGCAATATAAATATTTAACTAAAATTTGGTGTCTTTATTTGCAATAGTTCATATGCAAATGAAGAGGATGGAGCTTATCTCGTTTTGTGGATTCATAGATTTTTAATACATATGTTCAGCTTATCAATATCAATGCACATGCAAAGTTTGACGAATTTCAAATCTCTTACTTTAAGATATTAAGGAACAAACAAAACGTTACGTCTAGATGACAGCGAGACAACAGCGTGAAAACAGGCTATATGGATTGTAATACCATCTACTCGTTTGATTTTTGACGGAGCATATTCATATGACACAATAGTTGCCTGCAGTGTGTAGATGACAAGAAAGCTTCTGGATTTCAGGCATGGCCTAATTTGGCCTTTGAGTCAAAGGTCAAGGTCAAAATACTTAATTTCTGGTTGAATGGCGTGCAAAGTTTTTTCTCTTAAATAGTTCAATGTAGGCGGTTCACATTTCGCACACCGATGGCTTAAATTGTGTAGTAGTCAATAATTATAACGCACTCTAATATGACCTTTGATTCAAAGGTTAAGGTCAAAATAATATGTCTACTTGCTTGTAATGCTAACATATTTGATTAAGTGGATCCTATTTAAAACATTGACTGTCTATGATTTGTAGGTGATAGAAAAGGTTTTGGATTGTCGCTGGTACGACCTTGGAGACAAATGTCAACTTCTAAACATGTCATACTATGAGTTACTTTTAATGTAAGTGAAGATATTTGCGATGGGCCCGCTCATCAATTGACCAACTTTTAGCTACACTACTGTAGCAGCGAACAAAATGCGCTTATTAGACTGCACAAACGATTATGCACAGGTTGATCTTTGCCTCTTTGTAATTGTGTATGCCATTAAGCAGGTATTTTCAAAGTCTAGCTACAGTACTAGTACTCTTTTTCGTGTATGTGAATGTAATTGTGTCAATCCTTAGTATAAGACTGAAAACATTTCTTATTGCATAGCCATCAAAATTTCAGAAAAAAATATGTAGAGCAGTAAAAAACAAACACTAAATATGCTGCTAATGACGTGTCACTGTGACTGTCAACTGCATGTGTCCACACGCTCAGTGACGATATGGTTCATAGCGGACATCAGTCATATTCTTTGAAGGAAGATAATCTTCCATGATTGCTTGGCCATAATGTGTTTCAAAACCATAAGTATATAGTCTGTGCACAGAGTAAATACATGTATTCAGATCAGCCTCAAGAAGCATAACCTTAGTCTTACAAAAGTCTCCACTGTTCACTTGAAGAAAGCTAAAATTCATTAGCTACACACTAAATACACACCTACTAGTCTGATAGAATTGGATGGCTGATCATACGGGCCAGTAGCTTGATGGTAGAATTTTTGGGTTTTTTTCTGTTGGTCTTCATAACAACCTTAAATTCAGCATGAAATGAGAATATTTAACTACTTTGAAATGCGACTGCCCAGTGATCATTCCTGTGACGTTTATTGGAGTTCCACCAAGTTGATAGCGTAGATAGGTTGTGTAACGAAAATTGCTGATAGACGTCTGACGGATGGATGAACGGCAGACGATGAACATACTATGATCGCAAAATGCCACCTTGAACCCAAATGGCTCAGGGGAGCTACATGGGGATATTCCAGAGAGTCATTTAAGATTTTTGACTTTGTATGTCACCACCATAACATTACGGTCCACACCATCACGTTATGTCCATTCCGTAACAATGTCTTTTCACATATAGATTATATCTTTTTTTTTCATTTGGTTGCAACGTTAAATATATTAGAGCACACTAGTCATTAAGCCGTCAGACATAAATGTACATTCAAATTGATCTGGCATACTTGACATCAAAAATTCGAAATGAATTAAGTTGGTAAAATCTACAAAACGGAATTATTGTGGTATAGATTAATCAGACCATAATTCAAACTCTTTTTCTGGATTTTGTTTTTTGCTGAATCAGTTACAATAACTTTTTAATCCACCCAGTGCATTGCTGACATTTAAGAATTACATTCAAAACAACAAAATCTTTAAGGTGCCGTTACGGTAGTGACAAAGCCATATGTGTCACTGCAATAAAATATTCACAATACCTTAAAAGATATTAACTTAATAAAACCTCGTGTATTTTACGCTGCCCTAGATATTATATGTTGCAAATATGATCAAGGGGACACTGGAAACATTTATTGTAATGAGCCAACACCAGCACTGAAAATATACGCTAGTTGTAGAATGACCCACATACCTCTTGTATATGTTGATTCTAGCATTTAGTCAAGACACCACCTCGTAATGTCTTCCAATAGAAGAAGGCAAATCATGATCCTGTAATCTGTATTTGAACCTCCATTCATCTATCTATCTATGTATGACACTCTGAACCAAGGAGGACATAAGTAGATGTTACCATAGTCATGGACTTCAGCAAGGCATTTGATAAAGTTGACCATCAAAGGCGTCTGCTGAAGCTCGATCGACTGGGTATAAAAACAACTGTGATTGCATGGATTAAAGACATATGCGGCTATTTCCAATGCGCACCTTTCCCGCGTCTGCAAACGGGGAAAGTTGTCTGGGTCCTGTCTTTCGACCCTTAACGGATTCGGATCAACACAGCTTCTGATATTTTTATGTCATATCGGTGTTCCGACATTTTCTTCGCAAAATAACTGATTAAAGTGTGTTCGAAATATCTATTGACATCTTTTCAGAACTGATCGTCTCGGCACTAAAGACAGATATATGTAGCTCAGTCGAAATCAAACGACGTACACGATAACCCTGGTTACGAATACGATAGTGGCCGAGTCTGTACTATTTGTATGGTTATTTCGAGCGGCGCACGACCTGACCTCGTGGCCTAGTGGTTAGCGTGTCTGGCTGCAAAGCCAGAGGACCAGGATCGATTCCCGGATGCGCACATATTTTCAGTGTGTTTTTTCTTTCTTTTTTAACATTATAATGCTAAATTACTTCATATACTAGTAAAATGGCATCATCAAAACGACCGAAATGGTCATCCCCGAACTTTTTATATTGAATTACGCATGAAACCTATGGGGGTGGGGTTAAATTTGGCCCTCTAGAAAGAGAATTAGTTCGGTGACCCCAGATTTTTATTCTTTTTTCTGAAAGGTATTATAAAAGTCCATAGATTAAAAATAAATTTTCAAGATTTTCAATATCAGATTTTTTAATACATGATTTATTCTAAAAACAAATTCCATTTTTCGACGAATTGCCAAAATATCATCATGCAGTATCTTGTCACAGCATGGGATAACAAGTAAACATGCACATTTTCTTAAAAGTTTGAGTTCATGGGCAGTAATTTAAGTTAAAAGAAAGAAGCTGGCTGAAGATTACAACCGTTTTAGCTCGATAATTAGGACTAGTGTTATTATTTTATATTTCAAGAAAATTGGTCAAAGGCTGTAAACTTCAATATGATATTCTGAAAAAATAAGCACGGTGACATATCCTTTTTATTTCATAAATGGATAGCCCATGCATAAAACAAACTGTATGCAAAGTATTGAAAATATTTCAATATGGGAAGTATTTAGTAGCATATGTCCTTAAGTCCTTCTTATCGGGTAGATCACAGACGGCGAACAGTCTGGTACCTGCCCAGTATTGTCTGGGGTGCCGCAGGGATCCGTGCTTGGGGCACTGCCTGTTTCAAATGTACATAAACGACATGCCAGCCTCAATCAAAGCAACATCAGCAGGGGCGGATCCAGGATTCCATGTTAGGGGGGGGGGGGGCATATTTGAAATCTAAAGTTTTTTCACGCGAGCACAGAAGGCGCGAAGCCATGCTAGGGGGGTACGGGGGCATGCTCCCCCGGAAAATTTTTGATAAAAATGGTGCAATTCGGTGCATTCTGGTGCATTCTATGGCCCATTTTAGCCTTCATTACTTTGCTGTTTTTGAGGTTATCTTTTTTTTAAAAAAAATGTTGCCTTTGTCCTGTTGACAAGTCTGAAAACAAAGGAAAAGAACCTTAAATGTGGTTTTAAAAGCGGTACTGACCTCATTCAGCAGGCTGTTCTGGCTTCAAAGAAAAAAGTTCAAGCTGGACTTGAACTTCGGGTCTCGGGGTAGTAGACCTGAAGCGATACCGGCACATGTCTACTGCAATGTAACTAAATTTAATTCATTATATTAATATAATTTCAGCGCTGTCGTTATGAACTTGGCACACTTTCAAAAACAAAAATTGTTCCAATCTATACTCAGGGTTGTAGCAACGAGCTTGAGAGTTTGTGTGCACACAATGTATGAACGTGAGCATCGTAGGTTGCAAGCGCGGGTAGGGAGGTCTGGGGGCATGCTCCCCCGGGAAAAATTTGAAAAATCGGTGCAATTAGGTGCCTTCTGGCACATTTTCATGCAGTTTATTTCTTGTTCAGAAAGCATCATTTTTCAACAGGCAAAGGCATAAAATTTTGAAATGAATTGGTAAAATGAACTTCGATGTCGTTTAATCGTTTTCTAAACGAACTTGTTGACAAGTTCATGATTACATCAGGTGCGAGATTGGAAAAGCTGTTTTGTGAATATGCGAAAAACATAATTATTTGCCCATCTGCACAGACTGTTCCGTCGTTTGCCGCTATATGATCACTCTAACACCAAAATATAGTATGTATAATCTCTCAAAATCTCTGCCTATCCCCTGTAGCTATACACACCCATAGACGGATGGCTGAGAATGGGTTTGCTCCCCCCCCCCCCCTAGGGAATTTTGCAGACATATCCTATCTTGTAGAGAATTGAAAGCCGAGTCTTTTAAGAGATGTTTGCACTCTGTGCTCCGGGGCGTTAGTCTGTAAGAGCCTGTAACATATGTTACTTAATCAAACTAAGAAAAAGTAAATTGAAAGTTTGGGCTACAAATTAAAGACATTAAAATATTTATTTTTTAAAATCATTCATATAGTCTGCATACTGGATATCTTAACTACGTAGGACAGCCATTTGAACAAAATTGCGGATTCCTAAGGTGTCATATGCGTTACATAAATCAGATAACCCATTAAAATTTGCAAGTGTGGCTAACATCATTTACATTCACAATCTCTCTGTGTGTTTTGCAAAATGTTTTTAACCATGTCTGACTAGCTTATGCAATTGGCTAACAGAAAAATTAAAGTTTGCTTCCCTAGCTTAAATATTTTTTCTGAAATAAGCAATTTAACAACCCTACCCCTACCCAGTTTTAAGGTGAAATGTTAGGTATTAAAACTAAAGAAAAAATTGTTAAAAAATATTTGCAGTTGATGAATGTGTTTCATTGTTTGGGATTTATTTGCTTATATGAAAAAACTCATAAATCTGCAAGTTTGTTGCAAAATTTTTAATATCAGAGACTGTAACATATGTTACCTGATGTAATAAATGGGCAAGCTCATTGTCTTTACGTAAGATATGCCTAAAATGGTTTTAATATCCTCGAAGGAATTTTGCAGACATATTCCTTCTTATAGTATAACTCAAGCTGCATCAAATAAGGGATGTTTGCACTCTCTATGTTGGGGCGTTAGTCTGAAACAGCGTGTTACATGCGTTACTATATCAAATGATGGAAATGTAGTTTGAAAGTTTGAGCTAAAATTGTGAAAAAAACTCGCAGCTGTTGGATATCTTACATTAATTAGGGATTTTAAACTGGCTCCTATGATAAAGACTTATAGATCTGCTAGTTGTCATCAAGTTTTAAAGATCAGAGAGCGTTACATATGTTAGCGTGATAAGTAAAATCATCAAACAGTATTTTGACATCAAGCTGAGTAAGGGCCTGCTCCATCCTAATCCCCTTTGGAATTCTGCAGACAAATTACATCTTATGTAACCATTCAAGGTGCATGTAATAAGAAATGTTTGCACTCTGTAAGTCGGGGCATTAGCCTGTAACAGCTTGTTACATATGTTACTATATCAATTTGAGAATAAGAAATTTGAATGTTTGAGCTACCAAAAGAAGACATTAAAATTATCTAATAAATTGACATTCTTATAGTCTTTATACTGGATGTCTTTACTACATATGGAAGTTGTTTAACATTAATACGGCTAACTGTGGTGTTATGTGCGTTACATGAACCTAATTATAATTTAAAAGCTATAATTGTGGCTATCGTCATGTAGTTAAACAACTACTATGACTTAGTTTTAAAACTGTTTTTACAAACATATACTCAACTGATGAATAGGAAAAACCAAGTTTGCTTTTCTATCTTAAATATGTTGTCTTATAGAAGCTAATACACAGCCCTACTCCCAGTTTTACAGAGAAGCGAATTTTGTTATTACCGTTTAAGTTAAACACATGGAAGCGATTACAGCGTGTGGATATTTTTCATTTTCTTAGTCTGTCTTGCTCATATATCTACAAGATGTCATTAAGTTAAAGATCAGGACACTTAATGTGTACTTATAAGTCTTTGGTGCCAAAACACAAGGAATTATATTCATTTCTGATTATCAAGCCCATGGACTGGTGTTACAGATGTTATCAATGACCTTTTGGACACATTTCCTAATAATGTGCATATAATGCTAAATATAGAGCCACAAATAGAAAAGATAGTTTTACATTTTTACAAGAAAATACAATAAATGAAATGGTCCAAACTATTTCTCATCGATTTAACACTCATGTTAAACGTTTGTCGTTGTCTGCTTCTGTGGTAATCATTATTACCGGGTATCACACGCCTCCCGGAAACTAGTAGAATCATCACACAATATTTCAATCATTTACTGTTATTCAATTTTACCACCAGTCCACTCAAAATTGATGAGCCGTTATCAACTTTCCAATTTTGCCATTTATGGCTTGGAACATTCAGAAACTGATATGAATTCCTAATAGTTCGCTCTTTGAGTATGTGTTTCAAGTGATACTCTGCAAGTAGGAGAAGACTAAAGCTTTACAAGGAGGAAAACTATGCCATTAAGAGCAATGAGAACCTGGACTGATGTACCTTGATATTTCTGTGACAAAGAATCATATCTTAGCTGGTTAACTTTTATAAATGTAGCCTTTCCATACATGCAACTCACATATTTTCATCTAGTAATGTCTCTGCACTTACTATCTTTCCCCAAGCATTCAAAAACTCATTTGAAGTCTTAGTAATTCTGAAGTGCTGAAACCAAGGTAAATCTTTCCCTTCAGATAAAATAACTAGATGTATCACAGCAAGTAAAGCAATGAAATGCAGGATGAAAAGAGTGCAAATTAGACCCTTTCAATTCAATGATTCACTAAGTTTCTAAGATAAGAGCGCTTATTAAAGGATGTAACATATATAACTCGTCATAATAAATGAGCAAGGGCATTGTCGTCACATCCTTCTTGACTACACAGTCAGAGGCAAGTGTTTTCAATTTCAGTGTTTTCAATGGATCATGAAATAAGGCACCTTATCAACTTGTTTACTCTGTATAAATCTTCCATAGAGCATAATATAGAACTACTGGTTATCCCATTCTACCTATAGTCCACTTTCCTTCTTTTGAATGCAACAGCTAATGATATGGCTGCAAAAACTGAGAAATCATAGGTTTTACATTATTTTAAGACATGCTTCAAAGTACTGACATCAAAAAACAACCAACTGCAAACATAATTGATGGCAATGTCCAGCTTCATATTCTTTCTCTTATACAAGATAACTTTCAAGGTGTAACAGAAATTGTTTCAGACGGTCTGCCAAAACCATCAAGAGTCAACATTGTAACTAAAGAAAACTTATAAAGTTCTTTGGGCGCAGCAAAATACTATTGATCTAAGACCTGAGGACTTAAGCACCAAAATACTGAATAGGTTCCATGGCAAATGATGCAAAAAAGCAGCCTATCAAATTTCTTTTTGACCAATGTCAGAAATCTTAAAGTATTCTTAGAGGTACAGGGTAGAGACATAGATTTTGCAAAATCAGAGCAAAGTTATCATTTGACTAGCACGGATGCAGAGGCAGCTGCAGTTAGATTGCTCTTGCCACTTCACAGGAAGAGATATATACCAGAGTCATACTCCGTTGTATGCATATATGTGAAATGGCATTAAACCCATATTTAATCAGGTGTTTGATCCCATGACACTGACATGCTGTTTCTGCTTTTGAAGAATGCTAAGGATTCAAGTTTGGCTGAGTCAAGTTGTTTGACGCTGGCACTGGCCACACATGCAAAGTAAATTAAGTCTTTTGATGGCTAAAGAGGAGGATCACACGAAATGCTTATAAGTGATGTTTGTCACAATTACCAATTTTAAAAAGTAATCTTAATTAATGTAACACATATAACACCATAGGAAGTTGTATATTTGTTAAAAAATCTTTTCTTATGTATCAAATGTATTCAGCATGCAAACTACATGAATAATTCAAATAAATAGATAGTTTTATGTCTTCTTTCTGTTTCTCAGACTTTCAATTCATTTATTCTTAAATTGATATGGTAACATACGTATCATACCATTACAGGCTAACCCCCTAGTTAATAGAGTGCAAACATCTCTTATTTGATGCAGCTTGAATTGTTCTTTAAGATAGGATATGTCTGCACAATTCCCAAAGGGGTGGAGAGGAACAGGGTTGTACTCAGTTTGCAGTCCTAAAACAATGCTATGATTCTACTGGTTGTGATGAAATGGGTGATTATTTTGCAATAGAAGCAGACACAATGATAGACATTGTGAGGGTGACTTGAATTAAGATTGTTTTTGAATAATTTTATTTAATAGGAATATTTATTAAACTGTGTCATTTAAATGAGAATTATTATTTTCTATCTAAATGTCTATATATTTCATTATTATAGGCATTAGGAAATATGTGATTACAAATGTTATATATAACATAGGTAACACAATTCCAAGGGCTTGTTATCAGCAATGACTGTAATTACTAAGACTAAGGCACCAGAGGCTAAAGATTAATAGCCTAGGTAAACATGTGAAAAACGGTATTTTTCTGAAATATCATCTCTTACTTCCAAGAAAATTTTGTAGCTCATTCATTATGCCATGTAACATACGTTACATACTTGAATAAGTGCTCTGATCCTGATGTCAAACTTGCAAATGTATGATTCTTCATTGCATTAGCAAGACAGTGCCAAAAATGTAAGATATCCACGAGCGTCAAATATTTTCATATATTTATCTTCAATAATAGATACCAAAATTGGATACTTAAAATTGGGGGTAGGGTTGTTTAATAGCTCATATAAAACAATGTATTTGAGATAGAAAAGCAAACTTTGTTTTTTCTATTAGTCAAATGAGTACTTTAGTAAACTAAGATTAAAAACACTTGTAAAAATGCGCAAATTGTCTGTAAAATGAATGATGTTAGTCACGATTTCAACTTTCAAAGGGAAATTTAATCTATGTAACGCATATAACACCATTGAAGGCTGTAACTTTGTTTAAAATGCTGCTTTTATGTAGTTTAGGCATCCAGCTTGCAAACTACATAAGAAATTTGAATAATTAGATGGTTTAATGTCTTCTTTCTGTAGCTCAAACTTTCATTTTGATTTTTTCCTTAGTTTGTTACAGTAACATATGTAACAGGCTGTCAGAGACTAACGCCCCGGAGCACAGAGTGCAAACATCTCTTAAAAGATGCGGCTTGAAATTTTCTTCAAGATAGGATATGTCTGCAAAATTCCCTAGGGGGGGGGGGGGAGCAGGACCTTTTTTAGCTCGAAGTCTACCAAGTTTGAGTCTGACATGATCGGAAACAGTGAGGAAATGTCTTTTCGCGACGTCGCTTATCATATGAAAAAGTGAGTCATGCAATGCCATGGGTTGGACTTTTACCGTCCTTCGTAATTCTAATCTTCGCGCACGTGCAACCACTCTGTGTGGGCAAAAGGATTTAGCTTGTAACCGCCGGTGCACAAAGCTTTCCAGTCCAGCTTAAAAACAATAACCTAATGTTTGCGTATGATATCCAAAATATTCAACAGCGCCGGAGGGAGGTCCTCCCCCGAGAAAATTTTGGAAATAGGGGCTTTTTGGTGTCTACCCTCCCCTAACGAGCACAACCTAGAAAAAACACCCGGCGCTCCTGTGTTCATAAATAACGGAATGGTATGCAGTTAACGCAGAAAGACAACACCGATGTGGCACCTTTGAATTTAGATCTCTACGTTTGCGAGGATAGCGAACAAGAAAACAAAAATCAGACATTTTTATAATTGAAAAAAAAAATCTGCTCCTATGAATCATATTAAAAAACAAGTGTTGGGGGCCTTGAATTCGCCAGTGAAAATTTATAATTAAAAAAAATGCTTTAAGATATTTTGATTTCTGTGTTGCATAATCAGGGGTTTTTATCGTTTATCATAGGGATCACGTATGCGTTTCTATCCATTAACATATATGCTGGGTGCGTAAGGCATATAAGCCGATTTTTAGATGCATTATCCCTATATAGTCTGCTAGACCATTTAACGTTTTTGTTGCATACATTGCGGACCCAGATCAGACTGCTCTGATCCGGCGCAACAATGGTTGACTGTATGATAAAATTAGCAACTGATGTGAGCATTAACACATAGCAGAGGACTCCAGTAGACGTCATTCAGAAAACGGAACCGAAAGATATGGTAGGCGACAATAAATGACTGGATTTAAGCTTCATGTTATCACACTTTAACTTACAAAAAATTAGAAATGTAAATTACCAATAAACAGCCTTATACCGTCATATAGATAGATTCAACAAATACAGTGAAGTTCCTACTGCCGTGCAAGTCAAGAGCGACAGTGACGTAATATTTTGTTTACAATCGTTCAGTAAAACACTAACTTGTACACGCCACCTGAAATGCTTAAGCTCACGCGAAACGATATATCACTTGTGTATTAATCATATCTTGCGGATATGATTAATACACAAGTGATTTAACGATTATAAGTCCCTAATAACTTTGTAAACAAAACATGACGTCATTGTCACTCTTGGTTTGCAGGACAGTAATTTGTAGCACCTATTCACATGTAGCTCAGCATAATCAATTATCCAAATTCAAAGGCCTGGATGAGAGGTTTTTAAAATTGAGTACAGTCTAAGACTCAAAATAAAGCGCAATGATTGGCTGTTTGCGGACACGTGTCCGCAAGCAGCCAAATATTGCGCATTATTTTGAGTCTGAGAATGGACTGAAGCTTTATAACCTCCATGCCTGATTCGTCTTTAAATCTCGCGATGCTAATCAGAATGCATATTAGTCCGATTCTACTAAATTTTAGGAAATGTTTAAGAATTTATGAAATTCTGAGCCCTTTATATAATATCAGGGTTCAGTCTGGAAATCACCAGACAAAGAAATGGCTAGAAAATACAAGTGTCAAATCACACCAAGATAACAATAGATCTTTCATTCTGAAGGAGAGTATAAATCCGAAAATTAATATTCTGGACATTTCCAGAAGGAGTTGTTTATTTTATATTTCAATCAATTTCCAGAATAGAAACAAGCTATATTATCTCATTACGTCGCGCCTGGGAGTGATATAACGCTAACACGCAATAAAATCAATAAACCACTTGAAGTGACGTCTATAACAACGTTGCGTACATTTAGATTTCAAAATTAAATGTCATATGACAAATGGAATCTAACGTTCGTTCTCTTGTATTATTAAATCTATAAAACTCGTTGCGAAAAAACGATAAAATGCTCGACAAGCCTCGCATTTTATTGCTTTCCCCAACTCGTTTAATAAATTCAATAAAACATGAGCACTCATATAAGATCCTCTATTCATTTTTCATTATATGTGTAAGTTATTGTATGGTTTTTGTCTTCTGTACGGGAAGAACGGAAGATAACCAACGAGCTTTAGAATTACTTTCTTATTGCACTAGCATTTGCACTTTATGCATTGTGAGCTATTTGATGTAAACCATTAGAATATCAACAAAGATCCAATAACATATTACACATAAATTAGACTTAAACGTCAAACACGCAGACTATCGTATTAGACGAGGAGTGTTCTGAAAGTTCTGATCCTAGCATAATATCATAAACTTCGCAAAACCTTTTCTAAATTTTATAGACGATACTATGATTTGATATCTAAATTCCAAGTTGGACTTAAATCTCTCTTGCGCCAAGGACTTTCGGAACCTGAATTCTATGGTGCCTTGGTGTATACGTTGAAGAAGATTGCTGGCTCTAATAATTTTTCAGCGCAGTTCATTAAAATGATTTTCCATTATAAAAAAGATGGGCTATATCATTAATATATTGCAACAGACTGCATGCTTGGTGGTTAACCCAATCACAGTTGGCAACTATGCATTATAATGCTATAATATAGTATTCATTTTTAAAATTAGAGTAGTAGGGTCTTTGCAGTTTTATACATATATAATGAAATGTCCTATACTGCTGTTTCTTAAATAAATGGAAATTAACCGGCTATGAAGTTTTGTTCAAATTATCATGAAAGTTAAAAAAAATATTAAGTACATAATGCTCAGTTCATACAATTAAAATTTTGATTCATCATACATCAGATCTGACTACATACTTTATAGATGATGAGCATGCCATATAGTAAGATACAGTACAATGGAAATTGTCCGGTACTTCAATATTTTGCTCAGTCAGCTATTATTAAATTGTTAACAGATTTTACTTTAAATCATCATAAGTCTTTCAAAAGTATCATATTCGAGGGAACATTATTAAAATGGCTTAAAACTGGTGCTACCATTGCACAAACATTGATCTAGAAATTTTAGTGATCTGATTATAATAAACACTTGTAACTCATTATAATTTGGCCATTCTACAAAAAGTATTTATGTGTCATAATCTCAATCAAGCTTGTACACATATACAAGGCAGGTAGCTATTTAGAAGGCCATAAGTCCTTTTTCACATGCCCAAGCCATATTCTATAACAAAATATTTTAACACCTTTGAGATGTCTTCTCTTTATGGTCTGAATATGAGAACTTACCTGTGAAATCAGCTAAGCATGCCAACTAATGAAACGGAGATATAAAAATGCTGTCAGAGTGAATTTTAGCAGAAAAATATACCTTATACCATGTTACAAAATCTATTCAAGCATTTCAAAAATTATTTTAATTGAATAATGCGTGTTTATCTCAAACATCTGAATAAAATTGATGTTGATTCTCAAAGTAACTAAATCTTTAAAGTTTGGTTGTCCACATTCCATAGGCAATGTTTTATTATGTATTAATATATCCACAGTGTACCGTTTCTCAATCACCAGAATTAAAATAATACCACAAGTCATCACTACTAACTTAGTTTCTATTGGTGAGCAAATTTTCTTTAGTAAATAGCCAAATGTGTTTAAAAAGTATTTGAAAGTAATTATAATTACAGCTAAAATATTTTCGGTAATGATTACAATTACATTACATGTATTTGAGCCAAACCATGATTACAATTACATATGATTACTTTGAAAATTGTATTTAATTACAGACTATTACAATTACTGATTACGATTACCCCAGGTCTGGCCTTGTGGTCACCTGCTGGGAAAGGGCTGACCTCTTGACTCTCGTTTGTGGTGTCTAACTGTGAGTTTGTTACTTTTCCATTGGTATCCTGGGTCAAGTGAGGTTCTTGGTTGTATCGATTCCTAATCTTTGCACCCTTACTTACCTTTATAATTATTTTATGTATACAAGAAAACAACAAGAAAAATAAAACAAAGGTCATATAAGATACATTGTAAACAAGAAAATGTATTTTAACTCAAGTTTTTTTAGCTCAAATCTGCCATAAAGGACTGGAATAACAATACCAACACTATATTGATGTACAGGGGATGTTTTACTGACTGCACATGGCCAGCACAGCGACAGCTGCTATAATCCCGAAGTACATGTTATATGGAAACGATCCTTTCAAAAATTTGAAACCTAAAATCAGCATTATATACTGCAATTACAAAGCATAGGCTACAAAGAGCAAAATATACAAAAAGAAGACTAACACACTCATTATATTTACACGTAGACAAATAACATCAAGCAATCATCCGTCTCTCTGTGTGTGTCTCTCTCTCTTTCTATCTCTGTCTCTCTCTCTCTGTCAGACTAAAAACGAAACATCGCCTTACAACGGCAGCAGCTTCCATCACTTGAGGGTCTGGGACTATGAGTAAACATGACATCTGTTAATATGGGATTGTTTTTGCACTATCGTCTAAAGCCGACCTTAAAGCTTGCATGGAGCTTAAATGTGCCTAAATTTTGGAGTGAGCCTTTTTTTGTGTGAGCAGCGAAAGCTCTGGCGAGGCTGAGTGGATGGGCAAGCTCGTCCTGACCTTCTCTAATTGCGCATCAGACAAGTGCAAGCTCATATGATATTCAATATACAGAAGCACATCGTTTTTTAAACAGATTACAGTTATTGCTAGCGCATGCTAACTCGATTCTGCACTCTAGTACACATATTAATGGTTGGATGGTTCATAATGGGCCTCATCGCGAGAAAACCTGTCTTCGGGTGTCCGCCAAAGCGAGTTTCAAACCAGTCTTCTCAGCTACAGAGACTAGCTAGAAAATTGAAATTTCACCTGTAGCGAGTATACATAGGATACTTTCTAAAAAGCGAATAACAAAGGCGCTGAGCAGACTGCGCGGATGTGTTGTTCGCAAACCCCCGAAGACAGGTTTTCTCGCCTCGAGGCCCATGATACTTAAGTCAAGATGAACAATATGTTTGAGAATTGAGAATAAGTTTAAACTTTTTTTTTGTCTGTTCAAAAGAACTGTCTCATTGCGGCGGTTCTTTTGAGTACTCATAAAATATGCTTTAATTAAGAGATAAAACAAATACTTTTTTTGATTACGCACTATTATTGTCAGAAGGCCTGATCATACATTCTACATATTCACATATTGGAATATTTAATTATGTATTTGTGTGTCCCTGAAGATAGTTTTAGCCAATTTCAGCCAACAGTGCAGACCTTGTAAATAAATTATATTGTCTAAGCATCCACTGTATGCCAAAGCTTCGATGTCGGAGGGGGTTGCAGTCATCAGTTGATTAATAATTATAATTGTGCGCCTATCGTCTCCACCACTGGCTCTGTTCGTTGGTTTCGGCCTTCGATGACTTTGGTGTCTTGAAAAAGGCATCGGCCTGTGAAACAAAGAAGAAAGGATTTAGTTTTATGCCATTCCGTTGACATACATATATATTTATAAATCTTTTCGTACCAATGGGTTCTTCCATAAATATATTCGTACGCCTGTCAGGATAGGATGGTCCGTTACATGCTATGCCACATGTTAGTAACTTTTCAAATATATGAAAATTAAGAAATAGATTCGCGCTCTTACTGATTTGTTAAAAGTGGGCAAATCACAAGCGCGAAGACAGTGATATATCAAGCAACAAATCTTTGCCAGCACGACTATATGTTTCGATTTTGACAATCAAAAAGGTAGAAATCTTTCAGATTATATAGAGATTCCGCTATCTTAAACAGATCATTTAGAATTCCCCGTAAATCTTGACTTTCATTCCACGCTTATTTTATTATGCTATATTTTTGAAGAATGGGTTTCGCAAACAAAATGCAGCAGGTTCTTTTTTTTTTTTTTTTTTTTTGGGGGGGGGGGGGGGGGGGGGGGGTTAACAATGTGAAGAATTCTCATGCATGCTAAATGAGATTTGACATGTCAGGTTTGGTACATGTACTTAATTGTATCGATTCCTGATCTTCGCCACCTTTCTTACTTTGAACGTATATTTCGGATACCTGTGACATAGAAATACGAAATTTGTGACGTATTGGTACCAATATGTCACGTGTTGTGAGGAATTGGTACGAATTTTTCACAATGTGACGTACATGTATATACATACCAAATATGAAAAATACGCCCCCACACATATAATACATACGTGGGGTAAATTCAGAAAAAGGGACCATAGTAACGCGAAGAAAACAAGACATCGGGACAATGGCACGCGTAATTAATTAAACACATGTGTGTGTGTACGCATATGTTTGTACTTACATCTTCTTCCACATTCTTAAAAGTGATTGGCAGAAGCAAGGTTTTAGTGCGATCCTTGTGTTCCTCAAACTGAAATATAAAAATGAGCCATCCAGTAAACATCTAAAAGCGGGCCACTATCGGTCCGCCAGCGAAACGGCATTCAAATGGCGTCTCGCTGGTGGGCCGAAAGTGCCCCTAGACTGCATACTCTTTTAGTTTTTCATGTTTATAAACTTCATGTCCTAGTAATTTCAGTTTCTACATTTTTGTAGTAAGTTAGGGCCTCATTGAATATTAGTTTTTGCTAAATGTGTCACGCTCTAGAAATAAAGTCTATTATTATTATTATTATTATTATTATTATTATTACTGGCTGGGCAATATAGAAAACTTTGACATGCCATGATACGATATCAAAGAAACAAGCAGCAAAGGCTCAGACAAGGCTGGACATTCGCGCAGTCTGGCCATAGTATGCAAAGTGAGGGCTTCCACACAGTCTTGTCATAGCCTGTGCTGCTGGTTATGCAAAAATAGGAAGAAATGAGACCAAGGCCAAAAAAGGACCTATATCCATTATGGATAGTTGCGCATATATGCGTTTGTGAACTCATAGTTACAGTGAATAAGCATTTACTTTGTGCTCATTCACAGACACAGAAGCTTGATAGAGAATAAAACAGAATAGGAGGGTTGAAACGGTGGTCTTCGTTTATGAAGCTAGCACGTTAACCCAAGTTGAACACATTGTAAAGTCACTTTTCCTGACTTTCTTAGGATAATTCAATTTCTAAACCCATTAGAACTAGGCCTATTTTCCCTCTAAATATTACTGATATGATTTTAGCTAAATTTCCACAATAAAGAAAAGCATCAATAATTATATACAAGCTAGCTTCTTCAGACCTCAGGTCAATAGTCTGGATCGCAAACCTTATCAGTAGATGCCAGTTTTTGCTACACAGGTATAATAAAATAAAAATAAAATCGGACGGCTCTAGTTGGTCTACGAAGAATCATATGACCCTTTGTTGCTTACAATATGATAAGTACATCATCAACATTTGTGTGTGCTGGCTCAAATCGTACAAGTTTACAATTTCAGCTAGCACGTTAGTAGTGATGTCAGGATCTTTGCACGTAAAAGCATTGCATCAAGTCTACTTCATTACAATCAGTATTTTACCGCGTAATTATGATCCCCTAGTTGCTCGTCTGGTTCCATCTCTAAGTATTTAATCTGTAATTTTGTTGGCTCCGTTGGCTGATCTGGCTTGAATGTAACTGTAACAAAATGCAAAAAAAATGTCATAGAATAGTAGTACTTCTAACCCTTCATTGAGTCATACATGTACAAGTGCAGCTACATGTGGGCCGCGACATGAGATTTCAAACAATGTGGTAAGTGCGACCAGCAGAGTCTCAGACCAGCCTGCGCATATGTGCAGTCTGATCAGAGCCTTTGCTAGTCGCTTGAATATTCTATGAATGTTAAACTACTGACCTAACAACATTTGGAATTCCTAAGCGCACAGGCTTGTGTCCTTTATTTTGTTTCACCATGATAGTATGTTAATCTAATTTTATTGTTTCTCCATGATGATACATTGCAATAATTAGGAAGCCTCCATGCGAGCTTAACACTTTTGTGCTTCAACAACAGCAGAATCTAGGGCGAAGATTTGGTACCAGTAAAATGCATTTAAGCCCCCCCCCCCAGTTGCTTAGGCTGCTATCCGTTCTAAGGCGGTGGTTCTGTTGTTGCTGATTCGTTGTTGATAGTTACTCCTATTATGGGAATCTGTGATTGTTTTATGTTTTGTTGTGCGTTACTTTATGTCCATTCTAGTTTTGCAGTCATCTTGAAGTGGCTGAGGGAGCTGGTTGCTTTGCTTTGTTGGCTTCCTAGTGTCTCGTTATTGTTGCGTGGCTCTTCCTCGCGGTGTTATGGGTCTGCGGTTTGTGATTGTGGTATTTTCTACTAATGCTCACTTACTATTTTTGTCTGAGTCTACACTTGTCAAAATGCCACATTGCAGGAAATCACATGTCGCGGCTCATGTATCCGGCGAAGCTACCTAGTATTGACCCGAATCTTCATCTATAGTTTCATCCTTTGTGTGACTCTTCCAATGGTTTAGATAAACAAAACTTTTCAGCGTAAAATTGTAAATATTTTCTTACCCATCAATTTTAACATATGTTTTGGGTGCTCAAAAGAACCGTCTCATTGAGACGGTTCTTTTGAGTACCCACAACATATGTTTTGGTTGAGAAATAAGATGATTAAATTTTCGTTACGCACTCTTAACTAAAGTCCTGCAGTCTTCATCTGACTTTTTAATGGCCGCATGTCACATGAAATGGCTTTACAGTAAAACCTGTCTTAAGCGGCCACTAAACAAGAAGACCAAAAATTGGTTTTCAAGAACGATTATCGCTTAATGCAGGACAAAAGTATTGCAGAGTATTCTGCATTACTTTCGCCCTTCATTTAGCTACAATTTGTAAATAAGAGCTTTGCCTTTTTTTGGGTGGCCGCTGAACATGCACACGCTGTACATCTACTACTGGTATATTGCACCTCGAATGGAACACAGTTTTTCGTTTTTAATATTTTACATGAAGGTTTCTTCACCCTGAAAATTTGCATGCGCATAGATATAGCAAAACCCTAACTAGATTCAAATTTTGGCGGAGATTGATATCAATGTTACTGCCCTGATACCTTGTAAAAATAAATAACTTCGTTTTTGTTGGAATGAAAATACCCGTTTAGTACCCATTTTTGTACTGTCAGTGGTATACACCTTGGATACATATCGAAGTATTTGCTCAGCTTTAAAATGTCCATTATGCCCAGGTCACACATTCACGGATCACCTCACCGGTTCTACTACGGATTAAATCTCACGGATGACCTCCGAAATGCCAACTTCCGTAGTCCGATACGGATGCACTATATACGTATGATTAAGTACTACTACGTATGATTACGGATGCAATACGGAAAGCTACGGACCAATACGAATTGCCACGAATGATGCCTGGTTGTAACCGTGGCTAATCCGGCGTCCAGGGCCCGGAATTACAATGCCTACTTAAAGTTAAGGTAGACTTAAATTGACGATCTTACTTAAATTTCACAAAAAGTGCATTACAATCATTTTCCCTATCTTAAATGTCTCCTTATCTCGACAAAATACTTAAATATTTAAGGTAGCAGCGAGGCTACCTTAAAGTTAAGATTTAACTTTTTGACATATCGATGTACGTAAATGTAAACAATGGCGAACGCCGGACTTTGGTGAGACCGCAAAGACAACGACACGTAGAGTCCTGCAGCGTTATTTTGACTATGTTGACTATCTGTATTTGTAATAAATTTAACATTTAGAATAATACATGCATTTTATTACATTAAAAATGTTATATGCACATACAAATTACAAGGAGAATTCGTAGCATAGTGGATAAATCGCTTGCCCACTGTCATAGAGGTTGCGAGTTCGAACCACGTCACAGTACCATGTTATTTTTTTTTTAATTTTATTTTTTTTATGAATTATTTATTGAGCCGTGGCATTAGACTTGCCCAAGTTACTACATTTCAGAATTAATTTGAGATGTTAATTGTTTAATAAAGTGAAAAATCCCCTTATCCCAGACTTCGAAATGAAGGGACTCGTATAATCTACAAAATAACCGACCAGCATCCAGTCGGAATGTAATAGAACTCCCACTTGCTGATAAAAATCAAGGCACTCGTCAGATAATGTAACCGCAATCAGCTGAGTTTAATCTACAGTGTGTAGTATTTAGCATGCTGATATGATATAGTTTTCTTTTCTTTTTTTGTTATTTCCAACAATGGTGTTTTGGTGGTGGGGGGATCCAAGCCCGACTGACTGAAAAAAGCTCTGACGTTGGCTTTTTTTTCCTTTTTTGTAAGTCCTCAGCTTACTTTGCAGAATGAGCCCAGTGATCATGGCTTTTTCAAAGAAACCTATCATTAAACTATAGCTTTCCGATATTCCATGGAGAAGGACGGTCCAACATTTCCAGGGCGTCCAACTTTTCCCAAGGGGAGGGGGTCCAATTGCATATTTCTATATAAACCTATAGAATTTGTAATTTTCCAGGGGGCTGGGGTCCGGACCCCTGCCCCCTCCTCTGGATCCGCGCTTAACACCGTTAACTGGGTTCGTCCACACATCGTCTTGGCCAAAAGACACAGCATGACACTCACTCCATTGATGCAAGTTCTGTGCGGCTGTGGTAAACAACGACAGGGACCTACTGTTTAGTGATTGGAGATACGCTTGGGGTATCAAAAAATGCCCTGAGTAGGGTAGTGCACCGTGTATCAAAGGCGTTTTGTGCAATTGGATTTTGTATTATTCCCAACGTCGGATGTGAAGGGAGCCTCTACAACGATGCTACATGTAGCTCATATAAAATACCGAATTACCCACATGCTTTTTCCAACACTGTATGCGGCGATCACAAATGAACTGAATTGCTAGAAACGCTGTTTTGTATTTAAAACAATGCGTATCGCTGCCGATCAGGTATGATTTTATAGTAATAAGGTTGAAGGGTTCACCACATCAAGAAGTCTGCAAGTAATCTATATTCCCCCCCCCCCCCCCCCCACACACACACCCCCTTAAGCATATGAACAAACTAGAGGATCTGAAGGTCATGCCGCGCTTACCTGATCTCATTGATTAAATTAAAATAGGTTAAGGTCAACTTAGGCTTATTATTGAAACATAATATGGGAGTGTTTTTTTTTTCATTTGCAATGATCACGTATGCATTGTAGCGCGTTCTGGCTCAATTGGCGCCTTTAAATTAAAAAAAACTAGCTAAGTATCTGATAATCAGCCACTTTCTGGCTTGCCATTGGGAATTTATGCGTCCAAAATGAGTACATGTACGCTATGTAATTCATTAGTTATGACTCGAAAGGGCTCGCAAAATAGATTGGTAACCGGGTGCCACTTTTCGGGCAGAGTTATTTGTAGCTTATAGCATGGCATCAGTGTTGTACAGCTCAAGTCGGATAAAAATCCCGACTTTACGTAGACCTCGAAGTCTCCCAATTACTGATATTGCTTGGGAGCGCAGTGCCTCAGTGGTAGAGTGCTTGACTCGAGGCCGAGGGGCCGCGGATTCGATCATCACCGGCGTAACTGCGTTATGTCATTGAGCAAGAACATTAATCCTAGCTTAGTACTAGTTCAACCCAGGAAGCCCCGTCCCGTTATAACTGAAAGATTGTTGATGGGGCGTAACTAATCAAATCAAACAAACAAACAAAACTGACATTGTACTGTTTACCTTAACTTTAAACATTCGTATGAGCAAACTGCAATCGAGCCAGCACGATATTGTGGTACTTAAACTTAAAATATGCACGCGTGTGATGGTTCAGAAAAAAAGGATAAAAAACTTAACCCCCACTGGATAGCTGATCATGCATCATTTATGTTAGGTTATACGGATGGGATAAGCAACACAGTATCATTGGTTAGCCCGTTAATAGTCTACAACGAGCTAGATGCATGTAAACAGCTCCCACAAGCAAAATGACGCCCACACTCTTTTATGAAATGGAAAATATCAACTCAAGTAATTCTGCGTCGTGGGGAGGGTTTTAATGAGCAGGAATTACTCTATTTTGTAGTATTTTTCGAGTCAGCTGATCAATTTACAGGACGCGCGAAACATTTGGGTCGCTTACAGTCATTAAAACTCTATATTTTTCGTATGTCCTCGTAAGCCTTTCCGTCAAATTAACGATTTTAGTCGAGAATTTATACTTAAGTTAGGTTCACAAAAACGGTGCATTATAAATGCACATTTAAGATAGAATCTTAACTTTAAGAAATATTGGAGTTAAGTTCGTAAAAGTCTACTTAACTTAAGGAGGCATTGTAATTCCGGGCCCAGTCCGTGAATGTGTGACCTGGGCCCGGAATTACAATGCCTCCTTAAAGTTAAGGTAGACTTAAATTGACGAACTTACTTAAATTTCACGAAAAGTGCATTACAATCATTTTCCCTATCTTAAATGTCTCCTTATCTCGACAAAATACTTAAATATTTAAGGTAGCAGCGAGGCTACCTTAAAGTTAGGATTTAACTTTTTGACGGGGTTGCGAGTTCAAACCCCGTCACAGTACCATGTTATTTTTTTTTTGATTTTTTTTTTATCAATTATTTATTGAACCGTGGCATATGATTTCCAACAATGTGGCATTTTGACATGTGTATACTAAGACGAGCCTGTGTAGCCGCCTTTTAAGCTTAGACAGTCAAAATGCTGTTTGGGCAGTAGCTAAGTATTCATAGAATATTCAAACGACTAGCAAAGGCTCTGATCAAACTGCGCGTATGCGCAGGCTGATCTGAGGCTCTGCTCGTCACACATACCACATTGTTAGGAATCTCATGTTGCGGCTTATTTAAAGATATACATGTAATTCAAAAGCATTTCCAAACCATTTGGGTTGCTTAATATCACTTTACTTGATTGTATCGATTCCTGATCTTTGCACCCTTACTTACTTTAATGACAGCAAACAATGCGTACCCTATTGAGTTGATGCATTCAATGGCATCTCGCATATGCGTTTTCGTGTTTGATAATGTCCCATTCGATGGACACTTTGTATAAATGTTAAAACTGTTTTCCAATGATGCTTAAAGGACACATGTGAAAATATGATACAATAAAAATGAAGAAAAAGAAATAAAAGCATTGATGGGATTCGAACCCGCGCATAATGGAAAAAATAAATGTATGTTTCGCTGCCAGCGACTCTATCTTCTGAGTTATACAAGATGATATCAAACAGTTTTCAAAACTACACCTAACTGCTGAATATGCCAGCCTCTTGTTTTGATTTCAATGTTTACAAACAAGCAAATGTAAACATGGTCATTAGATCTTGGCAGCACTATAGAAGGTTTTAAGGAGCGATATCGTTTCTATACCACCACGATAACGTATATCCAAGCGCGGATCCAGGAATTTTTCGTTGGGTTTGGCGGTGGAAGGGGGGGGGTCCAAGCCCGACTGACTAAAAAAAGCTCTGACGTTGTTTTTTCTCTCCTTTTTTCTGTAAGTCTCAGCTTATTTTGCAGAGGGAGTCCAGTGATCATGGCTTTTTCAAAGAAAACTATCATTAAACTATAACTTTCCGATATTCCATGGAGAAGGGCGCTCTAACATTTCCAGGGGGTTCAACTTTTCCCAGGTGGAGGGGGTCCAATTGCATATTTCTATATAAACCTATAGAATTTGTGATTTTCCAGGGGGCTGGAGTCCGGACCCCTGCCACCTCCTCTGGATCCGCGCGTGGCATCATTAACTGGGTTCGTCGACACATCTTCTTGGCCAAAAGACTTAGCATGACACTCACTCCATTGATGCAAGTTCTGTGCGGCTGTGGTAAACAACGACAGGGTCCTACTGTTTAGTGATTGGAGATACGACACCTTGGGGTATCAAAAATGCCATGAGTAGGGTAGTGCACTGTGTATCAAAGGCGTTTTGTGCTATGGGATATTGTATTATTCCCAACGTCGGATGTGAAGGGAGTCTCTTCATATAAAATACCGAATTACTCACATGCTTTGCCCCACACTGTATGCGGCGATCACAAATGAACTTAATTGCTAGAAACGCTGTTTCGTATTTAAAAAAAGCGTATCGCTTCTTATCAGGTACGATTTTTTAGTAATAAGGTTGAAGGGTTCACCACATTAAGAAGTCTGCGAGTATTCTATAACTAACCCCCCCCCCCCCCCCCCTGTTAAGCATATGAACAAACTAGAGGATCTGAAGGTCATGTAGCGCTTACCTGATCTCATTGATTAAATTAAGATAGGTCAAGGTCAACCTAGGCTTATTATTGAAACAAATTTTGTTTTATCATATATGGGAGTGTTTTTTTTATTTGGAATTATCACGTATGCATTGTAGCGCGTTGTGGCTCAATTGGCGCCTTTAAATTAAAATAAACTAGCTAAGTATCTGATAATCAGCCAATTTCTGGCTTGCCATTGGGAATTTATGTGTCCAAAAAGAGTAAATGTACGCCATGTAAGTCATTAGTTATGACTCGACAGGGCCCGCGAAATAGATGGGTAACCGGGTGCCACTTTGGCAGAGATATTTGTAGCTTATAGCATGGCATCAGTGTTGTACAGCTCAAGTCGGATGAAAATCCCGAATTTACGTAGACCTCGAAGTCTCACAAATTACTGATATTGCTTGGGAGCGCAGTGCTTCAGTGGTAGAGTGCTTGACTCGAGACCGAGGGGCCGCGGATTCGATTATCACCGGCGTAACTGCGTAGTGTCACTGAGCAAGAACATTTATCCTAACTTAGTACTAGTTCAACACAGGAGGCCCCGTCCCTTTATAACTGTAAGATTGTTGATGGGACGTAAATAATCAAATCAAACAAACAAAACTGATATTGTACTGTTTACCTTAACTTTAAACATTCGTATGAGCAAACTGCAACCGAGCCAGCACGAAATTACGGGCGAGCAACCATGGATTGCTCAAGGATCCACATAACCTGCCAATCCACATGAACTTAAAATATGCACGCGTGTGATGGTTCAGAAAATAAGGATAATAACTTAACCCCCACTGGATAGCTGATCATGCATCATTTATGTTAGGTTATACGGATGGGATAAGCAACACAGTATCATTGGTTAGCCCATAAATAGTCTACAACGAGCTAGATGAATGTAAACTGCTCCCACAAACACACAAAAACATGATCATCACGAACGAGTTCGTGTGTACTCCCCCCTATCCCCCCGCCGCAGATCACTCCAACCTGCCCTCCCTCCCCGTCTCCTCTAAAATGACGCCTACACTCTTTTATGAAATGGAAAATATTAACACAAGTAATTCTGCGTCGTGGGGAGGGTTTTTGCGGTCGGCCGTGGCCGGCCGCTTCTATAAACATCAGTCGAAACATACATCGAGGTAGTTCGATCATTCAGCTGCAGGTACTGCGGTTAGACAAAAGTTGATCAAACTCACTCTGGTTTAATGTCACGTGATCACTTATCTATCTTCCTGTTCCTGTTTAGCCCTTGTCTGCGCAAGTCCAGTTCCTGCTGGTCAACCATACCTTTTACTTTGGTCGATACTGGTTCTCCGCATTTGCCAAACTCTTAAAAATTAAGAAACCAGTATTTTGTTTCGATGGCAGTGATTGGCTGCCGATTAAATGTTTAACACGTGACGGGAACCAGACTTACCCGGACTAAAGTTCTGTTGAATGATCGAACTACCTCATCAAAATCAGGTTTTGATTAGACTGGTTCTCTCCCTTTAATAGCTTGTCAGCATATTAAGACAGGTAACTACTAAACGCCATTGCGTCTATTTATAGCATATACACTGACGTAGTAATGGAAAAATACATAGTATTGGAAAATACCTGGGACGTCTTGAGTCCATCTGCGGTATTGAATAAAAAGTGCATTTGCGATTTTTAAACAACTGCTCCCAGCTAGCATCCCATCACGAGCCACTATCGACCCGCCGACGAACCGTCACCTGCGGATGGCGGTTCGTTGGCGGGCCGAAAGTGGCCCAATTGTACGTGCGGATTGGATTTTTTTATAAAGTTTATTTTGTTCTATTATCAGGAATATGGCAACTGAAAAATTACAAGTTCTATAGGTGTCTATAGAAATAAGCATCCCCAACCCAACACTGGATGCGTGGATCCAGAGGGGGTTATGTGGTCCGCACCCTACACCCCCCCATCCCCCTAAAAAATCACATGTTCTATGGGTTTCTATAGAAATAAGCATTCCCCGCCACCCGAAAATAAACAAAAATACAGTTACCCCGCATCTAGTCAGACGCAACGCGGCCCGGTACAACTATTTTCTGGAATTTCAAATGTTCACAGGGGAAACACTTATGAGACTTTCAGTTTGCACCTACAAAACTCAATCCGTGACGGGGAAGTGGGCAATTACTTATTTCTAACCGATGTGCGGATCCAGAGGGGGATAGGTGGTCCGGACGCCCCCCCCCCCCCCCCCCCCCCCCCCGAAAAAATAAAATAAAAAATAAATAAATAAATAAAAATAAATAATAATCACAAGTTCTTTAAGTTTCGTTGGAAATAAGCATTTGCCCCCCCCCCCCCCCATCCCCGAAAAAAAACACATGTTACCGACTGCGCCGGCTGGTAAACCTTCTGAGACTTTCAGAAAACTCAATCCGTGACAGGGAAGTGGGCAATTACTTATTTCTTACCCATGCGGGAATCCAGAGAGGGATAGGTGGATAAAGTGGAGCTTTATCAACGTGGGGAACCAATCTAGGTTTTGATTAGATTGGTTCCCCACGTTGATAAAGCTCCACTTCCGCTACGCATATTACGTTTGGTAACTAGTAATTATTTACCAGTAGAGAATCCCACTCATCCGACTGCGCATGCTCCAGAAAGAGCATCTGTTTACATCCTGGGTCAATTTCGCACATCAAAATGAGAAATGAACATGTACTGAAAACTGAGAAGATTTGCCGCACTTTCTTTTCGATACAAAGCCTTTCAAATATTGCTGTTATTGGTAATTTCGATTTTAATAATTTTTTCAATGTACTTAGATTTTGATGTAATCGAGTGACGATACCTGTCCAAATAGCGCAAGTGGTAGCGCTTTAGCTTAACGAGGTAAGGGCCTAAAGATCGAATCCCACACACCTGATTTTTTTTCATCCGCATATGGTATTTTTTCAAGTAGAGAACCTGCGCGTGCTCCAGAAAGAGCGTCGGTGTTGAAAAAGTTCATAAATAGGCCAGGTATTATATGAATCCAGTGTGACCCAAATTAAATTAAATTTTTTACTATATAAAAGGCACAGAAAGTGGACTGGGTGGCCCAGCTCATACTCACTTACTATCCAATGATGCAAACCATGTTTCAAGGTCACCAGTCTTGTGGTTCATGTCAAGATGGTTTAAAGGGTATTCACTACCTAAAAATAGTATGTGAGCATGATCAGGAAATACCACAATCACAAACAGCAGACAACCCCATGGCACTGCAAGGAAGAGACACACAACCATCAAGAGACACCAGGAAGACAAACTAATACATCCGTGGATCATCGTGGCTACAGCATGGGATAGAAATGTATAGAACTCCCGTAAAACAAAAATCTGCACCCTGCAGAGCGTGTCTGCATGGTCTGTGGAAAGAGCGCACAAGAGGTCCGAAGGATCGAATCCACAAAAAGATCAGACATCAACGCCAAAGCATTGCTCGCCAAATATGGGGGCATTAATGTAGAGAGTGGCGTTAGGCTTAAATGAAATATATGTGTGGTTCCTGTTGCCTACCTACCCTAATTTTTTTAACCCTATATACCCTAAACAATAAAATGGTCTTTGGAGAAAAATGGGCACTTTTTCAATTTCTGTCACTATTTTCTTTGTTAAATGTTATAACAAAATTAAATAATTTCCCTACCTACCTACCCTGAATTTTCTTGGCATGAAACAGGAACCACACATATATTTCATTTAGGCCTTATGTGTAGAAACTGTTACTCGAAATTACAGAACCTCGATCAAAGATGTAGACTTTTTTATGAGGGGTGCCAACGAAATGCAAGGATAGTGATACGTGCTAATACTAAAAGAATGATGCGCTCCTCTCCTCTCTCTAGACCACAAAAGAGAATTAACTTCTCAAAAACACCAACAAAGACACGCAAAACACAACGCAAAACACAATTGTTTAAAGAGAGTGCCACCCCTGAAAGTACCACACCCGAGGAAATTGGCCTTAAAGTGGATTTTGTTACTGGTAGGATGTGTTTCCAGGCTTTAAGTGACCCCCGTTTTTCTTTTTTAAACAGCTTTAAAATGATCTTAGAAGAATGCACACCGCGTAACTAAAACCTATGGATCCCCGGAGCCCCCCCCCTTCCTAAAAATCACAAGTTATTGTGATAGCAATTAGCATTTGGATCCCCCCTTGGATGGACCTCCCCTGAAAATGTTGGACCCCCTCTGGATCCTTGGGAAAGTATAGTTTTCTCTGCAATAAAACCATTGCCCCCCCCTCTGTAAAATAAGCTGAGGACTAAAAAACGTCTCAATCTGGACCCCCCCCCCCCCCTGTCAAAAATTCCTGGATCCGCGCATGATATTATACATGCTTTAAAGTCATATTACGGGGGTCGCGCACATGCGTTCCTTTTTCGCCACGCTCCCTAACTGTGAATGATGACCATCCCGCCCCCTCCCCTAAAATATCCACAATTTTATCATAGATCCCATAAAATATTTATTCAATCTGAACCCCCTAAAATTATTGAAATTAAAAGTTAGACCCCCTCCTTAAAAAAGGCCCCAGTCCACATAGGCTACGAAATATCAGAGTAACCCCCATCCGATCGGAAATCCCCGACACAGGCATGCACGGACCCAGGAAGTGTTGTTAGAGGGAGTCCAATTTATCTTTAACAACTTTTTTATGGTGAGAATCCAAATACCTTTCAAGGTGTATCATCATCGGCCAATTTCAATGGCGTTTCGCTAGCGGCCGAATTAATGGCCCAACATTGAATTCTGGCTTGCCTTTGAGATTTTCAAGTGGATCCAGACGAGTATTGCTAAATAAATCCTATAGCTTTGTGATTTTGCTGTGCCCGGAGCCCCGGCCCCCTCTGGATCCGCGCATGGATAGTTTTCCTCGTAACCTGGCTTATTTTATGAACATGAGACAGAGGGGCCGCGGGTTCGAGCCTCGCAGGCGTCACTGCGTTGTGTCCTTGAGCAAGACACATTAATCATAGCTTAGTACCGGTTCAACCCAGGAAGACCCGTCCCTACATAACTGAAAGATTGTTGATGGGACGTAAGAATCAAATCAAACAAATCTCCTTCGCAATGCTGGCCCAATGTCATGTGCTCCGGAAACATAAACTTCTTTTAACACCAAACACATTATTCAGAATACAGGCACAGAGGATTTTGTAATAATATAGTGGTGTTTAATAATGAGAGAATGGTCGACATTGTTGCGTCGGTTCGATGTTGGTACAAGGTTGGTATGCGGCGACGCCCACATTTCCACCAACAACCAACATGGGCCCAACGTATCTTTGCTATCTGTGTAGTGACCCCAAACACAAAATATGACGTCCGCTGATATTGTTCACGAATTCCAAGCATACTCGCACCTGGGTGAGAAAGGGGGGGAGGTATTCTGATATTTTCAAACATACGTAGGCCCGGACCATTTTTGGGGTTAACTTTTTGGTATTTTGTGATGACCCCAAAAGATATCCACAAAATCTTCATACCCCAAAAAATTTTCATTTTCTGAAAACCCTCAAAGGTATTGAAATTCAAAATTTTGAACCCCAAAATGGTGCGAGCCTACGTATGAATGAAAATATTATAGTACCCCCCCCCCCCCTCCACCCTCTCCTCGCAGATAGAAACAGGGGCCGGGGGGCGTCCAGACTCAAATAACAGAAAAAAAACTCTGATAAGGGTGTTTATTGTTTGTTTTTTTTGCAACTATATCATATTTTTTTACGGTTCAAAAGGGTCTCGGGGGGGGGGGGGGGGGGGGGGTGCAACTTTTTATTATTATTTTTTTTTGGGGGGGGGGGGGTACAAATCCTTATTTCTATAGAAACCTATATAACTTGTGATTTTTCGGGGGGGGGGGGGGGGGGGGGGGTCCGGACCACCTATCCCTCTCTGGATTCGCGCATGGGTAAGAAATAAGTAATTGCCCACTTCCCTGTCACGGATTGAGTTTTCTGAAAGTCTCAGAAGGTTTACCGGCCGGCGCAGTCGGTAACATGTGTTTTTTTTTTTTTCGGGGATGGGGGGGGGGGGGGGGGGGGGGGGGGCAAATGCTTATTTCCAACGAAACTTAAAGAACTTGTGATTATTATTTATTTTTATTTATTCATTTATTTATTTATTTTTTTTTTTGGGGGGGGTGTCCGGACCACCTATCCCCCTCTGGATCCGCACATCGGTTAGAAATAAGTAATTGCCCACTTCCCCGTCACGGATTGAGTTTTGTAGGTGCAAACTCACGGCCTCCAATCTCGGCCTCCTTCTCCAAAAAGAGCAGAGCGTAAAGTGAGGCGAAGGCCCTTCCGGGAAGCAGGCAGTGGGCAAAACAATGGAACACGGTAAGTTGTGTTGACACATTTTCAATCATAAGTAAATTTTCAGTGCAAAACTCAAAAATCTAAGAATGCTATGCTTCGGGCAATTGTTCAAGCTATCCGTAGAGCATGCTGTTTGCACATTTGAACTTAGTTTGTAAGCGTGAGAGTTTTTCTCCCGTTGCACAGTTGTCCAAGAAACGGTGGTTCCCGCATGGTTTTGCCTTCTAACCAAACGTATAGTAGCGTTTGGACCCTTATTCATACTACCGAGGCCCCTCCACACCCATGTTGTCCCAAATGCAATTTTTCGAGATATTTCAATGATAATTGAGTGATTTAGAGCCAAATTTCTTTAGGAGCAGGAGGCGAAGGGCAGGAGAAGCAGGCTGGGAGAGGAGAAGCAGGCGGCGATGAAATCAAAATTTGCATTGATTTTGCTTATTTTTAATAATATACTTATCCAATCTATATCAAACTTGCATGTATGAATATTTCAAAACATTTAAATAAATCGAAATTACTTCGCTTTAAATGCCACCACCAACGTAATGTGTGGTTCACTTTTTTTCTCATTGGAATCATGTAATGCTCACAGATTAGTGATACTTGTGAATTTCTCCCTAAGTTCTTGGGAAAAGGATTATCAAAAATCTCAGACTGGGTCGAACCTCTGTTTTATACCCACCCCCTCTCAAGCTTTGATTAAGAGCAACAATTACTGATGGTGCGAAAGACTAAGACGCAGAAAAAAAAGGAATTCAAACCAAGTGTTCCTTGAAATTTGAACATCGGGGCGCCCCACTGACCGTTCTACGAGACTCCTACGCCTATAAATCATAAATAGATAGTCCAAATTGACAGACTCTTACTTAAATCAACATAATTATTAAATATTTAAACACATCTTTTTACCGATGGGGGCCTATAAACCCATTCTTGCCGGCTCTTGACGTTTATATAAAAACAGCATTTGGTTTTTCACTTACTTATCTCATTTTTATAAACCCATTTTGTCCTGGTGACGCATTCAGTCTTCTTTGAGATTTTCGCTATCAAAAAACGTTGACAGCTGTATGTTTTTTTTCCGCAAATAAATGTTTATAAGATATACAAAATGTCTTCCGAATATTCATTTATAAATGAGTTATTCTCAATAATGTTTACCAACTATTACGTCCCTACAAAGTTGCGTTAAATGTTTGCCCTGTTGGCTGCTTTATCGATCGCATGATTAAGATGCGGCTTAAAATATTTGTGTGTGTATGTGTAACTCTTACCCGGACGACAGTGCCGCACTTCGAATCGAACTATAGTTCGTACTAAAGTGGCTAAAGTTTGATTCGAACATCGAAATTGTATAGGCCGATTTGGTTATGGGCCGAAATTGACATGGGCCGAAATTGTTATGGGCCGAAATGTCCAGCGACCGATTGGATAAGTATATTATTAAAAATAAGCAAAATCAATGCAAATTTTGATTTCATCGCCGCCTGCTTCTCCTCTCCCAGCCTGCTTCTCCTGCCCTTCGCCTCCTGCTCCTAAAGAAATTTGACTCTAAATCACTCAATTATCATTGAAATATCTCGAAAAATTGCATTTGGGACAACATGGGTGTGGAGGGGCCTCGGTAGTATGAATAAGGGTCCAAACGCTACTATACGTTTGGTTGGAAGGCAAAACCATGCGGGAACCACCGTTTCTTGGACAACTGTGCAACGGGAGAAAAACTCTCACGCTTACAAACTAAGTTCAAATGTGCAAACAGCATGCTCTACGGATAGCTTGAACAATTGCCCGAAGCATAGCATTCTTAGATTTTCGAGTTTTGCGCTGAAAATTTACTTATGATTGAAAATGTGTCAACACAACTTACCGTGTTCCATTGTTTTGCCCACTGCCTGCTTCCCGGAAGGGCCTTCGCCTCACTTTACGCTCTGCTCTTTTTGGAGAAGGAGGCCGAGATTGGAGGCCGTGAAACTGAAAGTCTCATAAGTGTTTCCCCTGTGAACATTTGAAATTCCAGAAAATGGTTGTACCGGGCCGCGTTGCGTCTGACTAGATGCGGGGTAACTGTATTTTTGTTTATTTTCGGGTGGCGGGGAATGCTTATTTCTATAGAAACCCATAGAACATGTGATTTTTAGGGGGATGGGGGGGGGGGGGGTAGGGTGCGGACCACCTAACCCCCTCTGGATCCACGCATCCAGTGTTGGGTTGGGGATGCTTATTTCTATAGGAACCTATAGAACTTGTAACTTTTCAGTTGCCATATTCCTGATAATAGAACAAAATAAACTTTATAAAAAATCCAATCCGCACATACAATTGGGCCACTTTCGGCCCGCCAACGAACCGCCATCCGCAGGTGACGGTTCGTCGGCGGGTCAATAGTGGCTCGTGATGGGGAGCTAGCTGGGAGCAGTTGTTTAAAAATCGCAAATGCACTTTTTATTTAATACCGCAGATGGACTCAAGACGTCCCAGGTATTTTCCAATACTACGTATTTTTCCATTACTACGTCAGTGTATATGCTATAAATAGACGCAATGGCGTTTAGTAGTTACCTGTCTTAATATGCTGACAAGCTATTAAAGGGAGAGAACCAGTCTAGGTTTTGATTGATCCCTTATACTCTGCTTAAGCCATGTTTTAATGGTAACCGAACAATGAGCAGGGAACCAAAAATGTGTAGACTTGTTCTCGAATGTTTCCAACTTTAGGTTAACCTATTGTGCGAAGCAAGCGGGAGCGAACTTAACTTACCCAAGAAAGGCGTTATAGCCAGCATTGTAAGAGGAGGTTGTCGATGTATTCTGCATCATTGTATGTGCACAAAAGATGATGATTTGCCTTCTCTTTATTTTTATAGCATGGAAAACGTAATGAATCACATTATGAGCAGCTTTTAATGACAGTTTTGAGGATAAGAAACGTAATTCGTGGATTTTGACACACCTATTCTCTTTCCGGTATTTAGAAAAAAATTCGCGCCATTATCTGTCACGTGACATTAACATCCATCTTTTACAAGTGCGCGTTCAACGAAACCAACGTAAATATTGTTGTTTTTTATGAGAGTATACGTTCATGGTAAGTTTTTGCGAGGATTCTTTGATAGGGGGCTCAAATATACATTTAAAAAAGGGAGTTCCATTTGGTACTTTTGCCTGATTTTCGGTATTTAGTAAAAAGTTCGCGCCCTTTTCTGTCACATGACAATCATTCGGCAAACCTCGTATCGGACTTTCGCTTTTAAAGATGGCGGCCACGACAACAACGGTCTCGCTTCGCAAAAATAATGGCAAAATACTCGCTATCAATAGCTGCAACTACTATACTGTTGGTGTTTGCCATATTGTCATGTAGTGAGTAACAGTTTTCACAAGGTTTGAACGCCAACAAATATTTGTGCTGCCAAATATCGAATGAAATAGATTTCACGTTTTCCCTTGCAGTTAACATGGTTAAGATAAGCAGATAAGGAGAGTCACAAAGAGACAGCCCAGCCCGCACATACTATTTTGTTTGTTTACTGTTTGATTTGATTCTTTACGTCCCATTAACAATGTTTCAGTTGAACAGGGACGGGTCTTCCTGGGTTGAACCAGTACTAAGCTAGGATAAATGTCTTGCTCAAGGAGGTCGGGTCTGAAAGCCCCTGCCGAGCCGAGCTGCCGAGTGCCGACCTATATAGTTTATTTTTTCAAATTCATCCTTGATGAAGATTTTTCATAAATAATTTTTATTTAATATCATCAAATAGACTAAAATCAATAAGTGGAACAATAATAATAATAGTAAATTACAATAATTTAGATTTTATTGCCATTTTATTGCTCGCAGGGGGTCTGAAAATCACAGCCGAGTGAACCAAGGTTTCAGTTGATTTTTATTGGTAATTTGAGAGGTCCACAAGCGAGTTTGGCAAACATTCTGAAAATTAAATATAATTGAAGAAAAAGCTTTAAGGAATCTTGATTAAAAATGCGTTGATTTCAAGAAAATCGTCATTTTCCTAAAGGCCACATCCGGGTCTATTTATAGACATTTTGATTAACCTTAATGAAATGGCAATTAAAATTAAATTATAACTGTTAACTATTATTATTAATCTTCCACTTATTGCCTTTAGTCTATGTGATGATTTTAGATAATATTTATTTTTGAAAAATCTCCACAGAAGATGATATTGAAAAATAAACCATGTGGGTCGGCAGCTCGGCTCGGCAGGGGCTTTCAGACCCGACCGCTCAAGGATGACAACGCAACATACGGGAGCGCAGTGGCTCAGTGGTAGAGTGTTTGACTCAAGGCCGAAGGGCCATGGGTTTGAGCCTAACCGGCGTCACTGCGTTGTGTCTTTGAGCAAGACATATTTATCCTAGCTTAATATGGTTCAACCCAGGAAGACCCTTCCCTTTATAACTGAAAGATTGTTGATGGGACGTAAAGAATCAATCAAACAAAACAACGCAACATACCTATCCCCACTCCCGAGCAGTTTCAGTTTAAAAAAGTGAGTGTTTAACATCTCACCAGCAGGCAGCAGAGCTTTAAGGTCATGGAGACACTGTCACAGCTCAGTCTCATCCGTGGATCAAACTCTAGGACCCCTGGATAAGTCACCAGTGTTACAGTTACATTACATGTTTTGTTTTGATTCTTTACGACACATTGAACAATTTTTCAGTCGCCAGACGGGGCTAGACTCAAGATGGAGGGGTTGTGCGTTTGGGCCCCTGGGGCACTGTCCAACTGCCTTGTGTCTACTACTGAGCTCCTAATTTTATCTGTCTGACAGGGTTTGTTCCCATTCATCTCCTCACAGACCCTCCCAGGGGTTGGTTAGGGGGGCTGTTTTCTTATTCCCCTGAATGAAATTACTTATCCCCACTCCTGTACCCCAAACATAAAATTTACCTTGTTCCTCCATTTCCCAAACCCCTGAATGGGCCTCAAGAATGTTTAGCTGATTCCATAGCATAAAGTCAAATTTTGAGAAAAATAAATTTTGTTCCTATTCCTAGACATGCGCGGATCCAGGAATTTACGTCAGGGGGGGTCCAGGTCAGTCTGACAAAAAAAGCTCTGACCTTTTTTTTTTTTTAGTCCTCAGCTTATTTTACAGATGTAAAATGGTCAATTTAAAAGAAATCTATCATTTTTCAAGGTTCCAGAGGGGGTCCAACTTTTTCCGGGGGGGGGGGGGGGGGGGGGGGGTCCAATTGCTGATTCCCTATAGAAACCCATATAACTTGTGATTTTCCAGGGGGGGTCTGGACCCCCTGTTCCCCCCTCTCGATCCGCACTTGCTAGACCCCTTCTGATGACAATTATAGTGACAAAGATAGAAATCTAGCCAGTACAACAAAATTAGCTTCCGTGGTGTAATAGAAAACATACTCACTCTTGGAGTGAGGGTTCCAGGTTCAAATCCTTGTGGAACTAATAAAAAGTTGGCAGCTGGAAACTGATTTTGATGCTTCAATTATAATAACGAAATTTAATAGAAATCTAGCCAGTACAACAAAATAAGCTTCCATGGTGTAATAGAAAACATACTCACTCTTGGAGTGAGGGTTCCAGGTTCAAATCCTGGTGGAAGTAAAAAAGTTGGCAGCTGGAAACTGATTTGGATGCTTCAATCATATTAACAAAATTTAATAGAAATCTAGCCAGTTCAACAAAACTAGCTTCCATGGTGTAATAGAAAACATACTCACTCTTGGAGTGAGGGTTCCAGGTTCAAATCCTGGTGGAAGTAAAAAATTTTGCAGCTGGAAACTGATTTGGATGCTTCAATTATATTAACAAAATTTGATAGAAATCTAGCCAGTTCATCAAAATTAGCTTCCGTGGTGTAATAGAAAACATACTCACTCTTGGAGTGAGTGTTCAAGATTCAAATCTTGGTGGAAGTAAAATGTTTTAACACAAATAAGAAAATAGTTACAATTTTACGCATAAAAAGTTCCTTAATCTGAACGTATGATAATGAAGGAAGAGAAAAGGAGAGGATTAGGATGAGAAATTCGCCCAGATGTGATATCTGGCTAGTGCTTGATCTGGAAGGGATCAATGTTAGCTCTGTTTATGAGATTTTGAGTCTGACTTTCCATAGAAATTCAACCTAAAAATACTGAATTTCGATACTCAAAAGAACCGTCTTGATGAGATTTTTTTTTCGAGCACCCAAAACATAACTTAATATGAACTTAGGCACTACCTAGATGCAGACATATTATTATTTCAGGAATTGACTATGGGATTTAAATCGTTAAGAAATTGGCAAGATCACAAATTTAACATACAAGGGAGGACCTTTCTTTAAGGCAAAACCGATTGAGAAGGGAGAAAGGTACAAGCTGTGACAGTGTCTCATTTCAAATCTTGCAAACTTTTCTTAAAAAGCTCAGATTTTGACAAGTTAGTATAGTTCAATTGGCAGAACAGCCTCAGGTTATGATATGTAAGCACATGGAGGTATGTCTGGGTTCGAACCCCAGTGCTAGCAGTCTGATCTGAAATTTTATCAACAATCTGATTATTCAAAGTACAAAACATGCAGCAGGGCTCTACAGTAAGCATGTTCCTATAGTACCTGTACTAGTAAAACCATGGTCAGGACAAGTCAATTCTGGGTCCTGGTAGCCCGATCGGGCTAGTTCAAAGAAAATTAAATAAATATATCTTGGTCTAAACAGTTAACTCAAGGGTAATGATTTTCAAATACATGTTGTTTAGTTGTTTATTTCAGTTTGAAACCAATTACAAATGTTTAATTGAAAAGATTACAATTATGATATGGTATGACATGTTAATGCATACAATGTACAATTTGTTAATAACTTGAAATTAACACATTTTAGGTCAGGGCTAGTGCATTTTAAGTCAGGACAAGTACATTTCTCAAGGTCCTTGTCCGACTGGGCTAGTGGGTTAAAAAGTTAACGTAGAGCGCTGTGCAGTATGTAAATATCTATCAGTATTTAAGCTAATCGACCGCCAGCTTTTTGGAAAAGCTAATACTTGTAATGAGCAGGAATTACTCTATTTTGTAGTATTTTTTCCGAGTCCGCTGATTAATTTACATGACGCGCGAAACATTTGGGTCGCTTACAGTCATTAAAACTCTATATTTTTCGTATGTCATCGTAAGTCTTTCCGTCAAATTATCGATTTTAGCCGAGGATTTATACTTAAGTTAGGTTCACAAAAACGGTGCATTATAAATGCACATTTAAGATAGAATCTTAACTTTAAGAAATATTGGAGTTAAGTTCGTAAAAGTCTACTTAACTTAAGGAGGCATTGTAATTCCGGGCCCTGGACATTAGAGATTACAGCAGACGATTATTTTGTAACATCAAATGGTGCGGTTTACGATGCAATCCAAGCTGCTTACATAGTTCTACAGATAATGGGTCATTCACGCGTTTCATGCCTACCAAGTAACATCATTTGGCCTGCTTCCGGCTGGCTACCTAATTGTATGTTTTGTTCATGTGTCTGTATGTGCGAGCGTACAACAAGAAATGCCCAGGCCTGAAAATACGAATAAGATCACAGATGTACCGGCACTTACATGCACTACGTTTCATTTTATATTTAACTTTAACTGCTATTTTATATGATGGGAAAATATGCCTGTTTTGATATTGGAGTGGTGAGATGAATAAGCAGACCCATTCATGGAATAGCTAGGCCAAAGGGCGCTTCCAACTAATATGGCATTTTGGGTAGTAGACATCTATAGACGTTGCCTTTGTATCACCGTCTTTGTGACATGGTTAGATAACTGAAATATTGTTGACTATGCTGATAAACAGCAACGCAAGCCAATTTGCAGCTTCATTTAAAACCCACTGATGCATTGTAAATTGTCTTATATTAATAAATACATGGTTTTATATTCAACTGATAGTCATTGATCCATATCGCTCAAGGTACAAGAAGCGAATGTTATTGGCATAAAACATTAAGAATGTTAAAATTCCATCCTATTCCAGCATTTATGAAAACGTATACAAACTTCAAAAAATATGTTTGGTTAGGGTTTTTTGGTTAAAATACATTTTTCGAATTAAATCTAAAATTCCCATTTTAGATTTTTTGTTATTGCCAAAAAACAGTGTTCCATTTGAAGGGCTATACTCCAGTAGCTCTAATTCCCCTGGCGCAAATGTTACCTGCAACACCTCTCTGATCCCCTGCCCTTACATCGGCTAATGCTGGATTAACGTGGAATTTTTCTGATGAGTTGTATGGTATTCGAATCTTAAACAAAGTATATTTTGTAGAAGAGCTCTTTAAGCAAACGTTCAATTTTTCTCCCTTCTGGTTGTTTTCTGGAATAGAAAAAAGCAGCAGCAAAGTGTAGCCTAGCCCGACGACCATCGCTTTGTCACACATGCAAGCGTCCTACAATACCAATCAACTACATGTCCTTATCGGCGGGCCCAGTTCATCCCAATGTCAAACTTAACCATTATTTTAAAACTCAATACTACGCAAACACCAATATTACTCAATGTATTAGTTGTTTCGTGTATTCACGCTAGAGGACTACTGTACTCGAACAGCACAGTCATCGCGTGGTGGTTTCAGTCGACGAGTGCACAAAATAGAGTGCCCAGCTGTTAATAAAGGTAATATTTTTGGTCAATGTTTTACATCTGAAAATATTAAGATACAGGCTGTATATTGAAGCATGGTCAGTTTTTTTTTCTGCAGTTGCAACTTTTCCCGTTTGAAATTTACGTCAATTTTGTCGATATCAAACTTAGTTTTCTTTTAGGGTTCTAAAAATAAAAGTTATTTTGGTGAAATTGACATTTTCAGACTGCAATTTCCTCTCATCATGGATGATCGGTACTCGAATCTATTCCTAAATGCTTACAAAAATCGCCATGCACATACTGTATACTTAAAAACGATCTAATTCTATAGTCTTTTAGGCATACGGCATGTTTTTCTATATAGTATTAACACCAATATCTACCACTTCCGGTCTATGAAGTACCGGCAAGTTGCGTAAATACCACCAAATTGACGTATACATTTACCAGTGTGTACATTATAATTCACGTTGGAAACTAAAAACCACCATACAGCCTCGGGCCACTATCGGCCCACGCGCTGGTGTTCCGATGGTGACCCGATTTTAACTCGGATATGCTACATGTAAATCGTGTATATATTTGTGTTTTTTTTCTATTTACAATATTGAGGTGCAACTTCTTAAGTGTGAGGATACATAAAAAGGGAGAAAAAATACGACTTACCAAATTCAAGCTTATTTGGCTCAAGATGTAATGTATGTGCATCGCTCGCCATAACAATAATGCTCAATAATATTTAAACATACTGACCAATACTGTCTTACACATGTAGGTTGTTTGTCGTTCAAAATCAATATTTGATATTGAAATAATTGAAATTTGTACGATTTCTTGTCCGATCGTGTTAGATATTGATCTAGCAAATATACTATTATACACTACAGATAGAAAAAGGACCCTTACATGATATTGAGACAACCCCAAACAATGCACAGCGAGTAAGAATTGGACAAATAATTTTGGGTTTAATCGTGAAACGGTTACACCACTCAATACTCGGAAAATCTCAGACCGTCCTGATCAGTATTTTGCGGATGCGTAGCCACCCGGCGTAGCCTACACTGATCTGGGCCTGAACTGCGAAATATGCATGGTATGGCAAATACTATTATATTATAGGTGATACATCATGTTCATAGTGTTATTTGTACTTCAAGTTAAAGCATGAAAATGCGGACATTTTAATGTCAACGCGATTTGTAAGAGCATTTTCCAAAATGGTTCAATTTTAGAGTTGACCATATAAATTAAATGCCACATTTGTCAATTATTCTTTAAAACGTTGTTATAATCATGATGATTTATAAATTCGAAATATTTTGTTTGGTTGTTGCTCGTTTTAAAA
Organism: Loripinus fragilis; assembly: GCA_964019695.1. Classification (NCBI taxonomy): domain Eukaryota; kingdom Metazoa; phylum Mollusca; class Bivalvia; order Lucinida; family Lucinidae; genus Loripinus; species Loripinus fragilis. The sequence continues at coordinate 124,716,117 of OZ026515.1, forward strand.
GTTTGTCATTATTAATATATACCTGGCATATGTTAAAGGGCTAGCATGTAGTATTACCGTGTTAAAAATAAAATTTACTGAAGTTCAGTGACATAAGTATTATTGTCATGACGAGGTGGCCGAGTGGTTAAGGCGATGGACTGCTAATCCATTGGGGTCTCCCCGCGTGGGTTCGAATCCCATCCTCGTCGACTGTTTTTTGTGATCGGTTTTAATAGCAGTCAAAGTTTTTCAACCCTTAAAATTGTAGTCCGGAAACCTGAAAACAGGTGCTTTTGCCAAAAAGTGAAGAACCAGATGAAATACCTAATAATACTGTGTTTGAAACTTTGAATCCCATCCTCGTCGAATCAATAAATGCTTCGGTGATTCAGTTTTAATAGCAGTCATCGTTTTTAACCATTTGTAGTCTGAAAAACCCTTAACACAGTGAGGAACCAGATTAAATACCGCATAATGCGGCATTCCACCAGGGTTTGCACTGTTTGCAGAATCGATTTAAGAGAAAGAAATATAATATATACCGAGGGAAAAGGTTTAGCAATATACTTTTGGGATTCACAGTTTAGAAGAAATACGATTTATAATTCCATAATGTAAAGAAATGAATTTTATTTTTGGAATGTTCATGGAATCATGAATGCTTCGGGTCTCTTGCAAAGTTAACGTGAAGACCTTCCAAGACAGGCCAAAAATTGAATTTATTGCTTATTTTACAATTTATTATTAATATCTAAAATATAGAAATTATTTATAATTTAAAAAACAAAACAGTTTTTAGGATGGTACTTACCCACACAAATTTTAATGATAAGGACAAAAATAACAAAATTACATTTATCTCCCATTAGTTTACATTCGTCGTCCTCTGTATGTATTCCTAGTTCAGTTAACAATTTTCGGGATATGCTTCCTACCATTACGTTATCTCCTCATGGGTCACCTATTATCAGGAAGTATACTAAACCATTTAATGCATTCAAAAGACGCGGAATGTATCCTCATGTTTCTAAGTGCAATGCCAAGAGGTGTGTCTGTTGCACACATTTATGTACTAAAACTACCATTACATCATCTGTAAATGGTAGGCAATTTTCCATAATTAATAATAATGATTTGGACTGAACTTCATCTGATCTCATTTATGTTATAACTTGAACTGAAACTAACCGTGGAATGCAATATGTTGGACAAACTGGCCGATTCCTCAAGACTAGGTTTCGTGAGCACTTTCGTAAAATGAAAAAGCCTGAAAAATTTGACACATTTCTTTATCGCCATTTCAAAAGTAATGGTCATTCACCTAGTAAAATTGTAATTCAGCTGGTCGAAAAAATTATATATGATCCAAATGCATCAACTAGATTAAAAATATGAAGAGACATGAAACTGAACTTAAATGGATTAAATTTTTGCAATCACCTTTTCCTTTAGGCTTTAATGATAATATATACCATGAAGGCAACATTTCTTAAATGCCAGATTTTGATGTTTTTTCTGTTTTGAAATGTGAAAAACGTAAAAGAAGATCTCATGGTAAACGTAAAAATGGCAACATTAAGCGCAAAATTTGTACTGAAAAACGCTTAAATACTTCTCTAAAGGATCTTTCTTTGGCTTTAACTAATTATGGTCGGCATGGCTTATTTTCATTTTTAAGTTCCTTGCCTATCTTAATTTTACGCAATTTAGAGTTAGAGGCTAATAAACTTTATGATAGAGCAAACAAATTATATAAAGCAACACTCCTTACAAGGTGTTATGTTCAAAATTTCCTTAGTCCTTATATCAATTCTGAGGTCAACCATAAACGACATTTTATCAAAATTCCATTCATTAACAAAGGTATTGAGTTTATTGATTTACATAGTATCTTCAAGGATAATTCAGTGATTTCATCTATTCCAAACTTTAATAATTCTGAAACTCCTATCATTTGTTATAAACATAACAAACCAATTAGGTCTACTATATTTAACTTTAATAAAATTGTAAATGATTTAGATATAGATTCCAATACTCCTGCCTCCTGAGATTATAAAAATTCTAATTATTTATATCCCTCTGCAGGGCATGTTATTACAGGTAATCTAAATGTCATTCCTGACGCTAGTGTTCGCAATATCATTTCTAAAGGTCCTAAATATAGATCTCTCTCTATTATTGATTTCTCTTAATGTCGTAGAGAGATCGCTGCTTCTTTAAATGACTTAAGTAATCGTTGGTGCAAACGGGAAAATGTTGAACCTGATGCCTTGAATGAATGGAAGATTAACATTTTTAAAATTATTGATACTCGTATTTCATGTTACTCTCGTAATACACATCTTTTGCCCCCTAAACCTAAATCTTCTTTTCGTCATCTTAAACGAGGTATCCAGGATTTTCATATGAACTTTGTTTTGGTTCCAGCAGATAAAGCTGCTAACAATGTTGTAGTTGTTTGACGATTGTATTATATTAATACTCTTAAGCATGAGCTATTGACACTAATGCCTATAAACTGCAGCCTTCTTTAAGTGGGAGGGTGATTGTTGATGGGCATGGTTGTCAAACAGCCCTACATTTTGGTGTCAAAGCTAAAGAAAATCAAGACAAAGTTCCTACGTTGTACTGGTTACATAAACTCCATTAAAAACCCTATAAAGCAGATTTATTGCTAATTCTAGTTCTTGTACGACAACAGAACTTTCTAAATTGTTAACCTCGTGTCTTACAGCTTTTAAAAACATGTAATCAAATATTGTGAAAAGGTATATGAGAGATCCGGTAAAAACCTAATTTGGTCTATTAAAAATTCAGGTGAACTTTTAGATAAACTTAAAGCTAGAGATTTCAATGAGACCAGTTTGTCTACATATGATTTTTCTACTCTTTACACTACTTTAACTCATAATTTAATTAAAGATTAACTTATTGATCTTATTGAAAGAACCTTCCAGAGAGAAGGCTCTCCTTACCTTGCATGTAATGACAAAAATGCATTTTTTTCTTCAGAAAAACCTAAAAAATATCATGCATGGTTGTGTCAAAATGTATGTGATGCGTTGACCTTTCTGTTGGACAACATTTTATTCGATTTGGCACCAAGCTCTATAGACAAGTAGTTGGGATTCCCATGGGCACTAATTGTGCTCCCCTGGTTGCAGATTTTTTCCTGTTTTGTTATGAGAGGGACTTTATGATGTCTCTTTCTGATGATAAGCAGGCTGATGTTATTGATGCGTTTAACGCTACTTCCAGATATTTGGACGATATTTTAAATATTAATAATGTTTATTTTGCCAATATGGTAAGTCAAATATACCCTTCAGAGCTCAAACTGAATAAAGCCAATGCCTCTGATACCGAAGCCGCATTTTTAGACTTGCATTTGTCAATTTCTAATGATATTGTTTCTACCAAAATTTGTGATAAACGTGACGACTTTGATTTTGAAACTGTCAATTTCCCATTTTTAGATGGTGATGTTCCTCGTTCTACATCCTATGGAGTCTATATCTCTCAACTCATTCGTTTTGCTAGAGCATCAGCTATGTTGCTGACTTCAACACTCGCAATAATTTTTTAACTCAGAAACTTCTTAAACAAGGCTATCGGTATCATAAACTTTGCAAAACTTTTTCAAAATTTGATAGACGATACTATGATTTGATTTCTAAATTCCAAGTTGGACTTAAATCTCTCTTGCGCCAAGGACTTTCGGAACCTTATTTCTATGGTGACTTGGTGTATAAATTGAGGAAGATTGTTGGTTCTAATATTTTTTCAGCGCAGTTCATTAAAATAATTTCCCATTATAAAAAGATTGGCTATAACATTAATGTATTGCAACAGACTGCATGCTTGGTAGTCAACCCAATCACGGTTGGCAACTTTGCTTTTCTCTTTAATTGCATGCCCGTGGGTCGGACTTCAGACTCTATGATGGTTCCGACTTAAAGACTTATCTATTGATGAGATGGTAGGGGCCTGATGCTTTGGATGTTTGTCGGGCCCACCCGGGTTTACCTGTTGGATTTCTTTTGCTCCGGTATTCAGTTTTATTTACTGTTGAGTCCTTATCTTTGCTTTATCTCCTTGTTATATCTTGATTATGTTTTAGGAGATGATGCATTGATAAGTTAGGGGTCTTTCATGCAAACCAAATATCTATGTGTCTTGATCCACATCTGAATTAAGGGTGAGGTTGGCGCCGTTAAACCGGTTTAAGCCCTCCAGTAAAATATTTTACTGACCGTTCCAAGGCGGTACTTCTTTTGTGGATCTTTTATGTTTTTGTTCTGTCTTGTGTTTGCTATGTCTTTGTGCGCGTCTGTTTATATGTGCTTTGTGGTCACCTGCTGGGAAAGGGCTGACCTCTTGGCTCTCGTTTGTGGTGTCTGCTGTGAGTTTGTCACTTTCCCATTGGTATCCTGGGTCAGGTGTTGTACTCGATTGGTTCGATTCCTGATCTTTGCACCCTTACTTACTTTGTAATCAATATGTTATCGTATTACCGATTTTGTTGGAGTGTAAAACGGAAAAGCGAAACAGCCAGTGTAAACAGCACAGCCAATGGAGCAAACAACAGGCTTGCGCTGCACGTGCGAATCAGGTGTGGTTCGCTTTCAATCACAACACCATTGTCACATCTGGCGATTAAATTCGATGTTCGAAGCGTTTTGCACGGGCAAGTGAGCTTGGCAGCTGTCAATCAAAGGATCATTGACGGTTTGGGCCTTATATGCCTATTTTTCTGATTCCCAGAACGATGCTTTTGAGGTTCTAGTGTGATGCATGTAGTATCAGTGCAAAAGGTGAAACTAATGGCAAGAGCCAAGTAGCAAAATATTTTCAAAATTCCTACGCACTCGAGAGTTATGGCGGGTAGGAAGGGGAGAGGGACTGAAATTTCATGAAAATAAAAAGTGCTTTAAAAAGTGATTTCTGCACGTTTTCTTGATTTATTTGGTAGGCATGGTGATATCTATTGAACATATCATATGCAAGGTATTAACGAATCACGATAATTGATAAAATTGTTTTAAAAAACAAAATATGTTTTGTAATAAAATGATTTTGGAGAGATACTTTAGAAGTTACCTGTACATTTTTGACTACATGTACCGTAAATAATACAAAACTGAAAGCTCAACAAAAGAAATAAATACTTTTAAAGGAATGAAAGTGTCCCATTTAGCATTCGAAAGTAAAACTGATTCTAACTAGATCCTTTGAATATTACTTTTGCTTTGTTTAAAGGGCATAGCATGTTAAATGTATTAAAAGTGTCCGAATATTTATGGGATACGTATACATGTATATCCCTATATGAGACAATATATTGAACACTAAAGTATTTACCTGCTATAACTCTTTGCATGCCAGTGGATAATTGTGTCGTCTGCCAATACCCTTTAGCAAACAGTTTGAACCCAGATGAAGACCAACAGAATGTCGGTCTTGATCTGGATCAAAACTGTTTGACACTCCAATGGTGGTCGTAGGTGGTTTATTTTTAAAAACTTAATTTTGAAGAAAGTCATCAGACGAAAATAAAAAAATGAACAATTCCCTAGCATGCAAATAGATAAGTACAGGACGTTTGCAAAAGAATGTGTCATTTAATAACAGAAAAATTTTTTGTTACGAAAAAAGCATAAAACCTTGCTAATTTTACTTTTAATCTTAAAGTACTTTATATTAAACTAGCACAGAAAACAAAGCAATTAAGGAGGTTGGTTCCAGGACGAGTGGCTGTAGAGAACTTCATTACTGTCATTAATTTCTTATTTCTTAGTAAAGGCATTTTATGGGTTAGGCCCTGGGTTTTTGGGCTGCTGAACATCCCCCCCCCCCTTGTGCCAGCAAGCCACTTCCATACAATGTGTTAAATATGATAACACATATACACATATACATGCAAAAGCTTTTGCTGGCACACGGGGGGAATGATATTTTAAAAAAAATGTTTTCGGATTTCTATATATTTTAATGTAAAACTGATTGTTCTACCCAAAATTTTACGTCTTTGAAACATTTAATATCGAAAACGGATTTCACAGCCATAAAGTACTCCAGTCAGGTTAGCTTCAGGGTGAAGAAAGGGACGATTAACAAACTTTTATTTTTACTTTAATAATTGCTTCCTGATGTCTTGTAACTGTTAGTGTTCTGTGATTCTTCCTCGTGTCGTCGTAGGCTAGTCTGCAGTTTGTGATTGAGGTGTTTCTTGGTCATACTCACTTGCTTTTTGACTATTTTCAAACGCCATGATGGTCTCAACCTCTGTCCGGAATACATATGCCTATGTAGAATTAGTCATAAACAAGGCGGTTTGAATTCCTTTTTCAGCCACATTTTTCTTTGATAAAAAATCTCGTCAGACATTTTCTGTGGTGCTCGTTTCATGATCTAACTGAACAGTCTTGCTAGAGTCTTCATTTTGTGATCGAGAGCTTTTGCTGGCTGGGCAACAGAACGATATGGTGTTAAATATATTGGCCTAACACACAGGATTTTGATACTTGCCGCATCATTTGTAATGAATGGACATAGGAGTCTGTTCATCGCATACACATCGTATGAATAAAGGTAAAGAGTAAAACAAATTCTACCAGCGTGTGCGTTTAAGGGGGTATCTGCGCGTATGTGGCAAGTACCGAACTATTTTGTGCTGACTAAATATTTCTCATCTATCAAGTCACACTCTGATCTTTGCATTGCATGAGGTGACTTTATACTGTGTGGCATCTACGTTCTACTTATTGCATGTGCGTATGATCTTTTTGTAACATGACTGCACAGTTGCATTAAGATGGACTAGGTCCGAGTCTAAATTCACTTTAAAGCCTCTCGACCGTATTTGGTTGTCGTACGTCTGAGAAGCTGACTAGATTGTGCATATGTACAGGCTCACATGATCGTTCGCTGATCAACTATATGTTCAAATTAAACGCACGCAAGACTCTGCATCATAATAAATTATGGTTCTCTCATCTTAGTCATGAGTTTTAAGATTTAGCAACCGGATCGGACATATCTGGCGGGGTAGATGGAGTTTAAACAAGAAATATCTTTAAAGCGGCATTCGAAGGAGAACATACATTTAAAGTCCTGTTGTAATGAGAAGATGTTTTTATGCACAATAGATTGGTTTTAGATGTTGATTGATTGGATGAGGTGAAAATTGAAGGTTGCCAACGTGAAAGTTTGACTAAGAGTATGTGAACGATGTCTTTTGCAAATCAAAGAGATAAAGTGTATTGTAAGCCTGTTGTAGGGACACGGTGAAAATTTGTAATTAGTCTGGAAAGTCAGTTGGTGGAGGAGTTGCATTGTAAAAGAGAAGTGCAAGTTTAAAGACACATATTTTGTGATATATGGAATCATTAGTGAATCATTAGTGAATTTACTGATAAGGGACAGTTTCATTATCTCACAAAATTAAAGGGGCCTAAAGTTGGGAATTACCTGTATACAACACAATTTCTTTTGCTGAGATATACATGTAGATCAATTTTTTATCATAAATTACCTAATCCTTTCATGGGACCACTTTATTGCCCCTGCAGGGAAGTCATAATCATCTCATTATGACTGTCCTTTGAATTGCCCAGTATGACCCCTGAAGAGAGTCATAATTAGTGGTACCAGTATTATTGCTAAAATTTCTATGTCTTTAAGCATTGATCGGGCTGCGAAGGTTTCAAAGCCCCTGTTACACTATTGCAGAAGTAGTTCGTAACTAAGAATGTTTGGAGTTATGGTATATTTTGTATATTTAATGTTTAATATTAAATATAGGGATTAAAAGAACAAGAGAATGTGTAGTGGGAAAAACTTTTAATACAAATGGTAACTGGAAATCACTAACTATGAAAGCACCTGATATGTTTAACAAATACAACATTACTTGAGATCATTGTCTAAATAAGTAAATTGTATTCACTGGAAATTAGATAGTTTTAGCCTCATAAAAATGATATTAATCTGGCATTCATCTACATGCGTAGGTAAAGGTTACAGTTAGGGGCCAACTGCAAGTAGAACCTAGTGATGGCTAGAGCTGTGCTGGTGGGGCTACCATACCCCTTAGCAGTCACTGTAGCCAGATTGGTCTAGTTTGAAGGGTCGAAAACACACTTGGAAATCTTTCGTTAAATTTTCTTTCTTTCCTTATTACTGATTTCTATTTTTCCTATAGTTTCTCTTTCTCTACCGCCTACAGTATCATAATGGTCAATGGTAACAGACGATACTTAACTATTAGATGTAGATGTAGGCTATTTATATTTACTACAAAGAACATACCGAAATATACCGGAATGTCGCCGACGGCGACACGTTTTTTGAGACAACTCGTCGACAGATTTTGAGACAATTCGGCGACACTTTATGAGACAACTCGACGACACCTTTATTCTTAGTGAGGCACTTGAAGGGTTATTAAGGATACAGAGATATTGGCCAAAACATTAAAGGGATATAAAGAAAATCACACACCTATAATCAATAGGTTAAAACAGTGACTATTCGGTTAGCTCGGTAGGTTCGGCCGAATTCGGTTCGGTTACAGCTTTTAGACGCAACCGGGTGAAATGGGCAACCCGGGCTGAGCCGGATACTACAAAACAAATAGCCCCAACATCTTTCAAACAAAAGGTAATCTTGTTGAAAAAGTTTTGCGTTTTGTTATACAAACAGGCAATTCCAGACAGAATAAAATTCTTTTAAACAGGACCCGAAGAAAACTGCTGTGATTTTCTTGAAATTGTAGTCCGTTTCAATGAGCATAGATAGCAGACTTGCACACCCCGTACAACCAGCTGCTTTGATGACAGGTTACTAACAATGATGGCAGATACCGGATTTTATGTCCTATAAAGGGGAGGTTATAATTTACGGTTGGCAAAATTGTAAGAGAAGCCCTATGGTACTCTGTGGTTGATGAGAACACTTGTTAGTAATGAGAGATCCTACAGAAACAAGTTGACGTTATATCTCTCACAAATAAAGCCACACTTAATAACTATTTCAGAGGTTTCCTGAGAAAAGTCACAAAAAACGGTTATCAGTTCATGTTGTGCTTCTCTACGTAAAAGTCTGCTGTCTCCACTTATATATAATAACACTTCTATCATTCAGCTACATTTCTGCTAAATTTGAAGCCACAGTTTGATTTTATAAAGTTATTGGATCCCATCAAAGATGATAGGTAGAGCAAAAACGGCTGCCTTTGTCAACAGATCAATTTTGAAGCGGCTGTCTATGATGACAGGTCATGAATTTTAGTGGCAAACATGGATGACAGGTCTTAAGTCTAGAAAGTTACTTTAAATTAACATATTTCTTCAGCCTTTGGTCTCAACTGAGAGCATAAAGCATCTTCCATATTACATTCAGGTCAAAATAATCTTATCTGTTATTTGGTTAACTGATATTGAGCATAGGTAAACAGTCTAGATCCAGACCAAACACTTAAGGAACAGGGTCCATACTGTTTCTTAGAGGATTTAGATACAAAAAATAAGCTCAAAATGTATGTCAGGATCAGATATCAGTTAGATGACAATGGGCATATACACTTTTCGGTGAAATATTGAGTTTTGTAATATCAGTTATTTCATAATTTCTGCTTTAAGGACAGGGTTTGGTTTGGATTGTGCCACTTCCTGGTCATTGCTCAAGTTATTTTTTCCATGCAGTACCAGTACCTGGGGACAATATTTAAAAACAAAATTCACCTCCCCTATACGAATCAACGGAAAGTAGTGAATCACTGAAAACAGATAATATCATGATCTTTCCACACAGCAAAATATTTTCAGCCTTGATATGGTATAAGTTGACATCATGTGATGTTGAATGCTAAACAGGATTAGTGTCTACTGGCGTTTTGACTGTTATCTATTGTGTTGTGCTTTGGTAACCAAAGTATTTGTTAAACATTTTTGGCTGTGGATTATAATTTGGAATATTTAGAGCTTGGGGACCCCTTAGATTGACCCCTATTGATGGATTCCTATTGTCAAAATCTGAAAAACAAATACTTTGATCACCAAGGCACAACACAATAGATACCAGACAAGATGCAAGAAGACACAAGGCCTGTTTAGCTGTCAACATCACATGATGTCAACTTGCATACCATACTGGTACTGCTTTGAACAAAAATAACATGAACAGTGACCAGGAAGTTGCACAACCCAAACCAAACCCTGTCCTTAAAACCCAAACGTGCCATAACTGATATTACAATAACAAATAAAAAGTGAGTATGAACAGGAAATACCACAATCACAAACTGCAGACAAACCCATGACACCATGAGGAAGAGCCACACAACAATCACGAGACACCAGAAGGACAAACTAAGCAAAGCAGCCAGCTCTCTCTACCCCATCAAGATGATTGCAAAACTAGAATGAAAATAAAGTAACGTACAACAAAACATAGAACAATAACAGACTCCTACAATGGGAGTGGCAATAAACAACAAGCCAATTACAACAGAACCACCGCTCTAGAATGGACAGCAGCACAAGCCACCGGGGAGGGGGGGGGGGGCTTAAATGCATTCTACTGGCACCAAATCTTCACACCGGATTCTGCCACTGTTGAAGCATAAGGCATGCCAAGCCCTCATGGAAGCCTTCTAACTATTGCAATGTATCATCATTATGAAACACTCCAATCAAATTAACACACTATGACGAAACAAAAAAAGGGTCCCACAATCCACATACAAAACTTAAGATTTCACTGAAAAGTGTATATGCCCATTTGTCATCTAACTGATATCTGATCTTGACATACATTTTGAGCTTTTTTTGTATCAAAATCTTCTAAGAAACAGTATGGACCCTGTTTCTAAAGTATATGGTCTGGATCTAGATTGTTTACCTATGCTCAATATCAGTTAACCAAATAACAGATAAGATTATTTGACCTGAATGCCATATGGAAGATGATATATGCTCTCAGTTGAGACCAAAGGCTGAAAAAATATGTTGGTTTAAAGTAACTTTCTTGAATTATGACCTGTCATCAACGTTAGCCACTAAAATACATGACCTGTCATCAAAGGAAGCCATTTTAAAATTGATCTGTTGACAAAGGCAGCCGTTTTTGCTCTACTGTCATCTTTGATGGGCTCCAATAACTTTATGAAATCTAACTGTGGCTTCAAATTTGGCAGAAATGTAGCTAAATGATAGAAGTTTTATTGTATATAAGTGCAGATAGCAGTCTTTGATGGAGAGACGCACAACTAGAACTGATAACCGTTTTTGTGACTTTTCTCTGGAAACCTCTGAATTGATGATCAAGTGTGGCTTTATTTGTGAGATATAACGTCAGCTTGTTTCTGTAAGATCTCGCCTTACTAACCAATGTATTCATCCACCACAGAGTACCAGAGGGCTTCTCTAACAATTTTGCCAACCGAAAATTATAACCTACCCTTCATGGGACATAAAATCCTGTATCTGTCATCATTGTTAGTAACCTGTAATCAAAGCAGTCGGTTGTACGGTGTGTTGCAGATGTAAGATTTTTTCTGATTGGTGGATAATTTAGATAGTCCGTTTCAATGAGCATAGATAGCAGACTTGCAGATGTTTGAAGGTTTCTGATTGGTGGATAATTTAGAGTAAAGTTGATTATAGACAGCTCCCGCTGAAAAAACTATTGTCAGGTATTATACGTACATGAAAAGAAAGTCGACTATCAGCCAGGTTTTAACAGTCTGTTCTGTTATGACGCTGTGAAGATGGACGCAATATTGGAATATGTGTTTCCATGGTAGGACAAACAATTCCTTGGTGTACATTGGTCGCCGCATCGGTAAATAAGGCATGTACGTTTGCCTCTGACCCTAGCGTTAATCAGAAATAAACTTAATTATTTGGATACCGTATACAATGTTCAGATTTGATAGACAGGTGGGTTATGACATGTTTTTGCCAAGTATCTCCAATATCCTCGACACTTTCTCTTACCTGCCTGAAAGCTGCATAGTCTGTAACTTTTGATCTTTTAATTTTTGAAATAATGTTTCTATTTTTCAAGAACACAGTTAAAAAAAACTAAAATTCAGGCATACATTTCACCAATTTCGTAAATATATACAAATTATCAGTATCAAAACAACAGCATTTATGTTAAAACTTGACTGTCTATAATTATTGGAGGGACGCAAATAATTACCAACAAGAGAAAAACACCTGTTTTTATAAGATAATTCACTTTTCCATGCAGTTTTCAGCTATAGTGAACAGATTTATTGTGAAAACTTAACTTAATTCTGCTTTTACAAATGATTTAAAAAGAAAATATTTTTTTTCGATAATGTTAAAAGTTGCAGACTATGCAGCTTTAAATGAAAAGAAAAAATTGCCAAAGAATTTGTGGACAAAGTTTTTGTCTTGTTAACTGAATTTAAGGTTGTCCAGAAGGTATCAAACTAACAACCTCACTGTTTGAAGTTGTTCGCCTGAATGCAGCCTATAGTAACACTAGGACGAGTGGCTGTCAATCGATAAACAAGTGCGTATGACCAAGAAATGCAAAATAATCACATACTAAAAACCAACTCACGACACCGCGAAGAGGAGGCACAGAACATAAACATTAAACACGGCAGAAAAGAAACAAGACCTGATAAGGCATCTGCAGTAAAACCTGTCTAAAATGGCCACTCTCAAAAAGAAGTATAATTGGTTTTCAAGACCAATTATCACTAAATGCAGGTCAAAAGTATTGCAGAATGTCCCCCTTGGAGCATTCTGCAATACTTTTGACCTTCATTAAGCTACCATTTGTCATTAAGATCTTTTTGCCTATTTGTGAGGGGCTCTTTAGACAGGTTTTACTGCATTGAGGATACTCACTTCTAAATGGGAAGCAAGATGGGGACCACAGTTGTGTAACAAGGAGAAAACAAACACGACGGCTTCAAAAATATCATTATTAAAGCTGCATACTCTGTAACTATGAACATTTTTCGAAAAATTTTATTTTCTTTTTAAATCATTTGTAAAAGTTGAATTAAGCTATGTTTTCACAATAAAAATATTCAGTACAGCTGAAAACTGCATGGAAAAGTGAATTATCTTATCAAATAGGTGTTTATTTCTCTTGTTGGTAATTATTTGCGTCCCTCCAATAATTCTAGACCGTTGAATTTTAACATAAATGCAGTTGTTTTGATAGTGATAACTTGTTAAGATTTACGAAAATGGTAAAGTGTTTACCTGAATTTGAGTATTTTTACTGTGTTCTTGAAAAATAACAACATTATTTTTAAAATTAGAAGATCAAAAGTTACAGACTATGCAGCTTTAAAGAGTGGGATGAAGCCGGTATAGTATGCGAGCAATGTTTTCTTCTTTAGTTGCACGACAGTGGGTCAGGCTTCAGACTCAATGACGATCCTGGCACCAAAGTCTTTGGCTGGACCCATCGTGGCTTAACCGGGGGTTACCTTCAGCTCTGGCTGTCTGTGAGTTGAGAGCCATTTTATTAATTTCATCACAGTATATTAATTGATTTGATTGTTTCCCCGTGTTGATACATTAGTTAAGTAAGGAAGCCTCAACGCGAGTTAAACAAAATGTTGTGTTTTGACAACAGCAGAATCTAGGGCGAAGATTTGGCGCCAGTAAAATAATTAAGCCTCCATAGACTGTCCGTTCTAAAGCGGTTGTTCTGTTGTTGTTGATTCATTGTTTGTTGCTGTTTCCATTGTTTTGTGCAGGTTTTGTGTTTGGGCCTTGTTTTGTTGTGCAGTGCTCAGACAAAAATGTTCTCTAGAAAAATTATATATTTTTAATTGGAAATTATAGTGTGGAGGGATAGTAATATTACAAGTTATGTTGTTTCAAAACATAATTAGGGGTCTACTGGTGAGTGAAGGGTTAAACACCTTACATGATAAGGAATATCCTAATTTAAATGCCTTTTTCTAATTATGGAATGCATATTTCACTGCTATTTCTATTTAATTATGAGCCATTCTACAAGCATCTAATCATCATTCATATCCATTTGCTCATGGAACGTAAGTGGTCTTTCGTGCTAAGTCATATAATAAAATGAATGATCCTTGTTTTATAAAAGAATTGTCATCATATGATTTTTTTTGAGTGAAACGCATACAGCTTTTGATACTGGCAATGATATTGAGGATTTCCACATGTTCAAATATATGTTGGACGATTTCAAGTAATAATAGACACTAAAGTGGCCTAGCATTGCTCATGTGTAAAACATTGTGAAATGGTAACAAATTTAAAAAAAACAGTAGCTCGATCTGAGTTCCTGTGGGTAAAACTTTTGAAAGATTATTTTGGTCTTGATAACGATATTTTTATACACCTTTCTTACATTTCGCCCTGTTTATTTCAAAGTAAGTCAAACTCTGACAGCCTTGATGCAATTATTAGATATATAAACATTTTAAAGAATATCGGAACTATTGTTATATGTGGTGATCTAAATGCTAGATCAGGAATAGAATCAGATAACATAAGCAACGTCAGCGATAAGCATGTTCCACTAAACCCTGATATTTTGCAGCGCAACAGTGAAGATATTAAAGTGGATGACAGAGGTAAACAGGTAAATGTGTTATGTATTTTCACAAGGATGAGAATTTTAAATGTCAGAATATTAGGGGATTCTTTTGGCATATTTACATGTCAAAAATCAACTGGTGCAATTGTGGTAGATTATATGATTGCATCTGAAGAGTTTAAGATAATATTTTTTCCATGTGCATCAATTCCAGCCTTTGCTTTCGGATTGCCATAGTATAATTTCAGCTTGTATTAAAGCTTCTGTTAAACATACACGTTGTTCAGTAGAAGAAAACGAACAAATGCCTGATAGTTTTAAATGGAACAAATATTCCTCAGAGAGGTTCAGAAAAGCCCTCGGTGACAGGGAAATACATAATAAAATTAATCATTTTATGGAGAGACAACTTAACTGTGATGAAGTAGATATTGAAAAAGCTTGTGATTTTATTGAGAATCTTGTGCTTCAAGCAGCTACAAAAACTTTAAAAATTAAAAGCTCAACAAAAGTAAAGAAAAACAAACAAACATGGTATAATGAGGAACCATATATAAAAAGAAGACAATTAAATTCCAAAGCAAATTTGATGTTCAAACAACCTTTTAATAATGCACTGAGACATTCATATTATAAACATTATAGAGAATACAGATAACTTCTAAAATATAAAAGGAAAAAAATACACAAAAAGTATTTTTTTCTAAACTTGATGATTTGCAAAGAAATGATCCTAAAGCATATTGGAATTTGGTCAATTCACTGAAGAAAGAACAAGAAAACCACATTAATGGGCCAGAATTAGCTATTGATCTAAAACCATGGTGCAATCATTTTCGAAATTTAAATATGGTACAACTTAAATTTTATAATAGATTAGAACATTTAAACCAAGTTTTAAAAAATGACAAACAAACAAATACATTTTCTTTAATGGATACTGTCATAAAAGACAAAGAATTTTAAGTTTGTATTGCAAAGCTTAAAGATAATAAATCATCTGGTTTGGACAGTATCAGAAATGAAATGATAAAATCTGGGGTTAACATATTATTGCCTTGTTTAAAAAAATATTTAACTTAATATTTTTTCTCTGGATACTACCCGTCAGCATGGGCAAAAGGTTACATCACACTCATTTTCAAGATAGGGGACAACTCAAACCCCGATTATTTTCGTGGTATCGCAATAACCTCCAACCTAGGAAAACTTTCAATATAATTCTAAATTCTAGACTACGAGGGTTAGTCAAAAATAACTGAGCTCTACCTTATAACATTTAATTTAAATAAAATGGACACATATTTAAATAATATTTCATCGCAGTTATATGTCATCTATTCAATAACCTAATTTATATCTGTTGGTAGGCATTATATACTGGTTGCTAGGCAACGGAACATGACCTGTTGAACGGGTGCGTTCACGCTGCCATACATCAATATCTAAGCGTTGCCATGGAAACGATAAGTCAATGTAATGCTGCATTCACTGTTGTATGATACCTATTACATGTACCTACTCAGTGCCACAGAAAAGACAACAGCTGACCCCAAATTATGGATGCTGTGGTAGTTTGATTTCAGAATTTAGCATATTTTTACGTGCCTCAAGTCCTACAATTTACCCCCACCCACATTCATATTAACACAATTTTAATAGAAAACATAAAATAATAGCCTAATAACGTTTTTTCAGTACTGCATGCACAAACAAACCCTCAGAAATATAAAATTCCTTGTCTGGAATAAATGATTCTGTTTCCATGGCAACACAATCCTCATGTATTTGAAAATTAGTGAAATTTTGACTTGTTTTGTTGCTAGGCAACGCATGCAATCAGTGTTCACCTAAACATTTACGAACCAAGTATAATGAAAAGACATTATGACATATTTTATCAAATAAATGTCAAAATATCTTTCTCAAAAACTATCAAGCCCTCAAACTTTTAAGACAAACTGTATATTCCTGGTGGCGAAGATCATGAAAGCATCGCTCTGACTGAAGATCTTTAGTTGCCTAGCAACCATAACAGAAGTTTCACGGGGTAATTATTTTGGGTCAAACGTCTATAACATGTTATACTTATAAAAGATAATCACATTTCTTGTCTACAATGTGAGGCTAAGATATAATGAGGTAGGGCTCAGTTACTATTGACTAACCCTCGTAGATATGTTCTTGGAAGATTTTAAAATAATTGATAATGTTCAAGTCGCTTTTACCAAAAATACAAGAACCTCAGACCACATGTTTATTATGATATTTTTAATTGATAAAAGTATTAATATAAATGGTGGAAATCTGTATTCATGTTTTGTTGATTTTTGGAAAGCATTTGACTCTGTTATTCACCCTGATTTGCAAGTTAAGTTAAAATAGCTAAATATAAATAAAAAGTTTCATGACAAAAGCAGTGTACTAAAAGTAGTGTATTCGTCTGTGTTGGGGAACATCATATCAAAGGTTGGTGTACGACAGGGAGATGCATCAAGTCCTAATTTATTTAAGATTTTTATTAATGACCTGCTTTCCTATTTAAATGACACACCTGATCCTGTTCTTGTGATTTACTTGCCACTTAGCTGCCTAATGTATGCAGATGATATTGTACTTCTATCTACAACAGTAGCCAGCCTTCAAGAAAAGCTAAATATATATAACATTTCTGTCATGAATGGTGTTTAAGAAATGAACGTTAAAAAACCAAAGTTTTATTTTTTAACAAAGCTTTAAAGCTGTTAGAAGATAAGTTTTATTTTGACAAGAATTGTCTTGAAAAAGATAGACAGTCCCGTTTCATGGGTTTGCACTTTTCAGTAAGTGGTGTCTTCAATTATGCACAATACGACATTTTTATGAAATCCATAAACGCCTCATTTTAACTTACTAAATTAACAACAACATAAAAACATCGATTTTTTAAAATTAAATTTGGGACACACAGGATTTTAATAAATGTCTATACACCTTGAGACGTTTCTTTAACGCACCCAAAACGTATGTTTGATAGAAAAAAAAACTGACAATTTTTTTTATTTATTTTTTTTTTGGGAGGGGGTATATATTTAATGTCTCCTCCCAATACACAGGTCCAGATAAGGATAGTTTGTGAACCTAAAATTGCATTTATTTCCTTACCCATCAATTTAAACATGCGTTTTGGGTAATCAAAAGAACCGTCTCATTGCGGCGGTTTGTTCGGGTACCCATAACATATGTTTTTGTTGAGAAATAAGAAATTAATTTTCAAATACACACTCGTATCTGGAGACCTGCCAATGATTAAAAAAACTGATAATTCGAAATCAAACACATGCCTAAGGACTTCGAATGTACGAGATTCGACTGTATTTAGTACTCCATATCCTTCTAACGGAAATGATATGCTGGCTATTCTGATCTATGAAATATCTGTAAAATTGCGTGTCCATATAGGTCCCGTCACAACAATCTGTTTACATTCGCTTCAGAATTAAATTAGTCGTCTCAGCTACATAGGCTGGCTATACTAATTTCTAAGCATAACATTAATACAAAGAAGGCAGCGATAAACATTCGCATAGAGAGTGGGAGATCAGAACGCCGATCGACGCCTTTGTGTTTCACAAAAAGTATGAACAGTGTTTTGACGACGATCCTGAACATGGTTGCTATGAATAGAAGGAATATTTCTTTCACTATCTATCTTTGTTTCTCACCGGTCTTTTTAATGCTCCGTTTTTGCCATAAAGAACTCCTTGATAATCTTTGTACACATTCATTTTTGACCATGAATACCAGTTCATATCTGTCCCCGCCTCCCTGGCTCTGCCGGTGCTTGATTTAGTTTTACTCGACATTGTGGGTTGTGACAACCTGTTTATGATTTCATTCACCTCGGTCTCATCCACTCGACTCCTTCGAACTGATCTAGAATCATCATTGTCCTCCTTCGACTCCCGGCTTTTACGTGCTGATCTTGGAACAGGCCCACCTCTGGTTTCATCAACAACAGCTGAGCCGCAGCGTGAACGTAGTGGTTTTGGTTCTTTCCAACCAGGAAAGCGCATTCCGGCGTTCTTGGCAGAAAGACATTTCTGAAGCAAGACAAGCAGAGCATATGAGCAATAGCGGGGGAAAATGTCATACAAGCCCATTAAAGCATCAACAGAAGCACAGGGATTATCTATGTTTTTGGCCCGATTATGAGATGTTGGCACTCATCGCCGCACAAAAGCATCCTTTAAATGCTAATGCTGACATACCCTGCAGTGATAGAGGTCTATATCATGCGCGGATCTAGAAAATTAAGTCAGGGTGGGGGCTGATTTTTTTAGTCAGGTCAATGTATTTCACAGAGGGTTGTACCGACCTTCCTCGAGAAGCAATTGGACCCGAGGGTCCAATTGCTCCTCGAGGGGGGTCAGTACCTTTATTTCTAAGGAAGGATATAACAACTTGTCATATTCTAGAGGAGGTAGGACCCCCTGTCCCCCACTCTGAATTTGTCCATGAGTCTGAATCTCCGGAGGAAGTTTGTGTATGCGAGCAGCGAATGCTCTTGCAGTAAGTAACACATTCTTATGTGTTGGCTCCTTTATTGTCCGCATAAGTAGGTCACACTTTACAAAAATAAGTGCAACTTTACACCAAATTTGATGGCAATTGCAACCCTTTAACTGCCTTGAAAATTACGCTGTGTTCAATTATATTGACTTAGAGAATTACTGCAGCAATAATGGATAGGAATGTTGTGACATTTAAGCACTGGAGAAACATTGGCCTTAAGGTTATGTTCCTGTAATATGGACCAATTAGAGGCCTGTGGTCCTAGACAGAGCTTACAATTACAACTATAACAAATGTGATTGGATAAAATGATGAAACTAGCAAGTCGAGTTCTACTTCTTTGATAAATTTTATAAGCTGTAGTGGTGGCACTTGGAATAATAAAATTAGAATTTCCTAACTTTAGCAGTCAATGTGATGTTTTTCAATGGACATGTTTGTCGGTCAAATCTTTACTGCAAATAATGATTTCACCATCTGTGGTTAATTTGAGAGCAACAGTAGATGTTGATTTTATTCAACATTTAGAAAGAACATCGGTGTGCTTTTTTATATCTAATGGTGAGTAAGACTTGTTGAATCATTCTAAGAGCGAGAAAAAGAATGTTTTCTCAGTATTGAGGTATATGGAAAATTAATTACAGAGGGTCTGGATGGGGTATAATGATTAGTGAATAATGGCCCTTTTTTATAATGAATAGTGAATAATGAGCCAAAAGATAATGAATAGTGAATAATGAGGGCCTACAAATTAATGAATAACCCTACTTTTTTTTAATGAATTGAAGAAAAAAATAATGAATAGTGAATAATCAGATTTCTCTGCCATTTTTCTTACTTTTAATGAATAATTGGTCTTATTTTAATGAATTACCCAAAATTTTAATGAGATGAATAATGGGCTAAATTTTTAATGAATAGTGAATACCAGACACCCCGTCCAGACCCTCATTACAGGTTCACAACCTGCTGTTTTAGTAGAAGAGTAAGTGTTATTATACACCAGAATATGTGGCAGCTATCTTTTGGTGTTAACTTGCACGTATTTTTACAATAAACGACAGGCCTCGAGGTTATAAAACTTCAGTTCATTCTCAAACTCAAAATAAAGCGCAATGATTAGCCAATCCTTACGCTTTATTTTGAGTCTGAGACTGTACTCAAGTTTTATAACCTCGGAGCCAGGTCTCGATAAAGCGTATGTCACTAGAACTTCGCCATTCATAAAAACCCCAAATATCAAAATATACTGGCGTTTCGTATAAAAAAAAAACTAGACATGTACATGTAGCTAGGCATTGCAATTTAAGATGACTTAATTTATGATACAACTAATTGTACCGAATGCCTGTAGCGTTGCCTATGGGCTAAGTGTCCATGCGCGGGACCCAAAAATTCTTGTCAGAGGGGTCCAACTTTGACAACGTTTTTTTTTTTTTTTTTTTTTTATTTTTTTTAAGTTTGAGGGGGGGGGGGGGGAGAAAGGATTCAAATACCACTATAAGCGAGCCATCACCGGCCCGCCAGCGAAACGCCATTTAAATGGCGTTTCGCTAGCATGTCGATGATAGCCCAACATTGAATGCTGCTGGATTGGTAGCTTTGTGATTCTAAGGGGATCCGGACCAATATTGCTAAGGAACCCTATATTTTTGTAATTTTGCAGGGGGTTCCGGAACCCCTGTCTCCCCCTCTGGATCCGCACATGGTGTCTTTAACAAAACTTACTGGTTTCTTGCGAAATTCCGTGCCATCCTTCTTGATACTTGTAAGGAAGGTGGACGAGCCTAACGATTTCGAGCTCAGCTGCGCAGACGCAGTGGACCAACTCATGTTCATTTCTGAGACTGACATCTTGGTGTTTCCTACGATGTCGTTAACTGTGTTATGTATTAAATCCGGAAGGCACGTCCATCAATATATCTGGTAAACACTGGTTTAATTGCTATCACGCCATTTTAGTTGCTTTCTCTGTCAATGGTCACCACTTTCAGACCAGCTTAGCCGTTTCTACATTTCTGTATTAGCTTGCAAATGCAATGTCTTCAGCTCTACTATTTTCACTAATAAAGAAACTGCACATGAGACAAATCCAGAGTCTCAATCTTTAAGTCTAACTAAATGTCAGTTATGTTAAACAAGCTACAGTTTTGGAGATCTGTATACTGTAACATATTTTGTATTTGATTAAAACGAACCTCTTCATGCTCATAGAAATCAGTGTTGTTTTGCGGTGATCAACAAATCCACTTCGATAATTGCATTTATATGGACACTTTCATGTAAAAATGACACTTGTCGTATATAGATACAAAGTGGCGACCAAGCAATATGTCTTTTGTTTGCTTTGGGTTATCAAATATTTCCATTTAGCGGGTGCGATCAGTGAATGGTATGCGATATTGCTCGATGCGCAGGTTCGTCTGTACTTTTGCTGTTCGCAAATGCGATATGTTTCAAACGTTCTAAGCGGGCTCGATTATTCTTTGACTACATGTACAAAGTGCTTAATTTTAAGCTGGGGGATTAAAGATAAACTCTTTGCCTACTCGGTAATTTTGTATGTTTTTGTCATGGGCTGATTTTTCAAAATTCACCTTTTAGAGAACTTCTTTCAGGAATACCATCAGGGTGTCAAACAGGTTGGATCCAGATCATGGTTCGACCTTTAGCCGGGCCTGATCTGGGTCATAACTGTTTGCCAATGTGATCAGCAAACGACACTAGTAGACAAAGAGCTAACCTGCTGCATGCAAAAATAAACAAACAAACCTGCAACCTTCAATCTGACCATAACTTTATTGTCGTTTGTTCATAAATATTCAACAAAATCTGCTTTTCTGCTTTATTTTGAATACGTTTACTCAAAACGTCAATTCATATTCGCATGGGAACTTATGTGCATTTCGTTCATTTGTCGTTGAAATGTCCATTGCTAGCAAATTTGGTTTTAACGGATTAACCATTAATCCGATTTCAGATCATAGTCTTGCAGATGATCATGACGTGTCTATTATTTGAGCCCCGGCATGTGATTTCCAAAATTGTGGCATTTTGACATGTGAAGACTCGGACGAGCCTCTGCAGTATCCTTTTTAGCTTAGAAATTCCAAATAGTGTTCAGTCTGTAGCTTAACAATCATAGAATACTCAAGCGACTAGCAAAGGCTCTGATCAGACTGCGCGTATGCGCAGGCTGATCTGAGGCTTTGCAGGTCGCACATACCACTTTGTTGGAAATCTCATGAGCTGGCTCATTTTGAAGGTTATTGTTTGCTATGCATTGCCTTTATTTAGTCGAATACCATTAATTAAAGGCCGATCCCTTGATGGACTTAGGAGGCGGGACAGAGGCCAAAATTAAACTTTTTCGAAATATGGAGCAAATATTTTACATGCAAACACACCATCGACTCGGGGCCGGGGTCAAAACGTCAAAACTTTTTTTTACTTATGGAAGTAGTAATGTTGCATATCAATTTAAAGGGAAAAGAGCGTAGAGCACCATGAAATAAAAAATTCTGTCCCTTACACATACCCTTGACCCATGGGGTAGGCCAGGAAAAGACGTATGGAGCAACATGGTAGCAAATATTTTGCCCACAGACACACCATAAAACCCTGGGGTAGAGTCAAAAGGTCAAAACATTTTTTTCTGAAAGTAGTAAGTACTGGTTAACCGCTTAGTCAAGCTTGCCCAGGAAAGAAGTGTGATTAGGTGTACCGACCGTCCCGCATAACCATAGCTTTTGTCTTGGATGTTGCACATCAAATCAAACAAACAAAAAATATCAAATCAAAGTGACTGGAACGTAGAACACTATGAAAGCAAATGTTATGTCCTTACACTCACCCTCGACCCTTGGGATGGGATCAAAAGATCAAATATGTTTTTCTTTTCTGAAAGTGGTCATGCTGCAGATCAAATAAAAGGAAAGAAGTGTAGACCAACCAGCAAGCTAAAACGTTGACGTTACACACACCACTGACGTCTGGGTTTGCGTTTAAAGGTCAGATATTGAAACTGTGCAGATAAGTATATATATATGACGTTACACACACCACTGACGTCTGGGTTTGCGTTTAAAGGTCAGATATTGACCTTTAAACGCATATAAGTATATATATATATATACGGAGGGATATAGTGAATTAACTGAGCCGATAGATGCTGTAAATATTTTGCCTCTAGCGAGATTCGAACCCACGACCTCGGCAACACCGCCTAGCACTACACCAGACACCGACGCTACCAACTGCGCCACTGAGACATCCCCAAAAATGATGTTCAGGAAGCGCTGATAATGACGACGACTGATGCAGTACACGTCGTATATTGGTTCTTTTCCAATGGACGGTATCTAAGGATACAAGTGAAATTAGATAAATATCAGAAGTGCGGAAATATAATTTCACAAACATCATTGCTTTCGAGCTACACAGGATCAGAAACTGATGCAGATTCAGACAGTAGATAAATACGGAGGGATATAATGAATCAACTGAGCCGATAGATGCTGTAAATATTTAGCCTCTAGCGAGATTCGAACCCACGACCTATATATATATATATGTATTATTTATATATATATATTATTAAACTAATCACTAAGGTGAAATTAGGGGATTGGAGAAATGGAATTTATGATTAGTGATTTACATGTTTCTCTAAAATAACCCAACCAAGGGGGTATAAATTCAACGAATTGATCTTGTTTTAATACTGGCTCCAGAATACTTTCTAACAAAGGAATTTAGATTAAAAGACTATCATGGCAGGCTTTAGACATAGAGGATCTTACATGAGTGCTCATGTTTTATTGAATTTATAAAACGAGTTGAGAAAAAGAGATGTTAGATTCTATTTATCGTATGACATAAACTTTTAAATCTCATTTCTGGCGTGAAAAACGTTATAATTTTGTCATTATGTGCGCAACTTTGTTATGGACGTCATAAAGTTTCCCGTAAATCTGTAAACCACTAGTGATTTATCGATTTTAATCGCATGGCGTTATTTTATAGAAGCGTATAGGTACCCCCCCCCCTAATATTTTAAATACGACATAATTTTTTGACGTCAAATCGTGAAAAGATCAGGTAATGACGACATAATGTTTGCCGTAATAAGTAGATAATTATGATGATAGCACGTTATAATTATTTCATTGGACATGTATAACGTTATAAAATTTCTTGTGATTATTTTTGACGAAAAAGTATACATGATTATCATATCCTAAATTTTACGACTTGTTGATAACGCCATGCTTTTTTGCATTAAATAAATCACATATTTTCATATATACGATTTTATTTCGTGAAATCTGATGAGAACTATTGGCGGGAAGGTCAAAGGTCAGAGAGGACGAATTTAAAATATAATGGCTTCTTCATAGCTCACCTGAGCCTTAAGTGCTCCAATTGAGCTAACTTGGATCAATGCCCGTCGTCTGTCGTCTATCATCAGTCGTGTGTCTGTCTTGTGTCCCCGAATGTTTGCTTTAATTCGGCAGATCTACATTAAGTCACTAGATGCCTCTTAAAAAATGATCCGTCCAAAACATGGCCGCCACGCGACCCCACCCTCCTCACAAAAAAACACAATACCAAAAAAAAAAAAAAAAAAATCACGAACTAAAAAGACAAAAAAAACAACAACAACAAAACAAAAAAAAAAAAACTTAAAACCTTTCGTCCGAAACCTCTCATCAGAATTCAAATTCATTCAACAGGAATGGTCACTCTGCGACATTCTACAAAAATAGTTTAATGAACTTTGAGGCATGGCTTGTTTCCTTAATGTGCTTATATGTAACCAATGACTAAAATTGAATACAAATTGGCATAGATGTTTCCTAGGATACTCTCAACAAAATAACTAAGATGGGCTTGATCCCTAAAACATGGTTGCCTGGGACCTGGCTTGCTGAGGCTTTAAAAATTATTTTGAGCAGAAATAGGCAATCGGAGACCTTCTACAAAAATTGCTTTAACTAATTTGATATGTTGAAAAGGTGCCATTGGGATTCCAATAGATAATCCGCTATATAAGACGCAATAATAATCAGGTGGGCGGTTCAGGGCCACTTGTTTCCCTTTTATGCCAAGCATTTCCCTGAAAATTCGGACAAAATGGTCGACAGGAAGTGCTTTTTCCATTGTGTGACGTCACATATTCTCGCAAATATTTATTATGACGACAAAAGTTTTCTCAATATGTAATATATTCTATTGTGTATCACTACAAGCTAGGACAGGTTGTTACGAAAACTTACGTGTGATTCGTGAAAAATGTGATGTGATACAATATCCAATATTGTGAGATCGAGATACATTACTTCCTGAACGAGATACAGCAAGTTGTCGAACATGAGAAATTATAAAATGATCATAATATTTTATCTAAATATAACGACTAAATTATGTCAATATATGATGATTTTATCCTGTTTCACATCATAAAATTGTGTCGTAATAAAAATATTAGGGGGGTACCTATACGCTTCTATATTATTTCACTCCTAGACGCGACGTCATATGACAAATTTTGTAACTACACAAATGCCCAATATATCACTTAGGGCTTTAAGATAGTTGATCACTTAAACAATTGACCCCGGCCACACCAGGGGATTAAGACAAGATTTCAACATTTAGACATTTTTCCAAACTGTTCTAGTCCCCTTGGTAGTACCCCAATCTGCGAAAAACACTGATAGGTGCAATACTGTTGGACTAAAAGCACAACTAAATTATACAAACATTACTAAAATCACTTCTTCCAAACAAGAAAGAAGCTTAAAACGCTAGCTCGTTCGATAGGACACTTATTTTTTCATATTAAATGATCATGATGGTTTATAAAGGTATAGGACAACATAGCTCCTCCCAAATTCCAGCTATGAGTTTTGATATAACAGCAGTCTCAATAAAACTTTACATGGAAACAGTTGACAAAATTAGCAGTTCACGATGTAGAGAGTTAACTTTTCTGTCTTCAGGGCAGTGCCATTTTTTTACTTTGGGGGCATAAAGATGGTGCTGCATACATAGTATCAAGTGTATCGGACAATATTATTTTATGTTTTCCCTCTATAAGCCTGTAAGACTAGCTACTAGTATGATAAATAATAGTCTTATATTTTCAGCATAAGTCCCTTTGAGATTGCAAGTCTATGTTTTACACACCTTGGCTAGGATTGATCAAGAATAGTTATCTTCAGAGAATTGTGAGCTTTGTGTATTAGCCTCACACAATGGCCCAGTCATATTTTTATAACAGCAACCACCAACAACAAGTTTATATTATGATACTGCAAGATTTAAGAGGGTCTGGATGGGGTATAATGACTAGCGAATAATGGCCCTTTTTTATAATGAATAGTGAATAATGAGCCAAAAAATAATGAATAGTGAATAATGAGTGCCTAAAAATAATGAATATTCCTATTGTTTTAATGAACAGAAGAAAAAAATAATGCATTTATATATAGTGAATAATCAGATTGTAAAGAAATATGAGTCTTATTTGAATGTATTACCCAAACTTTTGATGAGATGAATAATAGGCTATGTTTTTAATGAATAGTGAATACCAGACCCCCCATCCAGACCCGCATTAAAGAGAGAATCGGTAACACCGACTATGCTCCCCAAATAAATGCTTGTTTAAAAAATGCTGCAAGTTGATATCTCTAATAATGTAAATGTTATGCTCTGGACAAAAAAATAAGTATAACAAAGGGCAATAACTCCTATTTTTTTGCAAAGGAGAGTTATGGTTCTTGTACACTGCACCTCTCCTTATCAAGATAAATATATATATAATGAAGTTTCAAGTTGATACCTCTTATAGTTTTTGTGTTATGCTCTAGACAAAATACAAGTATGAAAAATAGCAAAGGGCAATAACTCCTTAATTATGTAAAGAAGAGTTATGAATTTTGTACATGACAATTCCTTTATAGAGATCTATATACGAATGAAATTTCAAGTTGATACCTCTGATAGTTTTTGTGTTATGCTCCGGACAAAATACAAGTATGAAAAATAACAAAGGTCAATAACTCCTAATTTATGAAGAAAAAATAGGTCAATAACTCCTAAATTATGCAAAAGAGAGTTATGGTTCTTATACACTGCACCCCTCGGTATCAAGATCTTTCTACCAAAAACGTTTCAAGTTGATGCCTCTTATACTTTTTGTGTTATGTTCCGGACAAAGTAAAAGTATGAAAATAACAAAGGTCAATAGCTCCTAAATTATGCAAAAGAGAGTTATGGTTCTTATAAACTGCACTTTCCCTCATCCAGTTCTATATACCAAAAAGGTTTCAAGACGATACCTCTTATAGTTATTATGTTATGCTCTGGCCAAAATTATGAAGGAGTCTGACAGGGACGGACTAAGTGGCATTTAAACTAGCCAAAAGCTCTAACCGGCCACCTGCATTTTATAAATTTTCTTCAGATTTTACATGACATGACTACTCTTTTTACATCTCGAAATAGCCAGACATGGCATGTACCCTAGACAGTAAAGATATTGACAAAATGTTCAACACTTCACACAGGATGCTCATTTGAATAGTCACAGAATTTAATAAAATCTTCCTTAAAATTTTGGTTTATCTCACAGATTTCAGTCCACAATTTATGGGCTGCTTAATCAATTATACAATAAAATGATAAACAAACTGTCATATTTGGTATAACTTTTTTGCTTTTGTGTCGTTGTAAGCTGGAAAATTGTTTCCGTGAAAAGTTGTTACGGACATTACTCACTCTGTCAAATTTACCATGGGTTTTTTTTCTAAAAAATCAATAAACATGTATTGTCCACAAATGTCCTTGTTTAAAATTGGGAAAAGTTTTTTGGGGCAGAGTCTCATATCTGTCAAAAAGTTTTGTCCGCAACATGTGCTTTCAAAATATGTCTGGTAATTGATATTGGAATGTATACAAGATTAATGGGTATTCGTTTATACCATGTGTGCCTGTTTGCAATATGTCATCATTTTATGCACACAGAAGATGGAAACCACAAATATGGGTTTGGATTTGCTATCAGTCAAATGTTTTTGGCATATTAACGTCCATCACAGTTCCTAGAATGTATTTGAGAATGCTTTCTTTAGAAAACAGTAGAATTCTACATTATACTTTCTTTATCAGCGTATCACTGCCTTTGAAGGTCAATAATCCCTGATTTTATGCATTAAATGAACGGACGCGACTATTTGATATTGTTATTTACGATACGTGTAACCTCCATTCTTGTGTCTATTTACACAAGACATAACATACACATTGGCCCTGTGTATTTACAAACCTAATTACATGCTTTTGTATTGCACTCTTGTGAGAGTGGTTGATGCATGATATTTACAGTTATGAATAAATATTCAGTTTTTGTCATTGTTACGTATTAGTCAGAGAGCCAGCAATACGTTTAATCAAGTGGTTGAGGCCAAAAGGTTTGAAGGTGCATTCTTATGTAGAAAAGTATGCTAAATTCAAAAATCAAACTCTTAAAAAAATCGGCTGGTACACAAAAATGCTATGCGCAGGGGAATACCCCGGGGGTAGGCAATTTCTCAAATTAGCACTGAAATGGGGTACCCTATACCACAGAATCTAATTTGACCTACCTTGCGCCCCATGACAATTTTTCATCGGTGCCAAAAGATTTTCCTGGATCCCCCTGAATGAGAAAAAAAAATGTTCCTAAACATACCCATTTGTGCTATGTGAAAAAGCATGGTAACCATGGCAACCCTGTTGTGCAATTCTTACAGGTAGGAGTGTACATCTAATTAAATCATATCTTAGCTTATACTTATCATAGACTACTAATCCTGGTACCAAATTGAAGGTTAGACGTATGCCTTTTATCCCATGACCTCAGATGCAAATTACCTAATTTGCATATTCATGAATATTAATGAAAACCTTTAAAAATAAGGGGGAAATTATAAATAAAACACCATAAACAACTGATTTCAGACCCAAGCTATCATCAAACCACCACTGTTGCATGTTTTTCATATCATCAGTGATACAATTCGACAAATACTGTCATCTTATGTTCTAATAATATGGAAAGTATCTCATTTGCATATTCATGAAAATTAATGATATCTTTAAAAATGAGGACAAAGCCATTGCATAAACTAGAATCCCAAGGGTTAATTAGACCTACATTGAATTCCTTGGAGCATTGCTTATTGATTTCAAATGGTTCAATGGGGCAACTTAAAGTAAAAACTCTATATTCCTCAATAAAACACCAATTTGGTTTTTTAAACGGCATGGTTTCCATGGCAACCCATTATGCGATTTTAAAGACTGGGAGTGTAGCTTCAAAGATATTCATATCTCAGCAGCATCTCATCCTAGAACACTAAATCTAGTTTCAAGTTATTTTGCAGACAAAGCACGTTTACAGGACTGTCAGATATGCAAATTATCTCGTTTGAATATTCATGAATGTTAATGAAAACATTAGAAATAAATGAAAAATCACAGAAAAATCTAGGGGTAGTACTTACTAAATTAATCATATCTCACTTGATAATTGCCCTAGGGTACCAAACTTGATATCAAAGTAATGCTAAGACATAGTACTAATACCTTATGGGTGGTTACAAAAGAAGTCTAATTTGAATATTCATGAACTCTAATGAAACATAAGATATAAATGAAAAAATCGCGGAAAAGCGAGGGGTAATACACACAAAATTACTCATAACTCACTTGATAATTGCCCTAGAGTTCCAAATTTAATATCAAAATAATGCTAAGACGTAGTAATTTTACCTTATGGGTTATTATTAAAGAAATCTAATTCGAATATTCATAAATTATAATGAAAGCTTTAGAAAAGAATGAAAAATTATGACATTCTGAAAGGCACATACATACAAAAGTACTAATTTCTCCTCTGCTGATTGCTTTAGAGTAGCACACTTGGTCTCAAATAAAAAACTATTTTCTTGGCTTTAATTCTATGCCAAGTTTAGAAGCCTAAGACTAATACCAACTGAGATATGGGTACTTTTGTAAGTATGCCCCCATGATTTTTCTGTGATTTTTTCATTCTTTTCAAATGATTTCATTAAAATTTATGGATATGCAAATTAGATTCTTTTCATATCTGCCCATAAGGTAAAGGCACTTTGTCATAGCATTAGTCTGATATCAAGCTTAGTACTCTAGGGCAATTATAAAATGAGATATGAATAACCTTGAAAGTATATTGGCTTGATTTTTCCGCAATTTTTCTCTAATTTATAATGATTTTGTAAAGATTAATTAGTATTTATATAAATTTGTTTTCATATGTGAACATAAGATAAGAGTGCTATGTCTTTGCATTGCTTTGGTAATAAGTTTTGTACTCTAGGGTATTTATTAAGTGAAATATGAGCAAAATTGTAAGTATGCAAATTTTAATTTACGATTTTTCATTCTTTTCTAATGTTTTCATTCAAATTCATGATTATACAAATTAGATTTTTTTGCTATCTGCCTGTAAGGTACACTCACTATATTTTAGCATCACTTTGATACCATGTTTGGTACTCTAGGGCAATTATTAAGTGAAATACCAGTAATTTTGTTTGTATTGCCCCTTGATTTTTCTGCACTTTTTTTTTTATTCATTTCTATTGTTTTCATGAACACTCATGAAAATTCAAAATAATAATTTGCATATCCAACCATCATATAAAAGTGCTTTATCTGCAGATTAATTTGATACCAGATTTACTGTTTTAGGATGTGTTGCTGTTGAGCTATGAATATTTTTGTAGGTACGCTCCCAGAATTTTATAATCCCATAATGGGTTGCCATGGAAACAATGCAAATTCACATTAGCAAATTGATTTACTATTGAGGAACACAATGTTTGCCTTTAAATGAACTTATTGAACCATTTGACATGAATAAGAAATGCTCATAGAAGTTCAATGTAGATCTAGGTCTAAATACCCCTTAGCGTTCCAATTTATGCAATGGTTTTGCCTTCATTTCTTAAGTTTTCATTAATATTCATGAATATGCAAATGTGATACTTTCCATATAGGACCATAAGATGACAGTTTTTGTCGAATTGTATCACTGATTATATAAAACATGCAACAGTGGTGGTTTGATGATGGTTTGGGGCTGAACCCAGTTATTTATGGAGTTTTTTTTTACGATTTACCCTTATTTTGAAGGTTTTCATTAATATTCATGAATATGCAAATTAGGTAATTTGCATCTCAGGTCATAGGATAAAAGGCATTACCTAACCTTTATTTGGTACCAAGATTAGTAGTATATGATAAGTATCAGCTAAGATATGATTTAATTTGTATGTACACCCCTACATGTAAGAATTGCATTAAGGGTTGCCATGGTAACCATGCAATTTTGCAAGGCCTAAATGTGTTTATTTTTCAGAAACATTGGCACCAAAGAAAAATTGTCATGGGGGTGCAAGGTAGGTCAAATTAGATTCTGTGGTATAGGGTACCCTATTTCAGTGCTAATTTGAGAAATTGCTTACCCCCTGGGTATTCCGCTGCGCATAGCATTTTTGTGTACCAGCCGATTTTTTAAGAGTTTGATTTTTGAATTCAGCATACTTTTCTACATAAGAACACACCTTCAAACCTTTTGGCCTCAGCCACTTGATTAAACGTATTGCTGGCTCTCAGACTATATGTTATCATTGACAGGGAAATGGATGTTATATTGACTAAGTTTTAATGAATTGGTGCTACATGTTGACAAGTTAACAGAGCAGTTTTGTACTTCAACTTTTAACCTAACTAAAGCTCTATAATTATTTGAAATCGAGAAATAATTATAAAAAAAATCGCAGTTAAAATTGTTCAAAAAGTTATAAGTACTTGTATACTGCCCAGTAAATTAGAGCTGTCATTGATTGGTCATCTAGCATATTGAAATATCGGTAGGAAATATTGCGATATAATATCGATAAATTGATAATGTTTTAAAAAAAATGTATAAAATGCAACCTTTATACATCCTTTTTTTGCTGTATGCTCTTTTTGCACATAAGTGATTAAAACTATCAAACCTCCATCCCTTTCTTATCTTTTTAGGCCAGCAGATAGTGTGATCTGGTTGACTCGTTGCTTTGCGTACATGGTAAACATGTGAGGGCAAGTAGGGACAGTCAGTTATCCTAACCATACTTTTCCTTGAACAGGCTTAACTTAAGCAGTACTCATTTACATCTTTTTACCAGTATCTGACACATTTACATACATTGTATTAGCGGTTGGTAGAGAATGGCCAAAGAAAATATTATTTCATGAGAAATCTCAATTGAAAGAATTATTGCTGAATAATTTTAACATGGGAATCAAACTTGAAAATTCCTGAATGATAGGCTGGAGCCGTTGGATGATCTACTAACCACACTCGTTCCAGACCGACTTATAAATGGCAAATTTTATTGCCTCAAAATGCTAAATGCTTTTTTAAAGTGTGTTATCAAACTGGCTACCTAGGCAACAGAGGTCACATCAAGTTCCCAGCTCAGTCAATTGCAATACTTTGGCTCAAAATCACCAATCAAATTGCATAGCTGATATGCACTAGTCATTTATTGGTTCTTTGGCATCATACACTTGTGGGTGAGTCCATGCACTTTTATCTGCTACAGTAAATGTATAACACATCAGCACTTTAAACTGCAGAATGTATTCAGAATAGTGTAGCAAGGTGCATTTAGAGTAACACTATATTCTCTGTGAATTTGATATCATAAAGGATAGATACAACAAATAGTTATCTAGACTTATATCAGGCGTAGATGTTGATATCACTCCTATGATTCCATACAAACCACTACCATTCCACATCTTATCTTTTGCTAAACTATTCCAGTCCATAATATTATTTATGCTCTCAGAAAGTATTTGAGAGGAATATGGTTATTTAGTGAGGAGGCTGGGGTGATCAGTGTTTGCACTATTAGAATTTTATTGGTGTGTGCATATTTCCTTTTTGTTTTGCTTCCAAAGGATCACCTGCTCAGAACCTAGAACACACAAGCTGTTAACTAAAACAAAAAAAGTTTGAAAATGCATGAACAAATGAAAACGAGTGGTCTCGGAAAATGCAAAAACAAAACACTAAAATGTTTTCTATTCTAGTTACGTTTATACGCTATACTATACGATGGTTCTAAGCTTTTTGAAAAGCTAACGTTGGTTTTTTCTAGGCTGCTGCAAGAATGAGGACCCCAATGAGGTTTACTGATTTTCGAATTTCAGTCCTGATTTTTGCCTATTTTGAATGCCAAGTTTACAGATTTGGCGCATATTCACGTGAACCGATTCTTGCTCTTTAGAGGTTCTGTTTACTGATATTTAGCTAAAAAATAGCAATATCTGAGGTATCCCGTTTAGACCCTCTCATATTGTCTTTCAAATTAATGTATTGGTTTCTATTTAAAGCCTTAGTGGGTCTTAAAATATCTAGTTTTAAAGCACTAGAATGTTTTATGTATTGTTTTCATTTTTGTGCCAGAAAACACACCAAACGTACAAACTATCACTATTTGTAATGTCCTGCAGCAGGATAAGGGTTGTTTGCAGTAAGGTTATCACTGTTAACAGGGGTAAGCTTATGGTATGTAGAAATTAGAATGATTTTTTGAGAAAAATCATTTCCAAAATTGCTATCTCTGCTAAATATCAGTTCTACTAGAGAAAACAAGAAATATCTTTAAAAACGGTAACTGGCAGAGATTAAATGATTGGATGCTTTTTCAAACGCTTGATATTATTTTAATGTAAATGTTCTAGTCAAGCGGCATAATGAGATAAAATTGACCAAATATACCAAGCTGAGTTTTTGTTATAGTATAACATCCTGACACAAAGCGTTACACTCCTTATTGATTTTTTGAAATGCCGTTTCAAAGCATTTTTTCCAAACTAGCAATATTTTACTTTTAGCACAGTTCTCATGATGCATTTTTTTTTTAAATTTTGAGTAGCAGCTAGCTTTACTGTTGGGATATATCATTTAGAAACTTAATATAAAGTGAGGGATATTTTCTATTGGTGGAAAAAAACCCTCTGAAAATGACCAGTTCACCGATCATTTTCAGAGCTTTTTTTCATTTTCAGAGCTTTTTCCCCTCAATATCTCCAGAACAAACAGTTAAACTAGTAAAGGAAACCAACAGTCTGTATTAAATCTTTAAATCATGCATAGGACATCACTTTTTGTGTCACTCTCGCAAATACACAGACAGAACCTCAAAAGTATATTATTTTTTCCACAAAACAAATAATATTTAGAGTCTGCGGATAAAATTTATAAAATAATTTTAGAAATTATTTTTTTCTACTTTCCGTAAAACTACAGTTGGAGGGTTTGTAAATCAACTAAAACAAACAAGCATTATTTATTTTGAAACGTCTAGCTTCTGCCTATCAACTGATATACATTTTACATTATTAGTGCTTAGTTCAGTCAACATATCTTACTTTGAACAGGGCATATGTAAGGCCACTGGTCGAAATCCATGTAATTTTTACCACGCAGTCAGCAAGAAATTTGACACTGTTAAGTTCCATTCGCTATTGTGATATGAGCATTTGTCAAGCCTATTTTTCTTTTGCGCCGTTAAAATTAATTATTTAAATGCTAATGGTAGAGAATTGCAGCAAAACTTTTAGTGCCATATTTTTTCCAACATCATTCTTCAAATGTTTATTTTATTTATCTGATATTTGCCTTTTATATGTTTACGTATAAGGCCTTTAGTCTATAGAGCGTAACACCCCCCCCCCTAATTTCTCAACAAAACATATGCTGTGGGCACTCAAAATAACAGTCTCAATAAGACTGCTCTTTTGAGCACCAAAACGTATGTTAAACTGGTGGATCAGAAAATGTTCACAACATTAGGCTCAAGTTAGGTCAGTTACAAGCGAAAGTATGTGCAGGAAGTACTGGTTAACTGCTTGGTCAAGCTTGGCCAGAAAAAGTGTGGTTAGATAAACTGACCGTCCAACCATGACTCAGCCAAAACGAGTTAAGTTCACCATTTCGGTCATTTTTGTGTCCCATCCACATCTTATTACATAAACTATTTATTTTTACCTGCTTTAGAGTTTTTTGTTTAGTTTAGGGATATAGCATAATAGTCAAGTAAGAGAAAAGCATCGGAAGTGGTCAATTAACTTTTTTTGCGACGTTTATCAACTGCAGGTACCCCAAAAAACTCAAAAAACTGCTGTCCCATCGACATAGTATGTAATTTTAAGAATGAATTATCCCAAACTGGCTATTTTTAGAAGCGGTTTTTAATAATATTTTATTGACAGACATACATAACTTTCATTTAATGTATCTTATTTGATTTAACAGTGAAATTTTTTTTTGATCCTGATGATTACATGTCCCATATTTGCATGTGAATTACGTTACCACTTTTACCATCTCACAAATTACAAACCATGTATGTTTAGCTCACATGAAACATCTCTTTGACACAAGGATTAATATGGTTATGGAAAATAAAAACCATTTCTGAGAAACGTTTGTTTATTTCGCGCTAATCAAGTGACAACTAAGGTTGTTCAAAAAATCTGCTGTTTTGTGAATTACGTTATCCTATGTGTATCAATTGGTTAAAAAGAGATATAAATGGTATGAGTAAAGACAATGAAAGAGCTATATCCTTACTATGGAACAAACTGTAAAAGATCTTTTCAAGAAGTTGCTTACACTAAAAAAATAAGTGGAAACACTGATTTGTGAATTACGTTACTGTGAATTACGTTATGGCATTTTATCCTACACCTAAAAGTATTGCCTGAAGATAATACTACCGGATATTCTAGTACATATATTTGTTCAAACTGACACCGTGCATTTTGTAAACACAAAAAGGGCATCAAATTGCGTTGCTAGTTGGAAGTTTTCTCTGAATTTAGGTATGTGATTATATTTACATGTTTCAGATGTCCTTATCTTCCAAAAAATGATGATAATATGTTTCACTTTTGACAAAGTTGCTCTTAATATGTCATAAAAACATACAGCTAACAGTCAGTTATGAATTTGAATCATTTTTCAGAAGATCCCAGGTAAACGTGTTAACGTAATTCACATTAAAAGGTAACGTAATTCACAATATGCATTTTCGCTTCAGAACAATGCTAAAGTCTAGGGCTGCGATTCAGAAGGCGTATAGGGAGAGAAAGAAAACTACAGAAGGCGAGAATTATCTGAAAAAAGAGACAAAAAGGGTTAAAACCTACTACAGGCCTACGACAGATATAGCAACTCACAAACTCAACAAGAGAAGGGAGAAAATTTAAAAAAAATGCATGTGAAAGAAAAAAGACTGATGAAACAAGCCATCGCACCACAAATTGTACAGCAAAGTCAATCACTTGGGCACAGACAAGAGTTAGACGAAGAAACTGACAGAAACTCTGGCCCATGTGACTCTACATTAACTGGTGACATCATAATTCCAGTTGCTAGTACAAGTTCAGCGAGTTCAAATGTTGATAAAATACAAGTTAAGATGGACTTCAGGAAGAAAAGTTCAAGAGGAAAAGAGATAACAAAAACCAAGTTGAAGCTGCGAACATTAAATCAGAAAGTAAAGGCTCATTCTCTAAGAAATGAGACACTGAGAAAGCGTGTATACCGAGGTACTGGGTCAGAGAAGAGTACACCCAATGACAGAAAGACTCATGAACAAAGTAAAATCACCCCTTCTAAAAGCAAGAAAAGAAAGTTAAGTGATTAATACCCCATGAGTGAGCTGACACCCAAAAGTAAATGGAAAGTTGAATTAAGAAAAGAAGGTGTTTACCCCTCTAAGCATCCGAACCTTGTTAAAACATTAGCTTTTCATATTAGCTAAGTTAAGACATCAGTGAGAGTATTGATTCTAAGAGAGGAAGACCTGAACAGAGAGAAGTTGTAGGCGCTGTTTATGGAAAAGCTATCAGGAAGAATAGACTGAAGTCGAAAGAAGCCCAAAAGTTTAAGATCAATAGTCAACAAATCAAAATTGGTAAAATTAGAGTAAAGAAGATGCAAAACACTCTTGAACAGAAACGCATTTCGCAGACTGTTGTTAGGATTTTGGAAAGGGAGGACAATAGTGCATGTTTGCCTGGAAAAGGAGATGCAATTAAGTCTGGGAAGGAGAAAAAACAGACAAGAATATTAAGTGACTATTTGTATAAACTACATTTAACGTTCAAATCCGAGTACCCTGGCATACAAATAAGTTTGACAACTTTCTCAAGCTATAGACCAAGCTATATGAAACCTGTTCACTTCAGTTCTCGTTGAACATGTCTTTGTCAAAAACATTAAAACATGGCACTGAAGGTGAAAGCGTTGAAAATCGTAGAAGCAACAACTACAAATAAGACTGAACACTGATGATGAAATCATAAGAAAGATCAATGAGTGCAACACAGAAAATATTAGATATTCTGAATGGAAAAGGAAGGAAGTAGAATACAAAGGAAGGGTGTCGAAATGAATGCAGATTGAAAGCGTTGAAAAGTCAAAAACCGAGTTTGTAGAAATGTTTAGACAAGATTTAATCAATTTCTGAAAACATACCGAAAGGTTAAATGCCAATATGAACAAATCAAGCTTCTAAAATAATCCCTTCCAGAAAATCATGTAATGTGCCGAATGGATTTTGCGGAAAACTATTTGGTCAGTCATGCCAATGAAGTTCAATCTGCATATTTTGATAAAGGATATGTTACATTTCACACAGTTGTGTCATACTATAAAGATGCTGATCATAACTTACAACTTACGTCCAGTGTATACATCTCCGACACGCCATCAGATACATCTGGAACTGTGTATGCACTTATGAAACTTACTACTGATCAAATGAAAACAGATCACCCTGGGTTAGAATGCATACATTATGTAACAGACTCGCCTACTTCCCAGTATAGAAACCAGTACACAATGTACACAACAGCCTATCATGTAACTTTATTTGGGGTCAAAGAATCATGGCAATTCTTTGAAGTGGGGCATGGTAAAAGTCCGTGCGATGTGGTTGGCGGCACAGCCAAAAGTCTTGCTGATTCAGCTGTTAAACGTCAAACAGTAATCATACAGAATGCTGAAGATTTTTATGAATGGAGAAAATAATAAGAGCCAAATAAAATATAACTTTGTGCCGAAATCTGCATGCGAAGAAGCTCAAAATGAAATGCTTAAGATGAAAACATAACCTATTTAAGGAACTATCGATATCCATTGCGTTGTGACATTAAGCCTTGGTAAAATTGCCGTCAGAAACACATCATGCTTCTGTCCAAATTGTTTTGACAATGGAGAATTTCATCTAAGCTGTGATGAGTGGCGGGTAATTAATCTTCCTCCAACGCCTACCAATGATTCTTTGGTTGAAACTAATGAGCGAGCACCACAGTTGATGAAAATCAACAAGTGACTCAAGATACAGAGAATCTGAATGTGGATGTGCAAATAATTGAGGAATCTGTCCCTGTGAATATGTCTGCTGATAGGCCAGAAACTGATCCTTACCATGTTGGTTCTTATATAGCTGCTGAGTATAATAGAAAATGGTTCATAGGGAAAATTCTTGAGTTCGATTCTGATGACATGGAATATAGCATATCTTTCATGGAGGCTGGTAGCAGCAGAATTGGCCATACATTCAAATGGCCTAGACAAGACGATGTTATATGGGTACCAAATGCATCTGTTCTGTGCAGCGTAATCGATCCCATATCATATAGGAAAAGAAAGAAGTTCAAATTATCAGATGAAGAAATCGAAAGGGTTGTGCATTGTTTGAAAAATAATTTTGAACTTGGGTATAAGTAAAGCAGAGCTGTAAATATGTTTTGAATTACGTTAAGTTATAATGTAAATTACGTTACTGTTTTAATTTCAATTTGAAATGACCTAAATCGGCTTGTAATTCATTAAGAACTCAGCAACATATTGTTTAAGAATTGGAGCATAAGAAATGTTTAATATGGCGTTCTTTTCTCATTGAAACATAAGCAGTTACCGTTTTAATGGCGCTGGTATAAAGATATTTGCTAAAATGATTCTATAAGTCTGTCTAATCAACGTTTCAAAGTTATAAATCTCCCTTTGATCATTCATCATAAAGCACATATTTCAGTTAGTGTTTCATTATAACCACAGTTTGTGTTGTTCTTACAAATATTTGTAGTCACTTAATTTGTTTAATGCACAGAACGTCTGTGATTCTTTAAATTGTGAATTACGTTACTACAGGTTAAATGGGCTGTTTATTGAAAATAGTAAGAATCAATGCTATTTTCCTTCATTTCCTATATGTATGTTACTGCAATAACGTTCAATAACATTTTAGTTAACTCAAAGTGCCAAATCAATGCCTAAGTACGCTTCCAAGAGGATGCTTTCCCAAATTTTGATGGCTTTCTTCACAAAATCTTATTTTTGGGCGGCAAATAAAACTGTCTGAAAAATGTTTACATATTTTTTTTTTGATTTGTTGTAACTGCTAATGCACAAGAAGTGCGCATATGGCATTGGAGACACCTGAAAAGATCATGAGTTTTGCATTTATGTCCAGATTGAAATATTTTAAAAATATTGTGCATTACGTTACCATATAGAACATACACAAACAACCACCTTAACAATTTTTATGAGATATTATGAACATTATGACTCATACTGCTTTACTATGCATCACTATGGTGTACACGAATATTGTTTGTGGAGTACTGTTGCAAGGATTATGGCGTACGTGCACAAAAATATGCTCAGGACAATTCATCAACCATTTTAATTTTCAAAGTTTTAACTGTAACCGTAAATATGTCACGTTTTTATTTTTGTTTGTTTTCGAAAGTATTCTGAAACGAGTTTATTTTGTTGTTAGAAGTTCATTAAAAGGTTAAAACATAAAGAAGATTGCATTTTCATGTATCACCAATATTCATGATATTATCTTCAACATGCCATGTTCAGAAACGTAAATCCCATAGAAAAATGGCACCTTTGGTTGAGATAGAAAGAAAATAAGAAGATACATAGACTAATATTTTTAAACTGCACTATGTTGTGTCCTTGAACATGACATATTTGTCCTTGCTTAGTACTATTTCAATGCAGGATGACTCCTCCCAGGATATTTAACCTGAAAAACTGTTAACTACGATGTAGAGAATCAAATCAAATCAGCAAAAATCATCTAGTTCATTTAAAATGTCCCTGTAGCATCAATAAACAGTATATGTAGTAAACAACAATAGCAGTAACAGTCTGATCTCCGTTCACACAGTTTATATACAGTCAGGACACTTACTTAAACAAATGTTTGCTATAATCTCTTGTTTAAGATAAGGATCTCTTCTGGTCACGTTAACTAATTTTACTTTGTTTTATAAAAGTACAGCAGCCAATCTTCTCGCGATCCATTTAGAAATGTGTATCAGTATTATTTCTGACCAGTTGTGCAATTTTATTAACATTTAATGCCAGATTGTGACCGCAGAAGCCCTAAAATACCACAAAAAAGATAAAATTGATCAACTTCCACGGTCACTTATTATGTCTTTCCTTTTTCTTTCCTGAAAGTTCAATAGTTCAACTCCATAATCAATATGTAATAGTATGCTGCGTGCATTTAATTGCCTATGTGCTCAGTACCTTAACGTTTTGACCCATTCCTTACAAAATCACTAAACAGAGTGATTTTCATTATAATACAATCACCTGTTAAATTGACATAATCACCTGTTACAGTGATTCACAACTAAAGTTACTTGAATCAGTGATCACCAAACCTGCTATCCAAATCATTTAGACTAGTGATTCTTTTTCAGTTTTCATTATTTTCAAGAAAGACAAATCTTACAAAAGACAAATCTTAAGAATAAAGAAAAAATGTCTGATACTAGAAAAACCCATCTGAAAGGACCATAAAATATTTTATTTTTCTACTGCTACTGGTGTCCCATATACTGAGGGAGAAAGCAGGAGGCTTGAGTGTCTAACACACAAACTTCAAACCTCTGTTTAGGGGATCGCGGCACATTAATGTCCAAGTTAGCCTTCCTCCTCCTTTGATGGCAAA
This sequence comes from Loripinus fragilis, assembly GCA_964019695.1. Lineage (NCBI taxonomy): Eukaryota > Metazoa > Mollusca > Bivalvia > Lucinida > Lucinidae > Loripinus > Loripinus fragilis. Next base: position 124,757,378 of record OZ026515.1, read on the forward strand.
CAAAGGATGGCCTCATGATTTGTTTGCTTATAGGTCTCAAAATTGCTATTATTTTCCCTTTTAGTCTCAAGCTGCACCATCTGATATAGTCGGAGCCTCTAAAATTACATAAGCTCAAAATAATGAAAAATCTTCTGTTGTGACGCCAGGGAAGACCAGAAAAAATAAGGACAGAGATGCAGGTGATAAGTCAGGCAGATCTGTCTCAGGTAAAACGATAATATAAGCTCACTTGAGCTTACCATGCCCATTCTCAAATTTTGGAGGTTTCTATTTTAAGGTTAACTGAGATGAGCTATTGCAATTGGTCTTTGTCCAGCATGTGTCATTGTACATAAAAAGACATACCTTAAACCATTGGTTTCAATTCATGTTACTGTCAGACAAATGTTTCCCACACATAATTAGATTGGGAAGTCAGCGGTTTGAGACTCACAGGAGAAACTGTGTTTTCTCGCTCAAGACAAGCTGTTCCATAGGCAAAACGCCGTGCGGAATTTCCTTATCCCATCCACGTGACCTTCTTATCCCATCCACATGACCTGCTTATCCCATCCACGTGACCTCAAATTATAACAATATAGGCTCTTTTCAGAGCAATCCACGCCTAAATATTATGTAGAAATGTCAAAACGGCAATATTTAGTGCGTCCGCCATTTTCGCATTGTTGAATGACGTCAAAAACATTTCTGACGTCACTAAAATGCAACAACAATGTGACGCACGCTATTGACACAGTTTGGCGCCACGACGTCTTTGTCAATAGATACTGATACCAACGTTAGTTTCAAACCACAATAAAAACAAAACCGACGCTTGAAATGCTATTTCGCTTCCGTTTTTAGGTGCTAAACTATGTTTACACCCATTTCTGCATCTGGAAAATTCGTTGGTGAACTTATTTTTAAGATTGGAACAAACGCAAAAAATCTAAAAAAAATATGCGGAACTGACAGAATTCATATAAAGCCTTAAAAAGTCACAAACTGGGCGAGAAAAAGTATCCATCATGATGTATTGTTATGGGACAAAGAAATCCCACCCTCGGACCTGAATAATTTCGTCAGTAACTCGGCAGAGCCTCGTTTCTGACAAATTATTCTGGTCCTCGGATGGGATTTCCTTGTCCCACAACAATACATATGAAGGATACTCTAAGTACCACTGAGCAAGACCATTTATCCCCAGCAAGCACTGGGTCGTCCTGGGAAATTATCACGACAGGACTGAAATGTTCATTTGATTGGATCATGAAAATAAACTACACAGACATTTTTATTCTGATGGCTTTTCACATGTATAAAACTATGGACTTCCCACTTTATATTTTAATGGTGACATGATTAAAAAATTCTGTTTCACCTTACCCAACCCTGGCTGAAAATTTTGGTGGGTAGGTGGGTGCCTTTTTTTTTATCATTTCATAATTTTAATTATAAGAATAAATTCATCACATTCAAGGAGTCATTTGATATATTGTAGCACACATGTTCACTTGTTCACATGAGACATGAGCTAATCTTCTGTCTAAACAAAACTTATGTCTCAAAAGAAATATATTTACTTGAAAAAAAACAACAGCTAAATATGGTAATAAAATAATAGGGTAGGGGGCATTTTGGTGGGTAGGTAGGGTCAGGTGATTCATACCTATTTGTAATTTAGGCCTGTACCACAGGAAGAAATTTCTAACTTATGTTGCATTTCTGCCATGATCTTTGCAAACAGAGCAGATGAAATGATGCATCATGCACTGTTTCATCTGGGTCAGTACTACCAATTTACCTGCTTGTCGTATGCAGAATGAAAAGTTTCAAAGTTTCCCTTCTCTGATCACTCATTTGAAATTTGTCCAGTAAAAATCACTAATTTCCCTTCCTATATCAGTATATAAGAGACTTTACTATTTTTTCACAGTTTTCGAACAATTTGATCATGTAGGATTAATCTATTATGCCTGTCATGCATACAAAATGTATTTATTTTTTTATAGTAAAATTTTAATGGGCCATGTAAAAACTAAGAACTTATGCCTCGGTTACATTTGCTACGGGCGTCGTACGATTTATTTGTCTGCGATTTTCCCTACGATTTTTTCGGTATCGTAGGAAGGTATAAGCTACGACGTATGTGTTTACATTGCTTACGATTACCTTACGATTTCTTTCAGCGGCAAACTAGGACAAAACCTTATAGAGACCTTGCGGACATTGTACGACAACCGCAAGGTTATTGTACAATCATCGTGTTATCTTCACGGCCTCCCTACATAAAATGACGCCCGTACGATGACCTTGCGGAGGTCGCAAGGAGTCGGTACGCTGACTGTGCAAATGTCGTGTTATCATGTGCATGGATTTAAACGGCCATCCATGTTCATTTTTGGATTCCATTTGAACTGTGTTTCAAAGTCATTTGATAACAAATCGCGCTAAGAGGCTAGTGTTTTTAGTTGAACATGGTCCCAAGGTATGGAACAGCGTGATACGTTTGTGTATATTTCAATGTCAATTTTTAAGTTCTGCAGTTTTCATAAAGTTTAAATCACAGAATATTACAACAACCCCTTTTTTATAGTACACTTTCATAATTTGAAAAGTACACACACCCACTTTAATTGAAAATATAAAGATGCTTTAATTGTATGGTCTCGTGCATTCAGCGTAGACTAAAACGCTTATTATGGTTTTATTCATTTTTATCATCCAAAGGCACTCTACCGCCAGCAACACATACAATCTTTGTCATAAGCAAAAATGAAGTCGTTGTATGCGAATAACAAAGGTACTGACCAGAATGCGCTTTCTTCCACCGGGCCTGTTCAGCACATTTGCCATTTGCTTTCAGTAAAATACATTTTGTAGAAGATTCATACATTCAAATTTCAATGTTCGAACTAGTCACATGTTCTCACTACGAGACCCATATATTTTATTCATTGTAGTAATACTCAAATTCAAAGAGTTATAGATCACAAAAAATATCTGGACTTTTTATTAATCTTATCTCATTTATTAAACCCGTTATCCAACCAGCATTTTATATACTGAAAATGGATATATGCATTTCACGTTAGGCGCATATTTTCAATTGCACTTCAGACAATTTTATCATGGAAGCATACTCTATGGGCCCTAATTAGACTGCTTCCATCAGCAAACTGAACTTGATCCATATTGAGTCACACTGAGTGGTGGTATTAGAGACATCACCTGAAGACAAATATTCGAACGAAACAAAAAATAATGATAACCAATGTATACCCGTCTGGAAATTGTTGACACGTCGCAAGGCGACCGTACGATCATTGTGCCATCGCCTTGGGGTTACCGCAGGATGACCGTCCGATGTCCGTAAGATTTTATGGGCCCTGCAAGGGCATCGTGCGGCGACCTTGCGGGCTCCTTACGACTATCGCAAGAGTCAACGATCATTTTTGGGCCAAAATGACAATCTAAAACCCTGCGTTGTCCTCACGCTCACCGTGTGATGCCCGTACGAGGATCGTACGATGTCACTGCGATGTGTCTGCGGGCTACTGGCTTACGATTTTTTCAAATTTGTCATTGTGTGGAGTTAAACAAAATCGTAAAAGCCACGATGTCCGTAAATCCGTACGATGATCGCAAGGTCTCCCTGCGGAGGCCGCACGGAAACGGTGATTTGGACATCGTACGGGCATCGTATACTCGTCGTAAGGCAAATGTAACCGAGGCATTAAGAAGATATGATGGATCATAAATACCTTTCCAGTATCATTTTACATGCATGTTTACAAAATCAAGTCTTTAGGCGGTATGGTTCAGAATACACGAGCACATTCATTTGAAGTTAATGGGATTGTCCATTCTTGCATAGGAATTCGTTACGCGAAGCTGTTTGAAGCCACTAAAATGCATGTTCAAATCTTTAGATTCACATGCTGTTTGAACATGGTATTAAACTTGACAAATCCTAAGCTGGGCTTTGATTTATTTGTGTGCCGTTACATGGTAGCAGCCTTGACTGATCATTTTGCCAATGCTTTTGTGCGCAAAAACGTTAAGTATGTCTATAATGTTGTTGGGACATAATGCGTCATTAATGAAATTTGAAAATTCACTGTAAGAAAAATGTGGTTAAGGCTGAATTCAAGTAAAATATGCAAAGGATAAAAATAGCACATTTTGCTTTCTTTTCATCAACACTTGCCAGGTCTCTTGGATGATGTTTGAACCCTCGCTTGGCCTTATACAAATTCCATGAGACCCAGCAAAGGTTAATGCATGAAAGAACATGTTTAATTCTTATATTTTAGGTAACAATTTTAGGATTCATTTTTTCATAATCAATCCTAGGAACATTTATAATTATTGGTTTGGTTTGTTACTTTAGGCCCCAGTGAACAGCCTGGTCATGTCAGGACATTCAGTTCATGTACCCACACATTTCTTCCAGGGCAAGCTGGACCAAGGAGTAACAAGTAGTATTTTGTGTTTATATTTTCGCTTGTAACTGACAACAGCACATATTGAATCAGAAGAAGGGAGGAGAATTACTGTATAAATTATTTCATGATCAATCTCCAACATAGTATGGGACCAAGCCGGGATCAAACTCCCAACCCATAGATTCATAGGAGCATTGGTATCAGATATCACTTGCACTGCAAATCAATCAATATTTACAAACATGTTTCTCATTTTAGCATCAAGCTCCACCTTCAAAAAAATCAAGGACTGCTACTACAGCCAGGAAGAAGGTTCAATCAAAGATCGAAAAACAGAAAGGGGGAGATGTAAATAAATATAGAATACTAGGTGAGTGTCTTTTGATATCAAGTTTACCAGGCAAGGCTTTGAGAACGCATGTTGACATCGCGAGGCTTGCCGAGCGATGTCAACATGCGTTCTCAAAGCCGAGCCTGGTAAACTTGATATCAAAAGACGCGAACCTGGTATTCTATTTATCAGTTTACCCATTGTTGAACACTTCAAACTAGCGATTATGACGTAATTTTTGATTTTTGTGTTGATTCAGCGTCATAAGCGACGTCATTCAAAAAGTGCAACGTCATCATGACCTGATAAAGGTAACATGCCGTGAGATAGGAAACGTTTATTAGGTTATGTTGAAACAATTCAGTTAATATTAGGGATGACTGATAAAAAAAAGATTTCGCTCAGGTAAAACAAGACTACTATACTTTTTTTAATGATTATTTGCGATTTGACTGTACTGCACATTTATCATTATCAGAGCTACTTAAACAACCTTTAAATTTTTGGGTCTGTCTTGGTAGTGCAGTACTTTGGTAAACTTTAAAAAAAAGAGTTTTCTTCTAACTTTTGCTCTTTGCAATTTCGGCTATTGAAAACCGTGTAATAAAGTTATCTGGAAAATTATTGCAGCTTACATCCTCAAACTAGACTTGGCAATCCACTTTTTGTGATGCTTGTGAAGCATGGTTGACACAATGGGATCATGGGGCAGAGTTGGTATTGTCCGCAGCGTTGTCACACTTTGGGTTTCCGAATAATAACTTTTGAAGGGATGCATCAATTACATTCAAAAGTTTACAGAAGGGTAAAGAATTATAAGATACAGGTCGGAGATAATCCACGAAAATTTCCGGGGTCGCGAGTTCGATCCCTACCCCGTCCCAAACTTTTGTTGAAATTGATCATGAAATGATCATAAAATAAATTTCAACGGTCATTCACCTACCTTCAGCCGATTCATTCAAGAAGGGTTGCTGTCAGTTACAAGTTAAAGTATGTGCACAAATTACTGATTAACTGCTTGTTCAAGCTTGCCCATGGAAAAGTGTGGTTAGGTGAACTGACCCTTCCCCATGACCAAACTTGTTGACTGGGACCCCAAGCAACAACAACAAAAAATTAACAGAGTAATGACCCTTTCTTGATTTAGTTTTTGGCTAATTTTTCGTTACCAATCAATAACTTTTGAAGGGATGCCTCAATTTCATTCAAAACTTTACAGAAGGTAGAGCATCATTAAATATAGGGCAAGTCGTCGCTTCAGTGCTATAGTTTTCTAAGTGACATTTTGGTCAAAAATGAGCTATGCATACCGTTGGAAAGGGGATCAAATGTTCTATCTACTGGTGAAGGTTTCATTTGTCTATCTCCTCTCAGTAAGCTTAAAATCGCTGTGCGTTTCTGTTCTATCTACAAAAAGACAACTTCGTTCAGTGCTATAGTGTTCTAAGTGATTTTCATCCAATGACAAATGATAATTATGTCACGTGACTGGGCGAGTTCAGTGTCATACTGTTCTATCTACATAAATTCACTTCCCTTGGAGAAATTGCCAAAAATTGCAGTTACCTCCCTTACATAAATTTAAATCTCCTAAATTGAAGCGGTTTAACGGTCTTATGAAGAACTAATGGCTGTATCTGCTACTTTTAGGTCCAAATAATCCGCTCAGTCAAAAATATAGCGCAAATTGATCCATGGACAGAATAGTAAGCTGTCGAAACAGATTACCTCTCTTACACATATCTAAAGCGCTTTAATTGAAGTAATTTGTCGATGTTATAATAAATCAATGGAAAAATCTGCTACTTTTAGGTCCAAATAATCAGATCAGTCTAAAATATTATACAAATTGACCCCAATGACAGAAAAATTAACTGTAGAAACAGATTACCTCCCTTGCATAAATTTTAATGGCATAATCGGTGCTTTTTGTTACTGTTATGCCAAATAAATAACTAAATCTGCTATTTTTAGGTACAAGTAATCATTTCTGTTCAGACTAGCATATGAATTGACTCCATAACCAGAATAATAAGCTGTATGAAAATATAGAACACTATAGCACTGAACGCAAACGCGATTTTTAGGGCATAATGTTCTATCTGCAAACTGTAAAATGACCGTAAATTCCATATAACTGTAAAAATTTCTTCAAACCAAGGTCATTTACACTGAATGTAGACATTTTAACCCTCTGGTATGATTCAAAGGTCTGTGATAAATAAGGCATCAAAAATCAGGATGCTAAAATTTTCAAACTCATTTTTCTCAAAACTTGTGCAATGGTAGATAGAACACTATAGCACTGAAGCGACGAAGTCCCAATTTGTTGATAATCTGCGAGTTATGCCCATTTTTTAACTTCAGTTTTGGCTAGTACATAAGCTATATTGGCTTTTTTTAGTTTTTTTTATACCCCAACTTTATAAAACATTGGTGGGACATATTGCTTTGGGCTTGTTTGTGCCTACGTCTGTCCGGGCGTCCGTTCAAAATTTAAGTTAGGGTTTTAAATTTCATAAATAGAATTCGTCGTTCAAAAATAGCTGACGCATTTTTTTCGTCTGAATTATCTACCTTTGTGGAGTTATGACGTTTTTAAATGGTCAGAATGAAATTTTGTTATCAAGATATTTCAAAAATAATTATAACTACATGTAGGAACTTCAAACTTGGTCAGCTGATAGAAAAGAAAGAGTGGATTAAGTGGTAAACTTTTTTTTTTAAAAAAGTGTTTTTTAGCTTTTGCCCCTTACAAATTTGACCATTGAAATCTTATTAAAATGAGTCATTATGACACCTCAAACTTTTAAAACTATCAGCCTCAACCTAGGTCAGCTGATGGAAGGTGATGAGTAGATAACCTGGTGAAATTTTTACAATAAGAATATTTTATTTTGTTTGAGTTATGGCCCTTTCTAAATTTGGACATCGAATACTTGTAATATCAAGCTATTGCAAAAATTGTTATAGCTAGGAGCTTCAAACTTGTCAGCTTAAAAGATTACCTGTCTGATGAATTTATAAAATTATGTTATTTTTTTGGAGTTATTCCCCTTTGCAAATTCGCCACTTAAAACATATAATCTAGTCATCTCTTAAATCTTCAGCTGGAAGTTGGCTGACAAAAATCTTTCAGTGTTTTATAAATTAAATGATACATGTAAGGTGGACCAATTAGATGTGGAAATTTTCAATATGTCCTGTTTCTGGTTGGCCATGATACAAAATATTTAGAAAATGGCTTTTACTCATAATTTACATAAACCTACTAGGGGACTGTCCGCACCGTTGTGTGATTATATAGTCATTTTCAAATATTACATTACATTACTCGAGAAAGGCTGTTGACAGTTACAATTAATTGTGCATGTGCACTAAGTACTGGTTAACCACTTAGTCATACTTTCCCAGGAAAAGTTAGTTGAATGTCTGTTAGCTATTAACTGGGATATTGTTTTTTCAGAAGGTTTAAAGATTATTTTCAGATTTAAAAGATGACAGTAAAGCATAAAGTTGCCTTGGCAGTGGAACTCAGTATAAATGCTGGCAAAAAGCTAGCTGATCAGATTTTCAATGATTTCATAAGTATATTTATGCCCCTACTATGGCAATGTCGAGGGCATTAAGTGTTATCCTTGTCCATTTGCCTGTATGTCCCTCCGTACATCTGTCAGTATGTCATACCCACCCAAGAGTACATGTCAAATAGTTTTGATCAGAATTTTATGAATCGTGGTCATATTGTTTAATACCATAGTGTCTTTTTCAAGTTTGATAATGGTCCATATCACACGATAGCATCAGGATTTTCGGTCCTTCGTTTATGAAAATTCACACTATAAAACTATGCCCGCTTTCTAAGTGGAAAAGTTTTGATTAGAATTTTATGAAACGTGGTCACAATGTTGAGTACCATAATGTCTTCTTTAAGTTCAACAATGGTCCATAACACACAATGACTCAGGAGTTATGGCCCTGTGTTCATGAAAATTCACCGTTTTAAATCTTTTCACTCTCATAGTCATACTTTTGATCAGAATTTTTATAACTTGGTCACATTGTTTAGTACCATAATGTCTTCCTACTTTTAACATTCATCACGAGTATGGAAATACGAAAATTCTATGGTAAATTAATTGAAAATTTTGACATTTTTCTTTTCACATATTAAAGAACATACTAGAGCAAAATCCTTACTGTACTTCAAACATGTTATGTATACTCCTTAGACAATAGTATGAAACTAGACATTAACTACTAAAACAATGTAGATTAAGATAAGCTGGCTTCTTGGCAACAAATCCTCAGGATTATCACTGTTTTCTACACAACATATGATTTAGGGGAGACGCGCGAGCGGAGTCGTAAAACGTGATTTCCGAACGTATTTTCGACAATATACCTCCCCAAATGGAAATTTTGAATATGGTTATCCCCATTCTAGTGCACTTCTGCAGTTTGAGCTCAAATTGGAGCGTTGCAATCCGCATAAAGCCGCACGTCATCAAACCAAAGGTGACGTAATTAATGGCGTCAAACTATTTCCGACAGTATATCGCAGGATATACTGTCGCAATTTTTTGACGTTATCCAATCAGACGTCGCGTTACAAACTCATGTGCATTAGAATTCATAATAAATACCAAATATGGAATAATAAATTGTAAAGGACCTCGAACAGTTTCCTATTCAATCTGCCCAAAATTCGACAGCCTGTGGCTAGGGTAGTGCATAATAATTATTGACAGCTATATTTTTGTGTGTAAATCATTCCCTATCATATAGTGGACCAATCTTAGTAATTAAAATGGAAGATATTGCATATTGATGCCAGAACTTTAGGGTTTTGGGGATGGGGGTATTATAAGACAAAATTTTATTTCACAGAAAGTTAAAGTTTTACAAAGGAATTCATCCCAATATGTTGCAGCATGAAACTTGAGACATAAGTGATGCATTTGCAAAAAAATTGGGGTTGAGATTTTCTTATCATTTCTTGAAAATAAGTATGATGTCCATGTCTTTAGACTATTACCTATTATATTTCAAGTTCAATCAATATGATGTGTTCACTGAGATGCATCACAATTGCAAACTGTATACATTAGACTCTAGATGAACATAATTTTTGAGCGTAAAATTGTAAATATTTTCTTACACATCAGATTTAACTTATAATCTAGTGCTCAATAGAACCGTCTCATTCTGACGTTGTTTGAGTACCAACAAGATCTGTTTTGGTTGAGGAAGAAGACAATTAATTACTTGGTACACACTCATAACTAAAGCTCTGATACATGTCATTGTAAATTGATATTAACCTCAAGGTTTGTTCAAAATTAGTTCCTACTAAGTTTTTATGTAAATTGTTTTTGAGCATTTTAACAGCGTTCCCCCTGTGATTAATCATGCCATTTTCATATAATGTGTGAAATGTAAAACTACAGCTATATGCAAAAGGATTATTTTGGTTATGTGGGGGGGGGGTACTTAAGTAAAGCTATATGTTTAATAGCAAAGATCAAGTTTTCAACCCCAATTTCTGTTAGTGCTTGTCTAATAAGAAAAACATGTTTGCAGATAATTAGGGAGTCAAACTTTCCGTGAGTTTGTCACTTTCCCATTGGTATCCTCGGTCAGGTGTGGTACTTGATTGTATCGATTCCTGATCTTTGCAACCTTACTTACTTTCTGTGTTTTAATGCAAAAATCTCACTTGCTCTGAATCTTTTCTTTGACCGTTTTATGGGCAATCCTTCGTTAAGATTGTCCGAGGTCCTTTAACTTGTCACAGGACAAGTAAATGAAAATTTCTATCTTGTCCTCAATGAAAAGTGACCAGTTTGGGCAAGCGGACTTGGTATTTCCACCCCTTGCAATTTCATGTTAACATGTGAGTGTGTCTAAATTTGTTTTTGTTCTTATGTCTCTTCCTATAGATGCTTGACAATACTCACTTACTCTTTGATTTTTATATTTCATAGAAAAAGCTAGAAAGAACTGGCGAGGACTTAAACCTACTGGAACTATCGGTCAATCCCTCAAGAGCATATTCTACTGCACCAAAACGTGTCATGTAAGTTATATTTTAATTTATACTCTCTTGTAGAATGAGATAGAGACATCAAAGATAGTTCAAATAATTCTGAGGCAAAAAACATAACCACAGATGTTGTTACCAGATCCTAAATTATCTTTATTGCCAAAAAGGATTGTTTAAATTGGAATTTATGGCACAAATGTTCGTTTAGATGCAAGGCATATCATCATGGCCTAGAGCTGTCATATAACTGTTTGAATTTGAAATTATGATACATTTGATACTTGGGATGACTCACTACTATTATATAATGTTTTAGAAAAAAGAAAACACATATTGGGAATCACTGTACTAATTGTCTTAAAGGAGGGCCAAATTTAACCCCGCCCCATCAGATTTTGAGTAAAGTTCTAAGGAGTGATTTTATTTGTCATTAATATAGTTCTTGGACCTAGTCTACACGGACTGGTCACTGACATACAGGTAAATGTATTTATTAGAAATACATTGTGGAGGCTGATGATTCAAAACTGACTTTTGTTAAAGATTAGATAATCATATCTCCATTATTTTCTGCATATGTGTTAGTTTTTAGCTAACCTGTCACAAAGTGACAAGGTGAGATTTTGTGATTGGTCTTCCTACGTCGTCCGTCATCCGTATGTTAACAATTGACTTAAACGACAACTCCTCCTAAACCCCTGGCCCAATTTTGAAATAATTTTAGTCAAATGATCCTTGGGTGGCACTCTACTAAAATTGTTCAAATGGTTCTGGTCCATTTAATATGTAGGTCAAAGTGGCTAAAAATAGATTTTCGAGATGAATACTTTAAAAATATTCTTGTCTGAAACCAGAAAGCATAGACTCTTGATAATTGGTATTTAGCATCATCTAGTGGACCTCTATCAAAATTGTTCAAATTATAGCCCTGGGGCCGAAAAATGACGCGGCCCCGGGGGTCACATATTTTACATAGGCTTATATAGGGAAAACATCAAAAAATCAGCTTGTCTGAAACGAGAAGGGCTAAACTATTGAGATTTGGTATTTAGCATCACCTTGTCGACCTCTACCAAGTTTGTTCAAAGGACGTGAAACGGTTTGGCCGTTTTTTGGCCCACGATGGATTTGGCTGAAATTTGAATATATGGTGGTTTGATCTTTGCCCTTTCATATGAGCATGTTTTTGAATTAACGACGGCATATGCAGTCACATGAATTAAAGTTTCTCACTAGTGTGTATAAGCAGAGGTTTGTTCATGAATGTGGATATTTTTAAAGATGCAACAAGCAAACTGACCTCAAACATAATACCAAACATGCGTATGTTTATGCTCGTCACGCCTATGTCGTAATTTGAGCTAACACTACCATCATTAATTAAAAATTATGCTAAAACTTGGCTAAATACTGTGTTTACGATTACCTTGATGATATGTTGTTTTTAGGTGTAATATATATTGAACATTTAGTGTCTTATCGCCTTTTTCAGTTAATCAATAGCGCAAACAAGCCTATTCCGGTTTATTCATATCGATATAATCAGTACATGTACACAAGCGTGCATGTAACATGTTAAACGCGGAATTACCTGCGCAACTTTTTTTTTGCTGGATTAGTATTAAACATGAACATAAATAGTTATAAAGCAACAGAAATGATAATGGAAGCTTTGAACACTTTTTTTTGCTCACAGCCACAATTATTAAATAGATACATGTGAGTGTTGTATATCTGTCTGTTCATCTGTCAGTTCGTCTGTATGTCACATATTTGAGTCTGTGACGTATCTTCCAAACACCTGATTCGATTATAAGATTAATTCACAAAACTGTGCACCTTTGTGGATGAACATGCAGAATAAATGAATACTTTGAGGCCATGTCAAAGCAGGCGGTCATAGATTACATGTACAGAATGCATATCTGCTCCATATTTTACGCGTGTCCCAGCTCAGATATCACACAGTCGTGATAGCGCTGTGGTCTATATTTCTAACCTATTATCTTACGTGTAACTAAGGGTTCGCAGTTCACAATCCCGAAGAAACATAAGTTTTGTGTCATTGTGCAAGACCCTTCATTTTTAGTGCGTAATACATGTTCAATCGAGGAAACGTCATGACTGAAATATGGTTCACTGTAACGTAGAGCAGTGACGTAGAGCATTAAAACACTTAGTCATGTTTCAAGCATTTGTGGTGCAGACATCTATTTCAAGGGTGACAACTTCCGTCAATGCAGGGATTTCGGAACCGTTTGAACAAAATACATTGTGTTTTGATAAAGGTGAATAAACATCTAAAATAGAGTATTTCGATCCTTGAATATTAAATGTATGTGTTTGTTGGTACCAGTGACTATTTACCATCTGCAGATAAGTGGTTGTTGTATATATACTGCATTATTTTAGCAAACACTTTACGAGAGCGATATTCGTTGAGGAAACAAACAGTTTAGCACAGATATTGTGCACATGTTAGCATGAAAAGCGCATTACACTCATTATGAATAAAATGCTTGTGGCGTTCGCATTCAGGCCATTGGCTGTTTTTATACATGCTTTCTTGCATAAATAACAATGAATTGAAAAGAACAAAACTAAATCAAAGAATTACATTGGTTTATTTGCGACAAAATCTGCACCACCTATATACATCATATATGTACATGAGAAGTTACGAACTTCAAAAAATATAGATAGGTGATAGTTTAAAGGGTTAGTTATACCCCGGCATCCAATTTAGGTTACCTTGCACCCCCCAGGACAATTTTTCATGGGTGCAAAATTGTTCATTGGGACCCCCTGGATGGGAAACGAAGGTGTCCTCAAAAAAATTTGGTTTGGGCTATGTGAAATTGCATGGTTTCTATGCCAACCCATAGCGAATTTGAGAAGGGGGGTCTGCCTATAAAATTACTCATATCTCAGCTGTTACTTATCCTAGACTACCAAACTTCATACCAAATTAAAGCTTAGATATATGCCTTTTATCCCCTTGTTGCATATGGAAATTATCTAATTTGCATATTCATAAATATTTATGAAAACATTAAAAATGTGTTTCACGAATGGGGGTATACATACAAGATCAATAATATCTCAGCTGCATTTAGTCGTAGAGTACTAAAATTTGTACTTAAATAAAGCTAAGACATAGGCCTTTCATTCCATGGTCAAATATGCAACGTACCTTATTTGCATAATTTGCATATTCATGATTATTAATAAAAACGCTAAAAAATAAGGGAAAATCATTACAATTATAAATAGGCTGATTTCATCCCAATATTGTCATTGTTGCATGTTTTAATATAATCAATGTTACAATTTGACAGGTCCAATCATCCAGTGGTCCTATATGAATATTATCTCATTTGAATATTCATGAAAATGCATGAAAACTTAAAAAAATGAGGGAAAATCACGTAAAAACTATAAGCCTAGGGGAGGGGTTTAGGTACGATGTATCCTGCACTCCTAGGGCCTTTTAAATTCATGCCAAATTTTTCAGTGGGACCCTCAAAATGTGAAATGAAGTTCTCCTCACAAGAAATTAGGTATGGGCTACGTGAAAATGCATGGTTTCCATGGCAACCGCTTATATGATTCTTGAGATTGGGGGGTAGGCCTACAAATTCAATCATATCTAGGGTTCTACTTATCCTAGAACACTAAAATTGGTGTCAAATTAAAGCTTAGACACATGTCTTTCTTCCTGTGGTCAAATTTGTAAATCATCTAATTTGCATATTTATGAATATTAATGAAAACCTACATAAATGAAGTAAAATCATAAAAAAACAACATAAATGAACATATTTCAGCACAAAAACATCATCAAACCACCATTGTTGCCAGTTTTTATATCCCCAGTGATTCAATTTGATAAGTTCTTTCATCTAGTGGTCCTAAATGAAAATTATATCATGGTCCTATATGAAAATTATCTCATTTGCATATTCATGAATATTAATGAAATCTTAAAATGATGGTAAAAAGCATGGGTAAACTATAGTATGGAACAGGGGTAATCAGACCTAAATTGAACACATCAGACATTTTATTATGGGCATAAATTTGTCCAATAGGACCACTTAATGTAAAAAAAAATTGTCCTCAAAAATAAAAGTTATTTGGGTTTTTGAAATTTCATGGTTTCCATGGCAACCCATTATGCCGACTGTAAAGATTGGGGGTATATGTACAAAAAATACTCATATCTTAACAACATCTCATCCTATATTACTAAACATGGTACCAAACTAATCCCTGGACATAGCAATTTAATTTGGCAGTTAGATATGCAAATTATCTAATATCCATATTCATGAATATTAATGAAAACTTTAGAAATGAGAGATATAATCTCAGAAAATTAAGGGGTGTATGTATAAAATTACCAATATCTCAGCAGCTATGCGTCCGAGTGTATCAAACTTGGTGCCAAGTCAATGCTTAGACATAATACTTTTACCTTAAGTTCAGCTTTGAAAAATAGTTAACATAAATAATTATGAATTTTAATTAAAACAGAGGAAACAAATGAAAAATCGCGGAAAAATCAAGGGGGTGTACTTACAAATCTAATAATATCTCAATTGGTAAGTGCCCTAGAGTACATAAATTGGTTTTAAACTAATGCTAAGACAATAGTATGTTTAACAAATTATCAAATTTTAAAATGGTCATATTATAATATTCATGAATATTGATGAAACCATGAGCATTTTGAGAATAATATTTGAAAATGAAGGGGATATACCTACAAAATTACTCATATCTCAGCAGCTTATAGCCCTTACGTAGCAAACAAGGTGCCAACTTATTGCTATGATACAGCCCTTTATCTCAATGGTAATATAAACATTAAAATAAAGAGAAAAATCGCCGAAAAACGAATGGGGTATACCTACAAAATTACCTATATCTTAGCTGCTAATTGCCCTAGAGTAGCAAACAATATACTTAATTTAAGTCTATGCATAACAGTTTTACCTAGTGGGAAGATATAAGAATTAACTAATTTGTTTAATATCAATATTAAAAAAAACTTTAAAAATACAAGTAAAAAATGTATACAAATTGATAGCAGTGTACTTATAAAATTACTCATATCTCAGCTGTTATAAATTTTATACTTTTTTCTTTTACTCAATTTTACTGAGGATTATGCTGTTTGATATTGTACCAAGCTTGTTACTATTGGGCAATTGGAAGCCAAGATATGAATCACTTTGAAGCTATACCCCTTAATTTTCCTGTATTTTCTCTTAATTTCTCATGTTTTCATCAATATTCATGAGAATTTAAATTTGATGTGTTATGAATTGGATCATTTTGGTAAACATGTTGTGTCTATGCATTGACTTAAAATCAGGTTTGGCACTATTGGGCACTTAACTACTGAGATATGAGTAATTTTGAAAGTGCACCCCCTTGATTTTTCCTCAATTTTTCTTTCATTTCTTCTGTTTACATTAAAATTCAGGAATATTCATAATAAATATTTTTCATATTATACCTTATGGTAAAAGTACAATGTCTAAGCATTAAATTGGAACTAGGTTTGATACACTGAAACACATGGTAGGTGAAAAATTTGTCATTTTATATGTACATCCCTTAATTTTTCTAAGAGTTTTTCTTTCATTACAAATGTTTTCATTAATATTCATGAATATGCAAATGAGATAATTTTCATATAGGACCACTGGATGAAAGAACTTATCAAATTGAATCACTGAGGATATAAAACTGGCAACAATGGTGGTTTGATGATGTTTTTGTGCTGAAATATGTTCATTTATGTTGTTTTATTATGATTTTACTTCATTTTTGTAGGTATTTATTAATATTCATAGATATGCAAATTAGATGATTTACAAATCTGACCACAGGAATAAAGACATGAGTCTACGCTTTAATTTGACACAAATTTTAGTGCTCTAGGATAAGTAGAACCCTAGATATGATTGAATTGGTAGGCTTCCCCCCCCAATCTCGAGAATCATATAAGCAGTTGCCATGGAAACCATGCATTTTCATGTAGCCCATACTTAATTTCTTGTAAGGAGAACTTCATTTCACATTCTGAGGGTCCCACTGAACAATTTGGCATGAATTTAAAAGGCCCTAGGAGTGCAGGATACATTGTACCTTAACCCCTCCCCTAGGCTTATAGTTTTTACGTGATTTTCCCTCATTTTTTAAGTTTTCATGCATTTTCATGAATATTCAAATGAGATAATTTTCATATAGGACCACTGGATGATTGGACCTGTCAAATTGTAACAATGATTATATTAAAACATGCAACAATGACAATATTGGGATGAAATCAGCCTATTTATAATTGTAATGATTTTCCCTTATTTTTTAGCAATTTTATCAATAATCATGAATATGCAAATTATGCAAATAAGGTACGTTGCATATTTGACCATGAAATAAAAGGCCCATGTCTTAGCTTTATTTTAGTACAAATTTTAGTACTCTACGACTTAAAGCAGCTGAGATATTATTGATCTTGTATGTATACCCCCATTCGTGAAACACATTTTCAATGTTATCATAAATATTTATGAATATGCAAATTAGATGATTTCCATATGCAACAAGGGGATAGTAGGCATATATCTAAGCTTTAATTTGGTATTAAGTTTAGTAGTCTAGGATAAGTAACAGCTGAGATATGAGTAATTTTATAGGCAGACCCCCCATCTCAAATTCGCTATGGGTTGGCATAGAAACCATGCAATTTCACATAGCCCAAACCAAATTTTTTTTGAGGACACCTTCGTTTCCCATCCAGGGGGTCCCAATGAACAATTTGGCACCAATGAAAAATTGTCCTGGGGGGGGTGCAAGGTAACCTAAATTGGATGCCGGGGTATTACAATATATATTGAGAGTGTGCAATTGTATACATCACACCAGCTCCTTTTAGTTCAAATAACCTCACTTTAATAATATTACCATTAAACTGACACAGTTCTATCAAAATTTTGGAAACATATCAAATGATTCCTATATCTGTGCTGTGAAGTAGCTTTTTGCTCTACCTTATGAACCGCTAGATGAATTTCATCGAAACTTGCACAGATACTTATCTGGGACAGCCAAAACGAATTATAAGATTTTGGTGACCTCAACCTTATTTACAAGGTCATCAGGGACATATATAAAAAAAGGCTTGTCTGTACTCTATCTTCCTAACCAATGACCAGATTTTTACCAAACTGACACAGATAACTCATTGGGAAGACCTTAATGAATGACTAGAATTCGGTCAAATTGACCTTAATTCCAAGATCACCAGCGTCACTTAACTCCTTTAAGTGGGTGGGGGGGACAACTCTATCTAATGTTATATAATTTCCATTCCTAACTACTCTAGTATGGCCATATTAAACAGTGTCTGCCCTGTAATTTGAGAATACCAATAATTGATTATTTTTTCCTCGTGCTCCAAAGAATGATCACATAATTTGCCATTTTTGACAATCTTAACTCAAAGTAATGGGTCATGCCAAAACAAAAGTAGCGGTGAGCTGTCTTTCTAAAAGCAGATTGTACCAAAGAACTGTCTCCAGAAATCTATGTATCAGTTAAAGAAGGGGGCACATCAAACTCTTTCCTTGCACCTTTTCTCTCCGCTGGTCTCTCTCTCCCTCTCTCAAATAAGACTCGCATTTACTGAAATGTTGTTGTATTTGCTTTTCAAACGCAATATATCCGAGAACTGTTTGTAAGAAATAATATTGATACGAGCTTGCTAATAAGTACATTGTATTCCAATTTTGTACGGGAATCTTACGCTCTCCAGTAATTTTAGTACTCTCAGTGCTTTGATAAGTATGGATTGAATAGTACATTTCAGGATAAAATTTGCAGAAAAAGTCTTTTTACAGTATTTGCCACATGCGAAACCGGCTCAGAGTTACCATTTTATGGTGTAATATTATATGCACAATAAAATGAGAAATAGTTTTATCCGGTTCCGCATGTGGACATGTATGTAATTGAGTCACGAAGTACACGAGGGTGTTTGGTTTTACCATAGACTTAGTGTTAAGTGTGGTTGATAGGGCATGCATTTAACCCCAAAATTTATCATAAAAATACATTTTAATGAATAAAATAAATTGTGGACATTAAACTAGAGACTCTTAGGTATCATTTGGTAATATTTTGGAGGGATTTCTTTACAATCGATTTTTTACTGTAAAAGTGGGCCATTTGTAATACAAAACCGTTACACGTCCTTATAGCTATGGGGCCAAAAATGGACCCATCCCGGAGGTCACATGTTTTACATAAGCTTATATAAGGAAAATGTGAAAAAAAACTCTTGTCTGAAACCACAGGGCCTAAAGCCTTGATATATGGTATGTAGCATCACCTAGTAGACCTCTACCAAGTTTTATTTGAAATCATACCCCTGGGGCCAGAAATGGCCCGGTCCTGGGGCCAAATGTTTTACATACAGGCTTATATAGGGAAAATGTGAAAACAATCTTCTTGTCGGAAACCAGAAGGCCTATACTAATGATAATTTGTATTTACCATCACCTAGTAGACCTCTGCCAAGTTAGTTAAAATTATAGCCCTGCCCCAGGGGTCACATGTTTTACATAGCATTATACATATAGGGAAAATCATGTAAAACACTATTCTTGTCTAAAACCACAGGGCATAAAGCCTTGATAGTTGGTATGTAGCTTCACCTAGTCGACCACTACCAAGTTTGTTAGAAGTATATCTCTGGGGCCAAAAATGGTCCCACCCTGGGGGTCAGTTGTTTAACATAGGCTTATATAGGGAAAACGTGAAAAACTATTATTGTGTGAAAACAGAAGGTCTAGCCTATTGATAATTGGTATGTAGCATTACCTAGTAGACCTCTACTAAGCGTTTTTGAGTTATAGCCCTTGGACAAAAAATGGCCCAGTCCAGGGGGTCACAAGTTCTACATTGGCTTATATAGGGAAAAATGTGAATAAATCTTCTTATCTGAAACCATAAGACCAAGTTTGTTAGAATTATATCTCTTGGGCCAAAAATTGTCCCGCCCTGGGGGTCAGTTGTTTTACATAGGCTTATATAGGGAAAACGTGAAAAACTCTTATTGTCTGAAACCAGAAGGCCTAGACTATTGATAATTGGTATGTAGCATCACCTAGTAGACCTCTACCGTGTTTGAATTATAGCCCTCGAAGCAAAAAAGGCCCAGCCCCGGGGGTCACATGTTCTACATTGGCTTATATAGGGAAAAATGTGAATAAATCTTCTTGTCTGAAACCACAAAACCTAGAGCCTTAATATTTGGTATGATACATCACCTAGTGGACCGCCACCAAGTATGTTCAAATTATATCCCTTGGACCAAAAATGGTCCCGCCCTGGGGGTCAAATGTTTTACATAGGCTTTTATAGGAAAGACATGAAAAAATCTTCATGTCTGACACTAATGGCCTAGAACCTTGATATTTGGTATGTAGCATCACCTAGTAGACATCTACCAAGTTTGTTCAAATTGTACCTCTAGAGCTAAAAATGGCCCCGCCCCGGGGGTCACATGTTTTACATAGAGAAAACATGAAAACACCTCCGGGGCTTGATTGTTTTACATAGGCTTATTAAGGGAAATGTGAAAATCTTCTTGTCTGAAACCACAAGGTCTACAGCCTTGATATTTGATATGTAGCACCATCTAGTGGACTTCTACCCAAGATTGTTCAAATAATGCCCCTGGGTTCAAAAAAGGCCCGCCCGACAATTACATGTTTTACATAGGCTTATATTTGGTATTTAGCATCACCTAGTAGACCTCTACCAAGTTTGTTCAAATTATAGACCTGGGGCCACAAATGGCCCCGCCCAGGAGGTCACATGTTTTACATAGGCTTTTATAGGGAAAATGTGAAAAAATATTCTTGTCTGAAGCCACAAGGCCAAGAGCCTTAATATTTGGTATTTAGCATCACCAAGCTGACGTCTACCAAGTTTATTCAAATAATGACCCTGGGGTCAAAAATGGTCCTGTCCAGGGGTCACATATTTTATATAGGATTATATAGGGAGCACAAGAAAAAAATCTTCTCCTCTGAAACCACCAAGCCTAGTGCCTTGATATTTGTTATGAAACATTACCTAGTTGACCTCTTCCAAGTATGTTACAATTTTGACCTGGGGGCACAAAATCAGCCGCACGGGGGTCACATGTTTCACAGAGGCCAATCTAGTGAAAACATAAAAACCTTCTTGTCTGAAACCACAAGGGCTAGCCTTAATATTTGGTATGTAGAAAATGTTTGAGTGTGATGGGGTAGGGTCTTGTTATTTACTCAAAGACTATCTTACGGAATGGGAAGAGACCAGCTTGATTACCTTCCACCAAATTGTTTAAGGAATAAGACTGGTGCACATAGTACAGATGAGCGATTCAGGGCCACTTTGGCCCTCTTGTTTCAAAAAGCAATGGTTCAATATACCATCTTTAAGATTGAATTGCTTTATCTTTTGAAAAACTATCCTTCTTTATGAACATCAGCAAGAAGCCAAGGTATACCGGATTTAAAAACGCTACATTAACTTCTTGTTATATCTTTCAGAAGACATTTGGATGTAAACTTCCTTTGCTTCGATGAAGTGGCTTCTTCAGTCAACACTTAAGTTTTAATTGTACAACTTAAATTGACGAGGTTATTGCTTTGTAAAGTTTTAGTCACTGAAACATTTCTTAATAAGCTGAATTTTTAAGTCATGGAATGAATGGGTACACGTATATTAAGGCCAAAAAGGCAGACCTGCTGCATCAAAGGCCTGCTAATCAAAATGAAAGTAATTTCTAGATGACTAACAAAGTCCATGACACATATTTGATGCTTTTCGTGTTTCTTAATTTAAATGGGTAGGCATCTTTCACTTATTAAAAATTGTCAAATGAAGCAGTTGACCCTTATCTCATTTAGTTAACTTTTTCAATGCTTTAAATTAATTTGAAGTGTACATGTTTTTCATATGTAACTCACAACTGCATATTATTTAGTATTGTCACAGAGGTGAACTTTGTGATTATTTTGCTTAACGCATAAATTACCTTTTTTCCTTTAGTGTCACAGTCAGAAGTGTTGAGATTTAGTTAATCATACCAAGCGTTGGAAAAACTGGTTTTACTTGTTCTGCATTGTTTTCTAATGGGGTACCTTGAAACTGAGTTAGTCTATTTTATCGTCCAATCAGTAGCCGTTTTATTTAGACATATGGATGTAAGATGATGGATGATTGGTTGCTAACGAACACACCTCTATTAACTTACTTTGCGCATGCGCCTAACCTCACAATTACATATGCGCGTGAGATTGGGAAAAGGCATTCTCAATTTTGCAGTTAGATCGACTCCATCGATCTACAGGCTGTAGAACATATATTTATATTAGTATTTATATTATTCCTTCACGGAAATGATATGGAAACATTATTATTAGCAGGTATGTGAATTTATATTCTTTTTATCATACAGATCACATATTGTCGTTTCTAATGAAAACACCAAAGGGAGGTTTTCGCCAGGTACTACATTCTGTACGTTTCCTGTGACGTAGTTCACAATATTTCTGTATGACGTATTAGCGCAAAATACATTACTTTCGGTTTGAGTTCTGTCTTTCTGAAAAAGGCATGGCTATCGTTTTGATCTTTATGGACATTGCAAATGTAGGAATTAGTAAACTGAGCTAACGCATAAAATGTAAGTTAAATGCAAAAGGTGTAGTTTTATATTTTAATCTCTTTGTATATAATTTTATCACTGCAAAATACCCATGTCTAAAAATAGACATGACATGCTCAGGTACCAACCGAATTGTGTTATTGTACACACAATATCGTACTTGCGAGTCAGTTGCAAGTATATCAGTTGTCCGTGTCCGATTGTCTGTCTGTCTGTCTGTCTGTGTTGTAAATATGTATTGCATACGGGTGCAATGTATTCCATTGTCCGTGTCTGTTCATTTGTCTGTCTTTGTTGTCTGTACTGTTTCATTTTTTGTTTTGTGTTTTAGGACACCCTTTTTATTTACAACTGTAAAATAAATCCTTTATAACAACATCTGTCGTTGAGATCACTGGCTCACGAATCCATACCCTGCAACACTTCTCACTGTGACACTAAAGGAGAAAAGGTAATTTATGCGTTAAGCAAAATAATCACAAAGTTCACCCCTGTGACAATATACAAACAAATTGATTGATGTGCATTCTTTCTTGAGACCAACATTAATGCTGTTCTCCTTGTGTAGCATGTTTAAAGCCTGTCAGTATATTTTCGAGTAGAAAATAGACAGAATTCAACATAAAAACAGATTATAACCTTCAATTTTATTTACTTTACTTGTAATAATTTAATTTTGCATACCAAGAATAACTTTGTTGAAACTAGGGTATGATCAGAATCAATTTTTTGGCTGTAGTACTTTGAATTAGTGCTTAAAAAGCCTTGACAACATAACTTTGAATTTCCGTCAGTTACCAGTCAATGTATGCTGTGTTGGAGTAAAATTCCATATTACTAATATGGAGTAATTCAGCCTTTTAATGCTAAAAAAGAAGAAAAACAATGAATAATAGGTGCCTACCTGAGAAACCACGCTGATACTCTGCTTCCATAGTCTGACAAACTGACCACTAGGTTATAAGATCAGACTTTGTGGCTCAAAATAACCATACATATTTGATAGCGAACCGTGTTTCTGCCATTTTTGTATATACAAAATAGGGTAAAACTTGTGAAGTGTGTACATTGTTTAATCTAGCCTGATCTATTTATCAGTATTTGGTCCTGAGGAGATCAGTTCTGATAAAAGGAAAAATAGTCACAGGATTTTTTTCTCCACACTTTGGGAACATGACACGCCCCAAAGAATTGAGAAGATTTCACATTGTTTTAAGCAAAGCTTGTAAACATCTACACCATATAATATTTGTAATAAAACAACAAAAAAGAAAATCATACATTTGTTTACTTATAGGCACATTACAAAATTTGGAATGCAAAAACCCAATTTGCTGTGGCATAGTGCAGTTATGATGTCACAAATTGGTGCTATTTTTGGTCTTGAATTGGGAATTTTTCTCCTTGAAATTGAGAAAAAAACTTTTTGCGATGGAAACCTTACCCAATATTGGTTGCCAAAATGGGCAAAAAATTGATTTTTCGCACACATTTTAGTTGCTCTATTTTGTTAAGAAAATTTTGAAATATCCATCTGACAAAAAAGTATCTAAAAACTGTATTGATCTGAATTTGTAAATGTTTGCAAGACAGGGCCCAGACAGGTTTTCCTGTTTCCTGAAGCAGGTACTATATTAACACCCTAAAGTAAGAACTTAGCACTGCAAAAATATGAGCATAACATGCTTGATGATACGACTATCGTTGATAGAAATCAATGCCATATGGCAGCTAAGTGTGGGGTGTTTGTTGATGAGGGCCATAGCAAGCTTCCAACGATATACTGGTTACCTTAACTTCATAAACGGCCATATAAGTCGCATTTTATTGCTAATTCTAGTTTATGTACAAATACCTAGTTGTCTATTTTTTGACTTCTTGTCTCACTGCGATTAATAACCATGTTATTAAATATTGCACAACAGTTTATGAAAGGAATGGTAAAAAATTATTTTGGTCTATTAAAATTCAGGTGAAATTCCTAACAAATTTTAGTCAAGAGGTTTTCTAGCATCTAGTTTGTCTACATATGATTTCTCTACTCTCTATACTACAGTGCATTGTAATCTAATCAAAGAAAAACTAACAGAATTAATTATTGAACAAGCATTTAACAGAGAGGGCTCACTTTATTTGGCTTGAAATGATAAAATGCCTTTTTGACTTCTGAACATCCTAAAGGATATAAATTGTGGTCATGTCAGAAAATGTGTGATGCTCTCCATTATCTTTTGGACAATATATTTATAGGATTAGGCTTGAAATTATGTAATAAAAAATGAAGGTACGGGGGCTGTTCAAATATGAATGCAAGTAGCTTCAAAACTTTCTTCACATACATGCTACGACAAAATGGTATACGTATCTATAAAGGACTATATGTCACCTTTAAACTGGAATTAGACCAAAAGTAAAATATTGTATACTTATCGAGTTATAGCCCCTTGAATGAGGGTCACTTAAGTATACTAACAAACCAAATGATTCGAACATATACCATGGATATAGACGAGCGTATAATTCTTAGATAAATCGGTCAATTTTTTGAAATTTTTAAGGAAGTATTCCCATTTACTTATATAATGATTCTGTGAAAAATGCGAAAATCCGACATGTTTTTGTTAAATTATATTGAATCGTTTTCACTAAAGTCTCCTTATGTTTGCAAATAAATGGTAAACAAAACATCACATTTCAGTTTTCAGTTAAACTTATCTCTAACAAAATGCACGAAGCAACATTTAAACTAGTTTTAACACTAAGACAATATGTTGATGGCTCATACTGAGTTGATGCTACAAATCATTGATTGATAGTGGTTATTTTTTAACGCTGAAAAGCATTTTTATTTAGTCAAAAATGCCTTAAGTGAAGGGGTTATAGAACTTATACTTAATTTTGTTATCATAACATTGCGGTTTTAATCTAAATTTGAACGTTAACTTTGAGTTTTATCAAAATGGGCATTATTTACAATAAAATTACTCACCTGGTCTTAAGGGCTAGACATATAGAACATATTTTATTTAATTTAAACACGTCATTAAGAAGCAAAAAATGCAAGAAAAAGTATATAACATGTGATAGCTCTGTAAATAGAGAACTGAGCGATTTTAAAACTCCTTTATGACATATAAAGCATGTTTCAGCAAAACGCAAAGATAAAGACGTAGCGATGTTCATTATTGCATCACCAGTAGATAACTAAAATGACGGTTATCATAAAATATGTGACGTCACAAACGTGCCTGTTTACTTGAGATTAAAACAGGATTCAATAAATTATTTCCTTCAAGCAACTTTGTCAATGCACCTTAAACTTGCATCTAAAATTTTATGCCATTTTGTCTTAAACTTACAAAGATATGACACTATATTCGGACATGTAACAAACCGTGTATTGCAATTTGCTTCAGAAAAAACTTCAGTATACGGGAATGGCCTTTATATAAGCGTCTGTAACTTGAGAAATATTGTGAGTGTTTCTTTATGTTAGGTGCCATTTTAAAGACCATTAATAGTTTTCTTTCCAGAAAGGTATGACATTTTGTCGTAGCGTATATGTGATGAAAGTTATGAAGCTACTTGCATTCATATTTGAACAGCCCTCATATTCCAATGGGTACTACTTGTGCTCCTCTTGTTGCAGATTTGTTTTTGTTTTGTTATGAGAGAGATTCCATGTTGTCTCTGTCAGACAATAATCAAACTGACATTAATTGAAGCTTTTAACTCCACCTCCAGGTATTTAGATGACTTACTTAATATTGATAATCCTTATTTTGAACAAATGATATGTCAGATATATCCTACTGAACTTCCGTTAAATAAGGCGAATTCTTCTGATACTGAAGCTCTGTTTTTGGACTTGAACTTGTTTATAACAAATGGCATATTTTCTTCTAAAATTTATGATAAACGTGATGATTTTAATTTTGAAATAGTAAATTTCCCATTTCTTGATAGAGATGTTCCACACTCCCCTTCCTATGGCGTATACATTTTTCAGCTTATTCGTTTTTCAAGAGTGTGTTCTAATGTTGATGACTTCAACAACAGAAACTTATTTTTAACTGCTAAGTTATATAAACAAGGTTATAGATATATTAAAATTCAATAAGCGTTTTCTAAATTCTACCACAGACACTCAGAGTTAACTGTTAAATACAACATTTGGTTAAAAACTCTTCTGCAACAAGGCATATCAGAACCTAGATTTTATGGTGATTGAGTATATAAATTCAAACGAATTGTTGGAAAACCTGATTTTAGTGATCAATTCAAAAAGATTATCAAACGTTATATAAAAGTTGGATGTAACTTGGATGTCATGCGACAGTCTGCATACCTGGTTTTAAACCCAATCATGGTTTATAGCTATGGTTTCCTCTTTAATTGCACAACCATGGGTCAGGTCTCAGACTCTATGACAGCTCTGACGTGAAGCTTTAATCGTTGGGTTGGTGCCTGATGCTTATCTGTAGCTGGACCCAACGTGGCTCAACTTGAGATTTTCTTTAGCTCTGACTATCTGTGAGTCGTGAGCCCTTTTCTAATCTTCATCATAGAGTGTTAATTTGATTAGATTGTTTCTCAATGATGATACATTGCAATAATTAGAAGGCTTCAATGCGAGATGAACAATTTTTGTACTTCAACAACAGTAGAATCTAGGGCGAAGATTTGGTACCAGTAAAATGCATTTAAGCCCCCCCCCCCCCCCGATGGCTAAGGTTGCTGTTTGTTCTAAGGTGGTGGTTCCGTTGTTGTTGACGTGTTGTTTATTGTTACACCCATTGTGGGATTCTGTAATTGTTCTATGTTTTGTTGTACGTTTTTATGTCCTTTCGAGTTTTGCAATCATCTTAAGGGGAAAAGAAAGCTGGTTGCTCTGCTTAGTTCGTCTTCCTGGTGTCTAGTAATTGTTGTGTGGGCATTCCTCACGGTTCAATGGGTTAGTCTGCAGTTTGTGATTGTGGTATTTCCTGATCATACTCACTAAAGCCAAATATGTTCTTAATAAAAAAATCATTTTTGTGTTATTTTCATATTTGATAGCTACATATGTTTCACTTTTCTCATTTAAAAGCATATATATATATTATCTTTAAACAGTACATTTAGCAGTTGGTAGCCCATGGAGAGGATGAAATGCCATTTGCAGATATTCTCCATGATCCCTCACTTGAAGATCATCCCCGCTGCAAGGAAGTGGTTGAGCGTTTAAAAGGCATGTACGCCCACATACAATGGCTGACCTCTAATATTCAGAGTGTGAGTATGAAAGATTATGTGCTCCAAAATTATCTAGTTTGGCACAAACACAATGGAGGTGGCCGTTTTTGTGTTTTTCTCACTATGAAACTTTTTTGTACTCCATGTGCTTAGCAGCTAGTATCAGAATGTTTGGAAAGCTTGAGGACAAGAGTAAAATTCTTATATTTTAATAATTTTACACATTATCTGTGATTGACTGCTTTATTTGCCATTCAAACATTCTTGGAAGCGAATTGGGGAAAAAAGAAAACAAATACATGCTAGTTATTAATACTGTGCTTCAGGTTTTATATGACCCCAATTTAGCGCTGAATATGCTTTCAGGTTGATTGTAATTGAAAAAATGCAATAATAATTAAGATATAGTTTTTCACTTAAATATGGTTTTGATATAGGCTGGGATTGATGGATGTTTTGCGTGTTTATGTTACTCACCTTTTAATTAGTCCCCAAGAAAACCTAACAATTGATTTATACCCAGCAGGCACATAACGTTGATTCAACGGTGAGACAACGTTGAATTTTGTTGGTTGATTGGTTGATCAACCTTATATCAACATTCACTCAACTTCTTTGTAGGTAGTTGATGAAACGTTGACGCTTAATTGTTGAATAAACGTTGATATTTGGTTTAACTGACGAACTGCATTGTTGATAGTCTTTAAATACTTTAAATACTTCAACGTTTGTAGTCAATGATGTTAGCATCAGGTTGTATTTAAATACCGCACAAAAAACTGTCGTACTGCTTTTAAATCGATTATAACACACTTGACCACTGCTTTTGCCATACTAACAGTGACGCCTCTGATAAAACTATGCGTTCTACTGGCTGATCTGAGTCCTTGCTGTGCACAGAGCTGCGTCGATCGTTGGAATATGTTAATCATATGGTAGATTGCCTATGCTTTTTCTTGGGCAGAAAGCGTGGTAGCTCAGTGGTTAGGCACTTGCCTCTCAGGTGCTAGAGGTCCAGGTTCGATCCCAGCTCGTGGCGAGGAAAATTTTGTTGTCAGAACACACTTTCTCTAGTGTCATTTACTGGGATGACACTAGATAAGTGCATCGTCCTTTGGATCGGGACTGTAACTGGGTGTCCCCAGTAAAGGGAGAGTCACCCCCTGTGCAGGTTAAAGAGCCCTACGGTAATTTAGATATGATTACTTGTAGGCTTTTATCCTGCAACCCGGGATGTACAAAGCACAGCTGCTGATAATACTCAAAAGAGGGTCTGGCAGTATCTAGAGAAAGAAATCTTAATGAGATATATTAAAAAAAACATTGCTTGTTACGGAAAAACACCCCGATATGAATCAGACTAGAAATCACATCACAGTCGTATACGTGATATCGTGCAGACGTTTTTGGCTTAATTATAGATCTTCAAAGATGGCGGAAGAGAGAGACAGCAAATTGTGAGTACATTTTCATTTGCAAAATATGCCATGTTTATTTGCACCAAGGGGCCAGTCATACACGCTAACATGTTAAGAAAAAACTTGATTTTATGATTTTCCTATTCTCTTTGCACAGTTTGATCTGTTAAGCAAGAATTTGACAGAGAGAAGTGAGTGGCTTGCAGAAAGTTGAAACAAAGCGATGACCTGACCGGGTTTCTTGTCATTTTGTCCTTTTAACAGCAAATACGGCGATTCTTTTACTATTTACCATAAGCCCAGTCCTTGAAACTCACCCTGTAGTCCTGAAATCCCAAAGAAACCACCTTGGATGCTGATATGCAAGTTTCAAAATATTGGTCTTGATATCGTGTAGGACATGGCTCTTTTCCGTGGTGTATCGTGTAGACAGAAGCAGTTTTTGTGAATTATGCGATAGTATAGACACAGGTCATTGATACCGTGTAGATCCATAAAACTGCCAATCATCATGAAGCATTTTGTCTGACTTAAGCAACACACTGTTTTTAGACATCCAATTTTGTAAAACTTGGTGGATTAAAACCGTAATAGACTGGGTGACCTCTGATACTAATCTGAGCCTTCGTTGCATGCATATTCCATTTTAGTTACGTACCTTAAACATAGGCTAGAAATGAACATAAACTAAAAGCTGGATTTTGATCAAACTTTAGAGTAGCCATTCTACATGTATAGAACATCTCAATTTCGAGAGAGTACCACAACACAGGTTTGTATGATGATAAAAACAATATCGAATGCATTTTAATACACTAGGTAGGCGCCCCCAGATTATGTGTTCAGTGGTTTATATTAATAAATAATTTTGGATCTACAAAAACAAAGTTGTCCATCATGAAAAAGTTATTAATTGCTAGAATGTGTATTGTTTGCAATAAAAACGTTGATTTTGGCGATCAGAAACGGAAATGGACAGACCCAGGAGTTAATAATAATAATAACCCCATGTCTGCTAGTATCTACTCTGTTGATAACCTTTGCAAACGGTTTGGACAAAATAAGCTACAACAAATTAATAGCCTTATTTGTCCTTATATGAATTCAAACCATTTATTCTTTGATGCTTTTGTTGAGGTTTTCTGAAAAAGGAAAAATTAGAAAATAGTAAATGGTTAACCCATGATATTTGGCACCCCGCTCGTTGTTTTGCAGCGTATAAAATATAGCCTGAGCATGGCATAAAGGTTTGGTCAAAACCTGAATTTGATGTGTGATTTGCACAAAGGTTATATATACGGTATATTTGGTTGGCTACGGTTGACTGCAAAATCTTCAGATTAATCAGCTAGAGAAAGTTCAGAGGACAGCAGTTCAGATGGTGAAACACAAGTAGTTTTTGCCAGATGCTTGACGAGCTTGAGTGGCAAACTCTTGGATCGGTCCTCCCTGCTTCTCTTTCATACAAATACATTTGGTTGCTGTGTCTATAGAAAAAGACATGTAACTACCCCCTGCTCACAGTTTGAAATCAACCAGGGCATCAAACAGTGCCCAATATTTTAGATACCAGGCATACAGTGATGCCTTGAAGAACTCATTTTTCCCCGTACTATTCCACAGTGGAATGGTCTTTCTCCTTCAGTGGTCAATTTCCAGACTACTGAAGAGTTAAGGGCACTCCTCATTTATTCAAAAACTGCCAAAAGTTTTTTTCTTGTTTTTTTTGTATTTTGTTTTGTTTTTCTTCAAAATTCTCATTTCGCACTCCCCGGCGTAATGACTAAAATTTGATAGTATGATAAGAAAGAAAGAAAGAAAGAAAGTGTTCATTTTGGTCAGCCTTATGGCTTGTTGTTGCCAATTTCGGAAGAACTGACCAAAGCCTGTGCATGTTATATCTAAAGAATATTATATGGAGTGCTGGAAGGAGGCTTAACTTTGGATCATGTAAGTTTTAGGCCAAATGAAACAATATTATCGTTGTTGTTGATGCTTTGTAGCACTAAATTTTTGTGTCAGCATCCAGACTAGCTGTGAATTGTAATTTGCATATGGTAATTAATTGCCGCTATCTGTTATATTGATCGGCACATAGGGATCACATTGGCGTCCGCATCATCACACTTTTCCTTTCCTATTGATAACTTTTGAAAAGATGCATCAATTTCATATAAACTTTGCAGACGGATCTACCATCATTAAATACAGGCAAACTTTGAAAAGGGGGATATTCTGCAAAATTTTGACTGGCCCTTTTTGACTTAGATTTTGGCTAAATTGTGTTTTCCAATCAATGATTTTTGAAGGGACGCAACGATTTTATTCAAATTTAATAGAAGGGTAAAGCATCATAGTATACAGGTCAAGTTCGAATTTGGAGGTAATTTGCAAACATTTAGCTGTGTTTTGGCCTGTTTTTGACTTAGGTCCATTCTAGTATTGCAATCATCTTTATGGGGAAGATAGAGCTGGTTGCTTTACTTAATTTGTCTTCCTGGTGTCTCTTGATGGTTGAGCGGCTCTTCCTTGTGGTGCCACGGGGTC
This sequence comes from Loripinus fragilis, assembly GCA_964019695.1. Lineage (NCBI taxonomy): Eukaryota > Metazoa > Mollusca > Bivalvia > Lucinida > Lucinidae > Loripinus > Loripinus fragilis. The sequence goes on from OZ026515.1 coordinate 124,789,125, forward strand.
GTCTGTAATTTGTGATTGTGGTATTTCCTGATCATACTCACTTACTATTTTTAGGTTAATGCAAAAGCTATTTATGACTAATATTGGCTTTTTTTAAATAAACTTCACATTTCTTCAAAACTATTATATCTGATAACTTCCCACTGTTAGGCCATGATTACCCACTGCCAGTAGATTAGCATGACAGTGATTAAAATTTACCCTACCCCCTGACCCCTTAGGTGGGGTCAAAAGTCAAATATTTATATTTCACAATAACTCAGTCAGTTGGTATTTTTTACTAAAATTTTGCATGCAGACATAGGTAGGATAAAATGAAACCTGTCAAACGTAAATTTAGATAGAAGGCCTGTCTCCTACCCTGGGGGAGGACTTTGGGGGTGGGGGGTGGGGCAGAGTCCAAAATTCAATTATGTTGCATATCAAATTAAAGGGAATGACGCATGCAGCAACATGATAGCAAATGTTTTTGGTAATTTTAGAATTAAAACCTGAAGCTGCTCATTATCAACACTGTTTTCAAATGAGGTTAAAATTGCAAATATTCAGAATTTAAGGCTGCTATTATCAGGGGCAGTGAGGGCTCTAGATAAGAGTATAATTCAAATTTCTTATTTCTCAACTAAAAATATAAGTTGTGGGTACTCAAAAGAACCGTCTCAATGAAACAATTCTTTTGAGCACCCAAAAAATATTCACAATTTTGTGCTACAATTTTTTGTTGACCTATGTATTATGTTGAGTATGGTAAAAATAAGTCCAATTGATATTTTCAGAGAAAGATGGGTATTTGTCTCAGTTTTCTGGCAGTTATGAGCTTGAAGTACCTTTCAAATTAGACAAAGTGTCACCATCTACTGCAGCCAGTATAGGAAACTAACAGCGAAGACCTTTACATGCACAATGGCATCCCAAGTCAAGTGAAAATCAAGAACTAGGCAAAAACAGGTTAGTATTATGGGCGATTCTCACTGAATATTATATGTAGCTAAACCTGTTTAAAATGGCCACTCTAAAAAAGATCAAAAATTGGTTTTCAAGACCAATTATTGCTTAATACAGGTCAAAAGTATTTCAGAATGGGGAGCACATTAAGCTACTATTTGTCATAAAGATCTTTGTTTTGTCTATTTTAGTGGCCGTTTTACACAGGTTTTACTGACATTCATTACACATTACAGCTCATATGATATGAGCCAGTGCATGTGATTTCCAACAATGTGGCATTTTGACAAGTGTAGACTCGGATGAGCCTCTGCAGCCTCCTTTTAGGCTTAGAAACTCGTAATGGTGTTCAGTCAGTAGCTTTTAAATCATAGAATACTCAAGCAACTAGTAAAGGTTCTGATCAGACAGCGTGTATGCGCAGGCTGATCTGAGGCTTTGCTGGCCGCTCATATCACATTGTTTGAAATCTCATGCACTGGCTCAATTATATTATCTGGGCCTGGATGTGAGAAAACCTGACATTGTTGTATGCAAACAACAAAGGTGCAGACTAGCCTTCACACTTGCACAGTCTGATGAACACCTTTGTTATTAGCTTTCTGGAAAGTAAATTGGCTACACTTTCTGTACCCAAACTTTAAGATTATAGCTTGTCTATGTAGCTGAGCAGGCTAGTTTGAGTCTTACATGGTCGTTAATCCTAAAGACCAGTTTTCTTGCATTTAGATGGACAGTCAATGAAATAAATCTGCACAGCAATGTCATTCTTTAAATATGCATGAGTAGCTATTCAATGCTGTTTAATTTCTGGTTTGGATTGTAACCTTCATGAACAATTGAACATGATTCAACATCCATATTATGTCACAATATGTGTGAAGATCAGGTCCACAAGCTCATCAGCTCAGACTCGTTTGAGCATTTGATGGTCACTTTTAAAACTGTGAATTATTATTTGATATATCACGTTTTTTAAACCATTGACTCTATAGGTGAGGTGTGTTAGAATTTCTTTCTTGCTCCTAGATTCTGTGAGGACCCACAATGTATATTTAATTTTTATTTTCTCTTATGTATATTGGCTCGAAGTAAAAGAATTGACTCTTGGATATATCACTTATTATAGTAAACATTATTTGTTTTTAATATTGTTTTTTGCATCTGCCACAAATTTTTAAAAGCTGTGGTATAAAATTTGGTAATGTGTTTAACAGGCTCTTGCCCTAAGTTAACAGTTCATACCAAAAAATAATTTTCTTATTTCTCAAACAAAACATATATTGTGGGTACTCAAAGGAACCGTCTCATTGAGATCGTTCTTTTGAGCACCATAAACATTTTTCAAAATTGGTGGGTAAAAAATATTTACAATCTTATGCTCAAAAATTTTGATTATCTAAATCCTATGAGGCTCACTTTACTTTCAGAAATTCAGCAGGCACTGAAGCACCAGCCTTTACATTTAGTCAGAGTGGATGCAGCATTTCTACTTGTCCTACATTGCCTTATGTTTTGGTAAATTCAATAATTAACTTTGGAAACAGTCAAAATTTCTACTCATCCTAGAGCATAAGGCACTGGCCATGGCAAGCGGATGAGTGTATTTTCGGCGGCTGTTCAGGTCATTCAGGAACAACAAGTTTACCAGGTAACAGCATACCCCTGCCTACATCTACATCTACATCATACACGCTGCCGTTACACTTGGCTTCTATAGCGTGGGGGGTTTGCTGCATAAGAAAGAGAGAGAATGATAGGAAAGTTAGAAGCATAGTTGATAGAAAGCCAGAAAAAAGTGTAGTTTTGGCCAATGCATGTTCCACTCTTCGATCTTCAACCAAACTGCCTTCCCTGAGGGTACCAGGGCACACGAAGTCCCCGACAGCATAGCTTGAGGGTATCACAAGAGTGTACTTGCATGGCCAGGCCAGACAGCTTAGATTGACAGACTTAGTAGCTCCCGTTTGAAGGATACCAAACTGGGAGCCTCAACCACATTGGCTGGTAGTGAATTCCAACGACAAATAGTTCTGGGGAAAAAGCTGAACTTATAATAGTCGCTGGAGACTGGGATCTGTAGAAATTTCAAAGACTGTTGGGAACGTGTTCTATATCAACAAGTCCATGGATGATTTTGAAGAGCATGGTGAGCTGGGTCTTGGCACGTCGAGCTTCTAAGGAATCCCAATCGAGACGGTCTAGCATGGAGGTTACACTACTAGTGTTGCGGTACCTGTTGGTGACATATCTGGCTGCACGTCGTTGCACCATTTCCACTTTGCTGACATACTCCTTGGTGTGGGGGCTTCAAAATGTTGAGCAGTACTCAATGATTGGCCGTACCATAGAAAAATAGGCAGCTGATTTGGTCTGTTCGTTTGAGATCCTAAGGTAAAGCCAAAGAAATCCTAGAGTGCTGTTGGCTTTCTTGACAGTCTGGTCCATGTGGCGGTCCCAAGATATGCTGGACTGTAGCTCCACTCCAAGGTACCATGTGGAGTCCTCCATGTTTAGTGTGTGTCCTTTCAGGGTGTAAGATGAGGAGATTGGTTTCCATGCTCTGGTGATCCTGATGGCACTGCACTTTTCCGGATAAAATGCCATATCCCATTTCTTTTCCCATGCCGCTAGGTTGTTTAGATATTGAGGTAAGGTGTCGCAATCTTTCTGGTTTTTTATGCATCTGTAAAGTATGCAGTCATCAGTGAAGAGTCGGATTCCTGATTCTACGCAGTCTGGGAGGTCGTTAATAAAAACGAGAAAAAACAGAGGTCCCAAGACTGTACCCTGTGGTACTCTGCTGAATAGTTGGACGCTATCTGATGTGGCACCTTCAACTGTGATTTGCTGGACTCTGTCAGTGAGGAATGCCCGGATCCATTCAAGAGTGCTCCCTCTTATACCATAATGGTCCATCTTTCGTAGTAGACGTACGTGCAGTACGCAATCGAATGCCTTAGAGAAGTCGAGCACTGTCAGGTCATGCTGTTGTCTCGTAACTAGGCCTGACACCAGTTCATTGGCTAATGTAAGTAGTTGCGTCTCACATTAAGATGTCAGCCTTATCTTTTGGATCATCATGCAGTCTTCCCTTTTCCTTGCGGGATGCAATGCCACTATTGTCTCTCTGAAGTGACTTGATGAAGTTGAACAGTCGCTTTTGCTTTGGCTGATGTTCCTGGTCTGGGTTTCCGATCTCAATAATATTCTCAATATGCCTCCAGTATGATTGTCTCTCTGCCTTTTGAAGTCTGGCCTTGGTTTTTCTGTAATGTCTAATGTCTTTAGCTGCTCCAGTCTTGTGCTGTCTCTTGAAGAGTACTTTCTGTTTTCTGCTGAGATATTTGACTTCCTTGGTTACCCATGGCTTCTGTGGTTTATTTCCTCGGAGCATTTTGGAAGGGATGAGCTTTTCCATAAGTGAGATTGTTCTTTTCTTGAAGGTGGTCCAAAGATATTCTGAGTCTTCTGATTCTGCCTTTTGTTGGAATTCATGTAGGGACGCTCTGAGCTCTTTCTTCATTCCTTCGTAGTCTGCCTTTTTGTACTGGAAAACCTTTCTTGGTGGTATCTTCACTTTCATGGGGCAGAGGCTGGACTCGATAAAGACTGCTTTGTGGTCTGAGATGCCTGAAATAGTCTCAACCTTGTTGATAAGAGTGAGATTACTTGTAAAGAAGAGTTCCAGTGTATTCGCTGTTGTTTCAGTGATTCTAGTAGGTTCTGTTATCATCTGGTCCAAGTAAAAGTATTTCGCCAGGGTTAACATTTGATTTGATACTGTGAGACTGGTAGCGTATGGCAGGATAGTTTCATCTTCCCAGTTGATGTTGGAAAGGTTGAAGTCTCCCCCTATCCACAAGTGAGCACCTTTGTCCGTTGGTATGCGTGAAAGCCTCGACTGTAGGTGTTGCAGGTAGTCCGGAGAATTTTTGTCTGGAGGTCTGTAGAAGGATCCGATATAAAGATCACTGCTTCATTTGACTTTGACCTTCGCCCAAACGACTTCACAGTCTGTTCCGCTATCTATCCTGCCGACAGTATTTAGGTATCAAAGGAACAAGGTCGTCAGAAAATCTGAGCAGTTTAGCTCCTAGGGAGACACTACAATATTTGAATAACAGTCAGTTCCAGCCAGCAAAATTTCTCGCTGTTTACTCCCAAGTTCTATGACTCGAAAGAAAAGTGATTTGAGGAAACAGAAGAGCTGACACCAGCTTAGTGATTAGATAAACAATGCTTTTAATTATGAAATTGTTAATATTTTCTTACCCATCAGTTTTAACAGCCGTTTTTTGTGCTCAAAAGAACTGTCTCATTGAGATATATGTTTGGATGAGAAATAAATATAAAAATTATATTCACACACTCTTATCTGGAGGTTTGTTTGATGCATATATACTATATTAACCCTTATCATTTTCATTCTGGAAATGGTAAACAGGACCTTTGACAAACAGTGAAGACCCTAATGAAATACCGCATAAGAAGGTATTTTCTCAGGGTCTGCACTGTTTGTTAAGATTAAAACAGTCTTAAAGGGAGGGGGGGGGGGGCTGGTGTCAATCAGACTGAGGATTACCCTTTATTTTTGGCATCTGGCATAAAGATTTCTTTGGTTACATGCATAGGTCCAGATTAGCGAATTATTTAATCTTAAAAGTGTGATTATTTTTTTATCCTAAAGTAGGGCTGCCAAATCTACAGGTGTAAACGGTACCGTTTCGTGTTTTTGCAATAAACATTTACAAAATTGGCCTACCATTTACACAAACTTTAGCAGGTGACCAGCGTCGTTGTTTATGAATAGCATTTCCTAATGAACATCCTGCTCTGGATCATCAATCAGTTTGTTTGTTTTCTCAGATTAGGCTGTATTTGATAAAGTATCTACTGCAATTAGAATGCTCAACGGACATTATCTTTCGATAGGGATCATTTTTCAAATTCTTTTAGTATCACGCCTGCACAGACAGTGACTCGACGGACCATAAAAATGCCCTGAAAATCGTCAAAATCAGTCATTGCAATTATATATCTGTATTTTTAACAGTTATGTAAAGGTTTTGTTGAGAATCATCTTGCTTACTTCCTGTCAGCGACTCAGCGTGTGTATTGTTGTGTACATAATGATTGGCAGTTATGTTTTTGTGTGTGTCAACTCGTTTATAATTAAAACACTTGCAACTGAAGAAAATCAATGTCGGTAATCTACGAGTCTGCGAAGGTTGCAATCACTTTCCAATAACTAGAAATGAGTTCTATTACAACATCCAACCAAACAATTTAGAATATTTGCACAAGGTACATTTTTCAAAGAGTTTTAAGGAAAAATAGCAGCGACTTTACCGATCTGCATAATGAAAAAAATCAAATCTGGAAGTTCTGTGTAAACAGAATCGTTTTGGTTACTGGAACTCGTGTAAACTTTTACCAAATTTCGTAAACGTGGCAGCCCTATCAAAAAGTTTATCTTAGATTTTGGGTGCTCAAAAGAACCGTTTCATTGAGATGATTTTTGAGTATGTACAGTATGGACCCGGGCTTGAAGCAGTCTAATCAGGGCTTGTAGGGTTTGCTTACACATATTTGGAAATCATACATTTATTCTGGAGCAGGCACAATAAGTTTTGTTAAATATTTTTACATTCATTTAATATTTTAATGTGAACTATATATTTCAAACAGTTTGGACTCAGGTCAGACTGCGAAGAAGCAGTCTGAGTAGTGTTTGCTTACACGATATATATTTATACTGGAGTAAATTTAAAATTATAAAGACAGCACTTTTTTGTTAAATATTTAACATGCTCTTTTGCTTAATGCATTTTTGTGGGCTATATTGCAAACAGTATGAATCAGATCAGACCTATGAGCAGTCTCATCAATGTTCATAATGTTTGTTTCTGTGATTTATTTTTTTTTGGTGTAAATCGGATATAGGTTTGTGACCTATATTGCAAACCGTATGGACCCAGTTCAGACTGCTTAGGCCTAAGCAGTTGATCAGGGTTCATAGTGTTATCTTATACCCCTATTCCACACAGGCCACGAATCACCCGAATCGCCACGAATTGATTTTTTTATTATTCGGGGGGGGGGGGGGGGGGGGGGGGGGGGGGATTCGTGAGGTTTCATTAATTTTTTTCTCCAATCGTGATGAGCTACGAGTCATTCCCGATTCAGATAGGATGTCGTTACGAATATTCGGGGGAATCGGCTCAATTCGGCTGAAATCGCGCAAGAATTCATTACGATTAGAAAATAATATTAGAACATGCTGCACGAAAGTTAAGGAATCAATTACGAATCAGTTAAGAATATGCGGAATGCAGCACGAATTGGGCACGAATTAACAAAAATCCGCGACGATTCGACCCGATTATGAGATTTTCTCTCACGATAGCCATAAAAAAGGCCCGTACATGCTTCGGAGCATCAGTTCCAAAATGAATGTTCCTCGTAAAGTAGCAGTAGAAGTGATCCTGCAACTTGAGTGTTGAAAACGGCTTCTTATATAGCTAGAAGAAAACAACTACGTTAAAGTCGAGAGGCCCTGACCCAGACTCTTTGACTTGGAAAAATATGGCAGTTCGCCATTGGCAAAATCGCCAGCCAGGAGCTACTGACTGATCCTGATTGTGCTCCAGAATCTGCCAAATCTGTTTCAACTTCTAGGACTGCTCACATGCGCGAGACGGGGTAATTAACCTTAGGGAAAATCCTTCTGCTATCTCTTCCTTGGTTTTATTGCTTGGCTTAATCTCCCGATTCCTTACGAATGAGCTAAGAGTAGCTACGAATGCCCAAAACAATGCAAAAACGCCCCCGAGTCGATTACGATTCAGCTACGATATCCAAGAATGCCGTAGGAATTTGGTACGAATCACGCACGATTTTTCGAATCGGGGAATTCGTGGCCAAAGTTTTGAACAGTTCAAAACTTTTGAGCCGAATTCCCGATAGACCTACGAATTGCAAGAACTCACCACGGACTATGCGAATCAGTTAAGACCATCACGAACTGAGTACGATTCAGCCACGAATCCAAATATTTGTCAATTCGTGTCAATTCGTGGGATTCGGGGCCTGTGTGGAATAGGGGTATTACATGATAAGATTTGTTATGGGGAAAATTGAAAATATGCAGCAGATGTAATTAGCAGACAACACTCTTTGTTTAATACTGTCATCTGCTAATGACCAAATGAACTTATATATAATGCTTATATAATATTGCAAACAGTATGGACCCAGATTAGTATAATGAGCATTCTGATCTTGGTTCATAATGTTTGCTTACATGATGAAATTATTTTGAAGTAAATTTGGTGTAATTTTATGATCTATATTGCAAACAGTATGGACTCAGGTCAGACTGCTTAGGTGCAGTCTGATCAGTGTTCACAGTGTTTGCTTACATGATGAATCTATTCTAGAGAAAATTTTAAAATGTACAGAAGACATAATAAGCAGACAACAAGGTTTTGTTAAATATTTATGTATGAAGTGATTATATTGATGAATAAAAACAAAAACAACTATTTAATTTTTGTTAATGAAAATCGAAACATCTGGGTTCACAGTCGGTATGACTAACTGATGCAATGTCAGCGTTCTCACAAGTATTTTGAAATAATAAAAAAACATTAAATTTTCATATTTCAGCTAAAAACTGCCAAGTTTTCTTGATCAAACTCCAACTTTTCAGTATTGACTCCCAATTCTTTTTTCCAGGCTCATACTCACTTACTATTTTCATGTATCAATAAACTTTTCAAGGTTAAAATAATAATGCATCTCTACATTTGGACTAGAAATCATGAATGACTAGGAAAAGAAAGAAAAAAATAGTATGCCACTTCGTTACAGCACCATATAAACTTGCTACAGGTGAAACTTCAATTTTCTAGCAAGTCTCTGACGCTGAGGAGATTTGTTTCAGTGTCGCTCTGTCAGAAACCCGCGTCGAGGCCTATTTAAAGCATGCCTTTTCAACGCTTTTACAAGTATCCAAACTTCATAAAAAGCTCAATTATATTCAGCAATGTCACAATGGTTGTCGAAGCTCATCGCTAAAAATCCATGTTTTGAGGTTAGAGTATTATTATAAGGCTATTGGGTCAATGTTAAGATGGCACCTCATGAATGCGTAATTAGGACTGATCTACCGAGGTAAAAGCTGAAACTGACGCGTGGTTATATTAGAAAATAACTGTATCATACCCCAGTAAACTAAAAACATATGGTTGAACCCTTGAAACGCCAGCAAATTAACTGCATCTGAAAATGTCTGTTTATTGGTTAAGATAAGTATATAGGCAAACAGTGATGACCCTGATCATCTGGATCTACACTGGTTGTCAAAAAGGCTTCAAATCTTTCAGCAGACGACATAAGCATACACTTTTTGTGATATGCGATTTAAGGGTTAACAAATGTTAGTTCAGTGTACACTACCGCCTGCGTATTTGTCCTTGTCAAATTCGTTTTGAAAACGCGTTGAAAACGCAGGTAATACGCACTGTATTTTCAACATGAATAGCAAATAGCTAGTCCCAGCTCGTTACCAATAATGCGTTGAACTGCAATGACACGCATTCATCTGTCTACTAATCGATCCGGCTGAATCAACTTTTATCACTGCGTAGCAACGCAGTTCCGCAATGCAATGCATTTCTACATAGTCATTCATTATAGGAAGAATAAAAGGCATTTAGAAGGATTTAATTGCAAAATAAAACATTGAGGTAAGAAATTAAATTATTTTACGCACGATGATATAGCAATTTGCAACTTTAGACTAGATTAACCTATAACAGAGTCAACACATTTAAATATCGATTTTTTATAAATAGGCAATTTGATTGGTTAACGCAGTATCGCTTCCAATCTCATTTTGATATTCATGAATTTTGCCTTGTATTGATACGAGTTGATTCACGTTTTCAACGCAGTTAAATCGTACAACGCATTGAAACTGTGAAAGAAACGCGAATTCGCAGTACAAATACGCGAGTGTCCGTGTGTAAACGGTCAGGCTATTCATAAAATGCACGTACAGCTCAAACAACTTACTTTAAAGACTCTTTACCAATTATAAATAGAACCTGATATCCTCTATTTAGCAGATGAAATACCTGAACCACACTCAGATATGAATATTAAAGTTACGTCTTTACAGTGACCCAAAAGCTTTATAATACAAATGTACAACTACTTCTAAGACTCGTTCTATTCACAACTCACAAACATGTCCCAGTTATGTGAGCATCCATCAGGTATCACACCCCAGCCGTTATTTAAACAGTGAAATATGTGGGGCTCGTCTCCATCGCACCAAACGCCAGCAAGCCAAATTCTCTCATCTCCACTATAGCAATTGTTTGGACAATTATTGCCGCTACTGATAATAAGATTGCCTCTACTGAAAATAAGAGAAAACAATCAGTAATCAATAAATAGAGACGGTATCCAGTATAAACACACTTGGTAGGCGGCAAACGAAAATGCTCTTAACAATCGAGGAACGCGGGTCAAAAACGCTGGAAAGAGTGTTTTCAATTACCATTTGTCGCCAGTCGGGCCACAAATGGCAATGGCAAAAATCAATTTGTTACATTAAAATTTTAGATTGCCGCCTACCCGGTGTGATAAAGTACAAATTGGCATGTGCCTACAGTGAAGATTCAAAACAGTCTGCGCATCTACACCGTCTGATCAGAGTCCTAGTTTTCTGCCCGAAGAAACGTTGCACCCTTGACTACCTTTAGAACGCCTATCGAATGCTGATCAGACTGCATGGATGCGCAGGCTGATCCGTGTGTTCGATTGACGCACATGTCAACTCGTAGGCTTTTGCTGGACATCGGCCGGCGCCAGAAACCATGTCTCCGGGAGCTCTGCCCAAATAAGGCTCAAGCCAGTCTGCTCAGCTACAAAGACGAGCCAGAATGTTTTCCTGCTGCGAGTTTAGATATTATACTTTCTAATTAGTAAATAACAAGGTGCTGATCAACAGCGCGGATGCACAAACTGGTCTGTGCCTTGATAATTTGCATACAACAGTCGGATTTTCTCGCCTGTCGAGGCCCAATCGAATTTCTTCCTTCTATTCGAATGTTTATGAAAAGACAACGTCACGGATTCAATTCAAAGTAAGTGACACTGACGTAAGGCATATCCTAAAGTCGATATCGCTTTCATTACTGACTCAAAGGATCGACGTCAGTATTTGAAAAATGCTTCCTATTGGAGATAATGCAAATTAGTATAAAAAAAATTATGACCCTACAGTCGGAATCTTCTTGTTTAATAGTATTAGCGAATCTGTGTTACCTGTTTACAAGAATGGACATTGTCCACTTATCAAAACATGCTATGACGTCACTCTTAACTTATCCTCCGAATACAGTACTTTCACATACCTGCTGAAAAGGGAAATCATCTCATATCTTTACATGTACATATTAGATATTTTATCATTTATATTTTCGATATACGAACGTTCAAAATTATACTTGTTGGATTGAAAAAGGAACAGTAGAACAGCCAACGTAACCTCGGACTTCAATGTATCTAACAAGACGCTGGCCTCACACAATGCAAATCTCAGGCTCGCCATTAATCCTAGCTACATTGCTGGGCCATTACTTGCCAATTAATTCGCCGTTTGAAGCGTTTTGGACGTACACGTGAGCATAATGAGCTGTCAGTAATATTTGGTGGTTCATGAGGCTTTGAACGGTTGCAAAAATCTAAATAGCTTTGAAAATGTATAATATTTAAGAAATGAATTCGATTTTTGGAAGGTCCATGGAATCCTGAATACTTCGGGTCTCTTGCAAAGTAAGTGAATCCCTTTGTGCTTCACGTTTACTATGCAAGAGACCCAAAGTATTCAGGATTCCTTAAACCTTCCAAAAATTGAATTTATTACTTATATTTACATTTTATTATGAATTACTAATATATAGAAATTATTTATAATTTAGGAGATAAAACAAATTTGTAAATATTTAATCGTATCAACGGTTTTGTTGGAGTGCAAAACGGAAAAGCGGAACAGCCAGTATGAACACGGTCGGACAGCCAATGGAGCAAACAAGAAGCTTGTTTTGCACGTGCAACCCAGATCTGGCTCGCTGTCAATCACAAACCGGTGTCACTTTTGGCGAACGAATTCGATGTTCGAAGCGAATTGCAGGGCAAGTGGGCTTGGCATTGTCAATTAAATTTTGTGTCGTTCATGAGGTTTTGAACAGTTGCAATAATCTAAATATTGATTAAACGTTTCCCTTGAAAATGTATAATATTGATGATTGGATGTCAGACGTGATGACAATCAAGCTTTCTGTTGTTATTAAATGAGCTGCAGTACGAGATTTCCAACAATTTGAAATTTTGACAAGTGTAGACCCAGACGAGCCTGTGCAGCCTCCTTTTAAGCTTAGAAATTCCAAATGGTATTCAGTCGGAAGCTTGACAATCATAGGATACTCAAGCGACTAGCAAAGGCTCTGATCAGACTGCGCGTATGCGCAGGCTGATCTGAGGCTTTGCTGGTCACACATACCACATTGTTGGAAATCTCATGCACTGGCCCAAATACTCCAGTTTGTAGTTTGTGTCCACCGCTCACGAACATGGTAGATAGGTCTCATGTCCCTTTTTCGCTGCTGTTGTTGTTGTTTGTTGTTGTTGTTGCTGTTGTTGTTGTTTTAATCTCCATGCCCATTTGGTATGTAGGGGGTCCGGGACTCCCCGGAGGACCAACTCCCTATCACACCTAACAAACTTTTTTTTCAAAACATATATATGAGTCATTCTGCAAAAATGAAGGAATTTGAGCTAAACATTTTACAAAAAATGACACAACTAATTCTGATTTTGAATCTTAATTTTAACTCTGAACAATAAACAGCAATAAACCATTCATCTAGATTAGAGAATTTGCATAATAATAAATGTGTTGGCTTACTGTGATGGCTGCGCTGGTTTCAAATGTCATCCCTGTTACCACAACATGAAATCTTATTTTGTAAAAATATTATCTTTTATTTTATTTTTACACATTCAAAGTTTCTTTATAGACTTTCAAGTTTACAAACTTGTTGCCATAAAAATATGTTTGTAACGAATACAATAATCAATCATTAGTTATTTTCCTGAGACAACATGTTTTAAGACAAATAACATGACATCCATTTTAGAAATATTTAGATGAGTCAGTATCTTCATTTTCTTCAATAGGTAGATGTAGGCACCAACTTTCAAACTGGTAAATTAAAAACAACAGCAGAATATTTGATTATTAATATATTATGGCAAAGTTGACCGGTAATGGGAATGACATTAAGTAACAGGATTGACAACACATTTTTCTTCAGAAGCATACAAAGCAATGTGAATGATAACAGATAAACTGAAGGATATTAAGATATAACAGTAAAGTGTAATCTGACTAATCTGGTGAATATGCTTTGGATAGAATGAGCTCTTAAATGCTAAAAAAAAACTTTCTAGTTCTCCCTTAAAGACACTATTGATCACTCACCGGAGTTTTCGTTAAATGTTATAACAGGTACCAATCGGAAACTGAAAATGCCCCTAGTGACCCGGGGAGGGAGTATTTTGACGGTACATGGTCATTATCTGAACAAATATAGAACAGGGACACTAGTTGATGCCACATACCAAAGACTCTAGATCTAATTGTTTAGAAGATGTATACTATGCACAATAAGTTGAAGAATTGTTTTGTATGGGTGAGCCCATCCACATCAGATCTCAAGTTTCATTTGATGTCATGAAGATACAAGCGCCGAACATCTGACAAGAATTTCCATTTAGAAAACATGGAATTACCAAACGCAGCGGCCATGCTAAAGTGACGTTAGATTTTAAGACCAGCGGGTAACGTGGGTATTTCTGATCATCAGGAGAAGCCAAAAACATTTTCATGCGATTGTTTGGTCACTGAAACAAAAATAAGCACAGCAAATGCTGAAATTTTCTGAACTTTCTTAGAGAAATAAAGGACCAATTTTCCACAATTTGACGATTTTATTAATGCTTTTACGTTATCGCCTTTAAACGTTGTTTCTAGTCGGGTTTTCTTGAACCACATTGACAAGTGAAACTGTTTTATGCCTTCCAATACATTCAGAAGAATAATGTTGAATGAAACATCTTCATGGCTATAGAGCACGAGCCGAAAGATAAAATCTAACGTCACCATTATCTCGCAAATGCATCGCACCATTTTCCAGCAACTTAAGGTTTTAATCAACCATAAGATGAGTTACATTGTAAGTCTATGACATCTTTGTTAACTGAGTCTCTGTTAAAATGGCACGCCAATTAACATTAGAAGCGTAATCAAATGATGACTACGTTTTGACATCATTGATGGCAGCTGATTTTTTTCACCATGAACTCTCTATCACATCTGTCACATAACCAATAATTTTTATAGGCGTAGGATGCATTAGGAAGGTGTTAGACCACCAAACGAAAAATCACATGCTTATCATTTTAACATTAGCTACAACGGATGCGATTTTTGCTTACTGACCCCTCCTGCAATTCTTGCTCTCCCCAAAAGCCTATTTAAAGGATGGCGTCTGTAAATTCGTGGTTTCATTTGCCTAATATCCTGTTCTCGTCATTGCATCTGAAATTGTTCGATATTGCACAAAGATGAGCACATAAAGATGCGAAACATAAGAAATTGCTAAACTTATTGTGCATAGTATATTTATATTTTCACTATATACAGCAAAACCCAAAAAATTCGAAGTTTGATTTTTCGAGTACTTGTGTATTCGAAATAATTTGAAGTGCGCTGAATTCAGAGATTGTGCCTACATATGAACTATTTTATTATCTGTCAATAAAAACATATGTCTTTGATTGGTAAAAGAAACGTCTCAGAGACGTTTGTTTTATCAACAAAACATACGTTTAATAAGAAAACACTGAACATATTTACTTTAGGGTTATATATTTTCATGTCTCTTCCCTATAAATCAAACATATTGAAACTTCAATATTAATCTGTAATTATCCCAATAACTTAGAATTTACGAGACTAAATGAAAATATAAAACATGTGCTCCCTGGGGTGGGGTCATGTTTGCCAAAAGAACCACAATTGTAACAAAGTTCGTAAAGTACCACTAGGTGACGCTCAATACCAAATATCAAGTCGCTAGAACACACGAAAACACGTTAAAGTATGTCTCTGAATACACCAATATAAAAGATGTGAATCCTAAGGCGGAACCATTTTGGCCCCAGGACCATTATTTGAACGAATTTTGTAGAGGTTCATTTAGTTTCGCTACATACCAATATGAAGGCTCTAGGCCGTGTGGTTATTCGAAATAAATTTGATTATATAATGCTGGTTCTTTTTACAAACCTACATAAAATACACAGGAACTTGTCACAAACTTTTTTTTTGAAAAAGTAGGCGTGTGTATCTGTAAACATAGACAAGGACTGTAACGCAAGTTGTTAGGGTACCCTGTTTGACTCATTAAAACAGCCCGAAAACTCAACTTTTTAAGCAAAACTATAGTGCCCCGGGTTCAAGAGAAACAAGCCTGTCTAACGATGCCAACCGTTTGTTCCTACGTTGAATAAGTCCCATGAAATACCCATGAACAGCTTGGATTTTAGCGTCTGCTTGAAACTCGTTCGTTTGCACTTTCCTCTGGAGACTGTTAAAAACACAGTTCAATCGCTTTTTCCTGATTTCGAACGATGAGATGCCGCTAAATGTGGTAAGTCCTGGTTTTCAATAACTTTTTTCTGCATGCAGCCGTCAAAATCTTGAGAATTTATTCCAAATGAAAGTCAATCGGCGACTTTTTTATAGAAATTACGCCGACCTTTTCTACCTGCACTCCATGTTTGCAAAAGTTCAGCTCTGAAAATTTCGCGATCACTAATTGGTTAATGCTAAGCCGAGGTTACAAATACGTCACATGGAAAAGGCAAAATCCGTTGGGAAAATCCCCATATTGACGTGGTGTATTTTCGGAGTGCTTCAGTTTACATTATTACACTCAATAGATTGTATTACTTCCCTTGATACAAAATCGCAAAATCATACCTTGTCGATGACGTCACAAGACTATAGTGAATGGGATTTCCGAAAAACATGGAGGTCGGATAGAAAAAGGTTGGCGTAATTTCTGTAAAAAGTCCCCTTTTGGCTTTCATTTGGAATAAATTCTCAAGAACTTGGTGACTGCATATAGAAAAAAACTTTTGAAAAGCAGGACTTATCACTTTGAATCGGCATCTCTTTGATGAAAGTCAGAAAAGAACGATTGAACTGTGTTTTTACCATCTCCAGAGGAAAGTGCAAACGAACGAGTTTCAAGAAGACGCTAAAATCCGTGCTGTTCTTGATTATTTCATGAGACTTACTCAACGAAAGAACAAAAGGTTGGTTTCGTTAGACAGACTTGTGTCTCTTGAAGCCAGGAAACTATAAGTTTGCTCATATAACTTGAGTTTTCCGACTGTTTTTATTAATCATATAGCACACCCAGGGAGCGGAAGTGACCGGACAATTGCGAGTGTACGACAAGTAACGGCACTTGTGATGTTGTTCATTGGACGGTTGGTCACTTGCGGTATTGATTATTCATTTACACCATAAACAACACGAAAAAACCAGCATATGCGTGTTTTGGATATAGAAGGTAAGTTATATTTGTGAGTTACTTTCTGGCTGGATTGAAATCCTATTTCATTGTCCATGTTCAGTGAATTTGAATTCTAATCACTTGTATATCAACAACGGTGATTGATTTTCGAATTTTCAAACATGAAACAAACGTGCATAAAACACAAAGTCACTGTCATGGCAAATGGCGAAAACATGACACACGTGGGAGCATGGCACCGTTCAGTCACTTGCTGTCGTTCGCGTACGGATTGTACATGACAACTGCGACTTTACTAAACGGTCACTTGTTTACTGAGGGTCATATAATTTTTCTCATTTTATGCATACCAGTGCCAATATTTCACCTTACCCTGTCAAGAAACGTTTGTTCTTAAATGCTGTCTGCTATATCGAATCCTGCATAAATTCACCCACACTACAGGCTATTTTTGATCATATGAAACCAAACATTGATCCTTAAAGAGCAACTTAAATCTCATTCCAAAATGCCATAAGCTGACCCATATTTCATTCATTAAAATTAATATGAAGCACGATCCTGAAAGATATCCAGGCTAATAGGCCATGGGATAGATATGTGTCTGATCCAACCCCTTCCCTCACCCCTTCCACACCCACAGGGGGGATTTTGTTGACTCTGACTTCCATGAAGCCCAATGTCTGACATTAAAAAAAAGTTTACCCTCTGACAAGTGTGATGTAATATTGTAATATAATATTACGTATGTACTTAATTATGTTACATTTTGCATTACTACCCTATTTCTGGGAATATTTTATGCCTGTTGAATCTCCAGAAATGTTAATTACTGTTTACTGGGTCTAATTTTTAATGCTGCTGCAAAGACAATTAATAAACCTAACCAAAATGGATAAATTACCAGCAGTTTATTATACTTGAGTAGCATGCTTATCTTGAAACCATAATGCAATTAGTAACGTATGTAACATAAAAATATGCTAATGGAAACCCTCCCCCATTGAGGGGATATTTATACACTATGATTTTCTACTGCATCAACTGTATATAAGAATATAAGATGCAAAATGGCTCATGTTGGTTTCTGACAGTTTGTGGTTTACTGTGTTACAGCCATCTTAATTCTGATACCCTATTTTAGTCTCAAATCCTATTGTGCAAATTAAAGTCAGATCTATTTTTATTAATCATCATGCTATCTTGAACGCATTGAACGCTCTTGAAAAAATTCATCCAAAAGTAACAGTATGCAGCAAAACAATCTTCATCTGTAATAGTACTGTTAGATGCGTTGCTTAATTTCACATATATTAATATATAGTACAGTGATATCACTAGACCAATGGCTGCCAAAAAATCTCAGAGGCTTAGTCCATTATGGTCTTAAACAAACTCCTTATATAATCCATAAAAATATATGTTAGCTCTTCAGCAGATACCCTGCAATATCAAATTTACTACGTTACCTTAAAATATAGGAATTCTAAAGTGATATTGAATTAGTTCTTATTCTTACATGTAGTTTTTAATTGAACGCAAATGACTTCCAGTATAATTTTATCAAATAAAGACACCTATTTTTACAGTGTTATGAGTAAAGAGTGGTGCTGTCTCTGTCACAGCTTTCAGAGGGCATAAGACAGAGAGACAGAGACAGAGGGAAGAGAGAGCTGGTTGCTTTACTTAATTTGTCTTGAAGTTCCTGGTGTCTTGTGATGGTTGAGCGGCTCTTCCTTGCGGTGCCAGAGGGTTGTCTGCAGTTTGTGATTGTGGTATTTCCTGATCATACTCACTTAATTTTTTAGTTTTTTTGTGGGGGCATTTAGTCTACCAAATTCTTCTGTTCCTCCTCCTTTCCTCTGCCAGAAGCCCTGGTATGACTGAACTTTTGCATACTGGGATATTAAACCTGAACTTAATCAGTCAATTAAAAAACATATTACAGCAATCTTAATTTAACGTATCTTAGCATTTCAGGCTAAAGTTTTATTATTTATGACATTTTGGACAAATATAGAGCCTTGTAATATGTTATATATCATACTATATGTTACCTTAAAATTGACAGAACATGAGAAGTGTCCTTTTTTCAGCTGTTACTTGAATTCTATCATGTCCACTTTATTAAGAATTTAAAACCTAATAACTTTGAACAAACCAATAAAATCGTGTTGTTATTTTAAAAAAAGTGAAAACAAAATTATGTTTTGCAAAGATAAATGTGGATTAATAATGACTTTAAAAAATAAATATAAAGTTCTACTTTGTACAAGCTAGTAGCTATATATACTCCTCAAAATAATTAAAGGACCAAGATTTTAGAATGCGAGTATAATTAGCTCAAACATTTTAATTCTGTAAAACTTGGTCCAAAGCTTTCTATTCTTTATGCCCATAAGTCAAGAATCATTATTACTGATTTCCATGCCTAATTCTGCCATTACTGTGTCTCAAATGCACATACCCTCAGAAACGCACTTTTAAAAGGCAGTGGGTGGGGTAGAGAAATTCTTCTGTGGTCATTCGAGTAGAATGAAAGTGACACCAAATTAAACTTTGTTTTAAACAGTTCAGCTTGCATGCAAAAAATTTCTTCAAACAGTTTCAATATACTAAGAAGCAAGCATTTTTATCTCTGACAATGGAGTTTGGACATTGTTTTGTTTTCTGAAAACAATGTGTGTACTCGGCCATCAAGAATCAGATTTTCAATCGTCATTCTTTGCATTTTAGTGTTAGAAAGATGTCCCGACGAATTGTTTAAAGATTGTCATAGACATACGCCAAAACCAGTCGTCTGAACCCATAGTCTGACCATTACGCCACATCCAAAAGGGGCAATTTTCTCTCACAGGAAGAGGTGGATGGTATCGACGGGATTAAAACACCATACAATCATGTGAAAACAGAGATAACAGCATCTAAAAGCATTTTCCATTCCTTTCATGCAGTTCTGTGGTCCATGGAGCACACACAAAAAATGACATTCCAATGCATTAAGGTCAAGTTTTAAAATAACAAAAAAATCCTTGTTAGTAATATTTTCTATCATTTTCTTTTTGCCTATTCGCTTGGTAATTGGGCGCCAAAGATATCCGAAAAACTTAGGCTATATCATAAAATTTGTTTTCGAAATACGTTCTACACAAAATGCATCAATAATATAATTGATAGCATTGGTCCTTCAATTATTTTGAGGAGTATATATTTAGTGCAAAATTAGATTTAAATAAATCTAAACACCCCATGATGTAAATTTATAATTTATAGCAAGTACTAGGCATTAAATAGAATATATCAAAGTAAATAATATATACTAGACATGACATAAACAAACAACATAATGGTAATATACACCAGAAAATGTTAAATATCGCCTTATACTATTCTTTATCAATAGAATGCTCATTTTATTTAAAGTGTCTAAAGGCTTACAGATATGATAGTGTGCTCAATTTCAATGAAAAGGTATTTACCTATTCTATTTAGGTTCATCATACTCAGCAGCTTATAACTCTTATAATCCTGTGAATGAATCTAACTGTTTGCAGTTTTGCATTTTGCAGTAAAAGGCCTGTAAGGGTCATGGTATTAGGAACTAAAATAAGCATCAAAGTTTATCAAATAAAGATATTAAAAAAAGATATCAATAATTTATATAGTGTAGTTCACAAATATAACGTATGTAACATAAAGTAATATAAGTAACACACTTCTGCTTGATCAAAACGCTTTTAAAAGCAATCTTGCAATAAAAAGAGTACATACAAGCTTAAAAAAAAATGTAACTATGCCTAAGAGTACCTTAACATTGGCACCAAATATTATTGAATATATTTTGGGTAACATATATAAGTTTGCTGCAACATAATAATGTGATTTTTCTCTGAGGGCTAACATACCTCATTCTGTGCCATGAAATCATAGTGACAAAAATTCCCCTAGAGGAGATTACAGGTTCTATGGTCAATAACGATTATCTTGGAAGCCTTTTATAAGTCCATATCGTTTGCAATATAGAATTAGAAAGTGTATCAGCAGCTGTGAGGGCAGACATCAATTTAAATAAGGTTCTTTTTTTTTGTGAAAGATGTGTTGTTGATATTAAGAACTGTCTCACTGATACACTGATAAGGGTTTTTTCGTTTACGTTTTTTTTTTACAAAATATAAAGAAAGCAATTAAGTAATTTTAAATTATTATGGAAAACATCTTTTCAACTCATTTATAATTTATTAAGCCTGATCATGTTTATATTTTGTCCTGAAACTGTTGTGTGTTTTATAATATATCCAATTGCACTTGATCATATGGAAGCTCACACTATGAACCCTGATTAGGCTGTTCCCAAATTACCATAAAGTAGCAGTCTGATTATGTCCCATAATGTTTACACAAAACCATATAAATGCACATTGCATAAAGATGAAATTGCAACATTACGACCAAAAACAGCCAAGCCATGCACATTTGTCTATTTGGTTAGTTGCTTAATGTCCAGGGCATAATGCTGTTAGGATGGCTATTTATCCTAATCACAATTTCCCCCCTTTGCAGCCTTACTTTAAGTATTTAAAGACTATAAGTATCTTCCAGAAATTGATAACTGTCCTGCTGAACCAATGATAAACAGAGTATGTAAAACAAAAGGTCTAATGACCATCTCATTTAAAGGATGATAGTAAAGTTTGGAAATCAAAAACACTAACTCCAAAAGGCTGGACTGTACACTGGGTTGTGCAATAATACCAGGCAGGCAAAATATATGCTTTGTCTCCTATCAGGGTGCATTATTAAAACAAAACAGTACTAAATGAATTAATGTTGAATAAACACTTTTTTGTTTTATATTTACTTCAAAGCATGAAATATTAACGATATCAAGACTATTTGTTGTTTGGAAAAACAAATTGGTACCAAATATAGCAATAATCATTTTAACTAAATGTGTTAATGATGGCAAGTGCCCGTTCAATACAGACAGCCATGATCACAAGCACCCGTTCAGTTGACTGCCAAGTGCCCGTTCACATGGTGTAAAAATGTGGCATGACAAGTCGTTACATATTATTCCAGTTAACACTCTTTAAGCAACTTTTATTCAAGAATAAACATGATATGTAATTGTAGAAGGTAGATAAATAAGATGAACGTACAAACTTTATTGTTATGCTATATTTCATTCCAACTTTACAAAGCGATCACATTGAAACGAAGCATCAATGGATTGATCAGTGTCATTATTTTTAAGAGAACGATGACAAATATCAGTTTTAATATTACCTATTTACAGGAAAATTATCTGGGTACCTACGTGAGTACGAATAAATTCATGACAGATACACAAATGGTTGCTGTGTTGACATATTTATGCACCCTGTGTTTTCTTCTGAGAGCAAGTGACTGAACCTCCAATGTACAACGTCGCAAGTGCCGTATTTTGCCGTTCACTCGCAAATGTCCGGTCACTTCCGCTCCCTGGGTGTGTATAGGGTACCCCCACAACAACCGTTACAGTCCTTCTCTATTAAAGTAAATATAGGCCTACTTTTTCTATTCTTAGGGTTTGTGACTAGTTCCTGTGATAAAACATGTGTACCCCAAGGCGGGACCTGTTTTGCAAAAGGCCACAATTTGAACACATTTGGTAGAGGTCAACAAGGTAATGCTATATGCAAAATATCAAGGCTTTAGGCATAGTGGTTATAGACCAGAAGATATTTTCAAGTTATCCCTATGTAAAACATGTGACCTCCTGCTTTTTAACCTATAGACATAGTTTGAACAAACTTCGAAAAGATCCTCTAAATGATGCTACATTTTAAATATCAAGGAACTAGGCCTTTTTCAGATGTTTTGATTTCCCTCTATGTATACATGTGTTAAACATGTAATCACTTGGAGCGGTACCATTTTTGACACCAAGAACATAACTTGAACAAGACAGCAGTTTTAAGGACAAGAAAAATTTCCCGCTGCAGCATCCCATAACCTTGAAGAGAAACCTTTACCTTGAGTGAGCATAGGTGAGTCATGGGCTCTGCACACCGTCTCACTGAGAGGAACATTTAATGTAAGTTTAATGAAAAATCGTTTAAAGGGTTCAGGAGATGTGGAGCGGGCATGAAATTAAAGGGTAAAATCCATGACCTTGAACGTTGAACTTGATTTCGCACTCCGGGTTCATGGGCTCTGCACATCGTCTCACTGAGTGGAACATATGGGTGAAGTGTATTGTAAATCGTTAAAAGGGTTCAGGGGATATTGCGTGGACACAAAATCGAAGGGTTAATCCCATCACATTGAAGTGTGTGACCTTGACATTGAGTGAAGGCAAATGGAAATCGTTTAAAGGGTTCACTTAACCTGTTTTGTACAGACGCAGCATATTGAAATTAGCATATTTGAAAGAATTATAAATGATCAAACACAGCCACCGTTTATATTTTATATATCTTAAGTGGAAACATTGCTATTGTTGGCGAGCAACAGGAGTGACAGTAACAGGAATGACAAAAAATATGCACACCCACACTTACTTTGATTTCTGGAAGCTAACACTTTTTAATGTTTACACAATAATATTGAGGCACATCATACTTATTTAGTTTTGGGTTTTTCATTTATTTGTGGCATATACATTTTATAGAAATATGGGTAACAGGGATGACAGACTACCTGTCTGACTCACTATTTACTTTAGTTAATAGCTTCATATATACCCATAAGAAAACTTTTATTAAAACGTATTGTTTTTTATAAAACGGAAAATCTGTACCCCACAAATATCCAGTGAAATGTAATTTCATGGTTATAACATGTAATTCTGTATAAAAGCTGAAACTGCGGTAACAGGGATGACACAAACTTTGGGAACATACCAAAACAAACATGATACAGCTTCAAATCAAAACCAAAGGATATTCTATGCTTCAGTCATTGGTAGACTTATACCAAGGGCTTACATCAAGTTTCTGTAATTTTTGTTAATACAATCGCTTTTTGTCAAACTGAAGTTTAACCTTTACTTTTTTGCAAAGGGACATGCAATTATAAGGGGGATAACCCTTAATTCATTTAGAAAAAATTAAATGAAACCTGTATTAAATATCAAAGTCACTGTCGTAAATGTTAGATAATCGACCACTTTAATTAAAACAAATTTTCAATGGCAAGATATTTGAAATAATCAAAATATACAAGTATTTAGGAGAGGGTCAGGAAATCCTCACCTTTTGTAGAATGACTCATATATACTCGTTTCCAATGATAACGCACCGATTTGCCGATGTACATAGTTGATGCCTATTAAAAGCTGTGCAAAATTGTGTAATTAATATTAATTATTTAGGACCAATGCTGTGTTTTTGCACAAAAATCAATTCCAGTGACTCCCTTAACACATTATGTAACGCCAGCCTCCAAATTGCGTTAGTATCATTTTGGGCCTATTAAAAAGACCAAAAAATCTCAGTTAAATGTTTTCTGTTTGCCAGAAGATCCACTGTCATTTCGCCAGTCTTTTGACGGTTGTGACGCAGCACCTCATCCACTGACATTTCGCCACACTTTTGACAGTGGTGACGCAACACCTAACACTACATGAACGCGCGCGAAGAACGTCACTAAATAAGCTTGAATATGGCTTAGTCCGACAAAACTCGACGTAAAACGTTTAATTGTGGTTTCTCAAGTCCGCTCATTTCCATCCTACAAACCAACACACACGCAAAACGTCATCAAAATCCTCTAAAAATGGACGCTGCATCATTGGCGTCATCTTTGAGCGCGTCGTCAGCCATTGTAAATCTTCTACATTTGTTTTCAACTGTTAGTGCGAGTATTATCTAACATTAAAGAGACTAAGTCTGCAACTATGAACCTTTTTATTTTAATTTTTTATTTTCGCTTTAAATCATTTGTAAAAGTAGAATTAAGTTATGTTTTCACAATAAATCTGTTAACTGTAGCTGAAAACTGCACGGAAAAGTGAATTATTTTATAAAAACAGGTGTGTTTTTAATTATTTGCGTCCCTCCAATAATTATAGACAGTTATTTTTAACATAAATGCTGTTGTTTTGATACCGATAATTTGTTAAGATTTACGAAATTGGTAGAATGAATACCTGAATTTTAGTTTTTACTGTGTTCTTGAAAAATAGAAACATTAGTTCTAAAATTAAAAGATCAAAAGGTACAGACTATGCTGCTTTAATTACTCTTAGTTTTGTGTATACTAGCTGTTAGAGATTGACATTTATTAAAAAAGGTTGATACCTACCCTCCGTCTATGTAAACGGCTCGACACACGAGCAAGAAATCTAATTGCTACGACTTCGTCTTAATTTTGTATGAGTAAAAGAAGGATTCCTGGACTAAGTTGGCTGTCCATTTAAACAAAAGAGGCTTATTTTCACTTTTGTTGACAAATTTGAGTAGAAGACGGCATCCATGCTAGTTATATTTATATATGTGTAGTAAACACGATAGGGTTGCATGCCAAGCCTGGAAATGTCCCTGACACTCCGATTTGGGCCAAAGGTCAACTGGGTGCAAATAACAAGATAAAAGACAAATTACTCCTTTCAATGTCAATCCCGTCTATATAACACCCATTAAATTTACTGACACTATCCAGGATATACTTAAGATACGTGTTGCATGTATTACATGACCTAGACAACAACTGAGCGTATGTCCCAGCAATGTTTAAGGTCATTTAAGTGCACATTTCGCAAAATAAACGTGTGCAACGTTAATAACGCACTTTACTTTGGTGTCATACCAATCAAACAATACAAAAAAAAACTGCAGGTGAATGGTTTAAAACTCATGAATAGTAATATTGAGTGTAATTAAAGGCCAGGTCAGGATAAAAAAATCACTTAAGTGCCCAGTTTGTGTAGAAATGCATTGAAAACAGCTTCTTTATGCAATATGCATACCCAGCATAACTATTAAACAACAACATATGTGAGTAGGACGTATGAGCAGAGCAAATATTTTCACTAAATGAAATATAGTTATAGAAATTTGGGTTACCAGCCCTTTTCTTTGTTTCATCATAGCGTGTTAATTTACTTAGATTAATTCTATGTGATAATTGTAACATGTATGGTGTTTATCTGTTTCATATTTTGTTTACTTAGTTTCTGTTGACCCAGATATTGGAGACATTGATGGTAAATAAGTTGTTGTTAACAAAGTATTTATTTGGTTATAAGATTTTTCTAGAATGATGACTTATCATCTAGAAATTAAAAATGCATTGTCATAGAAGGTTCTTGAACCTCGGAGAAAAGTCCAGATCTATTTAGAATTTTCTTTTCCATGCCAATCGAAGCTTTGAGTAGTTTCTGGAATTAACTGGAATCATTGAGTAACCTCTGGAAATTTCCAGAATAAATAAATATAACATATGATATCATAGTTGTTTCATGAGTGTTCTAGAACTTTCTTAAACAGTATATATAAGAGTAAATTTTTCATAAGGGCATCTTTGAAAAAATTTCACAATTTAAAAGTCTAAACCTTTTGTACTGGAATTCTATAATGGAATACTGTGTTTAATTTATTCATTCTGGATTACTTTGGATTATTCAGTTTTGGATTCAGACTTAGTGAACATTTTGATTTAACTACAAAATCTGGGGATCAGAAACTGCTGAAAGACTTGTTTTGATAAATATTCTGAGGGACAGTTTGGACATACAAGGTATTGTAAATTAGACTTTCTTTGATTGTATAACTATTTTCCATTGCTTATTGTGAATGATAATTTTGTTTTTAATAGATTTTGTTAAATTTTAAAAGTGCTTTTTGCTGACTTTCTAAATAGCAAATTTTGGTTTCCTGAATTAGTTTCTAGTTACACTTGGCAGGTAACATAATGCACTGCATAGTTTAGCCCCCTTGCGAGCTAAGCAAATATGTGTTTTTACAACAGCAGAATCTATGGTGAAGATTTGGCACCATATTAGTGCGTGACTTTAGATGCAGTCTGTTCTAATACAGTGGGTCTGTTGCTGTTGATTCATTGTTTATTGTTGCTCCCATCGTTTGTGGGGGTTTGGTTTTGGGTCAATCTCTTGTTATACTGTACTTTGTGTACAATCTAGTTTTTCAATCATCTCGCAGCGGACGAGATAGTGGGTTGCTTTACTTTAACTGTCATCCTGCTAACTTTTAACTATTAGTTTTCTGTGTCTCTTCCTTACAGTGCTGTGAGTTGGTGTGCGCTGAGTGATTGTGGTATTTCCTGATCATACTCACACTCTGGTCATTTCTTGTTTATTACAATTAAAATAAATCAGTTCTTTTGTGCACGTTGCTTACTGTTTGTCAGTGTACCCAAACAATGAATTATCTCACAACAATTATTTCTATAGCAGATCTATTTTAAGTAGAATATGTAAAATTTGGAAAACCAACTACATCAAACCTACAAGCTGATGTGCATTTTACAAATGCTTTAGAACACTTCCACTTCGTTGACATGCATTCCGTCTTGCATAAACAACTAACTGGGTGCATGCACACAACTGTAAAAGCTAGCAAGCACTTCCAAACAACTTCTTGTCAGTCTGTACCTTCTTGCCACAAGTCAAAAGTTTCAATTAGTTTATTTTCTAGATCCATTGATACATGATCTGCTTGAAGCAATATCTTAGCTTGAATGTTTGCCCTTGTGATAAATAACTCTAATGCACCATGGGTTGGGGACAACACATCTAGGTCACGTTTCGCTTTCACGAAAAGACTATGCCTGGCGTCACAAATACTTCTGACACCCTTTTCTCCAATTCCATATAACGAACATAAAAATGCCCAAGCATCATCGAAGTTATCATTCCTTACTATTCCAGTAAGAAGATTTGCATATTTAATGAACATGTTACAGCATGTATTCCTGCCTTTGCCAGATAAAGGTAGCATGGTATTGCATTCTGTTAACGCACGGAAGCCTAAAATAATGGACAATACTAAATAGGGTAGCTGTTCAGCAACAAAATGTGAAGGAACGCATTTCATTACGCTCGCTGCTAGAGCATCGGAACATATCAATACTGCATACCCTGAGGTTATATTGTCACCGTATAAACACATCTGATACCGTGATCTGTGTCAAGACATTTGCCAACATTTCTTTTATACCCCACTGCTGTTGCATCTCACGCATGTATTGCCATCATAGTGTCCAAATCTTCATGATCGGATGTCAAATGGAGCGCTTCATGCATATTCTATGTAGCTCTTATGCCATTTTTCATTCCTCCTGAAGTAACCCTTTCTATTCTCATGTAATTTGAAAGTTTAAGCTGTCAAAATTACAGACAAGTTATCAGCAGCCAACTTAGAATTATTCTCACCAAGTACCATGAACTTTTCCTAAACTTGTGACAAAGTCACAAACTTTCACCATATGAATTATCCCACATGGTATCATATTATGAGGAGGCGAAAACTATGATGGAGTTACATATCACAATGGCAAACTAACATGCTAAGAGGTACACATGAATGAAAAGTAGTTTGGTAACAATTGTTTGTGTATGTAGCTAATTAGCTGTGGATGCAAGACAAAATGTGAACAAGTGGGATGAAAATGTTCTGAAGTATCTAAGAAATGCATACCAGGTAGTGGATGTGATGTCATTGACAACGCAAGTCCTAAAAAATCTATTTAAAATAGATCTGTTATAGCAATAATTCTTGAGACGTAATTTGCTGTTTGAGTACACTGACAAACCTGGAATTATAATATGTTCTTAAAAGGGTATCTTTTGGAAGCAAAGACTGCACCAAAGAAATGCAACTAGAGTGTGCATATTTCCTGGGCCAGACTAGCTAGTTTCTGCCATTTAGGCTTCATCAGTGACCCTCTAATAGTTTCAAAGTTCCACAATAAAACCCATGATCCCAAAGCACAAGAAAATAAAATCTACACTATAGTGAAGGGCAGGGAGACGTTCTACCGCCGCCACACAGTCGCAGTCACCATCTGTAGTGAAGTCAAATATGTTTTTAAAAGGGTATCCTTTGGAAGCAAAGACTGCACCAAAGAACTGAAACTAGAGTGTGCATATTTTCTGGGCCAGACTAGCTAGTTTCTGCCATTTAGGCTTCATCAGTGACCCTCTAACAGTTTCAAAGTTCCACAATGAAACCCATGATCCCAAAGGACAAGAAACTTACACAAAAGAGTAGATCTGTTTCTTATGTTATATAGAAGAAATGACCAATACGCAGCTGTGGAAAACTCATCCACATCAAAATAGCATCTATTTGTAGTGCTTACTTGATTCTTATTGAGACCCGCCAAGATAACTTGTGTTTTCGTTGTTTACGACCAGCTATGACACAATCCGGCCTGCTCCACAACAGCATAGCTAGAGTCAGGATGAACAGTACCCTATAATCAGTAAACAACAACAATGCTAGTCAGACAGCACAGAAAGGACGCTTCTCTTGTTTTATGCTAAAAGAAGAATTTCTCTTATATTGGCCCAATAAGAATCCCATGAGTTTATCATGTCGCTGCCATGTTTAATGGAGAATTACCTTTGCTCGTACAACCCATCCTGTATGTACTGTTCCTAATGTGTGTCCCGTACAAATACTTTCTTCTCTCATAAAATGGTCCTGGTTTGGGGCATTTGTGTCACACTGGCACATTTCTAGTTCACTGTTAGCTAACAATTATATACCTATATTACCTTTAGCTAGGCTGTTCGCTGCGCTCATACGTCCTACTCACTTATCCTAGTGTTTAATAGATGTGTTAGGTATGCTGATCGCTAAACATTGTGCACTTAGATGACATTTAAACCTGGTCTGGCATGTAATGACACTATTACAGTAACTATGCATTGCTTCTAAACCATTCACATGCAGTTTTATGATAATTTTGTATTGTTGGGTTTCTATGATACTGACAAAATGATGCTGCACCAAACACAACATACCTTTATTTATGAAATTGGCACTTAAATGATCTTTAGCCCTGCACAGGTTTACTCTCAGTTCTTGTCTAGGTTATGTATTAAATACAACAAGTATCTCCATTACATTCTGAATGATTTCAGTGAAATAAATTAGATGCTTTATAGGCAGGAGATGACATAGAAATGAGTGTTTTGCCAAATATCTTGTTATTTTGCACCCAGTTGACCTTTGACCTAATTCTGAGTCATGGGACATTTTCAGACTTGACATCCACCCCTATCGGTTTTACTACACATATTGGAACATATTTAGCATGAATGCCAGCATCTACCCTATTTTGCCATCAGTCGATTTTTTTCATGATATGGACTGCCAACTAAATGTCGCGAGTTAAACCTGCTAGTCAAAATGACGCTAGTGGCGTCACATTGTGACTTTATAGCTTCTTTCAAGGCAAGAAGCTATTCCAGGCTATCAATTCAGATATTTTATGCACAGAGAAATGCGAGAATAATGCTTTTGAAAAAGCTTACACATTTGAATGCTTGTTGTGTGACTTTCTGTTTTGACGGTTGTTTTTGTAAATGCTTCTAGTACGGGTCATCAGTGGTCAGTTCAATTTTAAGACCTATGAGTTACTTACAAATTGGCTACAGTATGCAAAAGTAAAATGTTATGTGGTTGAAAAGATGTAGTCATTGTGGTCAGTGGTGCGTTTTTATTGGACATGAGTATATAAATTATCTAGGAATATCTTATCTGTCTGAAAGCATGTGTATTCGTTATGTAAAATTGTGACATCTAAATGTTATAATGTGACATCTGTATGTAAGAATGTGACATGTATGTAAGGATGTGGCATATCTTTGTAAGAATATAACATCTCTGTGAAAGAATGTGATATCTGTATGTAATAATGTTACATATCTATGTACCAAAATCAACATTTTATACAAGAATAAGTTATGTGTTAAATGAAAAAAGTGCTACTTGACAAATATCACATTTTTTAAAACAAAGTTATATTCTATCTTTAAATATAAATGTGCTATCTGTCATATGGTTCATTTTGTCACCATATAATGAATTCTTTAATTAATCATTTCGGTTAAAGCAAAAGAAAGTATTTGTCATGTTACACCTTTTAACTCTAAATAACTTGTACAAAAGCAGCACTTTTCTTCCAACTATAAGGTGTTCTGTGACACAGAGCACCTTCTGCTACAAATTTGACAACAAATATCACCTTTTTGCCGCTAACAAAATTAAAGATATGCACATAGGGCCAATTGAAATTTTGTTACCATAAGTTCTGTTCAAGGAATACAGCCATGATAAATTTTGAGATGATAGAAAGTTAAGAATCGTAAAAAAAACTAATGTAACTCAATTTTGTTGAAAATGTAGATAGCACTTTCTACCACTAAGGGGGCGTTGTGTCGACCTTGCTTCTCAAGCAACACAACAAAGTTTATTTTCCCCATGCCAATTTCCATTTCGTTTTTATAGTGTCTGGACTATATTTCGAGGAACCTATCCATACAATAGTGTTTTATCATAATGTATCTCTAGGCCTGCTATTTTTAGGTTTTTTTCTAGTTCTTGAAGAGTATGTTAAAGTGAATCATTTGACCCATCTAAACAGTTGTGCCATCTGCGAACTGAGATATTATGAATTCTTTGAGTTCTATTTTAAATCCCATTATATTTTTGTTTTCTCGTAGTTTGTTTATCTGTGCTATATACGACATTTCTGTGATACCAACCTAATTCCTGTGAGTACTTGTCCGTAAAACAGCCTTGATATGTTATAACTGAATGCCAACTTTAGATAAAGCTTCTTATATCGTATATTACCTCCAGTTGGGATTCTTTGTTTTACAGAAAACACTTCTACAATTGACATTCCATTCCCAACTACATATTGTTCCCCATTGATTGTCGTAGAAAACCTCCGCTCTGCCTATTTTGTTGCTATCGCTGTCCGAGCCATCAGCTGCTATTATCCGCACCATTTCATCTGTAAAATATTGACAGTGTATCAAAGGTATTGTTTGATGTGTAGCATCAGTTGCACCTGAATCTGAAATCAGGACATGTGTCGTCTGTCGTCTCGTCTGCACATGTACTCAGGTAGCCTTTATTCACAGATTTAGATAACCAAACTTGTTGAGCGTAGAAGTGTAAATAGTTTCTTACCCATCAGTTTTAACATATGTTTTGGGTGTTCAAAAGAAATGAGACGGTTCTTTTGAGTACCCACAGCATATGTTTTGGTTGAGATATAAAAAACGTTTTTAGTTTCGCACATTAAGTAAAGTATTGCTATATTGTAAACAATATGGACCGGGAAAACTCAGTGCGATCAGGTCTCGTGTTTTCTTCAACGATAAATCTAGTCTAAAGTGCACTTAAATAAATATATGCAGCAGACGCAAAAGCATACGACATTTTCAGGAAAAGAATTGGTGGGGTAAGGGTTGAACCTGCTCGAATTCAAATACTTCAATATACTTAAAAAGTGGGTTTTTTTCAATCATTTAAGTACAAGAGCATTTAGATAGTGACCATTAAAATGTCAAAATAGATGTAGGCAATGGTTGGATTCATCCACCAAAATTGAATTTTATTAGTAAGCTATTAGTTCATATTGAAATAGAAATGAAAAATGTGGCACCCCTAATTTGGGAAAATACACTTCTTTATGCTAAGGAAGGGAAAATCAATTTGTCATGTACGGATTAATCAAATAAAGTTGATGGTTCGGACTTGAAGACTTATCTATAGATGAGAGGGTTGGTCTGTGGTTGGGCCCACTGGAGTTTAATTGTTGGATTTCTTTTGCTCTGGTATTCAGTTCCATGTAATGCTTTGTTAAGTCCTTGTCTTTGTTGTATCTCCTTTTTTATATCTTGATTAGTATGTACTAGGAGATGATACATCGATAATTTAGGGAGTTGTCATGCGAACAAATATATATACACAGCGTCAAAAGTTAAACACCTCCCAAACAGTATTTCAGAGACGGTTTTCATAGCTAATTTTCTTCAAGAGAACAATACATTTAAGCGCGGAGCTGAGAAAAGGGTCCTTCAGGCATTCTAGCATTACACAGAGGATATTCAAATGTTTTGGTTAAATATGTCTTTTTATTTCACGAGTGAAATAAAAAACATATTTAACAACCAAAAAAAACATTTGAATTTTCTTTTTATTATCTACAAATTTCCAATAATCTTTTAAGGTAAAGAGAAGCGAATCTTACTTTACATTAGCTTTTGTTTTGATTTTCTAGTTGTAGCAGACAAATTTATAAAAGCTCTTTCTTTTATAAAGCTTCTAAGCGACTCTGACTTTTGTTTACATTTCCATAGAAATAGGAAACACCAATAGTTGTTTCCCTTAGAAAAAAACAGATATGCCATAAAGAGTTGCTTCCCTTAGACAATATTAAGAAGTTCCAATCTTAGTGTTTCTCTCCCGTGAAAATATCAAACCATGTATATTCACTGCTCTGAAAATACAAGTTTTTTTTATTTTCATGCATTATATTTAATCAATTTTTTCCTGTATTTTATTACATAGTAGATAATAAATAATAATATTCATTTACATTCCATTTTTATTACAAAATATACATTTGAAAAACGCATAAAATGACATCATTTCACATGCTATTACCACAAGAATGTTCCTACCGCTTGATGTCATCAAAGTAGCAAATGTTTCTGATTATATCTTAAGTTTTGTAGGCTGCCTATTACCATGGTAACAATTAGGTCATAGCACCTTCAAGGGATCATGAGTGGGTCACTTAATTGCTTATAAAACAACTTAGAAAGTATAAATTCATACATTTTCATTTGCATTTACTTTATAACATAGATAACGCTTGTGATTACATTATATTTGTTAGATATTTATACTGAGTCAAAATAACCAAAAAAGCAACTAGAGACCAGCACTCTGACGTTATATTAGGTTTAACGTTCTTCTTGACGTCACGTTCCAAACCGAAATACATATGTTGCTTCAAACGTCTATATAATCGTCAATATTGAAGATAACTGCTTCAAATTTTCGGGAAATGCTTTTAAGAGAGAGATAGTACTTTAAATTGGCAACATTAGCTAAGTTTTGATGGACACAACCATAAGGTACCTTTTGTCATATCCTGGCTCATTTGTATTATATCGTTACCCAAGTCTTTCTTTGGCCCGTCAAAACTATCAGAATGCCATTTGACATTTTTGCTTAAGTTCTACGGTGTCCTTTATACACCAACATCTATTTTGGGGTACACATTTAATAGTGTCATAGCAGACCCCAAAGTGCTTCCTATGATTTCGTATGAACGCGAAAATAAACTAGATCTATTTTTCACACTAGTGCTAAATTTTTTTTGGCGAACTCAAGGTTTCTTGTCAGTTACAGATATAGTTAATCACATGTTTATAATTTTAGCGTTTTCTCTATATAACGCGCCATTCTATACACCTCCATATCTTTTGTTCTATCAGAGATAGTCATCTGGAATTTACAGACAGAACATGTTTTTGGTTTTGTAATAATATGATACTTACATTTTACATCTCTTAGTGGTACGAAAATGCCTAAATGGGGTAGAGAATAGGGGACATTCTTAGGGAAAGTGTACATTTGCCATGTCTGGTTGTTATGCTTGATTAAAAGCCAACATTGCTTATCCATGGAAACGCAATTTTCTCTATAATTTTAACAGTGGTCACTAATTAATGATAATTCTTGGCTGCCTATTGACTAATATACAGCTTTTTGCAAACAAACCAGGTTACACAGTTTCTGATAAGAACTACTGTGTTATCTTTCATTGGAAAATATGATAGGGCAAAAATGATTACCTGTGATTTTGATAGTTGGAGACTGATCAGTATGAGCTTTTTATTCATTGACCTCATTGCAATTGTTTTGACATGTAGTCCAACATTGTAGCTGTGTACACGTGTTTGAATAGTAAAATCACAAACTATGCGAAAGTCCCCAAATCTTGTGATGTGGCGCAACTTCTAGACCAGTATTTGTACTTTTGCCCTCAAACGTTAGGCTGTTTGACTCGAAATAATGTTTTAATTTATAAACTCAAACTATTGACTTGTCATGTCATAAGTTTACATTTTGGCTTTTAAACTAGTGTAAATCTTTGGAACTCTGCGCTGGGCACTGTCCCAAGATCTTTATATTTTATATATCTTATCACAGGTTCTCTCCATTTTATTTTAATAGTCCATAGAATTAAATTTACCAGCACAAGGTAATTGGTACTTATTGTCAAAGTAACAAATGCTCAGACGAGTTTGAACAAATGTACAGACTCACCAGAGCCTTTGCTGCTATCAGAAACAAAGTATGAGTTTGTCTACAATTCAGATTTAAGCCCTGCGCATGCATGTCTAAAGCATGGATTTGCATATGCGGTATGTATTTCAACGCCGGTGGAAAGTGTTCTTGGACTGAAGGAGCTTAGTATGAAATATAAATCGCGCCATAACATAAGAAATCTTTGAATATTGAAGCATTTCTGTTGATGGACTGTGGAGTCAAGCGATAGTCTTGTGACTAACGTTTTATATGCTGGGTAATTTCAACGTTTCCTGTTCGTCTGGTGACTTTCCCTTTTTAAAAAATGGAACACTTTTAGAGTGCACGTCAATCATTTTGAATCCACATGAGGACAGACAAAATATTCAAGCTAGTCTCTGTAGTTCAGGAGACTCGGTTGAGTCTCGCTTTGTCGGAAACCTATAGACAGGTTTTGCCGCATTGAGGCCCGTTGTCTATACACATACATGTCAGACCGGACCACCAGAATGCCTGTCCTGATCTCTGTCAAACTGTTTGCAAAGGTAATCAGTAGACGACAAAAGCTGTCGAGAGCAAGTACAAGGCAATAGCTAAGTCTATATCTGCTCTATCTAGCTACTCATATTACGTGCATACTCTATTGTAGAATGGTTCATATTACTGTGTTTCCAGACCTAACGTGACCCCCGTTTTTTGCCGTTTATTCCTTAATGGTTATTTCAATTGGACAGAATTTTTAGAAATGAATTTAGATATAGACCGCGTATTTGGATTCTTTTTCTCACTGAAGTATGATCTTTTATATAGGCTGAGATTAGATGGAATTTCTGCGTGTTTTTAATTGTTCGTCCTCTTTGAATTAGTCCCCATGTGTACCTTATAGATATATGAATGTACTACCGATCAGTAGTGTAAAACTGACGCATTTAGCTTATGATCATAGCTAATATAGAGACGCAAATGGGTATACATCTCAAGTAAAAAGACTAAGTAATTCTGATTTGCAGGGCATTTGGGCCATAGTGCAAAACAAGGGCTGCTCCAAAAAAATAAATATTTAGTTACTCTTTGTGCATTTACATCCACATACTAAACGGCAATCGTATTAGTAAGGGTTAAAGTTGTTAAGGGGAATTGCGGGAAATACTTCCCGCATTAAGATATTTTTAATTCTTTGCATACAGTTTGTTTTATGTATGGACTGTCGATTTATGAAAGAAAAAGGATATGTCACCATGCTCGATTTTTCATAATCTGACATGGAAGTTTTCAGCTTTTTACCAATTTTCTGAAAAACCCAAGTCCTTAATATCAAGTTAAAATTATGGTATCATCATCCAGCTTCTTTTTTTAATTTTAGTTATTATTCACGACATCAAGTTTTGTAGGAAAAGTGAAAACTTCTTTTGTTTTCCCAAGCCGTGACAAGATACTGAATGATATATTTTGTTTATTCCCCCAAAATAGGAATACGCTTTTTAGATTAAATTGTATATTAAAAATCTGGCATTAACAATCTCAAAGTTTTGTTTTTATTTCATAGATTTTTATATAACCTTTGAGAAAAAAGAATAAAAATTGTTGGTCACCAGACTAATTTTCTTTCAGGAGAGCCAAATTTACCCCTACCCCACATATTTTGAGGATAATTCAATATAAAACGTTTTGGAGTGTACTTTTAAACAATCTGGCATTAACAATCTCAAAGTTTTGTTCTTATTTCATAGACTTTTATATAACCTTTTAGAAAAAAGAATAAAAAATGGGGGTCACCTGACTAATTTTCTTTCAGGAGAGCAAAATTTACTCCTACCCCAGCATATTTTGAGGATAATTCAATATCAAACGTTATGGAGTGTACTTTTAAAAATCTGGTATTAATAATCTCAAAGATTTTTTTTTATTTCATAGATCTATATAATCTTTTAGAAAAAAAAGAATAAACAATGGGGGTCACCAGACTTATTTTCTTTCAAAAGAGCAAATTTTACCCCTACCCCCGCATATTTTGAGGATAATTCAATATAAAACGTTATGGAGTGTACTTTTAAAAATCTGGCATTGATAATCTAAAAGTTTTGTTTTTATCTCATAGATTTATATAACCTTTTAGAAAAACGAATAAAAAATTGGGGGTAACCAGACTAATTTTCGTTCAGGAGAGCAAAAATTACCCCTACCCCCACATTTTTTGAGGATAATTCAATATAAAACGTTATGGAGTGTACTATTTGTCATTTATATCAGTTTATATAACTGGTAGCAAGTAATTTATTATTATAAAGCTGAAAAAGAAGAATAAAAAACAATGTTTAATAGGTGCCCATCCAGGAATCGACCCTGGTCAGCTGGTTTAAGAGTCCGACGCGCTAACCACTAGGCTACAAGGTCAGATTGCGCGCCGCCCAAATTAACTGTATATATTGGACACACAATCCGAGTATCGGCCATATTCGTATATGCATACAGGGTATAAACTTGATAATATTGTATATTGTTTGAATTCGCCAGATCTATTTTTATCAGTATTTGGTACTGAGACTATCAATTATAATAACGGTCAATAGGTATTTGGGATATTTAGTCACTTTCTTTGTCCAGAAAATGCAGAAATATCCACCTGGCGTAAACGTATCTGAAACCTGTATTGATGCGAATTTGAAAATGGTCGAAAGACGGGGCCCAGACAACTTTCCTCGTTTCCCGCCGCAGGAATGATGCGCATGGACAATACCCGAAATTGCACTTAAATAAAAGAAAAAACGGGGATCACTTGGACCCTTGAAAACAGCAAAACAGACAATTTTAACAATTATTGAAAATAACAGGCTTCTAGATATAAGTGTGTCTTTGAAAATTAATGTTCTTATATCACAACCGAAATATATGCCATGGGTTCTCCAAATAACCTCAATGAGACATTTCTTTTGAACACCCCAAACAAATGTAAAAACTAATGGCTAAGAAACTATTCACAATTTTGCGCTCACAATTTCTTTTATCTAGGTCTTTTTCATATCCCGTTGTATAACTTCTGCTTTCTATATACCTGTGGACTTGAATCAGCCATTTGGATTATCGCTTGCATTTGTTATACCTTCCTTTGCTTTTAAGGACTCATATTAATACTGGCTTGTCATTTTAATAACCGGTGTGTTGATTGCTTGTCTTGGGATGGTACTTATCCACACAACTTTTAATGATAAAAACGAAAATAACAAAATTACATTTATCTCCCATTAGTTTTCATTCTGCGTCCTCTGTTCGTATTCCTAGTTCAGTTAACAATTTTCGGGATATGCTTCCTACCATTAGGTTACCTCCTCTTGGGTCACCTATTATCAGGAAGTATACTAAACCATTTAATGCAATCAAAAGACGCGGAATGTATCCTAATGTTTCTAATTCCAATGCCAAGAGGTGTGTCTGTTGCACACATTTATGTACTAAAACTACCATTACATCATCTGTAAATGGTAGGAAATTTTTCATAATTAATAATAATGATTTGGACTGAACTTCATCGGATCTGATTTATGTTATAACTTGAACTGAAACTAACTGTAGAATGCAATATGTTGGACAAACTGGCCGATCCCTCAAGACTAGGTTTCCTGAGCACTTTCCTAAAATGAAAAAGCCTAAAAAATTTGACAAATTTCTTCATCGCCATTTCAAAAATAATGGTCATTCACCTAGTAAAATTGTAATTCAGCCGGTTGAAAAAATTATATATGATCCAAATTCATCATCTAGATTAAAAAATATAAAGAGACATGAAACCAAACTTAAATGGATTAAATCTTTGCAATCACCTTTTCCTTTAGGCTTTAATGATAATATATACCATGAAGGCAACATGGTTTTTTTCTGTTTTTGAATGTAAAAAACGTAAAAGTAGATCTCATGGTAAACGTAAAAATGGCAACATTAAGCGCAAATTTTGTACTGAAAAACGCTTAAATACTTCTCTAAAGGGTCTTTCTTTGGCTTTAACTAATC
This sequence comes from Loripinus fragilis, assembly GCA_964019695.1. NCBI lineage: Eukaryota > Metazoa > Mollusca > Bivalvia > Lucinida > Lucinidae > Loripinus > Loripinus fragilis. The sequence goes on from OZ026515.1 coordinate 124,828,048, forward strand.
ATGGTCGGCATGGCTTTTTTTCGCTTTTAAGTACCTTGCCTATCTCAGTTTTACGCAATTTAGAGTTAGAGGCTAATAAACTTTACGATAGAGCAAACAAATTATATAAAGCAGCACTCCTTACAAGGTGTTATGTTCAACATTTCCTTAGTCCTTATATCGATTCTGAGGTCAACCATAAAAGACATTTTATCAAAATTCCATTCATTAACAAAGGTATTGAGTTTATTGATTTACATAGTATCTTCAAGGATAATTCAGTGATTTCATTTATTCCAAATTACTTTAATAATTCTGAAACTCCTATCATTTGATATAAATATAACAAACCAATAAGGTCTACGATATTTAACTTTAATAAAATTTAATTGATCTAGATATAGATTCCAATACTCCTGCCTCCTGAGATTGTAAAAATTCAAATTATTTATATCGCTCAGCAGGGCATGTTATTACAGGTAATCTAAATGTCATTTCTGACGCTAGAGTTCACAATATAATTTCTAAAGGTCCTAAATATAGATTTCCCTCTAATATTGATTTCTCTAAATGTCGTAGAGAGATCGCTGCTTCTTTGAATTACTTTAGTAATCGTTGGTGCAAACGGGAAAATGAGGAACCTGATGCTTTGAAGGAATGGAAAATTAACATTTTTAAAATTATTGATACTCTTATTTCATTTTACTCTCGTAATACTCATCTTTTGCCCCCTAAACCTAAATGTTCTTTTCGTCATCTTAAACGAGGTATCCAGGATTTTCATATGAACTATGTTTTGGTTCCAGCAGATAAAGCTCCTTACAATGTTGTAGTTGTTTGACGATGTATTATATTAATACTCTTAAGCGTGAGCTTGTTGACACTAATGCCTATAAACTGCAGCCTTCTTTAAGTGAAAGGGTGATTGTTGATGGGCATGGTTGTCATACAGCCCTACATTTTGGTGTCAAAGCTAAAGAAAATCAAGACAAAGTTCCTACGTTGTACTGGTTACCTAAACTCCATAAAAAAAACCCTATAAAGCAAGATTTATTGCTAATTCTAGTTCTTGTATGGCAACAGAACTTTCTAAATAGTTAACCTCGTGTCTTACAGTTGTTAAAAACATGTTATCAAATATTGTGAAAAGGTATATGAGAGATTCGATAAAAACCTATTTTGGTCTATTAGAAAATCAGGTGAAATTTTAGATAAACTTAAAGCTAGAGATTTCAATGCGACCAGTTTGTCTACTTATGATTTTTCTACTTTTTGCACTACTTTACCTCATAATTCAATTAAAGATAAACTTATTGATCTTATTGAAAGAACCTTCCAGAGAGAAGGCTCTCCTTTCCTTGCATGTAATGACAGAAGTGCATTTTTACTTCAGAAAAACCTAAAAAATATCATGCATGGTCGTGTCAAAATGTATGTGATGCGCTTACCTTTTTGTTGGACAACATTTTTATTTGATTTGGCACCAAGCTCTATAGACGAGTAGTTGGAATTCCTATGGGCACTAATTGTGCTCCCCTGGTTGCAGATTTATTCCTGTTTTGTTATGAGAGGGACTTTATGATGTCTCTTTCTGATGATAAGCAGGCTGATGTTATTGATGCGTTTAACACTACTTCCAGATATTTGGACGATATTTTAAATATTAATAATGTTTATTTTGACAATATGTTTAGTCAAATATACCCTTCAGAGCTCCAACTGAATAAAGCCAATGCCTCTGATACCAAAGCCGCATTTGTCAATTTCTAATGATATTGTTTCTACCAAAATTTATGATAAGCGTGACAACTGTGATCTTGCAATTGTCAATTTCCCATTTTTAGATGGTGATGTTCCTCGTTCTACATCCTATGGAGTCTATATCTCTCAACTCATTCGTTTTGCTAGAGCATCTAGCTATGTTGCTGACTTCAATTGTTAACTCAGAAATTTCTTAAACAAGGCTATCTGTATCATAAACTTCGCAAAACATTTTCAAAATTTTGTAGACGATACTATGATTTGATTTCTAAATTCCAAGTTGGACTTAAATCTCTCTTGCACCAAGGACTTTCGGAACCTGATTTCTATGGTGACTCGGTGTATAAATTGAAGAAGATTGTTGGCTAATTTTTCAGCGCAATTCATTAAAATAATTTCCCATTATAAAAAGATTGGCTATAACATTAATGTATTGCAACAGACTGCATGCTTGGTAGTTAACCCAATCACGGCTGGCAACTTTGCTTTCCTCTTTAATTGCACGCCGGTGGGTTGGACTTCAGACTCTATGATGGTTCCGACTTAAAGACTTATCTATTGATGAGATGGTAGGGGCCTGATGCTTTGGCTGTTTGGCCGGCCCACCGATGTTTACCTGTTTGATTTCTTTTGCTCCGGTATTCAGTTTTATATACTGTTGAGTCCTTATCCTTGCTTTATCTTCTTGCTATATCTTGATTTTATATGTTTCAGGAGATGATGCATTGATAAGTTAGGGGTCTTTCATGCAAACCAAATTCTATGTGTCTTGATCCACATCTGAATTAAGGGTGAGGTTGGGGCTGTTAAACCGGTTTAAGCCCTCCAGTAAAATATTTTACTGACCGTTCCAAGGTGGTACTTCTTTTGTGGATCTTTTATATTTATGTTCTGTCTTTTGTTTGCTATGTCTTTGTGCGCGCCTGTTTATATGTGCTTTGTGGTCACCTGCTGGAAAAGGGCTGACCTCTTGGCTCTCGTTTGTGGTGTCTACTGTGAGTTTGTCACTTTCCCATTGGTATCCTGGGTCAGGTGTGGTACTTGATTGTATCAATTCCTGATCTTTGCCACCTTACTTACTTTGAAATATAATGGGGTTCAGGCTGTAAAACCCATTTTGACATGCCTGTGAGCCTAAACGTGAGAAAACCTATCTTATGGGTTTGCAATATACAAGGGCGAAGACCTGCCTGTGCATTGGCTGTCATTTCCAAGTATCGTATCTAGACCAGCTATGAGTAAACTCTCAATTTCCTTGTAGTTCAGATGAGGAGCAAGCTTGAGTCTAGCTTTGTTGGAAACTTTGAAGACGGATTATGATAAACGTGACGACTTTGGTTTTGAAATTGTCAATTTCCCTTTTTTAGATGGTGATGTTCCTCGCTCTACATCTATGGAGTCTATATCTCTCAGCTCATTCTTTTTGCTAGAGCATCTAGCTATATTTCTGACTTCAACATTCGCAATAAAATGTTAACTCAGAAAGTTCTTAAACATGGCTATCGGTATCATAAACTTCGCAAAACATTTTCTAAATTTTATAGACGATACTATGATTTGATATCTAAATTCCAAGTTGGACTTAAATTTCTCTTTCGCCAAGGACTTTCTGAATAAGTAAGGGTGCAAAGATCAGTAATCAATACAATCAAGTACCAAGCCTGACCCAAGTCAGGGTGCAGCAAATTTGGTTAAAAGTGACACCTGGTGGAGAGGACCCGAATTTTTAAAACAAGGTGAGGAAAAATTGCCTGCAAGCAAATCCTTTGAAAAGCTGACAACTTGAATTTCCCACTAGATCCAAGCCACTTCTCAAACTGGTTACGGTTGCGAAAAGTTCTCTCGTTGGTCAATAGATTCATCAACAATTTTCAAAAGTTCCGGACAGACAGGGAATATGGGGAATTTCTGTCCAGTGAGCTGAAAAATGCTGAACTTCAGCTTATAAGATACGCACAGCAAACAGAGTTTCCGGATGAATGGGCAGCCCTTTCACAGGGACGACAGTTATCGTCAAACAGCAAGATTATAGCACTACAACCAAATATAGACGATGATGGACTTATAATAAGGTCAGCCAGGTGTTTACAGAATGCAAAGTTCCTGTCTTACGATGTTCGGTATCCAGTCATACTACCACGAAACAGTAGAATAACAAAACTCATTGTGAAGGAATTCCATGAAATGGGTAACCATGCGTCAGGGACCAACCAGACCCTAGCAGCACTATCAACTAGATATTGGATTATTTCTGCACGTGAAGTGATACGCCAATGGGAGAAAGAATGCATGGAATGCAGACGACGAAAGGGAAAACCCTGTGAGCAGATCATGGCGCCACTACCCTTATCATGGCTAAAAACGTCATTAAGAGCATTTTCAAGGACGGCGGTTGACTTTGGCGGTCCATACATCACAGTACAAGGAAGGGGGAAATGTCGCCAAAAGAGGTAACTATGTCTTTTTACTTGTCTGGCAACCAGAGCAGTACACCTGGAAATAGCTTATGGACTCGACACATCCTCGTTCTTAAACGCGTTTTATCAAATGGTCAATCGCAGAGGACTTCCTGAAGAAATGTATCTGACAATGCAACACATTTCAAAGCAGCTGACAAGGAACTTAAAGCGTTGCTCCAGCAATTAGATGAGGACAAAATCAAAGCAACAACATCAAACAAGGGGATAGTATGACACTTCACTCCACCACTTGCTCCACATTTCGGTGGGGTGCACGAATCTATGATAAAGTCAGCCAAAAGATCACTTAACGCAGTACTAGGGAATGCCGGCATAACAGATGAGGAATTAATGACAGCGCTAACTGGTGCAGAGGCACTTGTTAACTCTCGACCGCTAACATACCAATCTGCTAATCCACACGATGACATTCCATTGACTCCAAATCATTTTCTGCATGGCCAAATTAGAGGTCATTTCGCTCCATCATCAGTCGACCACACGCAGTACAATCTTCGAAAGAGATGGCTCCGGATCCAAGAGTTGGTTCAGCATTTTTTGCATAGTTGGCTGCGTGAATGGATACCTACTCTTAGCGCTCGTAAGAAATGGCACAGAGAACACCGTGACGTTCAAGTAGGGGAGATCGTCATTGTCATTTCACCTGACACTACACGAGGAAACTGGCCACTTGGAAGGATTCTTGAAGTTTACCCTTGGACAGATGGACGGGTGCGTGTTGCCATGGTTCAAGTTGGAGAAGGTACTTTGGTTAGATCCGTAAATAAACTGTGTCCACTAGAGTGTGATATTTAATTGACGACAATTAACTTATACACGAATTCATGTTTGAGAAAAACAAAAACAACAACAACAACGTTTGCTTAAGTTTTCTACTTCTATGAAATATATCTAGTAATATCAAGAAACAATTAACTTTATCAAAATACAATATTTTGAGGAGGGGAAGAATGGAAATGAGGACATTTTATTAACGTATTATTATGTTAACGTTGCGCCCGCTATAAGCCGAGACTTATGTTAGGCTTAACGGACGTAACGTCATTATAACGTTGGTTGCTATGTTAACATGTAGAAGCAACGGGCGCAGCAGAATTAGATTGCTGAAACTCATTATAGGAGTTTTGTTTTATTTCGTACATCTTCCATAATCGGGAAGCATCGCAAGAACAATGGCATTCATCTTTCACGCTCTGGCATCAAACGCCTTGTAGATGCACTGAACAGACATATTGAAATAGTAACTGATTTCAACTTTTGCATGTAAATACTATTTGCTATGTTTGTAAGGACATTTTCTACTAAAACAGCGTGATGTGGCTGACAGTTTTATAAAACAATTTTTGCAGTGGTAAACGGCCTAAGCATCAACTACATACATGTATGTAATTTTATAGTCCACCATTCATTTTCTGTAATTAGTTAATTTGAGCTGTTAACATACATTCTTTCAATGGTAACACTCAAGTCAGGGATAATCCTGGACCAAAATGATGATTGGCTCTTAAAATGGGCCAGTGGCCCATATACCAATCAAATATATGCATATTACATAATTTTGATAGGCCTTTGAAATTTCTATGGGCACTTTCCAAAATTTGATGGGCCAAAGAATCCTTGATATCTAAAATAGAGCATAATTGACATAAGATTCTGAATAGCTTATATATGGTTCCCAGCTAAAATTAAAGTCCATTTTAGCAGAACAATAATAGTTTTCTCGCAAAATGGATTAGGCCTTTCCCAGGATTAACCCTGTCAAGTGTCAAATCAGTGGAATAAAATGTCCAAATATCTACCATCATAATTTTAAGAGCAAAAATTAGCAGTAATACCAGGTAATATATTTTGTCACAACACTGCCTGAAATGATTCACAATTATTGAATGCTCAACGTGATATAAATTAAAAAAATACATCTAAAGTCATTTATTTGCGATTCTTATTTATGCAGAAGTACTTTATATGTACGATACACTTTATGCTATACTGAACAAAAGTGAAAACGCTATACTACAATATTTTATATTTTGTGAGACAGTATTGGAAGAAAAGTATTTACTAAAGCTTCATAATGTTTTCCAGACATCCAGCATGCGATGCGTTGAAACTCCATCAATTTGTCTCTTTTGATGTCTGAGTTATGTTCTTTTTTGTGTTTTAGCTTTATTCACTGAATTTAGCAATTGCGCAATAGCAAAAAAGATTGTTTTGCTCATCAGAATTCGTCATACTTGTATTGCATTAATACACAAGTCTTATCACTTGAAACAAGCTCAGAAATCAACTTTGAATTTATTAAGTTTGTAAAAAAATTGTAAAATGTCTCCCTTTATCAAAAAATAGGGAATATGAAATATTTGATAACCTTCGATTTATCACGATTTATGATAACTTTCTTTCTTTTTCCAAATCAGGTACACCTATCAGCAAATTGTTCCTACCATTTCTCGACCAGTAATGTGCTCAGACTAAGATGCAACAGCACATTAATTTTCCTATGGAGATTTCAATGATAAAAATTCAAGCTTGGCCAATTTGATGAAAACCCTGCTTTCTAAGGTTGCTTTTCTAAACGATCAAAACACATCTCTAGTTGTCACATGTCTAAGACTACCATTTCGTTCAGTCGGTTCCGGTTGGCAGTGGATTTCTGAAGGCCAAAACTGAGTGAGATTTCTGTTCAAATTTGAAACCTGAGAAATTGGACCCCTGTCACATTTAAATGACTTTCATGTGTAACCTCGCGTAAACCTTTTACTTTATGCATAACCCGTTCTTTGAACATTCAGATACACTTTCATTTGCTTTACTGGCTTGCACCATTTTGCATATAAATGGCAAGCAATTCAGGTGTAGGGTTTTTCACTTTTGTTTAGTAAATAACCTACACGGCGATCACTGACGAATGATTTAGTCAACCGTTGTATATTATTAATAAACTGGGTCAGTTCATGTCCATTCTACCAACAGTAATACCCCACCGTTGATAAGAACCATAAATATGCCAACATTTTATCTAATTACAGAAAAACACAGCAAAAACATCAGGTTGAAAATTTTGTCATAACATACTGCAGCTTTTTCTTCCCGCATATCGAAAAGTTCAAGAGAAAATAACGTGAAAAGATTCACTTAAAAACGATTTTTCGCGCTTCTTATTAATGCGGCAGCACTTTGAATACGTCTTCTGTGTATATGAATCAGTTCAGTATTTTTGAATATTTGTGTCTTAATTGTAATAATTTTGAATGTAATTGTTGTTTTTCAGCTTCAGCGCTAGGACAGTCTAGTAATCAAGAATTATTAGTATCTTTACATGACAATATTGCTTTTGATACATCAATGCGATGCAGCGGTAGTACTCAAACATCAGCCTCTGAAATACAAAATTTATGTAAGGTCTCAAACTCTTCAAGGAGTAACACCCTTGATTACAAACCATAAGGAGTCAAATGCTAAAACCTTTAATTTGAGTAGTAGAGGTTTAATCATTGGCCATTTACATATTCAGGGCATTTGTGGGGAAAATCTGAAAACAAATCAGAACTAATAGTTTTGTTGACCTAACCAGAACATAATAATTTTCATATTTTGGGGTAAGGTGAGACCAAATTAAAAAGCCTTAAAACAACAGACATTTTAAAAATAAATGGATTTCAAAACCCATTCATAAAAGATAATGATTTAAATGGCGGTAGCGGTTTACTTGTAAATGTCAAAAAGGGTATTAACGCCAAACGCAAGGAAGAATAAGAAACTAAAAATATATCATGTCTCTGGTTAGAAATTTATCCCCCTAAGAGCAAACCATTTTTAGTTGGTAACATGTATAGCTTAGATCCCTAGACTGAAGAGTAGAATTTAATGACAGATTTGAAGAATTCATTGATAGTTTGATAAATGAAGATAAAGAATGTATTTGCCTTAGGGATTTTAACAAAGATTTATTAAATGTAGATACTAAGAGAGAATGGAGTAATTTTATAACCTCATTAGGTCTCACTCAACTAGTGAATGACCCCAAAAGGGTCACAAAATACATCTCACACTATTATTGATCATATAAATACAAAGAATGAAGAAATATTTAGCGTGTGCATGTAGTGCGCTTATGCTTAAGTGATCACTATGGAGTTTTCCTTAATTGAAAGTCTCAGTCCAATATCTGTAAAAATATTCATCAAATTATTTCTTACAGATCTTTTAGGAACTTTGAAGAAAACAGATTCTTTAATGATTTAAATTCTGTCCCATGGGATTAATCGAACACTTTGATAATTTAGATGATATTGTCTCAAGATGGAATGCACTCCTTTTAGAAGTACTTGATAGACATGCTCCTATAAGACACCACAGGATAAAAAATACCAGACTAATGGGTTAACCCCTGAAATAATGGACCTTATGAAAGAAAGGTATAAATGAAAATATGGATGATTATAGATATATACGTAATAAAGTTTCAAAACAAATTGAGATGGCATAAAAGAATACGTATCAGTCGAAGATAGAAGAAGGTAGGTCAGACCCTAAATCTATTTGGAAAATATTTAAGGAACTTGAAGCAAATCGTATAGCAAATTCGTGTGAATCAAAAATAAACATCAAACTAGGGGAAACACTTGATAATAAATGAATCTGATTTATCAGAATTATTTAATCACTACTGTGTTACCGTTGCCTCAAATTTGAAAGAACCCATAACATTGTCAGACAATGCATTGCTAATTAATTTCATCCAATCGAAAGTTCCAAATTCCATTGAATTTAACATTCCATTGACAAACCTGTCTTTTATACGAATTGCTTTTATCATTTGAATGTAAATAAATCAACATGCTTAGATAACAATGGTCCTAGAATTCTAAAATTATCAGCTAATGTTTTGGCCCCTAGTCTGCTGTATACGAGGGTTGGTCAAAATAACTGAGCCCTACCTCATTAATTTTGAAATCAAAATACACCAGTATCTATAATTTGTGGTTAGTTGTTTTCTTTCCTGTGTCACTGAATAGTTACATGCATTACATTGGCATTATCGATTCAATGGCAAAGCTTACATATTGATGTATTACAGCGTGAACGCAACCATTCGACAGGTAATGTTTGGTTGCCTAGCAACCAGTTTATAAAGCCTACCAACAGATATAAATTAGGTTATTGAATAGATGACATATAACTGTGATAAAATACCATTTAAATATGTGTCCATTTTACTTGAATTGAATGTTATAAGGTAGGGCTCAGTTATTTTTGACTAACCCTCGTATAGTAAATAAAAGCGTAATTACTGGTAAATTTCCTTGCTCATGGAAGGAAGCCAAAGAAAAGTTCCCTTTCAATTTTGGTGCAAAAGACTACGGGCCTATTTTCTATTCTACCTACAGTTTCAAAGTTAATAGAAAAATGGGTTGAAAATCAATTTTAGAATACTAAAATAAGTATTATTTGCTTCATCAGTCACAAAGTGGTTTTTGATCTAATCATTTTACTGAATCTGCTTGTGTCCGTATGATTGATTCTTGGTTAAAAGCTGTTATTGATGGAAAACTTACTGATTTGGTGATGGTCGATTTTAGAAAAGCATTTGATCTTGTTGATATTAAAATTCTGTTAATTAATTGAAATGACATAAATGTACCAAAAATTGTATATCATGGTTTGAATCATACTTATCCAGGAGAACTCAATGCGTTTTTTTTGAATAACAATCTTTCAAAACCAGCAATTTTCACTTGTGGCGATTCCCAAGGCTCCATTTTAGGCCCTTAACTATTTCTAATCTTTATAAACGACTTGCCGCTAGCACTCCAAAATTGTTGTTGTTGTTGACTTATATGCTGATGATACTACTTTCTATGACTTTCAGTCTGATGTTTTTCAATTGGAAACAAATTTGCAGCATGCCCTGAACCTGATTCATATTTGATGCCAACAAAACAACATGGTTTTAAATACGGATAAGACTAAAGTGATGTTAATAACTAGCAGGCAAAAAAAGGCTCAGTTTGCAAAACCCTGTCCTGTCTTTAAAGTATAGTGTTGTGAGAGACGCTACCGGGGAGTTCCGGAGAATACTGGGGAGTTCCTGAGAGCCCCGGAAATATACGACAGCAGTGAGATGTGCTCACCCCTCTACCTCCACGGGCTCCATGAGCTACTGTTCCTGCCAATAATGACGTCATGGAGCCCGCCCTGGAGTATGGTCAGCAGTTACCTTCCGACGATCTTCGAGTATAGTTGAGCTTCGCCTCCTGCTTTGAGGATTTAAGGTAAGTAACAATAGTTCACCTGCACTCGCCATTTGCAACAATGGCCCTGCGAGTGAAATAATTGGCGCCGGATTGCTCTTTTGAAAATTGTGTAAATAGTGTATTCATTCCTTGGGAGTTTGGAGTTCGGAGCCGGATTTTTTGGATTTGAGGTAGGTGTAATTAATTTACATTTTTTTTCTTTTTCATATTTTTGGTACATTTTCTCAATTTTCGCCCTAAATTTCGGAATTTACGTCTTTTCAATCTATTTTTTTCAGTCTGGAAATCTAACTATGTGTGAAACCAAACTATCGCCTGCATGTGGGGGCGCATTTTCATCGAGATTTTCATTTTGGAGTGATGAAAGCTCTGACCCTACCCCTGGGAAAGAAGAGTCCATGACCAGAGGTAGGATCAGGCAAGCGACAGAAAGGGAGACTACTGACTTGCCACCCACTTCCCGACCTAAGCTGAAACCAGTAGTGAGTGATACAATGAAAGAGGTGAATAGGAGATTGGATTTTCTTATTGAAAAATATGACCGCATGGAAAGGTTTGATAAGGAGGAGAAAGGGGTCCGTCTTAATTTCTCCTCCATATCAAACTGTCTTCCTGATTATGGATCCCGTCTGGAGGTGGTCGAAAATGATGCAAAATACCATCACCGGCGGATCTGTAGTTTTGAAGAAACTCTCGCTAGTGTTGCGGAGAGATGGAGGGTGGCAAGCAGCTCTCTCGAATTTCCCTATTCATCCCTAGATGGCTACTCCTCTGGGGATGATGAAAGTTCTGACCCTTTCTCTGGAAATGATGAGCCCATGACCAGAGGTAGGGACAGATAAGAGTCGGCAGATATGATAGGTCCTGTTGATGTTGTGCAGTCTGCTCTGTCTGACATTCCCATACCCAGCTCATCACCTGCAAATGAGACTGCACATAACAATTCTTTGTCATCTGAGTGTGATGTATGTTCTGACCCTGTCCCTGGGATTGGGAAATCCAAGACCAGAGGTAGGGTCAGACGCAAGAAAGCCAAAAAATGCGCTAGACCTAGACCTCGACCTTCATTAAATGGAGTGCACCTGTCCGTTAACGGTGTTAAGCGCCCAATAACAGACTTAGAGGTCGTAGAAAAGTAATGGCTGCCCATTACTACAGGCTTAAACCAGGTTAGGGTTTAACAGTTCCCTACTGGCTGAGAAAAAAGCAGCCTAAATTCAGAGTCTTTCCAAACCTTGGCCCCAAATATAGGCAAAAGGGTCGCAAGAAAGTGATGGTAGCCCACCATTACTGGCTGAAGCCAGGTGAGGACATGATCTGCCCTCTCTGGCTAAAGCACCAAATTAGTCACTGCCACAGAGCTTCTTTTGACCTGTGTTGGCCAAAAGACCCAAGTATCATCTAGGCACACATTTAATCAAATTTTATAGTATTTTTAATACAGATGGCCGATCACACCAAACAAGGATCGTGTATGTTCAGGGCGGTGTGACGGTTCCATCTATAGACATATTTGTCACCCAGACGGCCTACGCAGTAATGGTTACATTGCTGTCGTGCCGTCTCTCCATGTTATTTTATTTTTAACCCTTGCCTGGTATTTTGAGTGGCGAAGGCCATCATCGCCACTGGATTTACCAGACAAGCATTTTTTACTTTTGTAATTAATTTTCCATGTTTTATATATGACTTATTAGCTAGAGGCCGGTACGGCTCATCTGACCCCTTTCAAATAGGTCCTGTGCATGTACTTTGGGGCACTCAAAGTATATGGCTAGAAAGTGCAGAGGCAGCTTGTGTGGATGGCCATTTTGACCATCCATCCTTGTTGCCACATTTGTCATTCTGTTGGTTCCGCCAGAATGACAGGCACATTTTATTTTCGCGGACTGCGAGCATGTCCGCCGCCACTATAATTTGTGTTATGTTTTTATCAGGGAATTTGTATAGATAATTTTTATCATGTAAATTTGTTATATTTATTTTCATATATACATTTTTAACGATTAGTGCTAAATTTAATTAGCATGCGTAAATTTCATTTAATTTTCATTGTCATATACATTCATCATAAAAAAAAGTATTATAATTTTTAAAAACCTAGTCATTTCATGACATATTATAAAAATTCATATAATTCATTGTTCTCACCATTCATGTAGATTTTTAAATTTTATGGCATTGTACATTTTATACAAAGTATATACATAACTATGTTATGTTTTATCTAATCATCATTTTCATGGAAAACAAAAATAAAAAGTATTATAAGCTAAAATCCATTTTCTCATTAAATTCATTTTTCATTCATAATTTTAAAATTTCTCAAAATATTTTTTATATTTTTATTGTAGATAGCCACTATGCCAGCAAACAGGGGAAATTGGTCGTCCTGTGGCGATTATTCTATTAATTTAAGGCGGCATGCTCTTAGGACCCATATGCCATGGTATATGGATCCTTCGACAGCCTGTGTAGACTGCCAGCGTGGTGAAGGGTGTCCAAGAGACGTTGAGCGTTTCCACCGTATGCATCAGCGGATCATCGGTGATTACTTGCTTGAGGCCTGGTTTCTCCTCATGAATGGAATTTTTCTATTCATGGCGAGAGAGTTGGGTCTCGCGGGTATCCATGATCTGCTGGGGTATGTGGTAGCGCACAACCTCTACCCGAACATTTTTTGTTTCTCAGAAGATGAGTTATTTTTCTTCAGAGATTTTGATCGAAGATCTGGCCTGGAACCGGTTATTGCTGATGGTAATATGGCGATCCCACCGAGTAGACTTATTGTGTTTTCGAACTTTTCTGTTTTTACCAGATTATTGGCGCGACTTAGTCCAGCAGTTTGTTTAGCAGTTCTCTCGGTACATCAGTATATTTTATCAGATGGTTCCTCGCTTCCTTATGGACATCCTAAAATGACAGTGGGAATCATTGATTCACATTTTCATTTGGATGGATTCTCCCACCAGCATTCCACTACTTTGTCGGATCTGGAGCGCTCGATGAATATCCCTTTTTCCGCTACGTTGCGTTTCGCGATTCAGAATTTTGTCTTCCCATCTCGTTGGTTTAAGATTGGTAGGCAGATGGCGGGCGAACCAAGACTGAGATTCAGTCTTGGAATTCACCCCCATGTGCTGGCCAAGAATAGACCCAAGATGGAATTTCAAAAACTGAAAAGGAAACTGGAGGAATATCCTGAGGCGATAGGTATGGCGAAGTTGGTATTGATCATACTGCTCGTTGCAATTGTTCCGAGTCACATGACAAGGATCGTTGTCGAGCAGAGAAAATCGAAACCCAACGCCAGTTCCTGCGTCTCACTTTATCACTGGCAAAACAACTGGGTAAGGTGATTGTCTTGCACATCCGGAGTGAAAACAATGATATGGAAGCTAAAGCTGCTCATTAGGCCTTAGAAATTATTTTAGATTTAGGTCTGAAAGAGGCGTGGATACATCGCCATTGTTTTGTAAGGGGAGTGGAAGAGTTCAATCAGTGGAGCTCTCTACTTCCAAACTGCTTCTTTAGCCTTTCCAGGAAATCTGTAGCAGATAGTAGGACGCAAGCTTGTCTGATGTCTGCGGGAAGGCCTGACCGTTTTCTGTTAGAGACGGATTCCCCATATTTGGATAAACATGAAAGACCATGGATGGCATATGAAAATGGGGTAAAAGCTGCCGAAATTATGGGTATACCAACAATGGAGCATGTGAGAGTGTGTAACAAGAATGCTGCCAAGATGTATAGCTTGCCTTGGTAAAGACACTCTTATTGGGTTTATTGATCACCTTTACCTGGATAAATACATTTTCATATCCGCTATATATGAAAACTGCTTTGACAGGATATATCGTTTCTATGGCAAGGATCTTGTATGTTCACGTCATAGTAGCGATAGCTTTGTTACCGCGGCGCAATTATTTTGCTATGATTATCAAAAATGCTTCAATGGCAAGGATCTTGTATGTTCACGTCATTGGAGGAATTACGCGTTCACCGAAATATTTCGCGTGTTTTGTTGGTGTAAGTTCTTCCAGTGGATTTGCATATTCAATTTATTAATACATATATTTTTCTGGTTTTTCAGACCTCGGATTTCAAAAAAGTAAGTTTTGTTATGTGTAGTGTGCTGTTGCTTTGTAGCAAGTAGCTACCTCGTGCCTTATCCCTTTTATTTTCCTTTGCTTTTATATTTTCCAGAGATAACTAACGTGAATTACCGATCACAGAGTTTACATATTTTTGTATTGTTTTGGGTTATCCCTTTATTCAAAAATCAGCATTTCATTTTGACCGTTTTGACCACCTTTAGTAATAAAAACTCTGGGATCTATTTATATATTTGTGTCTCAAATTCACCATTCATTTTGTAAAAAAATCTGTGATATTTTCTAAACTCCATGTGTATCATTGCATATACATATTCAAATATTTATATAATTATGATACACCAATTGCATATACCATGTACATCTCAAAATACCTGTGATATTTTAATCTGTCAGCATATTTAAAATTATGTTATATTTTGTAGAATTCATGCCACTTGACACTGCAGTGATCTCTCGAGAGTATTCGCTTATTATCTTTAGTTGCTTTTCCGTTTTCGCTTAGCTTTTTCGTTGCTTATGCGTTTTCATTGTCCTGGGACTCATCGAGCCTCTAGGACCTACTCTGGACTAGTGGAGAAAAGGGTCACAAGCTGACAGTTCCCCTACACAGGTTTGTCGTATATTGTGATTGTCTCTGTTGTGTTGTTTTCGTATTGTTGTATAAATGTCCATATTGTAAATTATTCAGGTGGCAAGAATTCCGTCCATATACGCCTGTAAATATTTGTAAATTCTGCTTATATCATTCATCAAAGTTGTAAGTTCCATCTAACCTTAATTGTAACCTTATCAGCATATCTCATCAAATTGTAAATTCCGCTAATCATCTTAGTTTTTAATCATTATCTGTAATTGTCCATGTTTTGTGTGTCTTTTACGTTGCATAAATATACATTTTTATAATTTTAAATTAAGGCAAATAAAGGGAACATTTATTTTAATCATCTTTTAGCAACTCTTCAATTAATTATCTTTCGGACAACAAACCAAATTTATAGGCATTTTTTAAGTTAAGTTTTAAGAGCATATTTTAAGCAGGGCTTAAGGACCATACGCCAGGGACTTTCAAAGATGGAGTAGAGTGTTGTGGGAGCCGCTACCGGGGAGTTCTGGAGAATACTGGGGAGTTCCAGAGAGCCCCGGAAATATACGACAGCAATGAGATGTGCTCACCCCTCTACCTCCACGGGCTCCATGAGCTACTGTTCCCGCCAATAATGACGTCATGGAGCCCGCCCTGGAGTATGGTCAGCAGTTACCTTCCGACGATCTTCGAGTACAGTTGAGCTTCGCCTCCTGCTTTGAGGATTTAAGGTAAGTAACAATAGTTCACCTGCACTCACCATTTGCAACAATAGCGATATAGATACAAAAATGACGCCTAGTGAGAAGATATTGGGGGTATTGGATAATTTGATGTGGAATAATCATTTTCAAAATGTTTCAAAAAAAAATCTCATCATATTTATGGTTACTAAGCAAACTAAAATCATATTTGTCAATAGAGCACCGTCTTATGTTTTATATTGCTTATATTAAACCGCATTTTGAGTACTGCAATACTGTTTAGAGCAACACTTCAAGTGGAAACATCAATAAAATATCTAAATTATAAAGACGTGCTTGAAAATTAATTCTGGCTGAACTTAACACGCTTGGAACGATTGAATATATTTTCATTTGATCAAATCATTTTTCTAAATAAAGCCAAACTAATTTACAAAGTTTACACTATTTTAACACCAGTTTACTTACATGAATTGTTTCAAATTAGAGATATGAAACTTGACAACCCAAATCTAATTTAGGACCAGTAGCACATAAAATTACCTATTACCACAAGCAAAATGCAACTTATACACAACGGGAGCTTTTCATATTCAGGGGTGAAAGTCTGGAATAGTCTTCCAACTAATATCAAAGTGGCACCATCATTAAATGCACTGAATGGCTAAAAACTGAATGGCTAAAAATGTAACGTAGCATTACACTAACAGTCAGTGATATAGATTTCGCAATTATTATTTAGAAATGAATTTATAAAAAGTCAGAAAAAAAGGCAAAGATCAGGAATCGATATAATCAAGCACAACTTCTGACCCAGTATACCAACGGGAAAGTGACACCATCACAATTAGACATCACAAACGAGAGCCAAGAGGTCAACTCTTTCCCAGCATGTGACCACAAGGCATCAAAAACAAACGTGCATGGAAGCATAACAAAACAAGACAGAAATAACATAAATCATCCACAAAAGAAGCACCGCATTGGAACGGTCAGTAAAAACCGGTTAAACGGTGCACCAACCTCACCCTTTGATCAGATGTGGATCAAGACACATATATGTTTGGTTTGCATGAACGACCCCTAACTTATCAATGCATCATATCCTAGAACATATAAATCAAAATGTCATTATGTATTGTATGTATGTTAGTGCTCTCTCTTTACCTCTCTCTCTCTCTCTCTAAACCAGCCAATCAGATCAGCCTCAGTGGACATGGTACTTATCGTTTTTTTTATTGTGAGTGGTTGCGAGGGACCAGGCATGATTGTATTGTCGCACTCTCTCCTGGGCCTTCGCGATTAACTCACATATAACATACATCCCGATAGTACGATGTATGAATCTAGATCTTAAAATAAGGACAGTTGGATGGCAGGGTATCGAGGGAATGTTTCAAAAGAGGACGAATATACCATTTTCTTTGTCATTGCTCATCAATATTAATTTTTAATTTCACATTACTTTATGCATACATGTTTCGAGTTTCTGTTCTATTTAATTAATGTATATAAATTGTGTGTTAACTTGTTAAAGAGGGCCCCAAGGAAGATTGGTTCTGCCAATTGGGTCAACCTTGGTAAATAAAGAATTCTTACTTACTTACTTACTTACTTACTTACTTACTTACTTACTTACTTACTTACTTACTAACTAACTTACTTACACATGCATGTACAAAATATTTACTAACCCAATCCTCATAATGACAGGTTTACACCATACACGTTCTGATGTCAAGGTACAATGCAAATATTTAGCATTAATGTTCAAAGTAATAGTTGGCCATCCAGAGCCTGAAAAAAAATTCTGTTGCCATTTTTGAGTACATTTTGGCACCCATGCTCAAAGTGTATCCTGATGTGTTTTAAGAAGGATAGGGATGGAAGTCAAGTCTGGAAATGCCCCTAAGTCCCAGATTTAGATCAAAGGTCAACTGAGTGCAAATTCTTGTATATACGTCAGATTTTAGCGTTTTTATCAATTAGCTATCCAAAATTATGATTAATAGTAATGCAAAATCTCTTTTGGATAACACAGCCATGCTATATAACAAACAGCATCATCAAGGCATGATGTGTGTTTGGATCAAAGGTCATATAAGTGCAAAAGCGGTGAAAATTGTAGCATAATTTTATGTATATAGGGGCTAAATTTAAATTTAGAGTTCCCTTCTACCCTAATGGAAGAATTTTTATTGCTATCCTGCTAGGTGTGTGTCTATCATGTTTGGAAAGCAATGATTTACTAAGTTTCCCGCAGTCAAATATTCTTAATAGGCATGTAAAGTACGCTACTGTATAAACTCAATAAAAATGTAATACAACTAAAAATAACCATTTCATTTTAAAGAAATAATTTCTTTTGCTTGATGCTTTGTATGAATACGTCATTTAATGCAATTATCTTTCCTTTTAAACATAAGATGTGTTTAAGCTGTTACTTACGTTACATCTTACCATCTGAAATTGAGTCACTTATCAAAGGTATATGTTCCTAGCTACAGCTTTCATGAAGGACTTGGCCATGATCTCATGCTTATAGGACTAAAAATCATTTCACACATTTGTTGTGTTTGTTCCCATCGATGAGTAATTGTAAAACACTTTTTACAAGGCCACTACCTGCTTATTGCATATACTAAGCATAGCTTCATGAAAACACAAATACCAAGCCTCCTTTCATAATACATCAGGCGTGTTGAAACTTTGATAGAATTTGGTAAATACCATTTACTGGAAGGAATATATCCTCGCATTGGTCTTCACATCGGCCTGTTTGCAGATGGTAACATACATAACATAAAACTAATATACAGGTACATTTCTAATAATGACATTCCAGTGAAAACATTGTTAACTTTTTGTGGGGTATATCATGCCTATAGCCCTGACATTATGGGTAATCCCTCATATAATTTTAAACATTTAATTGTAGGGGTGTCCTTTCATTTGCACATATCAATGAAATGATGTTGATTCAAAAGCAGCATTTCTTTGAAATCAGGCTGCTGTGTAAACGTAGTCGTCCATATATAGAAGCAGTATAGATATGATACTAAAGGTTACCTCTAATTTAAAGATACCATTAAATATATATCTATGTCTTTCACAGCGCAACTTTTTATAGATTGTAATTGTTTCAGTGTCGATTAATTTAATTTGAAGTATTAGCATTAAACAT
This sequence comes from Loripinus fragilis, assembly GCA_964019695.1. Lineage (NCBI taxonomy): Eukaryota > Metazoa > Mollusca > Bivalvia > Lucinida > Lucinidae > Loripinus > Loripinus fragilis. The sequence continues at coordinate 124,847,114 of OZ026515.1, forward strand.
ATTTTGCTTATTATTTTTTGCAATGATGATATAGATCAAATGCTATGAGTTTATTGGCATATGTTTTGTTATGTTATTCTTTTTAACTGTAAAATGCCAATTCAAGCTTTATTCCAAATTAAATTTCCCCAAAACAGATGTCTGGTGACTTCTTGGGAACACAGGCATTCACCATATTGGAGCACCTGATGATTTGATTGTGTTAATAGTTTTCCAACAGTTTGGGGTCATTTCTTAGTATTTAGAGTAAATGTGTCCTGAATGTTTATCTAATATGTACATTTACTAGCTTAATCAATTCGTTTTACATCTCCGATTTGCTTGATGTATATAAGATCCTAAGGTAGTTAACTCGCCTGTTCTAGTGTAGAATTTATCTGTTAACCATGACAATTTGCTAAGACAGGGATTGATTGCATTTAGGGTAGGTGACGTAGATTAATGTATACATCTACTGCTCGTAGATACAAGTGCAATATATCAGATTGGATAGCACTTGTGACTGGTAACATACCTAAAATGTGTAGTTTTAACATGGCATTACTCTTGAAGTAAAACTGCACTACTTTCCTTTCACTATATACAAGACAGTCCTCAAACAGTGTAAGTCTTTACAAATATCTACAAGGATATAGGTACAAGAGTGAGCAAGTCTATGCTTAAAATGCTTTCTGTAAGCTGTTGTCAGCAATGTTGTTCACATTTTCGATGGTTTTGCATATATTTAAGACTATCGCAATAAGCCTAATTTAACAAAACCTTTTATAACCAACAAACAGACCATAACTCACTTTTCATAGGACATATATAAAACATGTACTAGGGTTACAAATAGCTCGACAAATTCAAATAGTGCATAAACAAAACTGAAAACAAACTACCTTGTGAATAAGAAAAGCAAAGAATTCAGCTGCGTGTGACACTACTTTTTCAACATTCAGTTTCAGAGATGCAAATCATACTAGTGAATTTAGGGAGTCATGTTTTTGTTCTATGCTTCAGAAAAAACAGTCAACTGATCTTTAAAATAAAGTATCACTAACGTTCGAATGATTTGTTGTTTATGTTACCATGAAATATGTTCAGATGTTTTACAAGACTGCTACATGGCTCAGGTAGCCTTACCTCAGCAAACCTTAGTCTAAGATAATTAACAAGCAGAATAGTTTCTATCCGAATTGCTGCTGAATATAATAAGATAATCATCATTAAAATATGATATAAATTTAGTTCAACAAAACATCGAAGATTTTAATGGGGACAGATGACAAATTAATTTTATAATGTAATTGTCAACAGTGAAAAGTGAAAATTAAAAGAATTCAGCATACAAGGAAAATCTTTAATACTAGATATATGTAACACCCTATATTTGGATATAAACCATGCTGGTTCTGTACTATGAAAGGTTTGGTTGATGTTATATTTGCAATCTTCAAAAACTTATACCTGCTCTAGAAGACAGTCAGCACTACCCCTGCCTTAATTCCTGCCTTGCCACTAGATGTATGAAATATTGCTATACTATTTTAAGTAAATTATTGATATTTAGTCAATATTTAAATCATGATAATGATTGCATTTTTATCGTTATGTACCATTGGTAGAAATCTGAAAACTGCAATATGAATGTAAAAGAGCCAATCAAATTGCAAAAAGAAATTGAGTAGGACCAGGAAAAACCGAATTCACATATTGCAGACCAACCAATAGCACTCTTTTAAATTAAGTCTTATATAAAATAAAATGTGTGTAGTATATGTAAGCGAATTAGGGAGAGCAGACCAAACTTTTATATAAGCCTAGCAACAATTTACTACCTTTATCCATTTATGTAAGGCACCGTTTGTTACCTACGTTACCTCATTAATATATGTGCAGCAATTTTAGATCCATTATTGTTGATATAGTTATATTTTGATTTCATTATGAAAGATATTTTGCCAATTCAAATGCAATGTAACTAGAAAAACGAATCTGTAAGCAGCTATGCATTACATGCTGGAGCCCGTACAAATCACACACTAATAAGCATATTTAAATATTTACTTGATTTCACTTCACTGCAAGTTAAAAGTTATAAACAACTTCAAATAAATGGAAATGAACATTTTCAATTAGAATATAGATCAACATCATGTATTTTCCAGGTCAGGTAGCATGGTTTAATCTAATACATGTAATTTGTAAAGTCATTATCTGCAATTTAGTATAAAATGTAACATAAGTATCGCTGACGAGCAGAACTACATATCACATATGTATGCAATTTATTTTTATGTCTAGTTTAAGCATTTAATGCTGAAACTGTTTCACTAATATTATTGAAATAAATCAACATTAGCCTTGTATTCTGTGTACTGTTATTTTCAATGTCATTAGAGTAACGTTGATTACAGGTGATATATAGAAAAATGACCACGGAAAAGTTAATAAATTATGGGTTTCTAAGGCCCCAAACATGTCCCAAACTGAAAATAGTTTTTCTTTCTGAGAGGTGCAACAAAGTAGCTCATATATCTTAGTTTAGCCCAAATAAGGGAGAATTTCCGTCATAATTGCACAAAACTTACGATGTTTGTCCTTGTAAAATCCATAAAAGGTTGCTTCCAAAGGGGTTCCTTTAATAATAAACATGTTAATTTAAGCTTTCTGAAAGACTTCTACCCTTTTTAGAGTTTAAAAAAACATCTTGTTGTTGGACCAAAAAAAAGAATCACAGTTTGTAAAAATGCTCTGATTATTGCACTTGATGACCTTTGACCCCATTTTAAAGCCGACATATGAACATTTAGTAATAAAAACATTTTCTCAATGATTTTCAGACTTATAACTATAAGCATACAAAATTTGGCTTGAAATGAAATATGTTTACATATAAAATGATAAAGTTGTTCTACAGTAGTATATATTTTCTCATTTTTGCACTCAATGACCTTTGACCTAATTTCTGGCCTTCATATGCAAATTCAGAATTGGCATTCACCCCTAAGGCTTTGTATACATGCTAATTGTTATGTTAAAAGTGGTCTTACAAATGTACTCAAAAATGCCAACAAAACCAAAAATAAGCATTTTTTGATTCGGATTGCCAACTATAACAGCTTAAAATCTACAATGTTTTGATATAAAATCAAAAAGTTGTTATACAAAAAACTCTTTCTTTGTTTAGCATTAGAACATTACTTTCTGAAAAAAAATGATTAACTCAAATTTCCAAAAAAGTTTGAATTCATTAGTTTATTAGTTTAGCCAAATGTGATGCAGATTATATGGATTCTTTTCAAATTAAATCTGTTATCTGAAGTATGTTACCGCCTGCCACTTTTTGAACCCCCCCCCCCCCATTGTCACTTCCCCATATGGTGTCCCGGGTCAGGCGTGGTACTTGATTGTATTAATTCCTGATATTTGCCTTCTTTCTTATACTTTGATATCATTAACGTAATCATTGGCATTGTACATTGTACATGTGATTCTTTTAAAAAGTTTCGCCGAACCAGCCCCATAAAATACGATTTTTTTTATCGCATCGGCGTGTGTCCTATGCTCAGACGAGACTTAGCATATTTACAGTCTTGCCAGATCCTTCACTACTCCCAAACACATAGTATAGAAAAAGATGAAGGTTCAAATTAATCATTAAATTTCCAGATACAACGTAACTCTGTGTATGTATGTTTAATGTCTGATTTTATGCATTAACGATATATAATAAATATTTCGTGAGTTGGCCCATGTGTAAACGAAAACAGAAAATTCGACCTACATTTGTTCGAAATACTCGCTTATTCGAAATAAATTTTGGCTTTATAGATTCAGAAAAATTGCCTATTTATGAAGTTTCTAAATGACTGTCCATAAAACCTATGTTTTAGGTACGTAAAAGAAACATTTCTTTGAGACATTTCTTTTACGCATCCAAAACAATGTTTGATAGTAAAAAATGAATATTTATTTTATTTGGGTTGGGGAGGGTATATAATTTACAAATGCATGCCTACGTACATTCCTATTTTCAAACTATTGATAATTCAAAATAAATATCTAGTCCCATGAACTTCGAATCTACCAGATTAAACTGTACACTGAAACGATGTTATAAGTAGCCACCTTACATTTTTCGAGCCTGTTCAGAAAATAAAAATCGCTATTACAAAATTTTAATGCTATGAAAAAATCAAAGACTTTGTCGAATTATCTCATTTCAAAATGACAGGTAGATCTTGCACAGGCAGAGTCCGAGAAAAGGTACCCTCATTTCAAAAAGTCATCCTTTAAATTTGATAAAATATTGCTCAGATACGTTATCCATTTACATTTTAATTAGTTTGAAAATGTTAATAATGGCTGTGATAACATATGAAAAAGACTGAAAAGTTTTGTGACAATTGAACTCTCCATTTCTCTTCTACGTTAACATGAAGAGAGCCACTATGACAGCTTTGTCAAAGAGTTTTAGCTTTACCGATGTAATTTGCATACAAACTTTGCATTTCTCTGTACGCTTCATTATTTATGGCATGGCATTGAAATTTTCAGCGATTATTCATTGTGAATAGACGTCACTGTTCTATTTAAAACAATAAGGAAATCTTTACATATGCCATTTAAGTGACCTTTAAAGTTTTACGTTAAAACCGGAAGTGGACACCAGTCTTGAAAAAATTATCGTTAGAAAATGGGCTGATCAATCCGTATTGTGTTTGGTATAACATGTTCACATTAAATGAAATACATACAATGATTTAGTATGCGCAGCGGATGATTTATGAAAATATCAGGAAAATTGCAGAAATTGAGATTTTTAAAACAAATCATAAAATATCTGTCATAAACAAAAAATCAAGTGTTTGGTGTTTTCAAGTCGGCTAGACGAGTTTGTAATCACCTGAACTTCAAGTCAATAAAAATGCAACCAAAACGCTTATTTTCTTCAAAAAGTTGATTTTTGCATTTTTGAACCCAAAAATTGTGTTGTGATAGATAACTCGTCTAAAGCACCGCTCAACTGTAGCCCATTGGAATGCACATATTTAGGCAAAAACTCATTTCAATATCATTAGCGCTTAATCAGAAAAAAAATGAAATTAAAAGTGGCTACTTAGAACTTCGGTTCAGTGTATATCACGAAAGTTACCATTACGTACCTGTAACAGCCTGTTCGAAGCATGTAATTCCAAGATCTCTCCCATGTTGATTTTTCATTTCTACTAATTCCTCTATATCGCAGTCATTCAGAAGCACGTCGCTTTCCTCACAGTTTATATCCTTCAGTTCCAAAGATACCCCAGACCCTTTTCCGTATGCTGTGGCCCAATGGTAACTTCCTCCATGGCTTAGTTTAAACATATAATAATAATAATAATAATAATAATAATAATAATAATAATAATGATGATAATAATGATAATATATGATTATAATCCAGCAGGCACATAACGTTGATTCAACGTTGAGTCAACGTTGAAATTTGGTTGATTGGTTGATCGACCTTATATCAACATTCACTCAACTCCTTTGTAGGTAGTTGATGAAACGTTGACGCTTAACTGTTGAATAAACGTTGGTATTTGGCTTAACTGACGATCTGCATGGTTGATAGTTTTGACTACTTCAATGTTTATAGTCAATGTTAGGATCAGTTTGTATTTAAATACTTAATCGACCCCCAGGGAGCCCGGGGGTACTCTCATTTTATCTTCATATGTAGGTTCCGGCCCAGCATCTACCGTTCACCCCAAAAAAATATCAGGAATTTCAAGCACCCATAAAAATATTTGAAATTTTGGCAACCCAAAAAATATCCCCGATTCTGTACATAGACCTTAAGAGAAGACCCTAAAATGCATAGAAATTACCACTAAATATAGTCCAATTTTGTGATGGCCCTAAAAATATCCTAACATCTTCATACCCCAAAAGACATTAATTTTTCTGAAAACTCCAAAAAATATTGAACTTCAAAATTTTGAATCCCCCAAAAAATGACCGAGCCAACGCATGTATGAAAATGTCAGAGTATCCCCCCCGCCCTCGGATTTGGCCGTACAAAAAACTGTTGTACTGCTGAATTAACACACTTTACCCCAGCTTGTGTCATACTAATAGTGACGCTTCTGATCAAACTATACATTTCTCTTGCTGCTCTGGGTCCTTGCTGTGCACAGAACCCGTTGATCGTTGGAATATTTTAATTATATGGTAGATTGCCTGGGCAAAATCTTAATGAGATATATTTTTTTTTAAAAAGCATTGCGTGTCCCGGAAATGAATCCACTTCCGGAAATTAGACAAATCAGACGAGAAACACATGTGCTGTTTAAAAACACTCTTCAATTGTTTTCCTTGTCTTTTATGCAGGTAATGGTCATTTCAATCTGTTCTATCACAAGATAAATGTCCACTTGATCTTACAGTAATGTGTCAACTGTGAGAATTCGGTAATTGCTGGTATTCAGTCGTTTTGGCGAGCTTTTGAAGACTGATTTGGCACAGTTTTATGGCTTGTTGCCAATTTAGGAACAACTGGCCAAAGCCTGTGCATGTTATATATAAAGAATATGATATGTTGTGCTTAAAGGAGGTTTATACTTGTTTCAGGTAAGTTTCAGGCCAAATGAAACAATATTATGGTTGTTGTTTGAGGTTTTGTAGCACTAAATTATTCTGTTGGCATCCAGACTAGCTGTGCATTGTAATTTGCAAATGGTAAGTTGCGGCTATCTGTTATATGGTCGACACATAGGGATCATGTCAGTTGTTTACACGTTTTGGAAAAGGTAGATGAAATTCGAATTGGTTTCCCTTCGGGCATGTTCGTTTTATTACGGACACATCGCAAATATTCGTAACCGCATTCTAAATATAGACCAGTTAGAAATGAAACACGCGTTAGTCTCCAATGGATCAATAGAGTGTAGCTTGCAGAAATGATCGGAAACCACCCACTGTCTTTTTTCTTTCCGTTTCACAACACGCCGTCTGCACAATGCCAGCGAAGAAAGCTATAAAAATTCAATCCATCCAGGCTTGCTTTCTTTTAAGAAAAAACAGTAATTTCATAACATTTCTGAAATCCAGCCGCTTTTTCTATTTAGAAAAGTGACTAGAGAGGTGATGGCAGCATGCCCATTCACGTACTGTAGTACGTAAAACACGTACAGAAACTGGTCTGCACACATGGATTGTTTGATACATACGCGCATAAACGTACAATGAATTTGATTCACGCATAACTTCTGCTACCTGAATGTGCCGCTTCATTGATGATGTCCTAAAATAGCTAACAATTTTCCAGCTTTTCTTACTAAATTCAGATCAGCATTGTCCGTAACTTGCGGAAATTCACGATGGTAATCGTAAGGTAACGAGTTCCAAATGCAGCCCAAAAATTTTCAAATTTTGTTTTATATCTAGAATCGGCAAAAGTCGTACGTTGAAAACAATAACAAGACCGATTCCGACCATTCACACACGGCCACATGTTTTTTCTTGTCCAATCACAGTTGACCGCCTGGTAAAAGCCGCATCAGTATCAAGTATTCGAGCGGGCATAGCGCAAAAAGCATTAAAATGTTCTTTCTAAAGGGAAAAGCATACAAATCGGGGAATTGCAGAGAGAATCAAATTGAAAAAAATGCAACTGCACCAAAGCAAATCGAACAGGAAAACTCATCGGAGGCCAAACAACCCAGAGTGGACAGGGATGCACAAAAAAAAATAATAATAAACCCTCCGAGATATCATCAAAGCAGACCAACACGGGGAAATTGTGAGTAAAATATTCCAAGGGGATTGGTACAAGGAATTTGAATGGCTGAGGCAGGATGGTGAAGGCCCTATGTTCTGATGAAAAAACATTTGGTTTGGGTTGTACATGTGTATGATTATAACTAAAACAGGCAATACATGAGCAACATAATAAAAAAAGGAATGAAACCATTTCATTTGTCTCAACTGGTTTTGGTTTGCACATATGTAATCATTGAACTAGGTGTATACCCCCGAAAATTGACTTGTACCCCCAAATTTGAGAAGCAAGGAGTACATGTACCCCCAATTTCAAAATGGAGTGAGCATGCTGGATGGGTGTTGCGAGAAATTAATACACACAATCCAAACAAGTACTGGCTTATACAAAACCAGTCCTATCGTTTTTCGGTCTGTCTAATGGTTTATGAGAATAAATTCATTCAGATCAGGTTTTCTTGAACTTTTAAGTGGCTGAGTAGTTCACATTCTATATTTTGATGATTTTCACTCAACCCCTCTTTCACAGACCCCCTCCCAAAATGTACAAAAGTCATCAAAATGGGACACAGATTGCTGCAATCGGCACCTTATTTCCGAAACCCACACCCCTATCTCCCCACTGTGTCTGTTGTATTCCTGCAAAACCAAAAACCTACTATGCCAAAAAGAAATTCAAATTCATTATCTTTACTAGATCTATTTGCTTTCTTGAATAGCCTAGGAAAACAAGAAGTAAGCCCATGCTCGATTAATCAGCGTGTTGAATAGCTTTGTTGTTTCTTTGTGTATGTTTTTAAGACAAACAGTCAGTACTCTTTAAAATTTCTCGTTACTCCTTCAGTGATTTTGTTACTTGCACATCCTGCATCTTTTGCACATAATTTTGTCTCTGGGATGCAAAGTTTTTATTTCAGCGAGTCCCAGGTGCAATAGTATTACAGACTTGTCATTAAAATAAGCATTCTGGACTCATAAGTTTGCAGTTGGGACTCGTTGATATTGGAAACAGTGATTCCCAGGACCCATAAGCCCAAAATTGTAAATGAATCACTGCTCCTTTTTTACAAAATGGACGAGTACTGTACTGTTTTGATAAAAAAAGATTATCTCAAGCCCTGCAGGGCTCTAGATAAGAGTGTGTAATTCAAATTTCTCAATGAAAACATAAAATGTGGTTACTCAAAAGAACGGTCTCAATGAAACAATTCTTTAGAGCACCCTAAAACTATTCACAATTTTACGCTCAAAAATTGTGTTCACCTATGTATTATGTTGAGTATGGTAAAAATGGGTCGAAATTGATATTTTTTGAGAAAGATGGGTATTTGTCTCAGTTTTCTGGCATTTATGAGCTTGAAGAACCTTTCAAATCAGACAAAGTGTCACCAGATAGGAAACTAACAGCGAATACCTTTACATGTCAATGGCTGCTGGCATCCAAAGTCAAGAGAAAATCAAGAGGTTAGTATTATGGGCGATTCTCACTGAATAGTGAATATGTAGTAAAACCTGTTTAAAATGGCCACTCTCAAAAAGATCAAAAATTGGTTTTCAAGACTAACTATTGCTTAATGCAGGTCAAAAGTATTGCAGATTGGGGAGCACATTAAGCTACTATTTGTCATTAAGATCTTTGTTTTGTCTATTTTAGTGGCCGTTTTACACAGGTTTTACTGTAGTTCATTACACATTGCAGCACATATGGTTTATTATCTGGGCCTCGATGAAAGACAGGGTACAAAAATTCCACTAGTCCGCTTGTAACTACGAGTGAAATCTGGAAAGGACAAGTAATTCTTTTTGAAAAATTACTCATCCTATCTAGTTTCACCCTAAATTCTGAGGGTGAAACTAGCATTTTCTGAGTATTGACTGAAATTTTTGTCAGTATATGGGATGCAGTTATGAATTTGACCGAGTAAATATAATTTTAACAGTGATTTAAGGAACTTTATAATTCATATTACATATTAATCCCGCATGTACTTGTGTCCTGCAGGACAAGTGAAATATTGAAATATTTTATCCCCTGTGACAAAACCTGACATTGTTGAATGCAAACAATAAAGGTGCAGACTAGCCTGCACATCTGCACAGTCTGATCAGCACCTTTGTTATTAGCTTTCTGGAAAGTTAATTGGCTACACTTTCTGTACTCAAACTTCAATATTCTAGCTAGTCTCTGTAGCTGAGCAGGCTAGATGAGTCTTACATGGTCGCAAATCCTGAAAACCAGTTTTCTCGCATTTAGATGGACAGTCAAAGACATATATCTGCACAGCACTGTCATTCTTTAAAAATGGGCCTCATCGCGAGAAAACCTGTCTTCATGGTTTCCCTAATAGCGGGACTTAAACCATCGCACTCAGCTACAGAGACTAGCTAGACAATTGAGTTCGCTTGTAGCAGGTTGATATAGTATACTTCCTAATAAGCGATAACAAAAGTGCTGATCAGACGAGGCCCATATGCATAAGTAGCTATTCAATACTGTTTAATTTCTGGTGTGGGTTTTAACCTTCATGACCATCCATATTATGTCACAATATGTGCGTACATTAGGTCCATAAGCTCATCGGCTCAGACTTGTTTTTTGGATGTGCTGCAATTTTTAGTAGCTGTGATATAAAATTGTGTTAAACAGGCTCAGGCCTTAAGTTAAGAGTTCATACCAAAAAAATCTTATTTCTCAACCAAAACATATATTGTGGGTACTCAAAAGAACCGTCTCATTGAGGCTGTTCTTTTGAGCACCCAAAACATTTGTTGAAATTGATGGGTATAAAAATATCTAAAATTGTATGCTCAAAAATTTTGTTTATAATCTAAACCTACGAGGCTCCCTTTACTTTCAGAAATTCAACAGGCACCAAAGTACCAGCCTTTACATTTAGTCAGACTGGATCCAGCATAAAAAGAGGTAGGTAAAGTTAGCACTTATTTTACTGCAGCAAAACACGGTAAAGTTGGCAGCATTTTTTCTGAAGCAAAAAACGGTCAAGTTAGCAGCAACCGTAAAAAACGGTAAAGTTGGCAGCAATTTTATTGCAGCAAAAAACGGTCAAGTTAGCAGCAATTTCGCTGCAGCGAAAAACGGTAAAGTTGGCAGCAATTTTATGGCAGAAAAAAAACGGTTAAGTTAGCACAAAATTTGCTGCAGCGAAAAACTGTAAATTGGAAGCAATTTAACGGCAGAGAAAAACGGTCAAGTAAGCATTAAAATTTCTGTAAGCAAAAAATGCTGCCAGCACAAAATTTCCTGCTGGCACAAAAAATTCCTGCTAGCACAAAATTTGCTGCGGGCACAAAAAATTCTGCTAGCAAAAAAATGCTGCTGGCACAAAATTTGCTGCTGGCACAAAAATTTCTGCTAGCACATAAGTTGCTGCTGGCACTAAAATTTCTGCTAGCACAAAAATTGCTGCCAGCACAAAATTTGCTGCTGGCACAAAAATTTCTGCTGGCACAAAAATTCCTGCTAGCACAAAATTTGCTGCTGGCACGAAAAATTCTGTTAGCAAAAAAAATGCTGCTGGCACAAAATTTCCTGCTGGCACAAAAATTTCTGATAGCACAAAATTTGCTGCTTGCACAAAAATTTCTGCTAGCACAAAATTTGCTGCCAGCATTAAATTTAATGTTGGCACAAAAATTCCTGCTAGCACAAAAATATCTGCCGGCACAAAAATTTCTGCTAGAACCAAATTTGCTGCTGGCACAAAAATTTCTGCTAGCAAAAAAATGCTGCTGGCACAAAATTTCCTGCTGGCACAAAAATTTCTGCTAGCACAAAATTTGCTGCCAGCACTAAATTTGCTGCTGGCACAAAAATTCCAGCTAGCACAAAAATTTCTGCTGGCACAAAAATTTCTGCTAGCAAAAGAATTGCTGCCAGCACAAATTTTGCTGCTGGCACAAACATTCCTGCTAGCACAAAATTTGCTGCCAGCACAAAAATGGCTGTTGGCACAAAAATTCCTGCCAGCAAACAATTTGCTGCCAGCACTTAAATTTCTGCTGGCACAAAATTTGCTGCAGGCACAAATGAGCTCTGGCATGAGATTTTCAACAATGTGGTATGTGCGACCTGCAAAGGCTCAGACCAGACTGCGCATACGCGCAGACTGATCAGAGCCTTTGCTTGTCGCTTAATTATTATATTAGTGTTAAGCTACTGATAAAACTTAATTTGGTGTTTCTAAGCTTAACAGCATGCTGCAAATGTTCGTCTGAGTCTACACATGTCAAAATGGCACATTGTTGGAAACCACATGTTACGGTTCAAATATTCCTGAATACCGGGCCGCTTAGGCAGTCGGTAACGTGTTTGGCTACAGATGTGTCTGACTGCAGATCCTGCTGTCACCAGTTTGATCACAGCCTGGTCTCATATTTTCAATGAAATTGATCATGAAATAATCTCTACGGTCATATTCCTCCCTTCAGCTGAATCATTCAAAAAATAGTAGTTGTCAGTTATAAGACAAAGTATGCGCTCAAGTTACTGGTTTGATTTGATTAAGTACGTCCCATTAACAATCTTTCAGTTATATAGGGAAGGGTCTTCCTGGGTTGAACCAGTACTAAGCTAGGATAAATGCGTCTTGCTGAAGGGCACAATGCAACGCCACCGGTGAGGCTCGAACCCGCGGCCACTCGGTCTCGAGTCAAGCACTCTTGCTCCCATGACAAAGTACTGGTTAACCGCTTCTTCAATTTTCCCCAGGAAAGATGTGATAAGGTGAGCGAACCGTCTCGCCATGGCCAAAGTTGATGACTTGGGGACGTAAAGCAGCAAAACAAACAATACTCACAAATGTTCCTGCTAGCACAAAAATTGCTGCCGATACAAAGTTTGCTGCTGGCACAAATTTTTTTGCTAGAACAAAATTTGCTGCTGGCTCAAAAATTTCTGCTAGCAAAAAAATTTCTGCTGGCACAAAAATATCTACTGACACATAATTTCTGTTAGCACAAAAATTGCTGCCAGCACAAAATTTGCTGCTGGCACACAAATTTCTGCTAGCACAAAATTTGCTGCTGGCTCAAAAATTTCTCCTAGCAAAAAAATTGCTGCTGGCAAAAAAATTGCTGCTGGCAAAAAAATTGCTGCTGGCACAAAAATTTCTGCTAGCACAAAAAGGGTCTTCCTGGGTTGAACCAGTACTAAGCTAGGATAAATGCGTCTTGCTGAAGGGCACAATGCAATGCAACCGGTGAGGCTCAAACCCGCGGCTACTCGGTCTCGAGTCAAGCACTCTTGCTCCTATGACAAAGTACTGGTTAACGTCTTCTTCAATTTTCCCCAGGAAAGATGTGATAAGGTGAGCTAACCGTCTCGCCATGGCTAAAGTTGATGACTTGGGGACGTAAAGCAGCAAAACAAACAATACTCACAAATGTTCCTGCTAGCACAAAAATTGCTGCCAATACAAAGTTTGCTGCTGGCACAAAATTTTTTGCTAGAACAAAATTTGCTGCTGGCTCAAAAATTTCTGCTAGCAAAAAAAATTTCTGCTGGCACAAAAATATCTACTGACACAAAAAATTCTGTTAGCACAAAAATTGCTGCCAGCACAAAATTTGCTGCTGGCACACAAATTTCTGCTAGCAAAAAATTTGCTGCTGGCTCAAAAAATTCTGCTAGCAAAAAAAATGCTGTTGGCAAAAAAATTGCTGCTGGCACATAATTTGCTGCTGGCACAAAAATTTCTGCTAGCACAAAAATTACTACCAGCACAAAACTTGCTGCTGGCACAAAAATTCCTGCAAGCACAAAGTTTGCTGCCAGCACTAAAATTACTGCTAGCACAAAATTTGCTGCAGGCATTAATGAGCGGTGACATGAGATTTCCAACAATGTGGTATGTGCGACCAGCACACGCGCAGACTGATTAGAGCCTTTACTTGACGCTTAATTATTATATGAGTGTTAAGCTACTGATCGAATTTAATTTGGTGTTTCTAAGCTTAACAGGAGGCTGCACAGGTTTGTCTGAGTCTACACTTGTCAAGATGGCATATTGTTGGTAATCACGTGTCACGGTTCAAATATTCCTGAATATCGGGCCGCGTAGGCAGTTGGTAACATGTCTGGCTACAGATGCGTGTCTGCCTGCAGATCATAGTTCCCAAGTTTGATCGCAGCCAGGTCTCATACTTTCATTGAGATTGATCATGAAATAATTTCTACGGTCATATTCCTCCCTTCAGCTGAATCATTAAAAAAAATAGTTGTAAGTTATAAGCGAAAGTATGCGCTCGAAGTACTGGTTTGATTTGATTCATTACGTCCCATCATTAATCTTTCAGTTATATAGGGGCGGGTCTTCTTCGGTTGAACCAGTACTAAGCTAGGATAAATGCGTCTTTCTTAAGGCACAATGCAATGCCGCCGGTGAGGCTCGAACCTGCGGCCACTTGGTCTCGAGTCAAGCACTCTCGCTCCCATGACCAAGTACTGGTTAACCGCTTCTTCAAGCTTCCCCAGGAAAGATGTGATAAGGTGAGCTATTCGTCTCGCCATGGCCAAAGTTGTTGACTTGGGGACATCAAGCAGCAAAACGAACAATACACACAAATATTCCTGCTTGCACAAAAATTTGCTGCCAGCACAAAATTTGCTGCTGGCACAAATTTCCTGCTAGCACAAACATTTCTGCTGGCACAAAAATTTCTGCTAGCACAAAATTTGTCGCTAGCACAAAAACTTCTGCTTGCAATAAATCGCACAAAATTTGATGCTGGCACAAAAATTTCTGCTAGCACAAAATATGCTGCTGGCTCAAAAATTTCTGCTAGCAAAGAAATTGCTGCTGGCACAAAAAATTTCTACTGACACAAAAATTTCTGCTAGCACAAAAATTGCTGCCAGCACAAAATTTGCTGCTGGCACACAAATTTCTGCTAGCACAAAAATTTCTGCTAGCACAAAAATTGCTGCTTGCACAAAAATTTCTGCCAGCACAAAAATTGCTGCCAGCACAAATTCTTCTGCACGCAAAAAATTTGCTGCAGACACAAATGAGCCGTGTCATGAGATTTCCAACAATGTGGATTGTGCGACCAGCAAAGGCTCAGACCAGCCTGCGCATACGCGCAGACTGATCAGAGCCTTTGCTTGTCGCTTAATTATTATATGAGTGTTAAGCTACTGATCGTATTTATTTTGGTGTTTCTAAGCTTAACAGGAGGCTGCACAGGTTCGTCTGAGTCTACACTTGTCAAGATGGCATTTTGTTGGAAATCACATGTCACAGTTCAAATATTCCTGAATACTGGGCCACGTAGGCAGTCGGTAACATGTCTGGCTACAGATGCGTGTCTGACTGCAGATCATAGTTCCCGAGTTTGATCGCAGCCCAGTCTCATACTTTCATTGAAATTGATCATGGAATAATTTCTACGGCCATAATCCTCTCTTAAGCTGAATCATTAAAAAAATAGTTGAAAGTTATAAGCGAAAGTATGCGCTCGAAGTACTGGTTTGATTTGATTCATTACGTCCCATCAACAATCTTTCGATTATATAGGGATGGGTCTTCCTGGGTTGAACCGGTACTAAGCTAGGATAAATGCGTCTTGCTTAAGGCACAATGTAATGCCGCTGGTGAGGCTCGAACCCGCGGCCACTCGGTCTCCAGTCAAACACTCTCGCTCCCATGACAAAGTACTGGTTAACCGCTTCTTCAAGCTTCCCAAGGAAAGATATGATTAGGTGAGCTAACCGTCTCGCCATGGCCAAAGTTGTTGACTTGGGGACGTGAAGCAGCAAAACAAACGAAACACAAATATTCCTGCTAGCACAAAAATTGTTGCCAGCACAAAATTTGCTGCTGGCACAAAATTGGCTGCTGGCACAAAAATTCCTGCTAGCATAAAATTTGCTGCCGGCACAAAATTTGCTGTGGGCACAAAAATTCCTGCTAGCACAAAATTTGCTGCTGGCAAAAAAAATTCTGCAACACAAAATTTGCTGCTGGCACGAAAATTCTTTCCAGCACAAAAATTGCTGCTGGCACCAAAAATTCTGCTAGCACCAAGTTTGCTGCTAGCAAAATAATTGCTGCTAGCACAAAAATCCTGCCAGCACAAAGTTTGCTGCTGGCACGAAAATTCTTGCCAGCACAAAATTTGCAGCTAGCACAAAAAATCCTCCTAGCATAAAATTAGCTGGCAGCACAAAATTTGCTGTTGGCACAACAATATCTGCTAGCAAAAAATTTGCTGCAGGCACTAAAATTATATTTGGCACAAAAGTTGCTGCAGGCACAAATCTTCCTACCGGGCCGCGTAGGCAGTCGGTAACGTGTCTGGCTACAGATGCGTGTCTGGCTGCAGATCCTGGTGTCCCGAGTTTGATCGTAACCCGGTCTCATACTTTCATGGAGATTGATCGTGAAATAATTTCTACCGTCATATCACTCCCTTCCGCTATATCAATCAAGAGAAGTAGCTGTCAGTTTTAAGTGAAAGTATGCGCACGATGTACTGGTTTGATTTGATTCATTACGTCCCATCAACTAGCTTTCAGTTATGTAGGGACGGGTCTTCCTTGGTTGAACCGGTGCTAAAGCCCCGTTCTCACTGTGCGGATGGAACCACGGTACTTTCCCATGCAGGACAGCCGGTATACCGTGATGCACCGGGACACATTTCATAAAAAAATAAATTGCGTTCTCACCTTGCCAACTTTACCCCAGTATAGCCCCGGTCCTCGAGAAAGCAAGACGCCGGTTGATTCACGGTTCACCACGAAGCACTTACGGTGCAGCACGGTGGAGCCACGATGCATGCCGGTTTACCCCGGTGTTACCCAGGTCGTTTACGGTGATGCCCCGGATAACTGCCGGTTGCGCCACGGTTACATGCCGGTAGTGCCACGGTTGCGTCCCGGTGTTACTCTACACTATAAAACCAGGATGAAAACGTGGAGTAATATAAGTTTTCTTCTGCCTCTATAGCATACATGTAACAGTTATGTCTTCAAAGAAAAAAACAACGAACAGACACAAATTGGACTGCACAGCCACATACGGTAGATGGAGACTTGAAAATTCAGATTAAGTTACTAGATGAATCATGATCTATATGTAGCGAAAACAAATGCTTAGTAACCTCGCAGTTCGTTTGCATGTATGTTGTCGTATAAGCAGAAGCAGAGATTATAAACATTTTTTCATGCTCAGCTCAATTTTTGACTGCTCATAAAACTAAAATACCGGCAAATAAAGAAGTTTCTTGCTTTAAGTCTCTCAGGTGTTGTATTTATCATGCTAATAAATGTTGAAATGCCAAAAATTGTTGGCATTTTAACATTTATGAGCAGGATAAATTTCGTGCTCAGCTTAGTTGATTATGAAAAATGTTTTTAAGCTCGGGGCCTGTTTTTTTACGACGAGGTTCAAATGTTGTTGATCTTGGCCCAGACCTACATGTGTACAATGCCTCCTTAAAGTTAAGGAAGACTTAATTTAAGTATTGATATTTCAACATGTTACATTAAATGCTTAATAGATATTGCCAGGACCTGTGCAGTACTTGTGGTCAAAGATATCATTGTGATCTATAAAAAAAAAGAAACTATTTTGATTTTAATCAGTTTGAAAACGTTGTTTTCGCATCCTGAAAATTCAATACTTAACTTAAGTCTTCCTTAACTTTACGGGTTTATTGTAATTTTGGTACAGATTGTCTTGCTTTTTAGTAAAGATATATAAAAACTATGGGCCCCAGCATGTGATTTCCAACAGTGTGGTATTTTGAGAAGTGTAGACTCAGACAAGCCTGTGCAGTCCCCATTTAAGCTAAGAAATCAATCTAAATGTTGTTCGGTCAGTAGCTTAACAGTCAAATAATAATCAAGCGACTAGCAAAGGCTCTGATCAGACTGCGCCTAGGCGCAGGCTGATCTGAGGTTTTGTAGTTGGCACATACCACATTGTTGAAAAATCAGGCATACCGGGGCTCTTCATCGCGAACGGTTTATCACGGTGGAGACACGGATGTTCTGGGAATGCGCCAGTATCGCCCAGACTCCGTCCCGGTGGTGACACGGTTTCTCCCGGCGTCGTCCCGGTTTACCAGGGTATTTGACAGCCTTCCTAGTTACTCCTGGTGAGTCCCGGTTGTTTTGAATATTTTAAAACAACTGGGGACATGAGCCGGTTTAACACGGTTCATCCCGGATCTCCAAGGTTGTCCACAGTGCCGCCACGATTGTGACACGGTTTATCACGGTTCATCCCGGATAATCAAACGGCACCTTAAACCGGGACAGTAAAAACAGGGCTTTATAGCTAGGATAAATGTGTCTTGCACAAGGGCACAACGCAATGACGATGGTGAGGCTCGAACCCGCGGCCCCTCGGTTTCGAGTCAAGCACTCTACCACTGAGCCACTGCGCTCCGACGACGAAGTACTGATTAACTGCTTCTTCATTATTTGCCCTGGAAAGGTGTAGTTAGGTGAGCTTATAGTCTCGCCATGGCCATAGTTGTTGACTTGGGACATAAAGCAGGAAAACAAACATAACACAAATATTTCTGCAAGCACAAAAATTGCTGCCAGCACAAAATTTGCTGCTGGCACAAAATTTCCTGCTAGTACAAAATTTGCTGCTGGCACAAAAATTCCTGCTAGCACAAAAAATTCTGCTGGCAAAAAAAGTTTGCTGCTGGCACAAAAATTCCTGCTAGCACAAAATTTGCTGCTGGCGCAAAATTTGCTGTTGGCACACAATTCTTGCGAGCACAAAAATTGCTGCTGGCACAAAAATTGCTGCAAATTGTAGCATTAAAATGATATTTTCGTCCGTCATAAGCGCGTCTGGTACCGAAGCATGCAGCTGTAAAACGAACTTTTCTATCACATTTTAGAAAACAACGCAGGAATGTTTTGTACCAGCAGCAATTTTTGTGCCAGCAGCAGATTTTGTGCTAGCAGGACTTTTTGTGCCAGCAGCAGATTTTGTGCTAGCAGGACTTTTTGTGCCAGCAGCAGATTTTGTGCTAGCAGGAATTTTTGTGCCAGCAGCAACTTTTGTGCTAGCAGGAATTTTTGTGCCAGCAGCAATTTCTTGTTTATTTGTATTTTGTTTGTTTTGCTGCTTTACGTCCCAAGTCAACAACTATGGCCATGGCGAGGCGGTCAGCTCACCTAATCACACCTTTCCTGTGGAAGCTTGAAGAAGCAGTTAACCAGTACTTTGTCATGGGAGCGAGAGTGCTTGACTTGTGACCGAAAGGCCCTGGGTTCGAGCCTCACCGGCGGCATTGAAATGTGCCATTTTTTTAAGCAAGACGCATTAATCCTACCTTAGTACTGGTTCAACCCAGGAAGACCCGTCCCTATATAACTGAAAGATTGTTGATGGGACGTAATGAATCAAATCAAACCAGTACTTCGAGCGCATACTTTTACTTATAACTGACAACTTCTTTCTTTTGAATGATTCAGCTGAAGGAAGGAATATGACCGTAGAAATTATTTCATGATCAATCTCAATGAAAGTATGAGGCCTGGCTGCGATCAAACTCGTGACACCTGGATCTGCAGTCAGACACGCATCTGTAGCCAGACATGTTACGCAGCCCGGTATTCAGGAATGTTTGTGCCATCAGCAATTTCAGTGCAAGCAGGACTTTTTGTGCCTGCAGCAATTTTTGTGCCAGCAGCAAATTTTGTGCTAGCAGGATTTTTTTTGCCAGCAATAAATTTTGTGATAGCAAAAATTTTTGTGCTAGCAGCAAATTTTGTGCCGCAAGCAAATTTTGTGCTAGCAGAAATTTTTGTGCCAGCAGCAAATTTTGTGCCTGCAGCAAAATTATGCTAGCAGCAGGAATTTTGTGCCAGCAGCAAATTTTGTGCTGGCAGCAATTTTTGTCCTAGCGGGAGTATTTGTGTTTTGTTTGTTTTGCTGCTTTATGTCCCCAAGTCAACAACTATGGCCATGGCGAGACGGTCAGCTCACCTAATCACATCTTTCCAGGGGAAGCTTGAAGAAGCGGTTAGCAAGTACTTCGTCATGGGAGCGAGAGTGCTTGACTCGAGACCGAGTGGCCACGGGTTTGAACCTCACCGGCGGCATTGCGTTGTGCCCTTAAGCAAGACGCATTAATCCTAGCTTAGTACTGGTTCAACCCGGGGAGACCCTTCCCTATATTACTGAAAGATTGTTCATGGGACGTAATGAATCAAATAATACCAGTGCTTCGAGCGCATACTTTCGCTTATAACTGACAACTACTTTTTTTGAATGATTAAACTGACGGCAGGAATATGAACGTAGAAATTAATTCATGATCAATCTAAATGAAAATGTGAGACCGGGGTGCGATCAAACTCGGGACACCTGGATCTGCAGTCAGACACGTATCTGTAGCCAGACACGTTACCGACTGCCTACGCGGCCCGATATTCCGGAATTTCGTGCCATCAGGATTTTTTGTGCTAGCAGGACTTTTTTAGCCAGCTACAAAGTTTGTGCCAGCAGCAAATTTTGTGTTACCAGGAATTTTTGTACCAGCAGCGATTCTTTTGCTACCAGGAATTGTTATGCCAGCAGCAAATTTTTTGTTAGCAAGAATTGTTGTGCCAGCAGCAAATTTTGTGCTGGCAGCAAATTTGTGCTAGCAGGAATTTTTGTGCCAGCAGCCAATTTTGTGCTGGCAGCAAATTTTGTGCTGGCAGCAAATTTTGTGCTAGCAGGTTTTTTTGTGCCAGCAGCAAATTTTGTGCTGGCAGCAATTTTTGTGCTAGCAGGAATATTTGTGTTTTGTTTGTTTTGCTGCTTTACGTCCCCAAGTCAACAATTATGGCCATGGCGAGACGGTCAGCTCGCCTAATCACATCTTTCCTGGGGAAGATTGAAGAAGCGGTTAACCAGTACTTTGTCATGGGAGCGAGAGTGCTTGACTCGAGACCGAGTGGCCGCGGGATCGAGCCTCGCCGCTGGCATTGCATTGTGCCCTTAAGCAAGACTCATTTATCCTAGCTTAGTACTGGTTCAACCCAAGAAGACCCGTCCCTATATAACTGAAATATTGTTAATGGGACGTAATGAATCAACTCAAACCAGTACTTCAAGCACATACTTTCGCTTATAACTGACAACTACTTTCTTTTGAATGGTTCAGCTGAAGGGGGAAATATGACCGTAGAAATTATCAATGATCAATCTCAATGAAAGTATGAGACCGGGCTGCGGTCAAACTCGAGACACCAGGATCTGCATTCAGACACGCATCTGTAGCCAGACACGTTACCGACTGCCAACGCGGCCCGGTATTCAGGAATATTTGAACCTTGACATGAGATTTCCAACAATGTGCCATTTTGACAAGTGTAGACTCAGACGAACCTGTGCGACCTCCTGTTAAGCTTAGAAACACCAAATTAAGTTCGATCAGTAGCTTAACACTCATATAATTATTAATCGACAAGCTGCGGCAAAGGCTTTGATCAGTCTGCGCCTATGCACAGGCTGGTCTGAGCCTTTGCTGGTCGCACATACCACATTGTTGAAAATCTCATGCCACGGCTCATTTGTGCCTGTAGCAAATGTTGTGCCAGCAGAAATTTTAGTGCTGGCAGCAAATTTTGTGCTGGCAGGAATTTTTGTGCCAGCAGCAAAATTTGTGCTAGCAGCAAATTTTGAGCCAGCAGCAATTTTTTTGCTAGCAGAAATTTTTGTGCCATCAGGAAATCTTGTGCTAACTTGACCGTTTTTCTCTGCCGTAAAATGGCTGCCAACTTTACCCTTTTCCGCTGCAGCATATTTTGTGCTAACTTGACCTTTTTTTCTGCCGTAAAATTTCTGCCAACTTAACCCTTTTCTGCTGCAGCAAAATTGCTGCTAACTTGACCGTTTTTTGCTGCAGTAAAATTGCTGCCAATTGTAATTCGAGTAGAATGAAAGTGACATCAAATTAAACTTTGTTTTAAACAGTTCAGCTAACATGCAAAAAAAATCTTCTAACAGTTTCAATATACTGGGAAGCAAGCATTTTCATCGCTGACGATGGAGTTTTAACATTGATTTGTTTTCTGAAAACAATGTGTGCACTTGACAATCAAGAAACAGATTTTCAATCGTCATTCTATGCCGTCGAGTATTAGAAAGATGTCCCGACGAATCGTTTAAAGATTGTCACAGACTAACGCCAAAACCAGTTGTCTGAATCCAAAGTCAGGTCATTACGCCACAGTCATAAGGGGAAATTTTCTCTCACAGGAAGAGGTGGGTGGTATCGACGGGATTAAAGCACCATAAAAGCATGTGAAAACAGAGATTTAAGCATCTAAAAGCACTTTGCATTCATTTCATGCAGTTCTGTGGTCTATGGATCACACACAAAAATGACATTCCAATACATTTAGATCAAGTTTTAAAATTATAAAAAATCCTTGTTAGTAACATTTTCTACCACTTTCTTTTTGCTGTTTCACTTGGCAAAAAGGTGTCAAAGATGTTTCAAAAATTCAGGCTAGATCGTAAATTTGGTTTCAAAATATGTTCTACACAAAATGCATCAATGTTATAATTGATAGTATTGGTCCTTCAATTATTTTGAGGAGTATATTAACCCTTTTCATTCTGGATACGGTAAACAGGACCTTTGGCAAACAATGAAGACCCTAATGAAATATTGCATAAGGTGTTTTTCCTCTGGGTCTGCACTGTTTGTTAAGATTAAAACAATCTTCAGGGGGGGGGGGGGGCTGGTGTAAACCAGACTATGAAGATTACCCTTCATTTTTGGAATATGGCATAAAAGTTTCTTTGGTTACATGCATAGGTCCAGATTAGCGAATTATTTAATCTTAAATTTGTGATTATATTTTTATCCAAAAGTTTATTTTATATTTTGTGTGCTCAAAAGAACCATCTCATTGGGAAGTTTTTTGAGTATGTACAATATGGATCCGGACTAGAAGCAGTCTAATTAGTGCTTGTAGTGTTTGCTTACACCAGGGCCTTTTCCAGCTATTTTGGGAAAAAGCCCTTGGCTTGAATTGGTTAAAAGTATGCGTCATTCTGGGTTATTTTGGGAAGTTTTTTAGAGGTGTAAACTGTTAAACAGTAAAAAAAAACACTTAACATGTGCATGATTTTATATCAAGGTCAAAGTTACAGCGCCGCTCATAGAGCAATTCGTTCTCTGGTGAGATTTTTTTTTGCTTCAGATTTGGTTTTTTTTTTTGGAAATTGGGATAAAAGGAGGATACTTTGGATTGGGAATGGGGCCTATTATCTGCCCCTGGTGATAGGGAGAAAAGGCCCTGTACACATATTTGGAAATCATACATTTATTCTGGAGCAGGCACAATAGGTTTTGTTAAATACTTTTACATGCATTTGATATTTATATGTGAACTATGTATTTCAAACAGTATGGACCCAGTGATTTTATTACCTGCGCATCCTGCATCTTTTGCGCATAATTTTGTCTCTCCGATGAAAAGTTTTTATTTCAACGAGTCCCAGGATGCAATATACGTAATAGTATTGCAGACTCGTCATTAAAAATAGTGTTCTGGACTCATAAGTTTGCATTTGGACTCATTGATATAGGAAAACCCATAAGCCCAAAATTGTAAATGAATCACTGAGGACCCAGGTCAGACTGCTTAGAACCAGTCTGATTAGTGTTCATAGTGTTTGCATACGTGATATAAATTTATTCTGGATAAAAACTATAAAGACAGCACTTTTTTTGTTAAATATTGTGGCCTATATTGCCAACAGTATTG
This sequence comes from Loripinus fragilis, assembly GCA_964019695.1. Taxonomy (NCBI): domain Eukaryota; kingdom Metazoa; phylum Mollusca; class Bivalvia; order Lucinida; family Lucinidae; genus Loripinus; species Loripinus fragilis. The sequence goes on from OZ026515.1 coordinate 124,870,623, forward strand.
ATCAGATCAGACCTATGAGCAGTATCATCAAGGTTCATAATGTTTGTTTATGTGATTGAATTATTTTGGTGTAAATCAGATGAGAGTTTGTGACCTATATTGCAAACGGTATGGACCCAGATCAGACTGTCTAGGAGAAGCCTGATCAGGGTTCATAGAGTTTTCTTACATGATAAGATTTGTTTTGGGGAAAATTGAAAATATGCAGCAGATGTAATAAGCAGACAGCACTCTTTGTTTGACAGTATGGACCCAGATCAGTCTATTGAGCAGTCTGATCTCAGTTCATAATGTTTGCTCACATGATGAAATTATTTTGGAGTAAATTTGGTGTAATTTTGTGATCTATGTTGCAAACAGTATGGCCCCAGGTCAGACTGCTTAGGAGCAGTCTGATCCGTGCTCCAATTGCTTCTTACATTATGAAATTATTCTAGAGAAAATTTTAAAATGCACAGAAGACATAAAAAGCAGACACCACCAGTGATTCATTTACAATTTTGGGCTTATGAGTCCTGGGACTCGCTGTTTCCCATATCAACTGCAACTTATGAGTGCCGAACACTATTTTTAATGGCAAGTTCGTAATACTATTGCATCTTGGGACTAACTGAAATACAAAATTGCATCCCAGAGACAAAATTATGCGCAAAAGATGCAGGATGCGCAGGTAACAAAATCACTGCAATACTATTTTGTTAAATATTTTTGTATGAAGTGATTATCTTTATGAATAAAAACAAAAACAGCTATTTAATTTTTGTTAATGAAAATCGAAACATCTGGGTTCACAGTCGGTATGACACACTGATGCAATGTCAGAGTTCTCACAAGTATTTTGAAATAATACATAAAATTTTCATATTTCAGCTAAAACTGCCAAGTTTTCTGGATCAAACTCCAATTTTTCAGTTTTGACTCCCAATTTTTTTTTCCAGGAATGGATTCTATAACTTTTGTTTTCAAAATCCTAATGGGAACTCTGACTCTGATCAGCTGCATTGTTACTACATGTACGTAGATGACCTGTTCCTATTGAAAAGAAGGCTTTCTCATGATGTTGCTCAATTATTAAAATGCATCGTATATTTTCAAGTGTTTAGTCCTCACATTTTTAGCTGGGGTTTATTATTTCCTTGTTGCAGATTTATTTTCTTGCCCCTGGTTTATGCCTGCTGCACCCCAATTGTGGGATAGATGCAATACATTGTGAATCTGCATTGATTTAGCCTCGTGATATGCTTGAACAAACGTTAATTCAGCATTTATTTGGCAGCTTTCTAAAGTTGAATTAGTGTTGTATTGGATTTAAAGGTGAGGTTGATTCAGTTTTGATTCAACATTGAGTTTGTTGAAATATCAATGTTGATTCAATGCTTGAATGTCAACGTTGAATCAACGTTTGTATGTCAACATTGAATCAACGTTTGTACGTCAACGTTGAATCAACGTTTGTATGTCAACGTTGAATCAACGTTTGTATGTCAGCGTTTATTTAAGTTTCAAATTCAAATATATTTTCAACGCTTTTTCAACATATATTGTCGACGTTGAATCAACATTGAATCAACAGACTTGTGCCCGCTGGGAATCTACCGATTATAACGTCTCCCAAACCAGCCCCCAATCCGCAGGGGACATCATGGTCAGTGTTATTGAATCTGTTCTATCGTAAGGAATAGCATTATATATGGTTTAAGGATGGGAATCGAAATGGCTTCCCAGATATCAACCATGTGATGAAGTGAACAGGGTGGGGCATTCCACGGCACACCTCTTGGGGACTTCCTGGTCATCGCTTTTAAATGGGCCTTGTCATAAAAATCACCAATATACAATGTATATGGTTTAGGGGTGGAGATCTGGACGGTATCCGGGATATTAAGCGGTTTATGAAGTGAAGGGGGTAGGGCAATCCCTGCACGCACTGGGAGACTTCCCTGTCAGTGTTATTGTAAGTGTTTATCATAAGAAACATGAATATATATATATATATATATATATATATATATATATATATATATATATATATATATATATATATATATATATATATATATATATATATATATATTATATATATATAATATATGGTTCATGGGTGGGGATCTGAATAGTTTCCGAAATATTTAGCCTTTTATGAACCAAACAGGGTGGGGCATTCTCGGGCACGCCACTGGGAACAACCCAGTCAGTGTTACTGAATACTACTTATCATAACAAATATGAATATATATGGTATAGGGGTGGTGACATGAATAGTTTCTGAGATATTTAGGACTTTAAGGATCGGTTGGGCCTGGGCATGCATTTAGGTCAGCCCTTGAGTCAGGGATTTCAAATTTCATTTTTTCTTGCAAAACTATATATCAATATTTATCATATAAAAATTCAGACCAATCTCTTAAGTTGCTAGTGATAGATAGTCCGGACAAAATTTCTCGGTTTTGAGCACGTCCGTGGGCCAGTCTTTGAGTCCGAACTTTTGAATTATGAAACACTCTGGCATAACTTCATATCCATATCTACCATATACCCAACGTTCAGAACAATGCGTCCAGTGGTTACTGAGAACTCGTCCCTATGAACAAGAAGAAGAAGAAGGAGAAGAAGAAAAAGAAGAGGAAATGGGACAAAAACAATAATTCTCCCCACTTCGATTGTGAGGCTTAATAACATTAATAATAATAATAATAATAATAATAATAATAATAATAATTTTATAAGCAAATCGGCATATCCATTTTGCTCATAGCAACATCCATCATGACAAACATGTACGTTCCAGAAAAAATTATCAGTCTTGAGAGAGAGTCGAACTCAACTCTGACAGCGTACAGGCCCAACATTGAATGCTGGCTTGGTAGCTTTTATGATTTTCCAGGGGATCCGGGCCAGTATTGCTAAAGGACCCGATAGCTTTGTGATTTTCCAGAGGGGCATTGATCCCTTGTCTCCCTCTGGATCCGCGCATGGACAATTGACAAACATGTACTGTATTACAAGAAATAGAGAAAAATGATCTAATTGTAAAGCAAGTCGTTATGTCGTCTATAAACGTTAACAGCCAGAACACAGACATTTCACAAATCAGGTTTAGCTATAATTCTGTTAAGAGTTCGAAAAGATAAATACGAGGGCTGTTCAAATATGAATGCAAGTAGCTTAATAACTTTCTTCACGTATATGCTACGACAAAATGCCATACCTTTCTGGAAAGAACTGTTTCTCGCCTTTCAAATGGCATCAAACATAAGAAACACACATTTTTTGCTCGAGTTACAGACCCTTATATAAAGGCCGCTCTAGTATACTGAAGTTTTCCTGAATCAAATTGCAACACACGTTTTGGTACTTGTGCGGATATAGTGTCATATCTTAGTTAATTTGAGACAAAATGACACCAAATTTTAGCTGCAAGTCTAAGTAGCAATCCCAAAGTTGCTTGTAGGAAAAACTTTATATAATCCTGTTTCTATCTCGAGTAAACAGGTACGTTTGTGACGTCATTAATTTTATGATCAACGTCATTTTGAGTTATCTGCTGTTGATGTTATAATGAACATCGCTGTGTCTTTTTCTTTGCATTTTGCTGAAAACATGTTAAATATGTCATAAGGGAGTTTTCAAAACGCACCGTCCTCTATTTACAGAGTTATCATATTATATCATTTTTCAAGCATTTTTCTGTTTCTTAATGACGTGTTTACATTAATTAAAATAGGGTCAATCTGTCTACTTCTCAAGACCAGGTGAGTAATTTTATTGTAAATAACGTCTATAGATGTCAAACTCAAAGTTTACGTCCAAATTTAGAATAAAGTCGCAATATTATGAAAACAAAATTAAGAATGAATTATATAACCCCTTCACTTTAGGCATTTTTGACTTAATAAAAATGCTTTTCAGCGTTTAAAAAATACCCATTATCCATTAATAATTTGTAGCAACAACTCAGTATGAGCGATCAACATATTGTCTTTGAGTTCAAACAAGTTTAAATGCTGTTTCGTGCATTTTATTAGTGATAAGTTTAACTGAAAACTGCAAGGTGATGTTTTGTTAACCATTTATTTGCAAACATAAAGAGACTTTAGTGAAAACGATTCATTGTAATTTAACAAAGGCATGTCGGATTTTCGTAACCTTCACAGAATCATTATATAAGAACATGGTGATACTTCCTTCAAAATTTCAAGAAATTTCACCTGTTTATCGAAGAATTATACGCTCGTCTATCACTGGTATATGTTCAAAGCATTAAGTTTGTTAGTATACGAACGTGACCCTTATTCCAAGGTCTATAACTCGATAAGTATACTGTGTTTGTCTTTAGGCCTGGTACCAGTTTAAAGGTGACATACAGTTCTTTATAGAAACACTTACCATTTTGACGTAGCATATATGTGAAGAAAGTTATGAAGCCACTTGCATTCATATTTGAACAGCCCTCGTACTCGTTGCAGCCCTTAAGAAGCTAAAGAAGAAAATAAATAACACTTGCAGAATAAGTAACTACGCACATGTATTTAGAACTGTGTCTACCTCAGTTTGTGCCTCTAGATTCAAATGCGAAACATATTCCACCTTTCTTTGTTTTGCTTGTGATGATGCCATTTGTCCCAATGAACATTTTCAGTCAGGGCGGGACGATTTCCTGTCTTCATTTGTTGAAAAAGAACTAAGCTACGAATCAAATATCTTGCTCAAAGACACAAAACATTGACTGTGGTAAATCTCAAACTAGCAACCCTTCGACCCCCAGTCAAAACTCTCTACCAACTGAGCCACTGCACTCCGCAGTCATGATACCATTGTTGAAAATGAGCCAGCGCATGAGATTTCCAACATTGTGGTATGTGCGACCAGCAAAGCCTCAGATCAGCCTGCGCATACGCGCAGTCTGATCAGAGCCTTTGCTAGTCGCTTGAGTATTCTACGATTGTTAAGCTACTGACTGATCATCATTTGGAGTTTCTAAGCTTAAAAGGAGGCTGCAGAGGCTCGTCTGAGTCTACACTTGTAAAATTGTCACATTGTTGGAAATCACATGACACGGCTCAAATGTAAACGATCTACAAGCGGACGCAATAGCTTACTTATATCCAAGGTCTTTACATGCTGTTCTGGTGGCTTTCCAATCCCAGTCATCTGCTACAATCGGATACCAAACTTCGTTATGAAATATTTCCAAGCGACCCTGACTATCTTTTTGACCACCGATAAGCCGTATTGGGCCTGAAAATAACGGAGCTTTGTCAAGAGATTGTGGTACTTTATAACCTAAGGGAGCTATTATAATGTATACGTTTTAGTCAATTATTTTTTAATTGTTTACAATTTTGAATTTCGATGTGTATCTATTTTATTTAAATGTGTGTGTAGGGGTCAGAAAAATCGTTTCGGGATATGAAGATGTTTGTGGATGTATTGTCGGCGTCAGCACTAAATGACTATTTTTTGTCATTTACGTTACTATGATTGTACTTAACACAGAAGAACTGTCTAAGGGCATATCTCATCTATTTTCTTAACATATGACGTCGCGTCTGGGAGTGAAATAACGCTATGCAATAAAATCGATAAACTACTAGTGGTCTATAGATTCTCGGAAATATTATGACGTCCATAACAACGTTGCGTACACAATGACAAAAGTATATAGTTTTTACGCCAGAAATGAGATTTTTACCGCAAAGTAATCTTAATGTCATATGATAAATAGAATTTAACATTCATGCTCTTGTATTATTGAATTGATTAAACTCGTTGCGAAAAAGAGATAAAATGTTCGGCAACCCTCGCATTTTATCTCTTTTCCGCAACTTGTTTAATGAATTCAATAAATCATGAGAACTCATGTAAGATCCTCTATTTAGCAAAGTACATCAGTTCCAGTTAATAAGTATCCAAGTACACCATTTCTTATTCATTACTTTCATCATACGCATTTTATTGTTTATGTGAATTACGTTACTTGGAATATTTTTGCACTATTCTGATAGAGATGGGTTTTGTATATAATTCAAGTCGAATTCTGCATTCTTGTCAAGATTCTAACAGAATATAAGTTATAAAATTGGATGATTCATCCTTAATAGTATGCGTTAAGAGTGAACTATAACACGTTTTCATGAATATGGAATTTATACCTATTCTCGTATTTTGAAGCGTTCTGTATACAAGATAGACAAAACCAAATAATTGTGCTCCCCTTTAATGCGCAAACGGCGATGTTAATGGAGGATCTTACATGAGTGCTCATGTTCAGGAGGTTTTTTTTTTTTCTCTTTTTTGCAACGAGTCAAATAAATTCAATACTGCAGTAGCACGAATGTTAGATGCTATTTATCACTGTACAGTAAAACCTGTCTAAAACGGCCACTCAAAAATAGACAAAAATATCTTATTCACAAATGGTTGCTTAATTAAGTTTGAAACTATTGCAGAATGCTCCTTTCGCAATGAAAATAATGCTAAAGACATTAAAATATCTTACTCTAGATTTCGCTTAGCAAAATGGCGTCAGCTGTAAATATTCGAACGCCATAACGTTGTCACAAAGTGTCATGCTAATAAATGTTGCCATGCTCAAAAATGAGAAGTGCCAAATTCTCATGTGCTGGCCACTGATCCCCCGTAAAGAGTTTGACATGCTTGATGGCCAACCCAATCACGGTTGGCAACTTTTCTTTCCTGTTTAATTGCACGCCGACGGGCCGGACCTCAGATTCTATGACGGCTCCAACTTAAAGACTTATCTATAGATGAGAGGGTTATGGTCTGATGTTGAGTCTGTAGTGAGGCCCACCGGCGTTCTTTTACTCCGGAATTCAGTTGTATATACTTTTGAGTCCTTATCATGGTTTTATCCTCTTTTTATATCTCGATTTGTATTTACTAGGAGAGGATACATCAATAAGTTGCTGATCTTTCATGTCTTGACCACATCAGAAATAAGGGTGAAGTTGGTACCATAAAACTAGTTTAAGCCCTCCCGTAAAATTATTTTCACTAACCCTTCTAGGGCAGTGCTTCTTTTGTGAATCCTTTCTGCTGTTTATTTTTTGTGTTTGTAAGACTTTCTTGACTGTTCAATGTAGCCTTGTGGTCACTTGCTGGGAAAGGGCTAACCTATTGGCTCTCTTGTATGTGATGTTTTCTTGTCTTTTGTAACTTTCCAATATGGTGTCCTGGGCCAGGTGTGGTACTTGATATCGATTTCTGATATTTGCCTCCTTACTTACTTTGCATTTTTTTCAATGTATATTCTCAAAGGAGTAATGTGATCTCGCATTTGATTCCTCTTGACGCGAACCAAGTGAACCATTTTTTACTTCATTTATGATTTATGAGACAATTAATCCTAGTATTTTAGGTAGCCCAGTGACTCAGTGGTAGAATGCTTGACTCGAGAACGAGGGGCCGCGGGTTTCAGCCTCACCTGCGTCACTGTGTTGTGGTCCTTGGGCAAGACACATTCATCCTAGCTTAGTACTGGTTCAACCCAGGAAGATCCATCCCTGTTTAGCTAAAAGATTGTTGATGGGACGTAAAGAATCAAAACAAACAAACAAACAAATCCAGGTATTTCTAGGAAATCCCCAATGATCATGTCGGTAACGAAATAAATAACAAATTACACTATAACCAGTATGTGAATTAGTTGCAGATGTCAGAGTTTATAGGGTTTATATAATAGCTCTGGGTCTGATGGTTTCAGAGAATATGATTTTGTGTGCATTTCCCATAATAACCCTATAAGAGCTATCTGCTACCCTGGAAAGCAGAGTTCAAATCGGATCTGACCCAAAACATTAAGCAGCCTTTCATCTTCCCTAATAATGTTTCATATGAAATTTGGTTGCAATCGGCCTACCGATTATTTAGATATTCATGTTTGAGAATGTGGACACACATAAACACGCAGACAGACTACGGCTCGACTGGTATACAATAAGCTCATCATAAGCCTTTGACTCAGGTGAGCTAACATGCATAAATTCAAAGTTACCGTTCTTGCACTCTGTATGTTGCCGAACGCTGACTGATATTTGTATGTAGCTTGAAGGGGTTTGAAGCTATAGAGCGGACATCAATAAAGGACAACATTTAATGATGGTCAAAGTTCCAAGGGAAATGCCTCAAAAAGTAAATAAGCACATCGACTAAAGCTGGTTGATGTCTGTGTGAAGTTCCATGATCCTAGCTTGAATCGTTCAAAAGTTATAGAGCAAACACGAATGAGACATAATTTGTTGATGGCCAAAAATCCAAGGAAAATACATGTAACTCAAATGGAATAAAAGCTAGAGTAATGGTTATTTCCATCAACATATTGTCATATGATGGTTGATATTTGTATGAAGTTTCACGATCATAGCTAGAATGGTTTTATAGTTATATAGTGAACACGCTTGAGACTCAATTTTTGACTGACTAAGTTCCAAGGTATACAAGCTACAGTTATGGCTCTTGCCATCTGCATGTTGTCTAATGACAGTTGATATTTGTATGAAGTTTCACGATGCTAGCTAGAAAGAAGTTATATAGCGAACACGCTTGAGACTCAATTTTGTGACTGACATATGAAAGCAAGAGATATGGAAGTTCCATGAATATACTGTAGCTTACTAAACGGTTTTCATCAAGTCCGTCCCTTGTAAACACATGTGACGGATGGGAACGTGACTGGCATAAGGTAAGTGAGCGACGCCATCATGTTAAGCCGCATCATACCGTATTTAGGAAATTCTGTTAACATTCTTTTTAAAATAAAATTGTGGATTTAAACAAGCCAATATAATCCATTATTTGAGTGTGGATTGGATAAAAAAATCTGTCCCTCGGGGTCACTATTTGTCATCACTCTGAGTCCTTGCCTAGTGATGACAAACGGTGATGCATTTCAGTAAATTATTTGCATGCCTACCGGCAGACATCACAAGTAAACAAAGAGTTAAAATAGGTTTGCTTTTCAGAAAGGCGTATTGTCTCCCCAAAATTGAGGCTCTCCCAGATAGGGTGACATGTTTCCTTAATTCAATATGGTTTGTTCCCCTGTTCCCAAAAAATCGAAAATTGTTTTCTTATGTTCCATGTTCCCCAATATTGCCTTTGTTCCCCTGTTCCCTTGAAATAAATGCCTTTTCCCCTGTTCCCCCAAACCCCAGGGAGGGCCTCAATATTGCTATAGCTACTTGAAGTCTTCCTCCTTCCGGCTCAGATGTGCTTTATGACATGTTTATGATGATGACAGACTGCTTTTGGATAATTCTGTAGCCATAGGTCCACCCTACTTGGTGACCAATAAAGAAATGACGGTGATGTGTGCCATGGAGGATCTTACATGAGTGCTCATGTTTTAATGAATTAATCAAACGAGTTGGAGAAAGAGATAAAATGCGAGGCTAGCCGAGTATTTTATCTATGTTTTGCAACGAGTTTAATATATTCAATAATACAGGACTGCGAATGTTAGATTCTTTCATCATACATGACTTTAAGAATACTTTTGAAATCTCATTTTCTTTTGTAAAAACGTTATAATTTTGTAATTATGTAAGCAACGTTGTTATGGCCGTCATAACGTTTTCCTAAAATATGTAAACCACTATAGGGGTCAAATATGTTTTTCTATGCATTAACATTTGCTGGACCCCGATGGTGGTGTTGAAACCCTAGCCTGAAAGGCGAGGGTTTTAACGACCCTCTAGGGGTGGGTAGGGGTCTAGCAGATGTTAGTGTATCAGAAAACCATGTTCAATCGTTATTATTGCATAAAAGTAAGAAAATGGGCACAGATCAGGAATTCATACGATCAAACATCACACCTAACACAAGATACCAATGGGAAAGTGACAACTACACAATAAGACATCACAAACGAGAGCCAAGAGGTCAGCCCTTTCCCAGTAGGTGACCATAAGGCATCAATAAACAGACTGCACGAAAGCATAACGAAAACAAGACAGAAATAACATAAATGATCCACAAAAGCAGCACCGCCTTGGAACAGTCAGTAAAAATATTTTAAAAGTAAAGTAAGTAAGGGTGCAAAGATCAGGAATCGATACAATCAAGTACCACACCTAACCCAGGATACCAATGGGAAAGTGACAAACTCAGAGAAGACACCACAAACGAGAGCCAAGAGGTCAGCCCTTTCCCAGCAGGTGACCACAAAACCCATATAAACAGACGCACACAAAGACATAGCAAACACAAGACAGAACAAAAACATAGAAGATCCACAAAAGAAGTACCACCTTGGAACGGTTAAGTCATTTTGTCACTTGAAAACTTTGGAAAAACGCTTCAAAAAATCATTTTTGTATTACTATAATGGCGCACAAAATGATGAAGGTTTCTGAGGTTTTGAAAAAAACCCTGGTCCAGAGCAAAGACTTACACCATCCTAACGTCACTATAATACGCTCATTTCCATGCACGTTAATGTTGCTGACGTAAATTTTTGTGACGGTCTTGAAAGCGTATATGTAAAGTACAAAGCCCGTGCATCAACACCACGTGAATTGCCTGATAATTACATAGGTTTTGCCGGTTAAAACATGGCTGTTTATAGCGTGCGACATGGCTTTTTATGCATGCATTGAAGTTTTTAAATTTTATTGCATGACGTTATTTCACACCCAGACGCGACGTCATGTGATAAACTATGATATCGTATGTGGGACTCCAAATATATTTAACTCGAACTGCGTTTAAATCAGGTGGATCGTTTTGGCTTAACTGTGTGTGGTTCTATTTACATAAAATGCCCCCAAAACACAGATTTTTTTATGGCAGTATCTGCTTTAAAATGATATGTATACTTCTATGTTTTTTGAGATTCAATATTTGCTCCTCTGAATGGAAATCCACTACTTATAAAATAGGGATCACACATGTTTTTTTCATGCATTAACATTTGCCGTGTCCCGAGGATGGTGTTTGAACACGAAGCCGGTAGGCCGAGTGATCATACATCACCCTAGGGACCCGGAAAGTATTAATGCAGCAGTTAAACAAACATGCGTGATCGTTATTCTTGCATATTTTACCTTATTCCAACCAATTCGGACTGAAAACGCTGTTGAAATATTAAATATCCCTTTTCTAATACTGAATTTCTCTAAACAAAATGGCGTCGACTGTAAACTTTCGAACGTCATAACGTCATCACAATGTCATATCCGTACGCAACGTTTTCAGGAACAAAAGCATCAGTAAAATGATCAGTCTGGTCCGCAACACGTTCTGCATACAACGTAATGAAAACAAGTATTTGAAGTATTATAAAGTTGAAACCCATTTTCAAGCAGCACGTGAATCTCCTGATTTGAAAATGGATATTCGTTCATTTGACCATGTGTTAAAACAGCTACATGTATACGAATAGGTTTCAACGCAAGAATAAGAACTTGATTGACCCAAAAGAGGACACTTAAACAATTAATGTAAGGACATAAGAGTCTCAAGGACCCTTAGAAAATTACTTGCTTACATGTAGGGCAAACCCTGAATTATGCTTTATTTGAGGTTTAAACCGTTTTAAGAGTTTTTATATATAGGTATTTGGATTTTGGTGAAAGTTGAAATAATGGATTTTGAGCTGTCGAATCACACCTAAACTTAATGGTAAGTGAGTTACTCGCTGGAGATAACATAATTGATAACAAAAAAAAATTCCAAAAACTAGTGTATACTGTTTACAAACCTGTCGTAGGAGGTGGAGTTGGTAATGTCGATGGTGCTTGGGTTGGTTCTGTCGTAGGTGCTTGGGTTGGTTCTGTCGTAGGAGCTTGGGTTAGTGCTGTCGTAGGTGCCTGGGTTCGTTCTGTCGTAGATGCTTGGGTTGTTTCTGTCGTAGGTGCTTGGGTTGGTTCTGTCGTAGGTGCTTGGGTTGGTTCTGTCGTAGGTGCTTGGGTTGGTTCTGTCGTAGGTGCTTGGGTTAGTGCTGTCGTAGGTGCTTGGGTTGGTTCTGTCGTAGGTGCTTGGGTTGGTTCTGTCGTAGGTGCTTGGGTTGGTTCTGTCGTAGGTGCTTGGGTTGGTTCTGTCGTAGGTGCTTGGGTTGGTTCTGTCGTAGGTGTTTTGGTTGGTTCTGTCGTAGGTGCTTGGGTTGGTTCTGTCGTAGGTGCTTGGGTTGGTTCTGTCGTAGGTGCTTGGGTTGGTTCTGTCGTAGGTGCTTGGGTTGGTTCTGTCGTAGGTGCTTGGGTTGGTTCTGTCGTAGGTGTTTTGGTTGGTTCTGTCGTAGGTGCTTGGGTTGGTTCTGTCGTAGGTGCTTTGGTTGGTTCTGTCGTAGGTGCTTGGGTTCGTTCTGTCGTAGGTGCTTGGGTTGGTTCTGTCGTAGGTGTTTTGGTTGGTTCTGTCGTAGGTGCTGGGGTTGGTTCTGTCGTAGGTGTTTTGGTTGGTTCTGACGTAGGTGCTTGGGTTCGTTCTGTCGTAGGTGCTTGGGTTGGTTCTGTCGTAGCTTCTTGGGTTGGTTCTGTCGTAGGTGCTTGGGTTGGTTCTGTCGTAGGTGCTTGGGTTGGTTCTGTCGTAGGTGCTTGGGTTGGTTCTGTCGTAGGTGTTTTGGTTGGTTCTGTCGTAGGTGCTTGGGTTGGTGCTGCCGTAGGTTCTCGGGTTGGTTCTGTCGTAGGCGCTTGGGTTGGTTCTGTCGTAGGTGCTTGGGTTGGTTCTGTCGTAGGTGCTTGGGTTGGTTCTGTCGTAGGTGCTTGGGTTGGTTCTGTCGTAGGTGCTTGGGTTGGTTCTGTCGTAGGTGCTTGGGTTGGTGCTGTCGTAGGCTCTTGGGTTGGTGCTGTCGTAGGTGCTTGGGTTGGTGTTGTGGTAGATCCCGCTGACTCTGTAGTTATTGTTAATAACATATAAAAAGCAATCATACAAAATTGGAAAGCTAGCATTTATACTAAGTATTTGGATAATCGCCAAAACGTAAGATAGAGTGGGTTGTGACTTTAGTGATAATGGTATTGTAATCGCTAAGATTGTGGTGTCCCGTCAGGTGTTGGGTTTTATGCTTGTGAGGTGGGTAAAACATGGAGGATGGTGATACGGAAAAATATCACGCTAGTAGAGTGATACAAAATTTTGCATTTTTGAGTTGGAAAAAATGTTGTATCAGGTGTATTTCTTTGCAGGTATTTAATAAAATGAAGTACCGCACCTTCTTCTATAGAGGATGATCTTCATAACCAGACTGAGTCGGTGATCCCCATTATGATTGCAGAAACCTCAAAGCCGACACAGGGAAAAATTATGGGATATACTTACAAAATTACCTATTTGTCTACTGCCAACTATCGTAGACTGCAGAACTTGGTACAAATATCAAGTTGAGACATTGCTGTTTGACCAAAATAATTAAATATACGAATGTCTAATTTGAATATTCATGAATATTAATGAACGCTTAAGAAATAAGAGGAAATTGGTAGAAAAATAAAGGTGGTACACGTTCAAAATAACCTCTAAGTCAGCTGCTAACTATGATTTACTTCAAAACTAGGTACCAAAAAAGTTAAGACATTTTCTTTTGACGAACATGATTAAATATACATATAATCTAATTTGAATATCCATAAATGTTAATGTAAACATAAGAAATAAGAAAAAAATGGTAGAAGAATTAAGCTGATATCCCTACAAAATTACCTCTATGCCAGCTGCTAACTATCCTAGACTACAAAACTTGGTACCAAATAAAAGTTGAGATACAGGTATGCATCCCTATGTTTAAATGTATTCGAAATATCTAATTTTCATATTCACGAAAATTAAAGAACACATACGAATAAGCCAAAAATACTAGAAAATTAGAGTGGTTTGACCTACATAATAATCTATATTTCAGCTGCTATATATCCTGTACTACCAAACATGGTACCAAATAAAATTTGAGATATAGCTCGTTTACCCAATGATAAATAAACAACTGATCTCATTTGCATACTCATGAATATATAAAAAAACATTAAAAAGAAAAAAGACCACAGAAAGATAAAAATTAGTTCTAGGCTTTAACTTGAGAAGAGTAGGATAACTAGCAGCTGACATCAGTACTCCCCATTAAATTTTCCATAATTTTCTCTTATTTCTGATATTTTAATTAATATTTATGAGCCGGAATGTTAGAACATTTGCATAATGGACCATTTAGTAAAAGGCAGTGCTTTGGCAATAGTTCGGTACCATAAGTAGCTACCTAAATTAATTCGGAGCTGAGATGTAAGTATCTTTGTGGGTACACCCTCTTATTTCTTTACGATGTATTCATTAATTTTCATGAATATGCAAATTTGATAATTAGCATACTTTACCGCTGAATGAAGCTGCTATGGCTTACCTTTATTTTTTTATCAAGTTAGTACTTTAGGATGAGTTTCTGCTGAGATATAAGTAATTTAAAGGGACGTACCCAACTGCTTTGAAGTGCATTATTGGTTGTCATGGAAACCACGCAATTCAAGATAGCCTAAATGAGGTTATTTTCAGGGCAATACTTTTAGCTATTGAAGGTGGTCTCACAAAAACAATTTGACGCCCATGATAAGTTGTCTTGAGGACGCAAGGCTGGTCTAATTCGACCCTGGGGTACTAAGGAATTTCAAATTTTACTTTTGATATATATAATCTAACACATTTTGTGGGTATCGCTATGAAGAATGGAAATTATGTACCAGTTAAATCAAAGGAACTTGCTGATTCTCAAAACTCATTTCTCGTTTATCACTTTAAAAGCTTGAAACTAGTCCAAAATGGTGCTATGAATGAAACATTCATTATAATAGCTGGACACTATAAAAGCAAAAGGTAAGAGAGTATAAACAAGAAAATACCGCAACAACTGCAGATTAACCCACGGCATCGTGAGGAAGAGCAACAGAACACTTACAGCCACAAGACATCAGGAAGACAATTAAAGCAAAGCAACTATCATTATCTTCCTCGTCGTCAAGGTGTTAACAAAAATAGAAAGAACACAAATAGATGCATAACAACACAAAGGCCAACACGGAAACCCACAAATATTCCTAGGTACATTAAACAGTGAATCAAAAACAATGCAAGATTCTGCATGGTTTTGGCGGCCATCTTGAAAACATGCAAATAAGCTCAATAAGACGCCATTCCCCAGCTTGCAAACATTGGTTTTCGGATTAAGCATACCAAGGAAAGATTTCAGACATTTGTCTTGATAAAAAATGTCCATACTTGATACTTTTAAAATTCCTACTTCGTGATTCTTTTATCTGCGAGTGTAGCGTTATCTCCTCTTTTTTTTCAATATGACGCTACCCATTTCTGAGCGTGTTCCTTTATCAAAAATTAAATATAGACATTTATCTTCAATTGAGGACTAGTTTCATCCTTTAGGACGATGAGGTAAATTCTCTCAAAAACATTCAGAAGCTGCGCCAAATAATATATCGAGTGTATTGGTGAAATGCAAGAAAGCAGAGTATTTTTCACATGGGGGTAGTAACTTTGCAAGCAATTTTCCGAGCCGTTAAGCATCCCAGAATGCTGTTAATCATGTTTTTGAAAAGTAAATTTATATTTTTATTAGAACTGATCAAGTTTTACGTTTTTATCCTAAAATAACGGTATTATTAGAAACAATATCGAGGAAAATCTTCTATTTTATAGGGTAGTAAGAGTTATCCCTCATTAGTTATATCTGCGAATGAGGAAAAAGAGCCAAACCCGATTTAATAAAAGTTAAAATAATTATAACAAGAAAAACTATAACATGCGGTACATGTTATAAACGGCGTTGTTGAAAGGTCCTTAGGAGTAGTAAAAGATGAAGGATAATAATGATGTTTTTTTTTTCGCAATGAGATATACATTAAAGCGGCTGTGAAATGAGTCACTAAATGCTTGACGTTTCGCTAATAAACTATTCAATCAGACGGTGATTTTGTGAATACTTGTTATCTTCTGTCTTATCTTAGTTACTTATGCATAAATAAGTAACGCCGTAGAAAAAAATAAAATAATTTGCGAAAAATGATGTTTTTAAACAGCAAAAAATCGTTTTGATATTCGAGCTTCACAATTTCCTGTTTGTAATAATAGAGTTATCTCCCCTTTTTAGATATGACGCTACCAATTTTCGAACGTCCGGCCCAATCGAAATTAAAGTAAAGACATTTTGTTTTGATTTGAGACCGGTTTCATCCTTTATGAGAATGAGGTAAGTTTTCTCAAAAAGTAAGCCTTTCACCTGCTGGGAAAGGGCTGACCTCTTGGCTCTCGTTTGTGGTGTCTTCTGTGAGTTTGTCACTTTCCCATTGGTATCCTGGGTCAGGTGTGGTACTTGATTGTATCGATTCCTGATCTTTGCAGCCTTACTTACTTTATTTGAAATTCAGCAACGCGCCTATATGGTTATGGCACGTCAGGCGTTGCAATATTGTATGTAAAATATATGTGTTGTATATCTAAATATTTATGGACTAAAAACATATTTATGAACTAAAAATATATTTGTGGGCTAAAAAATATATATGTTGACAAAAAATATATATTTGTGTGCTAAAAATATATTTGTGGACTCAAAAATATATAAATATTGTGTATAAAAATATTTGTTGTCTAAAAAAAATGTGTTGTGTAAAAAATATTTATGTTCTAAAATTTATTTGTTGTCTATAAAAATATATGTTGGGTAAAATTAGCATTGTGGGATACTAGCTATTATGTGTCGTGTGGGCAGCGGTGCCCTGTGGATACTTCAATCCATTGCAATTCTTTACGGACCAGCACATGAGGTTACGGTCCTTGTCGGGTTGCCGTGCAATGAAGGATCAGATGAGCTTGCAAAAATGCGCATGCTCGTCAGGATCCCACCAAAAGACCAGGTTGAAGTAAGATTAATACTTGAGAAAGAGTACGGAATCGCTACTGAACCTCACAGTTTACATGCAACAGATACATTAAACTCAAATCCCTGCTGGCGTAGTTCTAGGCGGTGTTGTCGAGGTCGTGGGTTCGAATCTCGCTAGAGGCGAACTATTTACAGCATCTATCGGCTCCGTTGATTTACGTTTGCAATCCCCATCAAGCCAACCCCATCCTACCCTACCCTATTGTAATATACCTGCCCCATCCTGGTCTACACTACCTCAGGCCCAAATCTACACATTGAAACTACCCACAGCGACCCATACGCACACCTCCCATACATTACCGTCCTTCCGTACATTTTTGATCCGGTATAGTAGTATATAGCCATTCTATTGTAAAAGCTTCTGATCGCAAATGTCCTTAATGGGTATACCCAGTGACGGCATCTACGGAGTCTACACAGATGTAGTATAAGATAGGTTGAGTTCGTAAGTAATTTTGCATTACTGATAACCCTTTGTAAAGTTCCAGCTTCGAAAATTTGAGTTGTTTCCCTTGAAAAATTATAGCAGATATTAACATCCGTTTTTTTATGGTTTTACTTTAAATTGTTTGACACATGAATTAATATTACATGATATTTTGATTTGAATTTCAATACAATGTGAAAACTAATCCCTTATTATTTTTGATGCTAACAAAACTATTAATAAATAACCACCCATATTTTTTACTTTTATCAGCTTTAAAATACATTTTAGCAGAAATGCAAATATAGTCCCAGTCTGTCGAATGAGACTTTGTGAAGCCCCCGTGAAGTAGTGGATAAGCGCTATGGCTTGTAAACCAAGGGTCGCAGGTTCGATTCCCGGCTTCTCCATAAAACCACTTTCGGTTGAGCCTTCGGGAGTTCCCGTCATATAATAAACACACAAATCATAAACCCTTCCCGGCCCAGTACTGGTTCTACCCATGGAAAAGCCACTAAAAGTTGTTGTTTTTTTCTGTCGAATGAGACTTTAAGCCGTTGCCCCTTCTGAGACGCGTTGAAACCAGAACCACTGTCGGTTGAGCTCCTTCGGGAGTTCCTGGACAAAGAACCCACACGGCCAGTACTGGTAAAGCCAAGGACCACGGCCACGGCTTGTAAACCAGGGTCGCAGGTTCGATTCCTAGCTTCTCCATAAAACCACTGTCGGTTGAGCCTCCGGTGGCACCGTCTTAAAATAAACGTACAGATCATTAACTCTCCCGGCGGTACTGGCTACTACCTAGGAAAAGCCATAATTTAAGAACAAAAAGTAGGGGATAAGCCCAGGGGTCGCAGGCTCAATTCCCAGCGTCTCCAGAACCATTTTTGGTTGGGCCTTCGGGTGTTCCCGTCATTAATTACATGTACGCACTAACATAAACCCTCCTGGCGCGGTACTGGTTACTACCCAGGGAAAGAAACAAACAGTTTTGTAGGAGACTAAATACGGTCTAGTCAGAGCCTTTGCCGCCTCCAAACAGTCCCACTAGATAGCATAGCACTGTACATACATTAAAAACTATACTTTTATCAGACGATCATTCTCACTATAAGGGCAAAGGTATGCCAGAGTTGCAAATACGATTTTCCTTTGCTATTCGATACTTATTCTCGAGTTTTCATCTTCCTTCACTCACCCTGGTCTTTTGGTGGGACTCTGACGAGCATGCGCATTTTCGCAGGCCAAGTTCATCTGAGCCTTCATTGCACGACGACCCGACAAGTATCTTAATCTCATGTGCTGGTTCGTAAATAATTGCAATGGATTGAAGTATCCACAGGGCACCACTGCAAACACGACACATTTATACACATTCATACACGACTGTTAAGATAATAGCTAGTATCCCACAATGCTAATTTTACCCAACCTATATTTTTTTATAAACAACAAATATATATTTTAGAACATAAATATGTTTTTACACAACACATATTTTTTAGACAACAAATATTATATATATATATACAGAGGGATATAGTGAATCAACTGAGCCGATAGATGCTGTAAATATTTTGCCTCTAGCGAGATTCGAACCCACGACCTCGACAACACAGCCTAGCACTACACCAGACATTGACGCTACCAACTGCGCCACTAAGACATCTCCAAAAAAGGATGTTCAGGAAGCGCTGATATTGACGACGCCTGATGCAGTACATGTCGTATATTGGTTCCTTTTCAATGCATGGCATCTATTTCGTTCGCAAGTGAAAGCATGATGGATCCAAGGATACAATTGAAATTTGATAAATATCAGAAGTGCGGAAATATAATTTCACAAACATCATTGCTTTCGAGCTACACAGGATCAGAAACTGATGCAGATTCAGACAGACAATAAATACAGAGGGATATAGTGAATCAACTGAGCCGATAGATGCTGTTTATATTTTGCCTCTAGCGAGATTCGAACCCACGACCTCGACAACACCGCCTAGCACTACACCAGACATTGACGC
This sequence comes from Loripinus fragilis, assembly GCA_964019695.1. Lineage (NCBI taxonomy): Eukaryota > Metazoa > Mollusca > Bivalvia > Lucinida > Lucinidae > Loripinus > Loripinus fragilis. The sequence continues at coordinate 124,889,968 of OZ026515.1, forward strand.
TACCAACTGCGCCACTGAGACATCCCCAAAAAGGGATGTTCAGGAAGCGCTGATATTGACGACGCCTGATGCAGTACATGTCGTATATTGGTTCCTATCTATTTCGTTCGCAAGTGAAAGCCTGATGGATCCAAGGATCCAAGTGAAATTAGATAAATATCAGAAGTGCGGAAATATAATTTCACAAACATCATTGCTTTCGAGCTACACAGGATCAGAAACTGATGCAGATTCAGACAGACAATAAATACAGAGGGATATAGTGAATCAACTGAGCCGATAGATGCTGTAAATATTTAGCCTCTAGCGAGATTCGAACCCACGACCTCGACAACACCGCCTAGCACTACACCAGACATTGACGCTACCAACTGCGCCACTGAGACATCCCCAAAAAAGGATGTTCAGGAAGCGCTGATATTGACGACGCCTGATGCAGTACATGTCGTATATTGGTTCCTTTTCAATGCATGGCATCTATTTCGTTCGCAAGTGAAAGCCTGATGGATCCAAGGATCCAAGTGAAATTAGATAAATATCAGAAGTGCGGAAATATAATTTCACAAACATCATTGCTTTCGAGCTACACAGGATCAGAAACTGATGCAGATTCAGACAAACTATAAATATAGAGGGATATAGTGAATCAACTGAGCCCATAGATGCTGTAAATATTTTGCCTCTATATATATATTACATTCCCTGCGCGGGTGATAGTCGAAAATATCATCCCAAGGAATGTGATTATCAACCGAGGCGCAGCCGATGTTGATAATCATATTTCGAGGGATGATATTTTCGACTATCACCCGCGTAGGGAATGTAATATTTATTTTATTATACCGAACAGAACATAAGATTCCTTATTTTCTGAAGTAGAGCTACTTCTCATACTCAATAGAACTGTCATAGTGAGGGGAGATCCAACGGGAAAATAATGAACAGCCTCTTATCTATATGCTTGATTGAAATTAAATCTTTCAAAAAATGATTCTTCTTTAACAGTTAAAACTGAAAACTCGATCTGATCACTGACGTTCCGTTTTAACAAATTACGTCATAAAAGCTGATGACGTCAAACTTAATACCAGGCAGCGTCATTTAAAGGAGATACTGTACATGAGACTGTTTTGATGCAAAATAGAAAATTTCGCCTAATCTGCTTAAATTTGGCTTCAACGTGTTCCTCTCGTCCTAACTAATTAAACGAGTACCCACACTTTATGTTTCTGACCTTAAACAACGAAGTTATTTGGAGTTTAAAGTCGCCAAATCATGCGTCATGTCCGCCATTGCTGTTGAACGTCTCCTGACGTGAACGAACCGTACGCGCATCGGCGTTGCGCATCATGTGACCGCCCTGATATTTTATAATATCACCCGCTGCTATGGCAAACACGTGTCAGCATTCGCCGTCGCAGCATTCGCCGTCAGCGGGTGATATGTATAGGTTATTCAAGAAATAAATCAGCTCCAGCAGTGAATTGTTGAGTAATAATTCACTGTTTGGAGGTCAGTTGTAAAGAAGATCAAATCACGAGCGCGCAGCGTGAGTGATTTATCTTTGAACAACTGACCGACAAACAGTGAATTATTACTCAACAATTCACGCACTGGGGCTGATCTATTTCGATTCTAACACACTATAAAGGACGAAAACACATTCGAAGTCTTCAGCTTCTTCCAACTTTCCGCCATTGCACTGAAGAACTCCCGCCAATACTTAGACTACGTCGCATACGTTTACATATAATAGTAACGTCTTTCAAGCGTAAAATCGACGTTACACCGTCTAACGCCATGGATGACGTCATTTTCCAGTGACGTCAGCTATCACACACTTTAGCTGTGAATTATTGTCCGATATATCACAGTTTGTTAACAATGGCTCTATAGGCGCGGTGTGTTAGAATCAATGTTTTGTGTTTGTTATGGAATATATACGAGGGAGCGGAGCTCCCGAGTGTATATTTCATAATCAACACAAAACATTGTATAACCTATTTAGCCCTAACCCAGCTGTTTCCTGTGTTTGTGACAAGCTGGTCACACATCGTGAAATATACACATTATGTGGCATTTTGCTGCATTTCTTTTAGGAGTCTGCCAAGTCTTTCTTAGCCATGGATGCGTTCACATGGGACAAATGGATTTTAATAGTAGTATTTTTGTTTGAGTTTTTTTCCAAAATTATCTGGGAATCATTGATCACTGATCTCACGTTACAGACGTATATGCTTACCCATAGGACAGAGACCAATTGCCTTACTAGATTCTAGTAAGTCAATTAACATTAAATCCATCTCCACAGCAGCAACTATTTATTTAATGTCAACTGCTCTTCAAAACTGCAAGATTAATTGTTTATACAGTGTGCTCCCTGGGAAACTGGAAGTTATAATGCTTATCGCATTAATAAATTGGTATAAAAGTTGTTTTATTCCATTGTCACAATATAGATCACAGCAACAACAATAACAGGTAGAGATGTCTCAGCTTTAGTACGAAAATAAGTGTAAGTTTATGCCAAAAGGGATGGCAGTTCAGCTGCTACCTAATAACAGATATATATTTGTACTAAAACAATACGAGGTTAAACATTTACCAGTGATAAATCCTTCACATTTCTACCTATTATTAGGTGGCAGCTGAACTGCCTACCTTATTGGTATAAACTAACCACTATTACCGTACTAAAACAATATGAGTTAAAACATTATCTGGCGATAAATCCTTAAAGTTTCTACCTGTTATTAGGTGGCAGCTGAACTGCCATCCCATTTGGTATAAACTTCCACTTATTTCTATACTAAAACAATGCGAGGTAAACATTTTCAGGCAATAAATCCTTATCATTTCTACAGGTTATTAGGTGGCAGCTGAACTGCCATCCCTTTTGGTATAAACTTACACTTATTTTCGTACTAAGGCAATATGAGATGAAAGAATCCAAGTGATAAATCCTTAACATTTCTACCTGTTATTGTTGTTGCTGTAATCTAGATCGTGACAATCGAATAAAACATAGCTTTTAAAGCAATTGTAATGTTACACAAGGATCAGTTGCAGTTCTGCTGTCACCAAATTCTGAAATGTATGCTATTTAACTGTAAGTTTATACCATAAGGGGTGGCAATTCAGCTGCCACCTAACTATAAGTATAAATGTTAAGGACTTATCATTGGAAAATGTTTAACCGCATATTGTTTATTGCACAAAAAATAGTGTAAGTATATACTGTAAGGGGTGGCAGTTCAGCTGCCACCTAACAACAGGAAAAAAAAATAAGGACTTATCACTGGAAAATGTTTTACCGCAGATTGTTTATTGCACAAAAATAAGCGTAAGATTATACCATAAGGAGTGGCAGTTCAGCTGCAACCTAACTACAGGTAGAAATGTTCAGGACTTTTACTGGAAAATGTTTTACCGCAGAATGTTTATTGCACAAAAATTAGTGTAAGTTTATACCATATGGGGTGGCAGTTCAGTTGCCACCATATTACAGGTAGAAATATTAAGGAATTATCATAGGAAAGTGTTTTATCGCAGATTGTTTATTGCGCAAAAATAAGTGTAAGTTTATACTATAAGGGGTGGCAGTTCAGCTGCCACCTAACTACAGGTAGAAATGTTAAGGACTCATCACTGGAAAATGTTTTACCGCAGATTGTTTATTGCACAAAAATAAGTGTTAGTTCATATTATAAGAGGTGGCAGTTTTGCTGCCACCTAATTTGGTTTAAAGCTTACACATTTGTTTTACAAAATACACATAAATTAAGATTACTGTTATGTAATTTTTTCTTAAAATGAAACAGTATTTAGCCACTTATCGTCTGCTTCCCTAGTCTGTTGATGTTCTTATGTAGCTCTTATGTAGCTTATATTGCAAACAATATGGACCCAGATCAGACTGCTCCCTTGTAACATTGTCTTCCATGAAAAGAAATCTCCATGAAAAATCTAGTCTGAAGTGCATTTAAATGTGTGCAGCAGACTAGAAATGCAGACAACATTTTTAAGAAAAAAGTTATTGCTGGCTAAACATTAATCAAGCTTTCTGGTGTAGATTTGTAGAAATGCTTGTCACAATGCAGGATGCAGATTATTATTTTAACAACTGAGAGTCTTGCTAGCAAATTGATGTTGACAGATTTTTAACACTAAAACAAACACTGATTTTGAAGCTCCTCCCCACATTTTAAACTCTGGTCGTGTGTCTCCTGGGTATGCTGATTAGTCCCCACTTTTTGTGCATTCTACCCTGATTCGCAAACAGTGGAGACTCTCAGACCAGCGTGTATATTCATGTGCCATTTGATTGTGTGTCTTTATCAAATAGCATTTTGGAACAAGCAGTGTAACTTCTGACCAGGCTTCAATGTACACATTCTGCCTGGTCAGTGTTTTCTGCAGTCGCCAATTTTCTGTGAAACAGCTGAAATTTACATCATTTTGTGTCAATATTCTTATCACAGTTTTCTTAAGGGTTCTGAAAATAAAACTACATTTGGTGAAATTGACATTTCAGACAGCAATTTCCTCTCATCAAGTTATGGGAATGCTCTCAAAAAAGTGTGAGGTATGGAAAATGTACCACACTGAATATGGCCCGTTTCTCGCAACTGATTGGCTGAAGTCAAAAGGAAGTAGGCGGGTCGTGGGCTACTATAAAATATGTCGTTCGTCTATGGCAGTTTTGTATGGGGAATTCACGTGAGGTATAATAAATATATATATATAGTCCACAAATATATTTTTTTAGCCCATAAATATATTTCATATTTTTTGTCCACAAATATATTTTTTTGTCCACAAATATATATTTTTTAGTCCGCAACAATATTTTTAGTCCACAAATATATATTTTTAGTCCATAAATATAATTTTTAGTCCATAACTATTTAGCTAGACAACACATATATTTCCACATACAATATTGCAACAATATGGTCAATTTTGATACTTTTGGGGGTCTAAAATCTGTGCCTAAATTTTACATTTTTATATTTTTAACTTGTGAAGAATCGGTACGTATTCGTATTATCCTTGAAGAACTGGTTCGATTTTTTCTCAGAAGGGAAGGATTGGTATTCAATTTTCATAAATGTGAAGAATAGTTACCAATTTCTCACAAATGTGAAGAATTGGTACGCAATTTTTTACAAATGTAGAGAGTCGGTACCAATTCCTCACACATGTTTTCATTGTTACCAAATGCGCACCCTTGTGAAAAATTGGTACCAAATTATCACAGATGTGAAGGATTGGTACTCAGTCTTCACAAATGTCTATGACATAATTTGTAATATATAGTCACATGTGAAAGATTATTCGTATCACATCACATGACGTGTGGTTGCAAGCGACTGGATGACTACATCTCTCTTTCTCTTTCACACGCGCGTGCAGAGAGAGTTATGGCTGTTGCGCTCTGCATGTCCTCAAATGTGGGTTAATATTTGTATGAAATTTCTTATATGTACCTTGAGCTGTTGCTTTCTGTACGCCGTCTCAAATGAGTAGCTACGTGTGGCTTGAAATAATGAATTTGAGTCATTTGGTCGCCGTATCAAATAAATAAGCTTTATCAGTACCCTTTATCTGGAACGCTTGTCTGTGTTTTGATAAAGTTGGTTATAATAAGTGAATTTTGCATTGAACTTTAAAACTCAAACCCATATGATGTCCAAACTATAACGTTGGTGTCCAAATAGACAATTGTTGGTTTTCAGTGTTACATTTACCATATGTGGATAATAAAAAAGTTTGCCAGGGACCTTTTCTCAAAGCCATTTGGACTGACAGTTCGTGTTAGTTTAAGAGGAATTATTAGTGTAAGCCTCCTTTACCCTAAAGTAATTATAGAGACTCTAATGTTTAGTAAGCTCAGTTCGGGTCTCAAATATCTATTTTCGGTAACAGCTGTACTCAAAGTAGATTCTTTGATCTTGCGCATTAAGCCGTTGTGTCAGAAAAACGACGGAAGGGGCTCGAATTATGAATATGACAGTTACTACCGCCAAACTTCATTGGCTCAAACAGTGACTCTATATTGTGCCTCAAACGTCAACTTACTAGAAGACACTAAAAACTTCCAAGGCGGCAGTCAGTCCAGAATTTTCACCGACCTCTATTTTTTTAAAATTGATAACTCAAAATCTTCGATTATTGAAAGTGAAATGTTGGTCCAAAGCCTTTTTTACACATCTCGAAGAAAAGTAATCCCCATACATGCATACATTTTTGTAAGTATCGCACGATGGTATTTACAATTTCAATTGATTTTGACACGAAAAATAACAGATCATAAAATGTACACTATCCCGTTTGCACGAAATGCGCACACTGATGTTACTGGTCAAGATCTTTATTTTACTAATCAGAGACTTTGCACATGAACATCAAGAACAACAAGTGAAGATGTCAGGTATTTTAATATGACTAAAAGGGCAGAGGTTGAACTTTACTGAGGAACTTTACATGTTTATTAGGTACATTTTACATGGCACCGTCTATTCTAGGGATGACAGACCAAAGTGATTGTGTCATATATTTCAGCGGTTGGCCTTTGTCGCGTCACATTGCTAATGGGCGGAGCTTAAACCTTCCGATTTTTCTTTGAAAAGTAACCGCCTTGTAAAACTTTGACGATGTAACCGTTTCAGATTTGTTACTGAAGGCTGGCAGTTGTGGCACCTGATGGGAATACCGCTGTATGTAATGGGCTTACAAAATATGTGCATGAAAATTTAGTGTAAATTGTTAACAGCTTGTAAAGCGTATCGTTGTCAAAGTTACCAATTCACGCTATTTAAAAGTATGCTTAACCAGAACTGTACCAGTTGTAAACTTTATCCTTCTCTATGTACAGAAATATCCGCCTTGCGAGATGCAGGAAATATTATTACGAGCCGTATGCTATTTTAAGGTATTTATTGATGCATTTTAGTCCAATATTTAATTCATGAAGTAGATAGTATGTATTGTTCTGCAACATTGGTAAAATATTCTTCAAACTGCCTTATGAAAGTTACAAAACCAAATTATGAAAAAGAAAGGTGTATTTTTTGTTTTGTGGTTTAACGTCACAGTCAACAGCTATGGTCATGTTGAGATGGTCAGTTAAACTAACCAAGCTAATTTTCCTGGGCAAGGTTAGACAAAACGGTTTATCAGTACTCAGTGCACATAATTTCGCTTGTAACTGACATCAACCATTCTTGAATCAGCGGAAAGAGGAGAATGACAGATCCAAATATTTCATGATCAAACAAAAAAGGAAGTATGACTTAGACATGTCACAATCACACATTGCAGACCTACACATTGCACTTTTAAAACTATCATAAATAAGTTTTATTTAGAACAAATCGTTTAAAATATTCGTTAGCAATTTGTGAATAGCAGACTCAAATTTTATCTGAGCCTGGCGAAAGTTTATTACCTTAATCAATTTATGCATGGCACATATTTGTTACCTACGTTACGCAAATTTTTATATTGACAGCAATTAAAGATCCATTTTAGTTAAAATTATTTACATAGTTTTATTTCATTGAGACATAAATATTGTCAATTTCAATGTAATGTAAATGGTTCAAAAGAAAATCAGTAAACCCGTACACGTTGCTTGCTAATAAGCACAGTTTTACTTAACTATCTGCTTCAATACACTTTATCTGCCAGCTTAAAGTTATAAACATTATCAAATGTATAAAATAAACATTATCTATTCGAATAGAGAGCTGCACCTATATATCTAATGTCAGGGAACATGGTTTATTCTAATATGTAATTTGAGAAGTCATTTCCTTCAAATTCGTATCTAATGAAACATAAGTTACACACACTGACGAACGTAAAACTAAATCATTAATGAGCCAGTGCATGAGATTTCCAACAATGTGGTTTTTGACATGTGTAGACTCGGACGAGCCTCTGCAGCCTCCTTTTAAGCTTAGAAACTCCAAATGGTGTTCAGTCAGTAGCTTAACAATCATAGAATACTCAAGCGATTAGCAAAGGCTATGATCAGACTGCGCGTATGCGCAGGCTGATCTGTGGCTTTGCTGGTCGCACATACCACATTGTTGGAAATCTCATGCACTGGCTCATTTGATGTTTTGTCTAGCTTAATACCATTGAAATAAATTCTATGAGTTTTGTGGTTGTGTGCAATGTAAGTACGGTAACGCTGATTATAGGTCATTTACAGAAAACTGACCACAGAAAACTTAGTAAATCATTGGTCTCTAAGGCCACATGATATGTCCCTGACTGAAATAGCCCATAAATAACCCTTATATCCCCTGAACCACATGCGACTATCCTGAATAACTCGTGTTTTGTTTTACGCAACACATTATCAAATAGATGGGGCATATCATAAGCCGACTACGATAAAGTTTAATTTTCTGTGTTATAGATGGTGCCGCATGCGCGGATCCAGAAATTTTTGTCAGAGGGGGTCCAAATTCGACAACGTTTTTTTTTTTTTTTTTTTGGGTTGTTTTTTTGTTTTATTTTTTCAGTTCGATGAGGGGAGGAAGGATCCAAAGACTACTATTAGCGGGCCATCACAGGCCCGCCAGCGAAACGCCATTTAAATGGCGTTTCGCTGACGAGCCGATAATGGCCCAACACTGAATGCTGGATTGGTAGCTTTGTGATTTTAAGGGGATCCGGACCAGTATTGCTAAGGAACCCTATATTATTGTGATTTTCCAGGGGGGGGGGTCCGGACCCCCTGCCCTTTCCCTTCTGGATACGCACATGGTGTTCATATTCTAGCGCCAGTGTTACCTATCTTCCGACTATGTAGGTTGTGTCTTTAACATAATTGAGTCATGACATGTGATTTCCAACAATGTGGCATTTTTACAAGTATAGACTCAGATGAGCCTGTGCAGTCTCCTTTAAATTTTAGTAACTCCAAAAGATGTTCGGTCTGTAGCCGAAGAGTCATAGAAGATTAAAGCGACTAGCAAATGCTTTGATCAGACTGCGCATATGCGCAGGCTGATCTGAGCCTATGCTGGTCACACATACCACATTGTTGGAAATCTCATGTCAAGGCTCCTATGTACTCACTGAATCTCATACAACTGTAAGAGCAGCCAGGAGTTCTACTTGGTGGACCAGGTACATTTAGTTGACCGAGTACGTCTAATTCACTGGGCACGCAAACTTCGTCTTCAGCACAAGGTCGGTTAAAACATGCCGGATCAATCTGAAAGGTATTCAAAAGATTTTGTTATCTTAAACATGTGTGCATATGTATATTATTCTAACACACCTTGCCTATAGAGTCAATGCTAAATAAACAATAATTCACAGTTTTGAAAGCGCGAGGAAAGTGCGTGCTAGCTGACATCATTATAAAAAAATTACGTCATTCATGGCGTTAGACGGTGTAACGTCGTTTTTTACGCTTGAAATACTTTACAATTATACGTAAACAAATGCGACGTAGTCTAAGTATTGGTGGGAGTTCTTCAGTGCAATGGCGGAAAGTTGGAAGAAGCTGAAGACTTCAAATATGTTTTCGTTGTTGTGTGTTGGAATCGAAATAGATCAGCTGTTTAGTAATAATTCACTGTTTGTCGGTCAGTTGTACGAAGATAAATCACTCGCGCTGCGCTCGTGATTTGATCCTCTTTACAACTGACCTCCAACAATGAATTATTACACAACAATTCACTGCTAGAGTTGATCTATTTTAAAGGGTTAATAAAATGTGACTTCAGTGTATTTACCGTATGGATTTTCATGAAATACACGCACTTTTGCGTGGCCCAAACAACTTACGAGTATTAAATCTTCACCAAATTATAAATAGGACCTGATTTCCCTTGTTTAGCATATGAAATAGCCGAAACCACGCCCAGGTACATGTACATGTATGAATATTAAAGTTACCGCCTTTACAGAGAGCAAAAAGTTCTATTACATAGTAAAGGAGACATTTTGCTGGTCGCCTGTGTCATAGGCAATACTACTGTCCTGCCAGCCAAGAGTGACAGTGGCGTCATTGTTTTTTTAAAAGCTATCATGGACTTATCATCGATAGCTCACTTGTGTATTAATCCCATCCGCAGGATAGGATAAATTCACATGTGATCTACCGATTAATGTTAGCTCAAGTGGATTGTACAAGTTAAATTTTATTTAACAATTGTAAACACATTATTACGTCACTGTCACTCTTGGTTGGCACGACAGTATCTCATTGAGCCAGCGCTTGAGATTTCCAACAATGTGGTATGTGTGACCAGCAAAGCCTCAGATCAGCCTGCGCATATGCGCAGTCTGATCAGAGCCTTTGCTAGTCGCTTGAGTATTCTAGGAGTGTTAAGCTACTGACCGAACACCATTTGGAGTTTCTAAGCCTAAAAGGAGGGTGCAGAGGCTCGTCCAAGTCTACACTTGTCAAAATGTCAAATTGTTGAAAATCTCATGCCACGGCTCATTTGTCTTGTTGTTTCTATCATGCTGGTTTCTTACCTCGGATGGCCATCCTTCAAAGTTTGAGTGCATTACTCCAGAAGCAGCTGTAACAGATCCAGGAATATTGGAGGACGATTTTGTGTTCAACTCACATAGTTTGGTTTTCAGATTGTAATTAAACGAAGCGCACAATTTTACTCTAACACACGCCTTAACACATGACGTAAAGCTTCTCGTTGATGTTGACCAAAACTGGGACCCGTCAAATCTTGCATCCTTCCGAATTAGATGATCGGCGTTGATCCAAAGCGATGACGTAACGTATTGTATATGCATGGACAGTAGTAAAATTTGAAGACATTTCATTGTCGCAAGATCATGCATTACTAAAATAACGCCGAGAATCTAAATGACATTATATCCGGATAAATGAGCATGTTTCGTAAATGTTCTAACATTTTGAACACTAGTTGTTACAAAAAGGCCTCGCAAAAAGAGTAGACCTAGATCAGACTGCTTCTGAAGAGGCAGTCTGGTCAGGGTCTTCCCTATTTGCTTCTGACATTTTCAGCTCAGAAAGCCAACGTTTTCTTTTGAGAACAGAAAGAGAAAAGTGTTCGAAATTTAAAATTATAAAATTTCGAACACTTAACTGTTTCTGTTCTTGAAGGAAATATTGTTTATCAGGACCAGAATTCACAAAATGATGTCAAATAACGGCCAGGGAAGACCCTGATAAGATTGCTTCAGTCTGATCTCGGTCTGTATTGTTTGACTATATCTTTTTGTCAACTAGTGTTCGAAATTTTATAACATTCACAGTAGCGTAGAAAATCAAATACACTTTGATTACATTGCAATGAGTAATTGACTTTTTACCGAAAAGAAAAGACATTTAGTCGTATACTGAAGGACTTTTGAAACGCACCACCTGCTAAAATGCAAATCTAGTGTCAAAATGTAATATTTTAATTATGTGAAAAATAAAATTGACAAGTCCCTTCATTTAGCTTGCATTCAATAAGAAAACCGAAAAGATGTGGATTATGGTTGACGTGACGTCGCGATTTTTCTGAGATATATCCCAAAATTATAAAAAGTCACAGAGTATCATTACCTTCTGTAATGAGCGCAAAAAAAGTTTTCGAACCGATGTCTGTTCTCAAAAGCACAAGGAAAGAGAAAATCAAATCATGAAGTTTAAGGCCTTTGGTAAAGTTCATTTCGTCTGGGTGACGCCATTATTTTTGTGACGTAATTGGCTGTTTATATTATAAGGAACAGGAATAATCCAAATATTTAAGTGCCTAAAGATACTCTGCAACCCGTTGCGTAGAAGACAAAGTTATCAGTCACCCCTAATATAAACTGGATTGTTTCAACATAACCTAATAAACGTTTCCTATCTCACGGCATGTTACCTTTATCAGGTCATGATGACGTTGCACTTTTTGAGTGGCGTCGCTAATGACGCTAAATCAACACAAAAATAAAAAATTACGTCATAATCGCTAGTTTGAAGAGTGTTCATCAATGGGTAAACTGATAAATAGAATACCAGTTTCGCGTCTTTTGATATCAAGTTAACAGGCTCGGCTTTGAGAACGCATGTTGAATCGCTCGGCAAGCCTCGCGATGTCAACAAGCGTTTTCAAAGCCTTGCCTGGTAAACTTGATATCAAAAGACACTTACCTAGTATTCTCTATGTATCACGACATGCACGAACGTCATCCGCCTGTTATAGCTGTTTGAAAAAATAAGACTGACGTTAGCAAAGAAACGCTGCGACTGGAAGTGTAATTTACAAATTATTTCCGATTATTTCCGAAACTTTTCTTGTTTTGTCGGTTAAGACATCTGGCTACCAGCTCAAAGTGTTTGCTTTTAAATTGAACTTAATCTCACAGTTGTCAGACGACAATTGTTGAAAAACACTAACGTCTGTGTAACATCCGAATGAACCGCACGAGCAAATCGAAACTTTGACATATCATGGTCCATTGTGTAAGCGGATAAAACGTGATAAAGAAACCATCCTCAAATCAACTATGTGGAAGAGACAGTGAATATTTAATCGGTACATTCCTAAAGTGCTTCAGTATTTTGTTATTAAAACTTTTATTTTACATTATTAGCAAAGGCCGGCTGCAAAGTGTATTATTTTCAGCATTAAATGAGTATGTATTTTATTTTGTGTCGTCAAAAAAATATCCAAAACTCGCGACTATGCATCTGTCAAGCCCGTTCGTGATATAATTCCGTTTGCTTTTGTACAATGAACACTTGCAATTTAAAACCTGCAAATTAATTATTCATAGTATATTAGATCAAGCCAATTGCAAAGGCGACGAACCATCCCATATATACGGAAGCCCTGGAGGGACATTTTAACTTATTAATTATCACTTATTACTTACTACTTATTACTTATCACTTATTACTTATTACTTATTACTTACTACTTATCACTTATTACTTACTACTTATTACTGTTCATATCACCGGGCCGCGTAGCGCAGTCAGTAACGTGTCTGGCAACAGATGTGAGTCTGATTGCAGATCCAGGGGTCGCAAGTTCGATCCCGGCCCGGTTCCATACTTTCGTGGAGATTGATCATGGAATAATTTCTACGGTCATCCTCCTCCCTTCCGCTGAATCATTCAAGAAGGGTTGTTGTCAGTTACAAGTGAAATTATGTGCACGAAGTACTGGTTAACTGCTTGTTCGAGCTTGCCCAGGAAAATATGTGGTTAGGTGAACTGACCATCCCGCAATGACAATATCTGTTGACTTGGGACGTAAAGCAACAGAACAAACAAACAAGCAAACAAAACTTATCATATCATTATATCACCCGTATAATGGCGGGAAACTCCATTGTACATTCCATGTAATAGCGGTAAGCTGTAGTAGTAGCAGTAGCAGCAGCAGTAGCAGTAGTAGTAGTAGTAGTAGTAGTAGCAGTAAAAGTAGTAGTAGTGGTTAAATATTAGTGGTGGTAATGATTGTAGTAGTAGTAGTAGTAGTAGTAGTAGTAGTAGTAGTAGAAGTAGTAGCAGTAGTAGCAGTAGTAGTAGTAGTAGTAGTAGCAGTAGTTGTTGCAGTAGTAGTAGAAGTAGTAGTAGTAGTACTTAGCAGTAGTAGAAGTTGTTGTTGTTGCAGTAGTAGTAGTATTAATATTAGTGGTGGTAATGATTGTAGTAGTAGTAGTAGAATTAGTTTGTTTGTTTGTTTGATTTGATTCTTTATGTCCCATCAACAATCTTTCAGTTAAAATGGGACGGGTCTTCCTGGGTTGAACCAGTACTAAGCTAGGATAAATGTGTCTTGCTCATGGAAAGCAACGCAGTGACGCTGGTGAGGCTCGAACCCGTGGCCCCTCGGTAACGAGTCAAGCAATCTACAAATGAGCCACTGTGCTCCCTAGTAGTAGTAGTAGTAGTAGTAGTAGTAGAAGTAGTAGTAGAAGTGGTGGTACTACTACTACTACTACTACTACTACTACTACTACTACTACTACTACTACTACTACTACTATTACTACTACTACCAAAAAAGTAGTAAGTAGTAACAAATAAGTAGTAAGTAATAACTAATAAGTAGTAAGTAATAACTAATAAGTAGTAACTAATAAGTAGTAAGTAATAACTAATAAGTAGTAAGTAATAACTAATAAGTAATAACTAATAAGTAGTAAGTAATAACAAATAAGTAGTAAGTAATAACAAATAAGTAGTAAGTAATAACAAATAAGTAGTAAGTAGTAAGTAATAACAAATAAATAGTAATAGTAGCTGTAGTACTTCGTCAACTACTACTACTACTACTACTACTACTACTACTACTACTACTACTACTACAATCATTACCACCACTTATATTACTACCCTGGAGCGCAATGGCTCAGTGGTAGAGTGCTCGCCTCGAGACCGAGAAGCCACGGGTTTGAGCCTCACAGGCGTCACTACGTTGTGGTCCTTGAGCAAGACCCAGGTATCCTAGCTTAGTACAGGTTCAACCAAGGAATACTCGTCCCAATATAAATGAAAGATTGTTGATGGAACATTAAGAATCAAATTAAACAAATATATTACTACTTCTACTACTATTACAACAACAACAATAATCACTACCACCACTAATACTACTGCTGCTACTACTATAACTACTAGTACTACTACACTACTACTGCTGCTGCTACTATCACTACTACTGCTACTACTACTCCTACTACTCCTACTACTACAACACTACTACTGCTGCTGCTGCTGCCACTACTACTACTACTACTACTACTACTACTACTACTACTACTACTACGGCTGTTACAGGGAATGTATATTGGGAGTTTCCCGCCGTTATAGGGGTGATAAATGATATGATAAGTAATAAGTAGTAAGTAATAAGTGATAAGTAGTAAGTAATAAGTAATAAGTGATAAGTAATAAGTAGTAAGTAATAAGTAATAAGTAAAAATGTCCCTCCAGGGCTTCCGTACATATAGGCAATGTATGTTTTTGTTATACCATGGCTTGTCCGCCTGTACGTGGAGATAATCCACGAGCTTTAGCGAGTGGATTATCTTACGTACAGGTGGACAAACATGGTATAACTATTTTATACCACCTACATCAGTGTAGACCTTGCACATCAAGTGATATTTCATGCTAAAGTTGGTAAAGGTGGTATAAAGATTTAAAAACAATAACAAGAGCAAGAAAAGCTAAACTGCCCCCGAGGATCTAAAACCTTTTTTATGCTCAACTGAACTGAGCATGAAATTTCAACCGCTGATCAAAACTAAAATGCTGAAAAATAGAAGGCTTTTCTTGCTTTCAAGCTCTCAGCTGCTGATGATAAGTTTCATGTTAAGCAGATTTGATCGTGGTTTTTATTACCTCTTATCAAATTTACTTTTTCACAGCATTGAAAAGTTCAGTTTTTCATATGAATGCGCAAAACCATATCGGTCCTTCCATTTGTGTGCATCACTCGAGAAACGGGTCCTACAGTACAAAATATGAAAACAGCAGACTCGGTTTTATTAAGTCTATTCATCAGAATTAATAGCAAAGTGCAACAATTCTAACCCCCTTGCGGCAGCTTTTTCTGTCAGAACCCAAAATAATAAGGACATGGCCCCGAGGTTATAAAACTTTTTCCATGCTCAACTTAGCTGAGCACAAATTTATCCTACTCCTAAATGTTAAATGTTAAAACGCCAACAATAAATTCAACATCTGAGAGACTTTTTTGTCGGTATTTAAGTTTCTATGAGCATTTGAAATTTCGTGCTCAGTTGAGTTGAGCATGAAAAAAAGTTTCACAACCTCGGTGCCAGAATATGAAAAATATCAACACTACACTGTATTACTTGACTTTTCGCTTACTGTAAAGGCGGCAACTTTAATATTCGTATCTGGGCGTGGTTCGGCTATTACATCTGTTAAGGAAGGGAAATCAGGGTTTTTTATTTATAATTTAGTAAAAAGTAATAAGCTTTTTGAGCCGCGCAAACGTGCGTGCATTTCATGAAAATCCTAACCGTATACACACTGAACTCACAATTATTAACCCTTAAAGCGCATAATCAAAAAATGCATGTTTTTTGTCGTCCACAAAACTATTTGAAGCCTCTAGATAAACAATGTGGACCCAGATCAGACTGCTCCTGTAGGAGCGGTCTGATCTGGGTCCACAATGTTTGCCTCTATGCTTATGTTAAATAGACATTTTCAGATACAGTTATTTTGCTGGCGTTTTAAGGACTAAATAATGACTGAGGTAATGGCGCAAGATGATACAGTTACTTTTAAATAAAACCACGCCTCATTTCAGCTTTTACCAACGTCTAAGGTTGACTAATTACGCATTCATGAGGCGCCGCCTTTACAGTAAGCGAAAAGTTAAGTAATATATCGATGTGCGGGGAGAATTTCTACCAACAACACACGACACAACGACAGCTGTAGCAACGCCTAGGTAATCCGGAAACCCCGATGGGCCAGCACATGGGATTTTGTTACTTATTGCATAGGCGGGTGACTGTCCGAATCCGCACAGTTCTCCAGAGTCTTCGCTGCTCGCATATCCGAAATATGGAAGATGGTGAATGTTCAGGCCAAAATTTAGACCCTTGGTATCACTCTGTAGGTACACCCCAGTCAGCATGCAACCTCGGTGTAAGTACACCCCAGCATGCAACCTCGGGCCGCGTACCATCAACCCGCCAGCGAAACGCCGTTTGAATGGCGTTTTGCTGGCGGACCGACAGTGGCCCGCTTTTACATGCTTACCGGGACACGATTGATTGATCTGTGCGAATATGCTGTCCTATTAATAATTTCATTTTCAAGTTGTCTTGATGTTGTTATAGCGTATGAGATTTCTTTGCTAAAGACAAAGACGCAGACCAGCCTGCGCTTACGCGGCTTTGTTATTCGCTTATTGGAAAGTATTAATATGCTTTTCGCTTACTGTAAAGGCGGCAACGTGGTTCGGCTATTTCATCTGCTTAGGAAGGGAATTCAGGTTTTATTTATAATTTGGTAGAGTTATTATTAAGCTTTTTGAGCCGCGCAAACGTGCGTGAATTTCATGAAAATCCTAACCGTGTACACACTGAACTCGCATTTATTGACTCTTAAATAGCATACTCACAAACTGTATGTTTTTGTCGTCCACTAAACTATTTGAAGCCTCATAAAAAACAATGTGGACCCAGATCAGACTGCTCCTGTAGGAGCAGTCTGATCTGGGTCCACAATGTTTGCCTCTTAAGCCCTCTATGCTTATGTTAAATAGACATTTTCAGATACAGTTATTTTGCTGGCGTTTTAAGGACTAAATAATGACTGAGGTAATGGCGCAAGATGATACAGTTACTTTTGAATAAAACCACGCCTCATTTTCAGCTTTTACCAACGTCTAAGGTTGACCAGTCCTAATTACGCATTAATGAGGCGCCGCCTTTACAGTAAGCGAAAAGTCAAAAAATATTGCTACAACACCCGGGCGAAATCTTAGGTTCGTGAACATGGTAATCTGAGATAAACAAACAAGGAAGAGCCAGATCAGGGTCAGTTTTAATCTCGTTATATTATTATTATTATCAGATATAAACTTTTACAGGTTAAACATTTGCATATATCAAAACCACACGACAAAGGATGCAAATGCGATAGTAGTTTAAACTGACATATCAGTGATAAGAATTATACATACGTTTAACCTGTAAATTTTATGATTTTGAAAGCTGATTTCTAGAATAATTGTGATCTGGGTGAATCTCCTACATTATTTGAGGTAGGAATCCAAAATTTGGTGTGTGGATGGATCTTGGGATGGCAATAAGTCGCATACCATATATGGGTCAATGTAACTTTGTTGACCTTGACCTTTGACCTTGAATAATCGTGTTCTTATTATGTCTCCTACATTTTTGGGGTAGGAATTCCAATTGCAGTGTGTCGATTCATCATGGGATGGGAAAGTGTTACATTTTGTGGTCACTGCGACCTTGGACATGCCCTCTGACCTCAGTTCTAGAATAATTGTGTCCGGAGCATACCTCCTTTATTATTTGAGACAGGAATCCAAAATTTGGTGTTTGGATGCATTTTGGGATGGTGGAGTGTTGCATACCATTTTTGTCACTGACCTTGACCTCTGACCTCATTTTTAGAATATTTATGCCTGGAGCATATTTCCTACATTAATTGAGGTAGGAATCCCAAGCTTCCAGTATAGATGCATCTTGGTGAGTCGGAGTCTTGAGTACCACTTTTCGGTCACTTTGACATTGACCTCTGACCTCCTTTCTAGAATAATTGTGTCCGGAGCATATCACATATACTATTTGAGGTAGGTACCCCAAGTTTTGTGTGTGGATGCATCTTGGGATTGTGGGGTGTCGCATATCATTTTAGGTCACTGTGTGCTTGACCTCTAACCTTATTTTTAAAATAATCATATCTGGAGCATATCTCCTATATTAATTGAGATAGGAATCCAAACTTTGAAATATGGATGCATTTTGAGATGGCGGAGTATCAAGGACCATCTTTTGGTCACTCTGTCCGTAGTCTTGACCCCTGACCTAATTGAAAAACTCAGAGTATGGTCATGTTGCATATCAAATGTTGTCCTCACAGCCCCCTCGTAGACCCCATAGCTCAAAACAGTTTTTTTTTTCTGAAAGTAGTCACGTTGTATATCAAATTAAAGGGAATGAAAACATACGATATCATGAAAGCAAATAGTTTCTTTGACCTTACACACCCCCTCGACATCTGGGTAGGGTTTAAAGGTCAATACATTTCTTTTCTTCTGATAGTAGTGTTGCATGTCATTATTTCAAAACCGTTCCTTTGCATTTTGATAATACTAAGTCCGGTCTGATCAGAGTCTTCGCAGTATAAAAAAAGATATCGTTTTTTGTGCGTTGCACTTTTAACATTTATATCAAAGTTTGCTTTGATTGCCAAAATCAAGGTTTACTATCGCCAAAACGATGCTTGCAGAATGCAGCTAAATGAGTGCCATCCATCGCCAAAATGTAATTTTTAGATCGAAAATAGCATAAGAGGGGATGATTATAATATTCTTGTGTGATTTTAGACCAAACACATGTTGTTGGGACTCAATAGTATCGTCTCAAGACTAGACGATGCTATGAATGACCATGAACATTGTTTAGACTGGTGGAAGGGAAACCGTTTTCAAAGTTCAAATATAAAAAAAGTTGGTGTGCGATTTGTTTTCCTCTCGGTTAGGAATTATTCCTTGTATTTCATTTCACAGACTGGCTAGACATTTCAATATCCCGGTGGTACGGATGGGATTTGGCCAAGCATGTGCCAGAGAGAGCTTCTATGACTGCAAACGAAAGGACACAGATCAGCTAAGCACATGTGCTGATTGGACTGTGCCTCAGTTGTTCACTCATTTGAATGTAGAGAGCACATTTATTTTATTGTTGTATGTGAAAAACTTTAACATGTTTCAAGATGTACATAACTATATTGTCTTTGCTCGGTATGTGGTATATGTTTTTTTATCTGGAGGATAATAAGGTATCTATCTATTTTCCAGTCAGGTCAGATGATTTAATTAAAACTGATGCAACACGGAGAACTGTAGATTCTGATCAATTGACGTGGTAAGAAGTCATCTGATCTTGATCTACACTAATTAGTAGTAGTAGTAGTAGTAGTAGTAATAGTAGCGTTTTCACATTAAGTATAAAATGGGAATTATTAGGTTCAGCAGGACAAGAGTTACTTAATAAAAAGAGCTAAATTAAAATACGAATGGGAAGCGCTTTCCTGGCATACTAAGCAAGTCTATAGCATTTCTAATAATATCTGCTCCTACTATCTATCTTCTGTTACTCAGGCGATCACATATGATCATTATCTGAGGTGAGTGTTTTAGAATTTTGAAAAAAAGAAAGAAACAAGAAAAGATATGGCATTTAGTGCCATATCAATGAACTCGGCTTTAGCAGATAAAGAGTTCGTTCTTCCATAACATCACAAGCTACATGTGAGTACATGTATCAACAAACCGAATGATGTACACAAACACAATCAATCAATTATTCACTCAATCAATCAATCATTTTTTTTTTACATAAACAACAATGAAACCTCCCTCCGTGATGAAACTATCTCCAGGGATTTATTCAAAGAAGGAGTCTTATAAGACAGAATCGCATGAGACCAATCTTACCGTTTAAGTTGAGGCCTTTAACTGCTCATATACGCATGTAAGGAACTTATAGAGCATGGTTTTAGGCTCTGTATTTGAAAACAGAATAGACCTTGAGATTATCGAAATTTGCTTTATTTACCAACGCCTATATAATGTTTAAAGCCGCGAGAACCCCGACTTTGTTAAAAGCAGGGACCACCCTGAGCGCTCGCGCAGTCCCATCGGCGCCTTTGTTTTTACATGTAGATTCAACTGTATGATAAAAAGAAGTCAGGAAAACCGTCAGGTTTGATCAATTTTAAACTCTTTGTCGGACCAGATCTGGGACCAAACTTTCTGCTTATGTTATCAGCAGATGCTCGCTAATAGCAATGTTTAAGATCAAAGAAGCCGCTATGGGTTCTGTTGCACGACGTGGTAGCAATGACCAGTGACCTATATATATCGGTCACTGCCTTGACGCTGGAAAGCGGATGTAGCACATTCATTAAACATAGGTTTCCGGCCGTGGGTAGTTTCGGCTGGGTCGTTTTCGGCCTGGTTTTAGGGTAGGTCGTTTCGTCATATTCTGATAGGATCTGATTGTTTTATAAACTGACTGCATTGATTTTTCCACGAAATCGTACATGCGCGCATTCTCGCAAGAGCGTTCACTTGTACAAAATAACCTAACAAAACTGGGCTATTTTCTGAAATAATTATTGTGTACACAAATAGGTGCTGACTTTCTTTTATTTATATATTTTTTACATACATTCCAAAGATCCGTCTGCATTAAACACTACCCAGGCCGAGTACCGAAAGCTCAAGAACAGACTGCACATGAATGCATACTAGCAAGAACACTTACAGGGAAATAACTAACAACAATCGGGCAAATAATGTTTGTGGACAAAAATATGTACTGAAAAGAGAGCATTCCAGATCCGACTCTATTAAACGCTTGAACACTTGGAGTTTGCCTCTGTACTAACATAAGCAAATAAAGTTATCAACTATGTGCAGCAGACGACTTAAGCAGGCACCATTTGGACGAACATATGGGCCGAAAATTAGGTGCATAGACCCACTTGATGGCTGTGCATGCATGATTACTTCACGCATGTTAAATGCATTACGGTATCTGCCGCATTTATCTTTATATGAACAGCGTACACGCAGGAAGAATACAGAGACCGAATTATAGTGGATGGCTGCGCTTTCATGTTTAAAGGGTGTGATAAATTAAATAAACTGGCCCATTACTATAACATTTACAAGAAATCGAATCAAGGAGCGATGTGAAAGCGCCAGGTCATTCAGTTTATGACATGTGTGCGTGACTGAGATATATCCTTATGCAATGACCAGCACGTGCACACTGCTGTTGGTTATACTTGTAAGGTATGATAGCTCAACTTGCGACATCAAATTTCTGAAAACTAACTATAGCCCCTGTATTAAACAGAGTAGTCTTTTAAAATTCTGAAAGGCAGGTTTTATCATGAAACGGCTTATCACCATTCATTGGAATACACTACGAGGCGTGGTTGACCTGATTAACAGCGATATTCATACGCGCATCACGCTGGTATGCAGTGTCCATTCATAGAAAACAATTAAATAAGAGTTACTGTTCCTGAAATGACCGAATAACCGTTAAAAAGTGACATGGGAGCTTCCCAGCTCGCAAAAACACCATAAACTCAGTAAAAGTTCAACTTTCGAATGAAAATCGGCAACAAAAGACATATTTTTTAATAACTTCACTGTGGTTTATGGTCCACTCACTATCATTTCAAAGCAAACAGCCATTTTAACACGAACTATTTCTTCAAAGTGTAGAAATTTCGAAAACAGATATAACTCTCTAGAATGGCTGATATTGAACAGATCCCGAGTTCCAAAAAAGGAGTTCCAAAACCCCAATCTTGAATGATAGTCTATACAAATCAAATGACCACAAAGCCATAAATTTTGAACCATTCTGCTGCTGCTACTGTATAATTCTGATTAGTCAAGGATTATTAACAACTGCGATGAACATTCCCTGTAGACAATTTTATACTCCAGTGTAATTCCCCAAACCAGTAAATACTTTTTCAGAGGTGTTTATGCTTGTATATGTATGCGCACATATTTTAATATTTTTCTATTTACTGATCTGATACCAGTCTATTGCTGATTTTTCAAAGAAGAATATTAATGGCGATTCTATATGGTAAAGATGAAGTATTCACTACCACGTTCATATGCAGTTTTCTGTGGTTGTTTTATTATAACTGTAAACTGAGACTACCTGTGGTAAACTCGCCAGTGTTTGTTTACAACAATTCCCATTGAAACTTTTTTATATAGATATCACACAGTAAGAGTATAGTCCGTCATGGATAGGGTCCAATAGAAAACAGGTGTAGCAGCTTAATACCTTTATTCATTCATTCAAGTTCATTCAGAAAAAAATAATAACACTGCATGTAAAACGATTGTACGTATTTAGCGATAAATACTGATCATGGCAATATACAGCCTCGGTGGCTCAGTAGGTAGAGAGGCAACTGTAATAATATGTTAAAGAAGTAACGGGTTAGAATCCAATTGTTTCAAATTTATAGGCTTATTGATATGCTCTATTTTTTCATTTGTTTCCATTGTGTATTTTCTTATTCTAGATATTTTCTTATTTTGTATATTTTCTTTAAATTTCTTAATATTTTATTTTTTCAATTTCTATATTTTAAAATCTTTTTTTTTACGAATAGTATTTTATTTCAATTATATACATGATATAAAAAGTTCATAAAATAATGCCAGCATAGTGAGATTTTGATGTGTGGATGTAGAAGAAGTAGATGAAGACTCATTTTAACTTTAATTATTGCATAAAAACCCATGTCACACGCTATTAATAGCCATGTTTTAACCGGCAAAACCCCAGGCAATTCACGTGCTGTTGATGCATGGCTTTTGTACTTTACATATACGCATTCTAGGCCGTCACAAAAATTTACGTCATCAACAGTAGCGTGTATAAAAATGAACGTAATTTAGGGACGTAAGGATGACGTAAGTCTTTGCTCTGGAACAGGCTTTTCCAAAACCTACAAATCCTTCATTCTTTTGCGCGCCATTATAGTAATAAAAAAATGATTTTTTCGAAGCGTTTTTTCCAAAGGTTTCAAGTGACAAAATGACTTTATGCAATAATAACGACTGACATGGTTTTCTGATACATTAACATCTGCTAGACCCCCCGTGGGTCGTTAAAACCGCTTTTCACTGGTTTTCCTGTAAAGCCTGAAATATCGTCATAAACCTTTTTGTTCAAAGGCGGATTCACGACTCCAGGAGAGGGGATTCAGATAAATTAGGGAGGGGGTCGATTTGCAGATGATCTCTCATTTTTCTTGAATATCCCTATAAAATGAAACAAATCTGTTCCGAACCCCCCTGAACCCCTCCCCGATCCGCCACTGTTTGTTACAGCGCTAGGTAATTCAAACTGACCACTGAAGGAGTAAAGGGAGCGCAGTGGCTCAGTGGTAGAGTGCTTGACTCGAGACCAAGAGGCCGCGGACTTGAGCCTCACCGGCGTCACTGCGTTGTGGTCCTTGAGCAAGACACATTTATCCTAGCTTAGTACTGGTTCAACCCAGGAAGACCCGTCCTTGTTTGACTGATAAAAGATGTTTGATGGGACGTAAAGAATTAAATAAAACAAAACTGAAGGAGTAAGAAAAAGGAAAAAAAGAAAATAAAAACCAGTGATTCGAACCCTCAGAAAAAAACAGGTTCGAATATGTATTTATATCGCTACTTAACCACTGGACCACAGGTCTGTGACACCCAATGATAGCTTTAATGCATTAGTACGGATATAACTACCAATATCCTTCTTTGTTTACCTGTCTAATTGCAGGATTACCTTTTATTGACAATAGACCTCTCCGATTACAGTTATAATAAGTGACGTCACTGTACTCTGATTATGGAATGCCTGTACCAATAGTGTCACATTACATTTATGTAAACACACGCATTTCGACGTCATTTAAACGGACCCAATATACATATATGAATTCATTTAAGCAGACCTATCAGAAGGATTAACATATTTCCAATTCAGGGGTGGTGGTATTTTTCGCTTCTGTTCAGATGTTAATAGACCATTCTGTTCAGCAAACCTGATCAGATGCAGCATTGTGCGGCATCTCATCTGGGTATGTGCTGTTTGTCTATATCGTCTCACAAAAAGGATATTAGGCTTACATGGAATATATAGAATAAACAGATTTCATTACATCAAGTTGGTCAGTCAGACATCCAAAGTAAAAAGGGAGCTTATTTTAGCACAGATAACAAGAAATTATACAAATTACACGATGCATGGATTTTGAAGAGGCAAATAGTCAAATAAATTCTTTATGTGGTGCCTTACCCAGAGATGATTTGCGAATGCAGAAATTAATGCAGAAAAGTCTGGCATCTCCTTTGATTTAGAGAAACAGGTCCATTTACTGAGGTCATGTACCAAAATAAATTTAGCTGATGTTTGGACTACTCGCATGCTAGTCTTACTGATAATCTTAGTTGGCAAACAGTTCCGACCCTGATCAGTCTTGCAAAATGTTGGTTGTCATCCAAATCCAAACTGTTCAATATACAGATGGTATTGGATGGTACTTTAAGTCTAGACAGGCCTCAGTCCTGAAAAAGTTGATACACGAG
Organism: Loripinus fragilis; assembly: GCA_964019695.1. Taxonomy (NCBI): domain Eukaryota; kingdom Metazoa; phylum Mollusca; class Bivalvia; order Lucinida; family Lucinidae; genus Loripinus; species Loripinus fragilis. Next base: position 124,914,843 of record OZ026515.1, read on the forward strand.
TGTTGGAGGTATAAGACTTGTCCCAGACAAGAAACATTGATAGATAATCATAATTATCCATTCAAGCTCTCTTACAAAATGACTGCAACCTTTTGGCTGTGCTAGCAGATACATTTATAGCGAGTTCAGTGAAATAGAACAGTTCGCATAATTTTTGAGGATCATAATATATTTCTGTGAATCTATTTTGAAACTTAAGGTTATCCTTTTTTAGCTAACCTTAGCCATATGCTGTGGGTGATTTTGTGTTCTTATGATGTCCGTTATGCGTCTGTTCATCATCAGTGTCAACAATATATACTGACTGACAAAAGAAACGCTACATTAAAATTCAAAGCCTTGCCACATAAAAGTTTATATATAAGGTAATAAATGTAAATTTGATTATTTTTACTTTTAAAGGCATGTTTGTGTTGTACCTCAAAACTTACCGTCTGAGAAAAATTCAATGGTTAAAATCAAAACATGAAAATTAATGTATTTTTCTTAGTTTTGTTAAGGATTCAAAAAGATATACATGTAATATATTCCTGAATTGAACAAAATTAATTTTAAATAAAGATGATCATGAATCCTGAGTTCGACACAAGTTGACATCGCCTACATTTAGATTCCAGTGTAGCAAATATTCATAAATTCAAGCACATATCTGATAACCTGTTATGTGGTGTGGCTGTAAAACCTCTTAAGGACCTCAGACAGTCTTAATGAAGGATTGCCCATAAAAAATGGTCAGAGAAAAGTTTCAGAGAAAATGATACTTTTTCTATGAAAAAGATAGTAGGTTCAACCCTCGACTTATCCACAAAAGCAGTTTTCTCATCGGACAAGTACCAACTGAAAAATATGGGTTGAAAACTCTGTTTTTGCTATTCTTTTGCATACATTTGTAGTTTTACATTTCACACATCATATAAAACGGCATGTTTGGTCACGGGGGGGGGGGGGGGCGCTGTCGAAATGCTCAAAAACACTTTAATCTAAAAACTTATTAGAACCTTATTTTGTAAAAACCTGTAGGTAAATATCAATTTGCAATGGCATGTATTAGGGCTTTAGTTATGAGTGCTTACAAAGTAATTAATTGCCACATTTCTCAACCAAAACATATGTTTTGGGCACTCAAAAGAACCTGATGTGTAAAAAATATTAACGATTTTACGCTCAAAAACTGTTTTTTATCTACACTTTGATTTATACAGTATACAGATATGAGACACCTCAGTGCACAAGTCAAACTGGTTGACTTGGAACATTACAGGTAATAGTAAAAAGTATTTGACAGCACACTTCTTTAGATGTAACAATGAAATCTTCTCAACCCCAATTTTATGCAAACACATCACTTTCGTCTCATGTTTAATGCCGCAAACATAATATTTACATGTATTTAGGTGAATACTCAACGAAACTTTGACTTTCTGTGAAATAAAATTTGGTCACAAAAAATACCCCCACCCCCTAAACCCTAGAGTCCTGGCACAATTATGCAATATTTCCAAAAAAAAAATGTTTTGGTAGGTGCACTAAATGTAAGGGTTTGATTTAAGCACAAAACTATAGTTGTCAGTTATGCATTATCCTAGCCATAGGCTGTCAAAATTTGGGCAGATTGACAAGGAAACTGTCCGAGGTCCTTTATAGCTAATGGCACCATTATGTCACCGTCAGGCATACACTGCAATAACAATGCTAAACGTTACCTGGACTCTTGACTTCAAACTTCACTTGTAAATATAACATGTTTCTGGCTGTTCATAAGTGCTTCAAAGTCAGAAGTATAAATCGTTTCTTTTGTCAGTCAGTTTACATATCCTTCTAAACTACTTGGTGGAATTTCATCATACTTTACAGTGAAGATAGTGTTAGCTTTTAAGTTCTTCAGAGATTTATATTCCCACCATGATGCTGGGACATGACAACCAGAAAGAAAACAAGAAATGTCACAGAAACGTGACGAATGAACCAAATGAATTGGTCTACCATAAGACACATTTGAGGAAATTTAGCTGGAATATAGGAGATATGCTCCAAACACGGAACACCTAGAAATGAGGCCAGACGTCAGCGTCAAGGTCAAAAGAACCCAAAATGGTATGTACCACTCCGCAATCCCAAGAGGAATCAACACACCAAATTTGGGATTCCTACATCAAATATCATAGGAGATATGCTCCTGACATGATTATTCTAGAAAGTAGGTCAAAGGTCAAGATCAAATTTGGGATTCCTTCCTCTTATAATATATGAAATATGCTCCTGACACGATTATTCTAGGAATTAGGTCAAGGTCACAAACTGATACATGACCCTCTGCCATCCCAAGATACAATCACCCACAAATTTTGGGATTCTAGCTCAAATAATATAGCAGAAATGCTCTGAACATGATTATTCAAAAACTAGGTCTGAGGTCAAGGTGACAGTGACCCGAAAATGGAATGTGACACTTGGTCATCTTCATATGCATACACACACCAAATTTAAGATTCCTGCCTCAAAGAATATAATAGATATGCTCCAGACACAATAATTCTTAAAACTAGGTCGGAGGTCAAGGTCACAGTGACCAGAAAATGGTACATGACACTCCACCACCCTAAAATGCATACACAAACCCAATTTGGAATTCCTATCTCAAATAATATAAGAGATATGCTCTGGACACAATTATTCCAAAAACTAGGTCAGAGGTCAAGGTGACAGTTACCCGTAAATGGTAAACGACATTCCACCATCCCAAGATGCATGGCATACACCCAATTTGGAATTCCTATCTCAAGCAATAAAGAGATATGCTCCGGACACTATAATTCTTGAAACTAGGTCAGAGGTCAAGGTCAAAGTGACCCGAAAATGGTATGTGACACTCCGTCATCCCAATATGTATTTACACACCAAATTTGGAATTCCTATCTCAACATCCCAAGATGCATCTACACATCAAATTTGGGATTTCTTTCTCAATAAATATAAGAGATATGCTCCTGACACAATAATTCTAAAAACTATGTCAGAGGTCAAAGTCAAGGTCACAGTGACCCAAAAATGGTACATGACACTCCGCCATCATAAGATGCATACATACACACAATTTGGAATTCCTATCTCAAAGAATATAGGAGATATGCACCAGACTCAATGCAGTTTCTAGAGAGTAGGTCAGAGACCAGGGTCACAGGGACCCAATTATGGTACGCGACACTTTATCATCCCAAGACGCATCCAAAAACCAAATTTGAGATTCCTACCTCAAATTAATATAAGAGATATGCTCCGGACATGATTATTCTAAAAACTAAGTCAGAGGTCAAGATCAAGGTCACAGTGACCTGAAAATGGTACGCAACACTCAGCCATTCCAAAATGCATCAACACACTAAATTTGGAATTCCTTCCTAAAAGAATATAGAAGAATGCATCGGACACGAAGCGGGACGGACGGACTGACAGACAGTGTGATTACTATTTGCCTCCCAAAGTGCCTTGGGGGGGGGGGGGGGGCAAAACAATTGATATCTCCTTGACAAAAGCAAATGGGCTTATTTCACGAAATTGGTTTCATTGCATGTCCTGCGTATATCTCACTGCGCCGTCATCAAATCTGAACATAGAAGTAAGCTATACTGGGCCGATTTAAAAATGATTTGGCACATATTTTATTTGATGATCCTTGGCCAAGTGTCTTCGAATCATATTGGTCCATTGAAAACTTTGCCGCCAGGGTATTTAGTCTGTATATATTGGGAAAACTTTACACAATTCTCATCGGTTTTTGGCCATTGTGAGAGACTGATGAGTCTACACCACCATAGGCATGTCAGTCCGTTATGTGGTTTATTGAAAAACTTCAATATTTTAGGAAGCACACAACATTTTGGTACTTTATCATTTTGGTATAACCCTATCAAGACCTTAAAGGTCTAGATTTTGGTCCGAGTTTCATCTAGAAGCGAAGGCTCATTCGCTGAGGCTCATGCTCGATTATGCTATCTGTAACAATACTCGTATTCTTTGACTTTTCGCTTACTGTAAAGGCGGCGCCTCATGAATGCGTAATTAGGACTGTTCAACCTTAGACGTAGGTAAAAGCTGAAAATGAGGCGTAGTTTTATTCAAAAGTAACTGTATCATCTTGCGCCATTACCTCAGTCATTATTTAGTCCTTAAAACGCGAGCAAAATAACTGTATCTGAAAATGTCTATTTAACATAAGCGTAGAGGCAAATATTGTGGACCCAGATCAGACTGCTCCTACAGGAGCAGTCTGATCTGGGTCCACACTGTTTATTTATGAGGCTTCACATAGTTTAGTGGACGACAAAAACATACAGTTTGAGATTATGCGCTTTAAAGGTCAATAAATGCGAGTTCAGTGTGTATACGGTAAGGATTTTCATGAAATGCACGCAAGTTTGCGCGGCTCAAAAAGCTTAATAATAACTCTTTATCAAATTATAAATAAAACCTGATTTCCCTTCCTTAGCAGATAAAATAGCCGAACCACGCCCAGATATAAATATTAAAGTTGCCGCCTTTACAGAAAGCGAAAAGTAAAGTAATATCTGTAACAATACTCGTATCTCATACGTGTTTTCAAACACCTATTCTGCTGACTGTAAGTTTTGTTAAATAAGACCTGTTATAATAATAATAATAATAATAATAAATAGAGGATCTTACATTAGTGTTCATGTTTTATTGAATTTATTAAACGAGTTAGGGAAAAGAGATAAAATGCGAGGCTTGCATTTAATAAATTCAATAATACAAGAGCACGAATGTTAGATTCTATTTATCATATAACAAATACTTTGAATTCTCATTTCTGGCGTAAAAACGTTACAATTTTGTCATTATACATGTGCGCAACGTTGTTATGGACGTCATAACGTTTCTCGTTCTCTATAAACCACAAGTGGTTTTCGGATTTTATTGCATGGCATTATTTCACTCCCAGACGCGACGTCATATGATAATAATAATAATGATAATAAAAATAAAGAAATGCTGTCATAAAAACAACCTATTTGCCAAACCTAACATATTGGAGGCTTTTTAAAAGCAGCCAACTTGTTTATCTAAATTTTGGGATATCCTAAATGTTTTATGTAATCACCCTAAAATTTAACCACAAAAGATGCAGACGGAAATGCAAACAGTTTTTAACCTGATCAGGCTGTTTCTCTTTGAGCAGTCTGATCTGGGTCGGCACTGTTTGCACACAAAAAAACTGTTAGGTAGCAGTTGGTTAAAGGAATTTAATGATAAACTTTCATGTTTAAAAACCCCACATACAACCCACACAACCCGCCCTCATAAGACCATCTACATGTTTTCACTGATACTTTTAAAAGACATGAAAAGCAAAGGAAAAAGTCTAATATATATATATTAAAAAGATCATTTCTCTATAACAGCCATACTATTTTTTGGGGTAGGTGGCTTTTTGAATGAGTCTGTCGGATCACCTAAAACACATCTTTCAAAGGATTGTCTAAATGTAAATGCTACATTTGACTGAACATATACATTATAAATTAGTTTTGTTCCCATCCTGAGCTGTCATCTGTCAACCATTGCTTTCAATAACCATCCCAGGAATGACTATTGGCATATATAATTCATCTGACGTGGTTCGTGTTAATGTTGATCATGGAAACACCATCAATTGGGCCAAAATGAAAAAAGTAAGTGTGTTTCCGGTAAGAGGTTTGAAAATTTTAGGTAGAGTAGGCACACACTTTTTTCATTATTATTTTCTCAACAGAAATGCTTTTCAAAATGCTAAAATCATATTTTTTGTGAAAAAACACCCCTAAGTATCACCAGTAAATTGAAGTAGGGTCAGACTTTTAATGCCTTTAACACAGGTATTTTTTATATTTGGCCTTGTCAATGTTTGATCATATCAACCAGCCTGTATTATTTGGGCCTCGTCGCGAGAAAACCTGTCTTCGGGGTTTCCGACAAAGTGAGTTTCAAACCAGTCTCCGCAGCTACAGAGACTAGCTAGAAAACTGAAATTTCGCCTATAGAAAGCTTAGTTAGGGTACTTTTCAAAAAGCGAATAACAAAGGCGCTGAACAGACTGCGCGGATGCGCAGTCTGGTCTGCGCCTGTGTTGTTCGCAAACCCCCGAAGACAGGTTTTCTTGCGTCGAGGCCCATTTAATATTACTAGAATTAATTTTTAGAATCATAAACTCACTCAGATCTATAATAGGATAGGCCCTGTACTTTTGTCAGGCCTGTTCTTGGTGACTGGACTGTTTGCCAAGTTATCATTTGTAACTACATGTAGCAGGAAAACAGTTAACCCTTCGTATTCTGATGATTTTTCCCATCATGCATACATACTAAAAGCAATAAGGACAGAATTTATTCCTTTTTAACTTTTAATGGGCCACTGGAGTGGTCAAAATTTTCCTTATGTTTTACCTTAAACAGTGTAACTCTTTAATGAATAACTCTTTGATGGAATGCTGCATACTGTGGCATTTCATCTGGGTCTTCACTGTTCGACAAATTTAAAGTACTTATATTTGGGGTTTACAGTTTAATAATGCAATATTCAAAGCAAATACAGGTATTCTAATCATTTACCTCACATTGGTTATATAGAAATAAATGCCTGTGTAAGCATGTTATGGGGGAGGGGCCTGGGGTGGGCAAGTTGACTTTCAGATTGTCCACTGAATAACAGTTATGTCATATGATAAACATACATACAAGTTTACAGTCATTTTGAAATATACATGCAATCCGTGTGTTTATTGCAGTATAAAATTTGCCAATGTTAATTTCTATAAATCCCTGCACAAAAAAATAAATAAAGACTCTGCTGTATTAACTATGCATTCACTTGCTAGATATCTGTTTTAGAACTTTTCTGAACAAAAATTATTGTATACTTAACACCAGTAAAAACGCAACTTTTACAGTATAACCTTACTCGAGATTTAATGCTATTTTATCATTCTAATAAAATAAAAGCATAACCCTATGGTCGTGATATCAAGCCAATACTCTTTTGGTGCATATAAAGGGGTCCAGATAAGCCAGGCTGTATTTTATGATAAAGGGACACAACCCGAACTTTGACACAAAAACTGCAAAATCACCTTATTAATATGGATATCAGATCCTCATTATGAATGGCTCTTTTGGATTCAAACTTTCGGAAAATTTCAACATTGCTCTACTTTCTATGCAAACGCAACAGATTCTTTTGGTCTTGAAGTTTTGACCTTCAAAAATGTTCTCAAAGTTTCAACATGAAAACCGGAAGTTAACGAAAATGCGACACTTTCGACGGTAAATCTTGCAATAAATGATAAGCATAGGTTATGACTTTACAACTTACGTATGCCATTTTTTAAATGATTCAGTTTAATTGAAGCTTTAGTGATTTCTCTTATTTTGGGGAAATTTTACGAAAAATGAAATTTTAAACATAAATTTTAGGTCATTCCAGCGAAGAGAATTTTGTGTTGTAAACCGTTTTTCTGTTTGTTTGAGTGAAACGCAGTACTTGCACGCTGAAATTAAATAAAATTTCAAGATTTAATATGGTTACCAAAAAATTTGATGAATTTGTCATTTTTCAGCAAATCTTTTGGCAGAAGTGTGCAATTGAGCTCAAGTTTTGGTAAAACGTTCTCCTACGTTATGGACGCTTGTTAGTACCAAGACATATTGTAAAAAACTGATATTTACAGGAAAAACAACACTTGGACCAGTTGCGTTTTAATGGCTTTAAGTATAGAACAAAAATCGTCCCATATTCTTTGACTTTTCGCTTACTGTAAAGGCGGCGCCTCATGAATGCGTTAAACTTAGACGTAGGTAAAAGCTGAAAATGAGGCGTGGTTCTATTCAAAAGTAACTGTATCATCTTGCGCCATTACCTCAGTCATTATTTAGTCCTTAAAACGCCAGCAAAATAACTGTATCTGAAAATGTCTATTTAACATAAGCATAGAGGCAAATATTGTGGACCCAGATCAGACTGAGCAGTCTGATCTGGGTCCACACTGTTTATTTATGAGGCTTCAAATAGTTTAGTGGACGACAAAAACATACAGTTTGAGATTATGCGCTTTAAAGGTCAATAAATGCGAGTTCAGTGTGTATACGGTAAGGATTTTCATGAAATGCACGCAAGTTTGCGCGGCTCAAAAAGCTTAATAATAACTCTTTATCAAATTATAAATAAAACCTGATTTCCCTTCCTTAGCAGATAAAATAGCCGAACCACGCCCAGATATAAATATTAAAGTTGCCGCCTTTACAGAAAGCGAAAAGTAAAGTAATATCTGTAACAATACTCGTATCTCATACGTGTTTTCAAACACCTATTCTGCTGACTGTAAGTTTTGTTAAATAAGACCTGTTATAATAATAATAATAATAATAATAATAATAATAATAATAATAAATAGAGGATCTTACATTAGTGTTCATGTTTTATTGAATTTATTAAACGAGTTAGGGAAAAGAGATAAAATGCGAGGCTTGCATTTAATAAATTCAATAATACAAGAGCACGAATGTTAGATTCTATTTATCATATAACAAATACTTTGAATTCTCATTTCTGGCGTAAAAAACGTTACAATTTTGTCATTATACATGTGCGCAACGTTGTTATGGACGTCATAACGTTTCTCGTTCTCTATAAACCACAAGTGGTTTTCGGATTTTATTGCATGGCATTATTTCACTCCCAGACGCGACGTCATATGATAATAATAATAATGATAATAAAAATAAAGAAATGCTGTCATAAAAACAACCTATTTGCCAAACCTAACATATTGGAGGCTTTTTAAAAGCAGCCAACTTGTTTATCTAAATTTTGGGATATCCTAAATGTTTTATGTAATCACCCTAAAATTTAACCACAAAAGATGCAGATGGAAATGCAAACAGTTTTTAACCTGATCAGGCTGTTTCTCTTTGAGCAGTCTGATCTGGGTCGGCACTGTTTGCACAAAAAAAACTGTTAGGTAGCAGTTGGTTAAAGGAATTTAATGATAAACTTTCATGTTTAAAAACCCCACATACAACCCCAACAACCCGCCCTCATAAGACCATCTACATGTTTTCACTGATACTTTTAAAAGACATGAAAAGCAAAGGAAAAAGTCTAATATATATATATTAAAAAGATCATTTCTCTATAACAGCCATACTATTTTTTTTGGGGGGGGGGGTGCAGGTGGCTTTTTGAATGAGTCTGTCGGATCACCTCAAACACATCTTTCAAAGGGTGGTCTAAATGTAAATGCTACATTTGACTGAACATATACATTATAAATTAATTTTGTTCCCATCCTGAGCTGTCATCTGTCAACCATTGCTTTCAATAACCATCCCAGGAATGACTATTGGCATATATAATTCATCTGACGTGGTTCGTTTTAAAGCTGCATAGTCTGTAACTTTTGATCTTTTAATTTTAGAACTAATGTTTCTATTTTTCAAGAACACAGTAAAAAAACTAAAATTCAGGTATACATTTTACCAATTTCTTAAATCTTAACAAATTATCAGTATCAAAACAACAGCATTTATGTTAAAATTAACTGTCTATAATTATTGGAGTTACCAACACACCTGTTTTTATAAGATAATTCACTTTTCCGTGCAGTTTTCAGCTATAGTGAACGGATTTATTGTGAAAAAAATAACTTAATTCTACTTTTACAAATGATTTAAAAAGAAAATAAAAAAAAAATAGAAAAAAGTTTAGCTGCAGACTTAGTCTCTTTAATGTTGATCATGGAAACACCATCAATTGGGCCAAAATGAAAAAAAAATAAGTGTGTTTCCGGTAAGAGGTTTGAAAATTTTAGGTAGAGTAGGCACACACTTTTTTCATTATTATTTTCTCAACAGAAATGCTTTTCAAAATGCTAAAATCATATTTTTCTTGAACCCCCCCCCCCCTAAGTATCACCAGTAAATTTAAGTAGGGCCATACTTTTAATGCCTTTAACACAGGTATTACTCGACTTTTCGCTTTCTGTAAAGGCGGCGCCTCATGAATGCGTAATTAGGACTAGTCAACCTTAGGCATAGGTAAAAGCTGAAAAAGGAGGCGTGGTTTTATTCAAAAGTAACTGCATCATCTAGTGCCACAACCTCAGTCATTATTTAGTCCTTAAAACGCCAACAAAATAACTGCATCTGAAAATGTCTATTTAACATAAGCCGGGAGGCAAACATTGTGGACCCAGATCAGACTGCTCCTACAGGAGCAGTCTGATCTGGGATCACACTGTTTATCTATGAGGCTTCAAATAGTTTAGTGGACGACAAAAACATACTTTTTGTGATTATGCGCTTTAAGGGTTAGTAAATGTGAGTTTAGTCAGTATACTGTTAGGATTTTCATGAAATACACGCAAGTTTGGGCGGCTTAAAAAAACTTATTAACTCTTTACCAAATTATAAATAAAACCTGATTTCCCTTCCTTAGCAGATGAAATAGCCGAATCACACCCAGATATGAATATTAAAGTTGCCGCCTTTACAGTAAGCGAAAAGTCGAGTAATATTTTTATTTATATCTGGCCTTGTCAATGTTTGATCATATCAACCAGCCTGTATTATATAATATTAATAGAATTAATTTTTAGAATCATAAACTCAGATCCATAATAGGATAGGCCCTGTACTTTTATCAGGCCTGGTCTGGGTGACTGGACTGTTTGCCAAGTTATCATTTGTTACTACATGTAGCAGGGAAACAGTTAACCCTTCGTATTCTGATGATTTTTCCCATCATGCATACATACTAAAAGCAATAAGTCAGAATTTATTCCTTTTTAACTTTTAATGGGCCACTGGAGTGGTCAAAATTTTCCTTATTTTTTGCCTTAAACAGTGTAACTCTTTAAGTTGATGGAATGCTGCATACTGTGGCATTTCATCTGGGTCTTCACTGTTTGACACATTTAAAGTACTTATATTTGGGGGTTTACAGTTGAATAATGCAGTATTCAAAGCAAATAACAGGTATTCTAATCATTTACCTCACATTGGTTATATAGAAATAATTGCCAGTGTAAGCATTTAGGGGGAGGGGCCTGGGGTGGGCAAGTTGACTTTCAGATTATCATTAATAATAACAGTAATGTCATATGATAAACATACATACAAGTTAACAGTCATTTTGAAATATACATGCAATCAGTGTGTTTATTGCAGTCTAAACTTTGTCAATGTTAATTTCTATAAATCCCTGCACAAAAAATAAATAAAGACACTACTGTCACACTGGTAAATGTATACGTCGATTTGGTGGTATTAAAGCGTATTGCCGGTACTTCATAGACCGGAAGTGGTAGATATTGGTGTTAAATCAAATATAGAAAAACATGCCATATGCCTAAAGGACTATAAAATTAGACCATTTTAGGTATTAGGCATGCATATGGCGATTTATGTAAGCATTAAGGAATGTATTCGAGTACCGATCTGGATGATCGGTACTCGAATCTATTCCTAAATGCTTACATAAATCGCCATGCACATACTGGATACTTAAAAATGATCTAATTCTATAGTCCTTTAGGTATGTGGTATGTTTTTCTATATAGTATTAACACCAATATCTACCACTTCCGGTCTATGAAGTACCGGCAATACGCGTAAATACCACCAAATCGACGTATACATTTACCAGTGTGACTGTATTAACAATGCATTTACTTGCTAGATATCTGTTTCAGAAGTTTTCTGAACAAAAATTATTGTAGATCAAAAATCGTCCCATATATGTTCTGCAATTGTCCAATAAACCTATGCATTTTATAACATTTCAAGAACAGTTTCAGAGCATGCAGTTATCGAACATAATTCTAGACAAATTATAGATTTTTCTAAAGTAGTTTCAGACCATATTGCAGGGGAAGCCCTCCATAGTAAGCATACATGTAGTCATTTGCCAGAAACAGAACAATTTCACACAAAGTCTCAAAATTAAATAGTTTTTAATTTTTGTATTGCTGAGCAAATCAATCCCTAAGCTTATCCATGTAAAGCTAGTTAAGGTCCATTGTCCAATTTTTACAGATTTGCAGAAAGTGATGCTGATAAGCTAATCATTCCCATACTGTATCCAAAATCAGTGTGTATATATATACTGACGTGTACTGCATTGGTCGTCGTCAATATCTGCACTACTTGAGCATCCTTTTTTGGGGATGTCTCAGTGGCGCAGTTAGTAGCGTCGATGTCTGGTGTAGTGCTAGGCGGTGTTGTCGAGGTTGTGGGTTCGAATCTCGCTAGAGGGATACTATTCACAGCATCTATCGGCTCAGTTGATTCATTATATCCCTCCGTATTTATCTACTGTGTAAATCTGCATCAGTTTCTGATCCTGTGTAGCTCGAAAGCAACGATGTTAGTGAAATTATATTTCCGCACTTCTAATATTTATCCCAATTTCTCCTATACCCTTAGATCCATCAGGCTTTAACTAGCGAACGAAATAGATGCCATGCATTAAAAAGGAACCAAAAAACGACGTGTACTGCATTGGTCGTCGTCAATATCAGCGCTACTTGAACATCCTTTTTTGGGGATGTCTCAGTGGGGCAGTTGTAACGTCGATGTCTGGTGTAGTGCTAGGCGGTGTTGTCGAGGTCGTGGGTTCGAATCTCGCTAGAGGCAAAACATTTACAGCATCTACACAAATGATCCTTGGTTGGCCCTCTACCAAAATTGTTCAAATGGTTCTGGTCTATTGCATGTCTAGGCCACAGAGTCTAGAATAGATTTTCGAGATCAGAACTGTTTGAAACCAGAAAGCCTAGAGCTTTGATATTGGGTATGTAGCATCACCTAGTAGACCTTTACCAAGTTTGTTCAAATTATATCCCTGGGGCTTAAATGGCCCCACCCTTTGGGTCAAATATTTCACATAGGCTTATATAGAAAAATGTTAAAAAATCTTCTTGTCTGAAACCCCAAAGTCTAGAGCTATGATATTTGGTATGAAGCATCACATAGTGAACCTTTACCAAGTGTGTTCAAATTATACCCGTGGAATTCGTCAAAAAGTAGTTGGTAATAGCAGACCTCAAAATCATGGCATAACTTCTTTAGATGTGATGAAAACAAAACTGAAATATTTGGATTTTAGCAGATAAAAATATACTTATTCAAACCAATGCACAGATAATAGTCACAAAAGGAGATGACATAGTTTGCAGTTTTAAAAATAAATAAAGATTTGTTAGCTCCATGTAATCACAAGGAAGCAGACACTCGTATGTTTGTCCACGCAAAGCATGCTTCTTTGACAGGAAGCAAAACTATAACGATTGTTACTTCTGATACTGGTGTTGTTGTACCATCTATAGCAGTATACTTTGTTTGATTGGTGCTTAACGACGCATCAACCCTTGTGGGTCATTAGCGTCAGACGGTATTATACTAAACATGATGTAGTTGGAAAAAGTAAAAATCTGTAGGATAAAATAAAAGGAATGATGATGAAGCGTATGTACAATGTTAATAAGTTGCAATACGATTATTAACAGGAGTGACCACGTACAATATCTGACAGTTTCAAAGAGTCATTCAGATAACTGTACATGTTCTTTAACTGAACAGCTATAGCAGTATACCCTGACTTGAATATCAACGCTTTGTGGCTAGCATTTGGAAAAGGAAACAACTTTCAATGGATGCCTGTTCATTATATATGCAAATCACTTGGTCCTCGTGCAAGGGCATTGCCATTTTTTCCATGCTTTTACATGATGTGATACTGTTTCTGCATTTGTTGGCAAGAGCAAAAAATCAGCATGACATGCCTGGAATGTAGGTGCCACAGAAGTTTTTCGTAGCCTCAGCTTAGCCACGGACACAATATCACAGTCAGAAATGGATACATTAGAACAGTTTGTTGTTATAATATACAATGGTCAAGCACTACTTGTAAGGTGGATGAAGCAAACTTTGATTTATTTGCTCGAAAGCAAAGAGCATACGATGCTATTCCATCACCACAAGCTTCTCTAAAATAGCATGCTAAGCCGTTTTTTTCCAGACAGAGCATGTATGGGAGCAATCAATTGTGACGGAACAGAAATTACCATCCCCAAAAAATTGGGGATGATCGAAGCAGGACAATTTTTGGACACCTAAATGGATGGAGTTGCCTGCTATAGCTGAATGTTGCCAGGAAATTCAAAAATGTGGTTGTAAAAAGTCAAATTGCATAGGAAATGCAAAGCTACCGTTCAGGCCTTTCATGCACGGCACTGTTTTCATGCAACTGTCAAGAAGACAGATAAATGTTTAATTTTCAGCCATTCTACTTCGACTGTTTCCAGGTATAGATTACACAAAAAAAAAACATTTAGCTCAGATAAATATCGATGCCAATTCAGTATGCTTACAATACTTATTCTGACATCATGAATATAGATGAGCTAACTTTAATAAATAATGTTTTTTTTAAATTGGAGAGGACCAGACTCGGAAACAATTTTATCTGTGGAAAATCACCACAATAGATATGATTTATTTTCTTTTTCAATTCTTCTTTTTTGCAAAACGAAATAGGTAATTGATATTCATGAATATTTAATTAGCCAATTAGCATATTGGTTTGTTGGAAAACAGCGCAGTGAGGGAATTTTAATTATGTATGATATTGTGTATAATAGAAGATTAGAAATGTATAATTTACAACACGTGCTTTCTTCAAAACTGATATTTGAAGACTTAAATTAAATTTAAATGAATAGTCATGGATATGCTAATGTGCAGCTGTGCAATTATGATCATTTATAGAATGACAAAGTACAAACCTTAGTTATATATCATCACTTCCGACATTTTAAATTGACCACATAATAAAATAGGGTTAAGTTTCAAGATTTTTATCCAATTTTCCCCCCAAAATTGAAGCTCATTAATATTCAGACATATGCAAATCAGTTACCTTGCATATTTGAATTTAATATTAAAACAGGCAATGATTTAGCTTTAATTTGTCAACAGGTTTGTTGTTCTATGATGAAAAATAAGTGAGATATGATCAATTTACTATATACACCCTCTTGAGAATTGTCCGCCATTTTGTTTTTTGGTGGCCGTCTTGGAAATGACCAAATTTTGAGTGGCCAGGAATCGTTTTTGAATGTGTGTGATGTAATGAACATATCGCCCCCTTAGCGGCAGAAGGTGCTATGTGTATTTTTCATACTTTTGAGAAAAACGCGTTTAAAGATATGCAGCCTCCTGAAAATCAGGTTTGCAATACTAATGTTTGGTGTTGATATTGAAAATAGTGTATGAGTGTATAGTTTCAAATGAAACTAGTTTAAAACAATTTAGTGTAGAAATAAAGAGTTATTCACCCTTTTTGTAGATATCTCTTTTTGCCGTACAGCAAATTCTCAATTTTTGGGGATGAAAAGGTGTCATGTGTCACATAGCACCTTTTGTAACCAATGGAATTTAGGTCATGTGTTGATTGAAAAGGTGCTATTTGACAAATAACACCTTTTGTCAAAACTAAGTTTTATTCTATCTTTAAAGAAAAAGGTGCTATCTGCCAAATGGTACCTTTTGTCACCAAATAATGTATTGCTCTCATCATTTTGGTTAAAGCAAAAGGTGCTATTTGTTAGTTATGTGAGATTGTGACATGTGTATATATTAATGTGTCATCGATATATACGAATATGTATATATATATGAAATTTCAAGGTAAGAATATGACATTCTATATGTAAGAATGCAACATTTCTATCTCCATTCTATCATTTCTATCTGACATTCTATATATAAGAATGCACTATCTTTATGTACGAATATGACACCTCTGTGTAAGAATGTGACATCTCTTTTTAAATGTTATGCTTCTATGTAAAATGAAACACATCTAAAAACATGACAACCATTTGTAAGACCTAGACATCTTTATGTAAGAAAGTGACAATACTATTTACCATGACATCTCTATGCAATAATGTGAATTTCTGGGTGAGAGTGCAACATCTCTATTTAAGAATGTAAAACTCTCTAAACTATAGAAATTTGACATGCTAATGTAATAATGTAATTATATATGTAAAATAGTGAGTATGATCAGGAAATACAACAATCGCAAACTGCAGACAAACCCATGGCACCGCAAGGAAGAGCCACACAACAATCATGAAACACCAGGAAGACAAACTAAGCCAAGCAACTGGCTCTCTCTTCCCATCAAGATGATTGCAAAACTAGAATAGACATAAAGCAACGCACAACAAAACATAGAACAAATACAAACTCCTACAATGGGAATCTTTATGTAAGAATGTGTCATCTTTATATAAGATTGTGTCATCTGTATCTTAGATCATATTGCATCACTATATGCCAATGTGTTATCTCTACATTTAAGAATGCAACATTTCTATAAAATTGTGACAAGTCTATGTAAGATTGTAACATATCTATGAAAGAATGTGACAAGTATAATACAAATGTAACATAATATGTATGTAAGATTGTGACATTTGTACATATGAATGTGACATCTCATAGTAAGAAAAACTATAATATTTGTATGCAGGAGTGTGATATCACATTGCAATAATGTGGCATATCTATGTAAGAATTGGACAATGCCACACCTGTTTGAAAGAATATGACAGCTCTTTTTAGGAATTTGACATCAATGTATAATATGTATGAATAAGACATCTGTATGTAAGGATGTGATATTTCTTTGTAAGACTAATATGAGCCGCGGCATGAGATTTCCAACAATTTGACATTTTTACAAGTATGGACTCAGACGGGCCTCTGCTCCCTCCTGTTAAGCTAAGAAACTCCAAATGGTGTTCAGTCAGTAGCTTAACAATCATAGAATACTCAAGCAACTAGCAAAGGCTCTGATCAGACTGCGCGTATGCACAGGCTAATCTGAGGCTTTGCTGGTCGCACATACCACATTGTTGGAAATCTCACGCACTGGCTCATATGATATTTTTTTAAATTTCTTGATTTCATAATTTGATTTTTTGATGAGTAAAGGTATCAAATGTCGTTCAGTACTAAACTCGAAGGTTATCAAAGCCAGTTATTGAAATAAATATTTTTTCGACAGTAATGAAAACAGTTTTAAAATAAAAATGGAGAAAATAAAGCACGGTTATTTAACAAAACAATTAATGTATTCCTTCAAATCCCAGATGGACACCACTATGCATTCCTATCTACCTTGACAAGTCCTCATGTTCACCACAGAAGAACATTTCAGTTGTCTAATGTAAGAATGTGATACCCGTATGGAAGAATGAGACATCTGTATGTAAGAATGTGGCATCTCTATGTAAGATGATATGACATCACTATATATGAATGTGACATCTCTCTATTTATGAATGCGATATCTCTAAGCAAGAATACAACATATGTATGTTAGAATGTGACATATATGATATGTAAGAATCTCTTATTTGTCTCTAAAGAAGTGACTTCGTTATGTAAAAATCTGACATCCGTATGTAATAATGTGACACCTGTAATGTAAGAATGTGACATGTATGTAAGTATGCGACACATCTTTTTAAGAATATAACATCTCTATGAAAGGATGTGATATCTGTATGTAAAAATGTTACATATATATGTACCAAATTGACATTTTTATACAAGAATAAGTTATGTGTTAAATGAAAAAGGTGCTATTTGACAAATAACACCTTTTTCAAAACAAAGAAAAATGCGCTATCTGTCAAATGGTACATTTTGTCACCCAAAACTGTATTTTTGTAATCATTTTGGTAAATGCAAAAGGTATTATTTGTCATGTAACACCTTTTAACTCTAAATAAGTTTAACAAAAGCAGCACTTTTCTTCCAACTATAAGGTGTTATGTGATACATAGCACCTTCTGCTGCAAATTTGACTGCAAATAACTCTTTTTGCCGCGAGCAAAATCATGGTTATGCACATAACCCCAAATGAAATTTTGTTACCATTATTTGTGTTCAAGGAATACAGCCATGATAATTTGTGAGTTGATAGATACTATGTTAGGAATCTAACTGTAATCTAGCTGTAAAAACTAAAATAACTCAATTTTGTTGAAAATGTTAGATACCACCTTCTACCACTAAGGGGGTGAAATGGTGAAATGTTCATGCTTGTATCATCAAGTGAAGTAGTTTCTCAGTATCCCACTCCACTACACTCCGGACACAGATCAACGTGTTCCGTAATAAACTTGCTGTACATATTTGATAACATTTCACGGTTGGCCCCCTATATACTTTATTCATGGCGATAGTTGGACTGAACTATGTTTTGTTCCTAATCCTGGTGTGCGATATTGCTAATACTATGGGCCAAGACTAGTTAGTCAATAAGAACGCGTCTCTTTGCATGCTAGCGTGTTGTGATAATGACATGCGCATACAGTCTAGACCCAAATCAGACCTGTCACAAAGTCAGGCCTAATCTGGGTTCAAACTGCCTACCAACCCTCGGGAACACCGATTTTTTTTTATTATTTAAAACAAAAACAAGAACAAAAAAAACATTGATCATGTTCATGCCTGCAAAACAGCAGACATACAAAGAGTTGGTTCGACACATGCTATTTCGCTCCTTTCATAATCAGTCAATGCCAGGGTTCTAGACTTGGTGATTGATATTACAGTGGCAACTTAAAACGTAACTATAGGCGCACTTCGTTATTTTTAAGAGTTCCATGGTTCATACTTTGTAGTTTGGACGAGTTCATTGGTTCGGGCGTACTCTAAGCACACTTGTAAGACACGTTCGTGGGTCTCTATAAGACATCTATAGTATTAGTAAACAAGTCGACATTTCTTAGACTGTCATGAACCTCGTGCAGGGCCATTTTGGACAGGTAAAGCTGGCAAGTCGTACTGTAAAAATACTAAAAACAGGCCGATTTTTTTGAAATGTATACTGATCAAAGAAAATGTGGAGTCATTGACCGATACTCACTGTAATCGTCCTATCAGGCCTGTTACCCGCAAGCGTCGTAAGGGTTTGGCGTAAATGCCATGCAAGCAAATACTATTGTTAATGTACAGAGTTATCAGCTTAATTGCCGTAAATGGGTCTGGTGTCTATTTAAACTGATTGAGGTCCTCTAAGGAGGCTATCAAGATTATTTTGTTGAATTTGTCTTCGACATACACTTTACCATTATACACCCAGGTATTGTTTATAGATTTTTTTTGTTTTTAGTTGTCTACATTCATAAGCCAGAGATTTTCGCTTCTGTGTTAGGTCTTCGTTGATGTAGATACGAGCATTCTGATTTTGGAGCCAGTTCCTTCTTGAATGGATCTATCTCAGTTTTGACCCTCTGTTCAACTAGTTCGTCTATAACATCTTTTAGAAGAGTTTTTAGTTGAGTTGCGACTCTCAAGACACCCAAGTCAGTCATACATGTACCTTGCTGCACTGGGAATTGGGGATGAGGCGATGGATTAACATGGTGCGAGAGTGGTGACTGGGGCATCGTTTGTGCAAGGCTAAGCATCTGTTGTGGTGCGAAATTCATGTTCATACGCGGAGTGGCTTGGATAATATGAGGATCTAAGATTGATTGACTTCCAGTGAAATGAGGTTCATTATCAATTTGCTTCATTATACCAGCTTGGGAAGGGTCCATCTGACTGCTCTGCATCTGACTGCTCTGCTGTGTTTGGGACATATCTAGTTCATGGGTACCGAGTCAGAGCTTGGTACATGAGTGGTCGATTCAGAATGAACAATCATACTACCATCCATATAAGGGAGTGTAGGTGTTGCCGATACTGATTCCGATTCCTCCGAGGTCTCATCAATATCAACCTCTGCTTGACGATGTTTTTTTTTAACAAATTAACTTGTTCAGGGGAGATTTATTTCTCTGCCGTTTCTTATTTCGATGTCTCTGTGTCATAACAAAATTCAATTCAATACCAACATCAACATCAAGATCAAACACCTGTAGTTGGACGTTACTGTCTTTACAGTCTTACGACCATTATGACGTCACAGTCCTCGCCTTTTCAAAAATAATGAGCTTCATTTTATCCACAAAAATTCCTTTTTCAAAATTATTTCATCACAGTTTCTGGTATCAGCAGATAAAATGTTTATAACGGCACTCACTTGTATAAAATATATTCCTCTAAATCCCAGTAAAACGTTAAAATATCACATTTTTATAAGCTCGACATTGTTGTGATTCTCTCTCAGATCACGTGACTTCGAATTTTTGAACTTTTCCCGCTTTTTTTGCCCGCTGATTATTTTTCTAAAATCAACTTTTTCGAAAACTTCTCTCTGGAATACCATCAGAGTGTCAAACAGTTTGGATCCAGATCAGGCCCGACAATCTGTCGGGCCTGGTCTGGGTCCAAACTGTTTGCAAAAGTTATCAGCAGGCGACACTAGGAGATAAAGAGTTGAAACTATTCGCAGATCATACCACAGCTACACCAAACTGGCCGTGATAGTGCAGTCACACTGTTGATGAGTCTGGAGTTAACAATCCACCATTTGTTGACTCTGGCAATGCTTACGTCGTTCTGGGAACATATCTGACATACTACGAAGCGATCCCCCCAAGGTAGCCGCCGCCAGACAGGTCCGTCAAATACGCTTGATCCACTTTCGTGATCGCTGTCAGACAGCAACAGAACCAGCACTGAATGAAACAACCATATTCACAATAACACTGTTATAAATCTTCTGCGCGATTATGTGCGCGGTTTTGTGATCATTCACCTATTGTTTCAACATGTACATGTATCTCATATAAGTTCACCTGCCCAATAGTCGGGGAACCAAGGTAGACAAAATGCTAACCCTTGCACCCGCAAGGTATACAGCTGGATTTTGTATGGCTGCAAAGGTAATTCTATGGTGTATCTGAAACCACTATATAGCAGACTTGGTCGACTTGCATACTGCCAGAGCAGTCAACTTTCTACGGAAGCCCAGCAAGAACATGTCAAAATATTATTTTTCAAAATATCATATATTTTTTTCAAAAAAGTGGGGGACTGAAAAATGTTGAGTTTATATAATTAAACAGAATCGGTGTAGACCTCAGAAGCAGTGGTGGTCATCTAAGAATACTGTTTATTGATTTTTAAGGCATGTAAATTAGGGCACCCTTATTTTGAAATTAATTTTATAGATTAATTTGCTTCAAATCTAATTAAAACTGCATTTATTGCCCAAGAATGTATTTGATAATTACTCATACATTGCATGGAATCATGCCTCGTAAAAATGCCTGCTTACTTGTTCACTTTTATCATCCCGCTGAAGTGGTCTGAATTGCATATTTTTTTACATATTTAAATAAATTTTGAATTGAATGCGTTTAAACATTGTAAACAGATAGACAGACGTTTGGGACATAATTTAAGACAATTTATTTTATTTTCTACGGCAAACTAGAGAGTGTTATGATGTCAAAAGTCAGGAACATCAGAATCAGTGATGGTTGCGTATACGCACAAATACGCAAAGGTTTAGGTATGCACCTGGTCACTATACGAACCGTGATACAGTACCTTTTCTACTATTAGTCCAATATAAGGGCTGTTTGTCTGAGATAGAGTTCACTGTTACTTTATTTAGTAACACGTGCATGATTTTGTTATCTTTCTCGAAGATCTTGTGCATTTCTTCCTATATAAAGAGCGGAATTGCCCATTTTTGTTAGGGGACATTATAAAGTTACCCTAACGAAGTACGTTGTAGAGAAGCTATTCATTATTATAGAAAGGTATGTGAAGTTATATATATTTGACTGTGTTGAAATTGTACATGTTAGAGCTATGGCGATTTAGTGTTATTGCATTGAATCACGATGTCTCTGGCAGGTCGCATTTTACTGAAATGATAAGTCACTCATTTTCTATTTTGTCTCCTGTTGAATCGGCCTGCATTCCGTGTACGGGTTTTATCGGGCGTTATCAATAACATCCCGTTTTTTTTTGCAAAAATAGCGAATTTTACGCACTTGTGTATCAATCTACGCACATGCGTAGTGCCTAAAAATCTTTTGGGACCGTCTTGCTGCTATAGTAAAGCTGTCCGGATGGACTTGAAGGGTTATTTCGGCCAAAGGTGGTCGCAGGCTATGTCGGGTCTGCACATAAAACCATATTTTGCATGCTGGAGGATTTACCAGAGACTGATAGGTGAATTAACATTTAGCAGCTAGGTTTTAGGTTGTTGTGATTTCTATTGCGTTGTTTTGAAAGACGTTTTGACTTCCAGAGATAGTCGGCTTTCTGTAGCGACCTGTATGTGTCACATTGAGTTATATCTTACGCATAAGTTAAGGGTTAGGTGCATACACTAAAACACACTCACATAAATAAGGTGATAGCTGACATTTACGTTTAGAGATTAGGTGGTTTTTCACCAAAATACATGTAAAAATATTGTGCATTATTCACGCATAAAACAGCAGAATGTAATTTCGCAATATTGATGTAAATATTATGTTTGACGATGGGTCATAATTAGCCGTTTACGACTGATACGGTATGCAAGTACAAAATTAGCACGTGGACAGGATGATGTCCAACGTAACGTCCAAACGTAACGTCAGCACCGCATTGTTCAACGTTTTCTTGGAATTTCAAAGAGAATAAGTATCAGTATTTGTTAACCTCGAATCTATCTAGATTAAGTGACCTAAAAAGTGAAAAAAGGCCACGGGTTATTGATGTTTCTGTTACGATAGCGTACTGAAGATTTTTGTTATGCATTGGTTTGTTCGTTTTGCCATATGAGGTATTGTTTAGCGCTGATATAGGACAGTCACTAAAATACTTCTCTATTACACATATCTGAGTGTGGATATTTAGAAGAGCGGATCCATCCTTACCGCATGGGAGCCATTAGCCATACACCCTTGGGTGAGGGCTAATCGCGCGCTTATAGGGTTAGGCTGTAGTTTTAAAAAACGGGACCACTGAAATTATTTTTATTTTGTAAACTTGAAACGAACAACTCCATTTTTGACGCAACAGAGTAATTCTGAGTAACAGTAACCAAGATTCTAAAAGTAGATTGTTTTTTGCAGAATTATCTCTGATTTGTGTCCCCTCCTACGTTAGAGGTAGAATGTTGGTGAACCATTGTATCTAAAACCTGAGGGCCCCTAAAAGTCGTCCCCTAAGGCCACAAACAGTGTGGGATCGGGTTCCAGGATTCGGTAATCCCAACGTAACCAGAAGTCAACTTCATACCCTATGAGTTGATAAGCCAACTGGCTGGAATCGCAAATAAGCAAACAAAAGTGACTTAAAGAGTCAAGATCGCGATCAAAAATATGCGGGTTATAAAAGAAGTCCCATAGAAATAGATCTGAGGTCTCAGTCTAATGTGACGATTAGACATAAATCATCTCAGAGCCTATTGACTAATAGTCAACGATTGTGCAGCCAAGAAGATGAAGTTTTCGCAAGACGCATAAATCAAGGGGAAAATCATGTCATACCTCAATACTTAAGATTAGATGGGCCCAGTTTTTATTCTTAGATCTTAGATTTGTATGTGATTTATATTCTTTACGTTTCTTATTTCTGACTAGTTGAGGTACTTCTAGAGCAGGACACTCTAAGATTGATTCTTATTGAAACTATCTTAGAGTGGCAACTTGCCCTAGTATAGGATGGTCAACTAGCCAGAAATAATAGCGTAGGTGTCGTCATTGTATTATTAATGTGTTGTCGAGGTTTTTTTAGTACATAAAGTACTGAAAAGTTATTACTAGTTGTGTGCATTAATTTTCCCTGGTAGCATCGTCATCGCCTAAAGGAATTTTCCAATAAAATTTCCCCTCTTCCTTCCTGATCAGCTTTATGTCGTAACAGAGAGGGTAGGTGAAAAGTAAAAATATGAAACTACCATAATTTGATACTAAGTAATTTAGTCCATTCCAGCTGGTGCGTAGTTAAATTCTATGGAAAGCTTAAGAGCAGTTTAACACATAAATTAAATTTACCAAGGTTTAAAGGATGTGTATCTTCCATATTTACAACAGCTTTGAAACAGAGGGTCATTGTAGGGACAACGGGGGTTTTTATCTCCCGAACATAATAATTTCTTTTAACAGCGGTAAAATAAAGATAAAAAACTCGTAAAACTATTATCATACAATTGTTTCACCATGAAAAACCTGTCTGTCCCCGTCTGAGATGCAGAAATGTAACCGCTTAGTATTTGTAAAGAAAAAAAAATGTCCCATAGGAAGATTATGTTGGTGCACATATGACTGCCCATACCTTTTAATACATTTGGTAATGGTTTATGGTATTATCGGACAGTCAGACGGCTTCTCACATCCATCCTTCAGATAAGAGCGCGTAATGGAAAATTATTTTTGTCATCTCTCAACCAAAACATATGTTGTGGGTACTTAAATGGGCCTATTAAATGAGACGGTTCTTTTGAATACCAAAAACCCACTCTTTAACTTATTAATAAGGGAATTATCACAATTTCTATGCTATGAAAGATTGCTTATCTTGACCTATGTGGCATACAAAAAATGCACTTTTCCACGAAATGCAATTATGGTCGCATTGCTATACAGTGGTTTCTTATCAAGCACTATTTAGACTATCAGTATGCAAAATTCCAGCCGTATACCTTTCGGGAGCAAAAAATGTGTGCTTTTGCACGATATGCGACTTTGGTTCCCTGACTACCAGCTATCATGACTATATAAGATCTCTTGCATTCAGTCATTATATAATTTTGGTTGATCTGATGTACCCATAAATTGCGCAATGATTTCATAGCCTAAATGCAAAATGTAAAAGGTTTATTATATTATACATGTATACCCCACAAAAATATTAAAAGGTCAAACAATGATTTTCCATAATCATCATATGTATTTTTTAAAAAAAACTGTGGTACTAGGAAGAGATTTTATCCCAAAATAACGTCGAAGATTGAATAGTAACAATCACCAAATAACCTCAATTAAATTTACATGTTTTCAAAAACCTTTTTTTATTTTTTTTATTTGATTTCTTTATGCGGCAGTTCAGTAGAAATTATATAATTATACCAGACCCTTTATATTTTAATTGCCATAATCAACACTCAAATGTTCAATTTCAAGACCAGGTGGCCGAGTGGTTAAGGCGATGGACTGCTAATCCATTTGGGTTCGAATCCTATCCTCGTCGATGAATTAAGTTATATTGTTATCTGTATATATACTAAATCCTACATGTATTTCAAATAAGTTACCACGTTTTTAATAACCGGGAAAACGGCGACGATTTGTAGCAATATTTCGATACCAAGTCTTTTAAATATTGCTGTTATTGATAATTTCTATTTGAATATTTTCAAAATAATATAGATTTTGGGATTTTTAGCAGTTTCCTTAGTTTTGAATTTCCCCTACATTACTGCAGCGATTTGGTATTTTTTGTCAACACGTCACACAGTAAATGTGGGAGCGCAGTGGCTCAGTGGTATTACTTGACTTTTTGCTTACTGTAAAGTTGGCGCCTCATGAATGCGTTATTAGGACTGGTCAACCTTAGACATAGGTTAAAGCTGAAAATGAGGCGTGGTTTTATTCAAAAGTAACTGTATCATCTTGCGCCATTACCTCAATAAAGACGCAAAATACATTATTTAGTCCTTTAACGCCAGCAAAATAACTGCATCTGAAAATGTTTATGTAACATACTCAAAGAGGCCAACATTGTGGACCCAGATCAGACTGCTCCTACAGGAGCAGTCTGATCTGGGTCCACACTGTTTGTCTATGAGGCTTCAAATATTTTATTGGACGACAAAACATACATACATTTTGTGATTATGCGCTTTAAGGGTTAATAAATGTAAGTTCTATGTGTATACGGTTATGAGTTTCATGAAATGCACGCACGTTTGCCCGGCACAAAAAAAGCTTAATAATTCTTTTCCAAATTATAAATAAAACCTGATTTCCCTTACTTAGCAGATGAAATAGCCGAACCACGCCCATATATCAATATTAAAGCTGCCGCCTTTACAGTAAGCGAAAAGTCAAGTTGTAGAGTGCTTGACTTGAGACCGAGGGGCTGCGGGTTCGAGCCTCACCGGCGTCACTGCGTTGTGGTCCTCGAGCAAGACACATTTATCCTAGCTTAGTACTGGTTTAAGCAAGGAAGACCCGTCCCTGTTTAGCTGAAAGATTGTTGATGGGACGTAAAGAATCAAATCAAACAAAAACACAGTACCACACTGGTCAATGTAAACGCACCGGTGGTTGCTACAACGAGCTGGTGGTTGCATTTTACAGCACCGGTGGTGGCGTAAAAGGTGAAAAAATCTATACCTGTTGACTTTATTATTTATTTATAAACTTGCATTTATTTAATTTGTGATGACACCTGGTGCACAGACCACCGGTAACATTGCAGTTTATGGCTCTGCCAAGCATTTGGTGATTTAATTCATGGTTTGGCCTGCAAATCCAACAAAGTTCTGGAGTTTTGTCGTGTCAGGCGTTTTTTTCTAGTGTAGCTGCCTAAATTGAGTGAAATCTGCACGTCTAAGCGCAGCTGTTGGCATATTCCCATGAAATAACATCCATTAAACGATTACTACTTTGTTTTTTTTCTTGGTAAACTAGCCAATGTTTTATTGATGAATTTTTATTACAACGCACTGGGAGCATTTTTTGACGCATTGATACAACGCACTGATGGTTGCACAGAATTCCTGTGTTTGCGTGTGCAGCCTCACCACAGCATTCACTGTTCTTATAAACGGTACATAAATCCTTATTGGAGCCCGCACATGATATTTCAGTACCAGGATGAAGACTCAGGTGAGCCTATGCAAATGTAAAGACTCGCCAGAGCTTTCTCTGCATAGAAAAAATAGAGAGTAGTAATCGTTTTTGGATGTTATTTCATGGGCCTATGATAACATAGCTGCAGCTGTGCTTAGACATGCAGAATTTCCTGAAGTTAGACAGTCACAATAGAAAAAGCACCTGTCACTGTCAAACTCCACAACTGTGTCGGATTAAGGATTTATCGGTCAAACCATGAATTAAAACGCCAATTGCATGGCAGAGCCATAAACTGCAATGTTTCTGACGGTTTGTGCGCATTGGGTCATCAAAAGTAAAATAAAAGCAAGCTTATAAAGAAATCATACATTCAATAGGCATAGATTTTGTGGTTTTTGTACACTGGTGAAGGCTCAAGCGTGACTCTGCAAATGTGTAGCCTCACCAGAGATGCTCCAGAGCTAGCCCTGTTTGCACTTGTGTTTCCGCCTTTTTTCAGATTGGTCCCAAAACTTTTAATTAAATGAGATTGTTTGTCTTTTATGATACGTTACAATAGTTAATAAGCCTCCATGCGAGCTTAAAAATTTTGTGCTTCAACGACAGCAGATTCTAGGGCGATGATTTGTTACCAGTAAAATGCAATTTTAGCACCCCAAAGGAATAGGCTGCTGTCTGTTTTAAGGCGGTGGTTCTGTTGTTGTTGATTCGTTATTGATTGTTACTCCCATTACAGGATTCTGTAATTGTTCTATATTTTGTTACTTTATGCCCATTCATGTTTTACAATCATCTAGATGGGGAAGAGAGAGAGAGCTGGCTGCTTTGCTTAGTTTGTCTTCCTGGTGTCTCGTGATTGTTGCGTGGCTATTCCTCTCAGTGCCATGAGTTTGTTTGCAGTTTGTGATTGTGATACTCACTATTTTTGGGTGTCATTCATGCGAACAGCGATGGCTTCGGCCACATTTGCTTGGTCTAGTCTGAGCCTTCGTCACAATTTAAAATTCTCATGTGGTGACTCAAATGGCGATTGAATGCCATTTTGTGCGAGCAGCGAAGGATCTGGCGAGTCTGCACATTTGCACAGGCTTACCTTAGCTTTCGTCACTGTACAAATCTCTTGTGCTGCCTTAAATGGCGAATTGTGTGCTATTCACGCCAGCAGCGAATACTCTGGTGAGTCTGCACATTTGCGCAGGCAGTCAATGGACAATGTAATAAATATCAAGATCTCTTGTGCTGGCAGCAAAGTCTCTTGGGAGTATGCACGTTTGCACAGGCTCGCCTGAGCCTTCTATACAGTATCGAAATATCATGTGCTGGTTGAAATGGCAATTTTTGCAACGTTTATGTGAACAGCGAATGATGTGGTGAGTCTGCACCAGCAACCACAGGAATTCTGTGCAACCATCAGTGCGTTGTATCAATGCGTCAAAAAATGCTCCCAGTGCGTTGTAATAAAAATTCCTCAATAAAACATTTGCTAGTTTACCAAGAAAAAAAACAAAGTAGTAATCGTTTTTTGGATGTTATTTCATGGGAATATGACAACAGCTGCGCTTAGACATGCAGATTTCACTCAATTTAGGCAGTTACACTAGAAAAAAGCACCTGTCACGGCAAAACTCCAGAACTGTGTTGGATTTGCCGTTCAAACCAAGAATTAAATCACCAATTGCTTGGCAGCGCCATAAACTGTAATCTTACCGACGGTCTGTGCGCCTGGTGTCATCACAAATAAAATAAATGCAAGCCGATAAATAAATCATAAAGTAAACAGGTAAAGATTTTGTTTACCTTTTCCGCCATTTTACGCCACCACCAGTGCCGAAATAAGCCACCACCAGTTCGTTGTAGCAACCACCGGTGCTTTTACATTGACCAGTGTGAGTACATGACTTTGATTAGAACAACAGTATTGCGTTCATGTGTACGTCCATGAAATATCCGGGTAGTGCGACTTCGATTAGAACTATAGTAGTGTGTTATGGTATATGGGTTGTCACACAGTGATATGGGTTGTTTTGGCCTTGTGTCGTTTCAGCCCTGGGTCAAATCAGCGCTGGGTCGTTTCGGCCTTATGTTTGAGGAAGGTCGATATAAATAGTTAGGGATATAATCTAAAACACAGTTATAGCCCAGACTTATGTCAGAATTTTGTTAATAATTATCCTACTCATTGATATTAAAATGCCGACATGGTTCCCATTTGTATCCCCCGAGTCCGGGGATAAAGCGCTCAGTCTGGTGTCAGTCTTTCCATCCCAGACTAAAGCTTATTCAATCCAAAACATTAAGTTTGTTTTGTTTTATTTGATTCTTTACGTCCCATCAACAATATTTCAGTTATAAAGAGACGGGTCTTCCTGGGTTGAACCAGTACTAAACTAGAATTAATGTGTCTTGCTCAAGGACACAACGCAGTGACCAAAACTTAAATACCCTTTGAGATATTTTGATTATATTTGGAAGGCATATATATCTGGTCAAGACGGTCTTTTGCATGAAAGAATACTAGCTCAACCTTTCATCCTTTTGGTGGAATGTAACTGCTTGAATGAACTTTAAAGGGAAACCTTGTTCACTCCATAACTTTGATACCCTTTAAGATATTTTAATAATATTTAAATAATATTTAGTAGACATACGATATGCCATGTATAAGAATGGTTGCTCTCCCCTGCATCAATAAAAATCAGATTTTCATACATGATTCCAACACCTGTTTGGAGACACACAAACAGTTTAATTATAGTTTCTAAAGATAGTTACGCTTCATAACGTCAATGTACAAAGGAGTTTTAGCAAACCATTGGCTATTTGTTTTACAGTCCATTTCTATTAAAAAAGTTTTAATTATTTTTTTGGATAAAAGTTGCCATAACACTTCAATCTGAATATGCATATTTCCTTGCATCTGATTGGCTCAAAACATAAAGAAGTGGGCGGGTCATGGGCTAAGTTGAAATAGTAAGATTTATGTTGACATCCCATTGTAAATGGGTAGAAACCAGCCCAATAAGTAAAGGTTATGAAATAAAAACCATTCAGTAATCAACCTGCCCGAAGCACATGTTGTTTTACAGGACGGGGTATATCACTAAATGGCGTACTTTTCATTTCATAAAACAGAAGCTAATATTATGTTTATTATGCATACACTTTTTGGTGATAATCTGAAATAGGAAAATATATACTTTCATCGTCACTTGGCATAAAGACCCAGTGATGTCGTTTTATGTCGTACGATGCTGCCACATAATTATATTTCTCTGAGTGGATCTGACAGGTAGCTGGTGGTGATTTGACGCCATTGTAACAGTCATACGGCACTATTGAAACATGATAAAAGTGATATAAGCACTAGGGAAGGTGATAAGAAATGAAAGATACCAACAGGTCTATAATAAAAGAATTTCCAACACAGGTTCAAATGTCAGATTGCCTTATCCGGTTTGCAACAAAATCTTTAATGGCACGTCAGATCTTAAAGATTTGACCATTTGAGGTTCAGCAAGACGGCAGTAAAGTGTTCGTTTGTATTACTTGTGATGTCTTTAACACATGTAAGCCAAATGGACTCTACCGACTTTATTGATGAGTCCATTTCCAAATCATGGGTTATTGGGTGATTTCTATCATTTTATTCAGTTTTAATAAATCATTATGTTTAGCAAAAAGTGAAGACCCTGATCTGGGTCTGCACTATTTTCCGATGTCACATATAACTGACGCTATGCTTCATGATGCTTATATGGGTTAAATGAATCATATATTCCAACTCTTTTGCATGTAGTCACAAATGTTTAGGTAATGATGGTTGGTTTCTATTTCTTAAAGCTTGACTTGATTCCACCTGATTCTGTCCACATGTGTGCCTGGTAGTCACTGAATAACGCCAGATTCTTCCAAGAGTACGTTCTCGGATCAATGTAGTTATCGTTCTTATACCTGAAATATTAACAGAGTCCCATACAACAGGAAAAAAAGTAATTTTAGCAATACAATAAAACCTGTATTAAGCGGCCACTCAAAAGAAGCCCAAAAATTTGTTTTCAAGACCGATTATCGCTTAAAATAGGTCGAAAGTATTGCAGAATGCTCCAAGAGAGCATTCTGCAATACTTTCGACCTTCATTAAGATACCATTGGTCTTTAAGATCTATGTTTTGTCTATTTTTGAATGGCCGCTTTTGACAGGCTTTACTGTACAAGAACACTGTTAAAATACGTGTAAGATAATACCAAGAGGTGGCAGCTGAACTGACACCTCTTTTGGTGTAAATTTACACTTATTTTCCTACAACAACAGCTTGAAGCCAACATGTCTCCAGTGATATATATCAATATAAAACATTTCTGCCTGCTATTGTTGGAGTTGATATCCAGATCGATGAAATTAAATAAAGCATATCTTTTTAAAGCAGTTGAAATGTTACTACAATACCAATGGCAGTTCAGCTGCTACCAAATTTGGTGTAAAACAGCACCCATGTACACAGTAAGCATCAAGAAATGCCTGTATATCGAGTGAAGAAACAGATCAGCATGGGCACCAACATAAGAGTACTGGTCGTGCAGTGAATTGACAGCTTCGGGCACCTGGTTTCTTTATATAGAAAACGAGGCAGGGTGGGTAAGTGCCCAGGCTTAACTGTCCATTCGCTGTGTATGTGTGCCCATATCGTTTTGTTTTTATCCATAGTCCATGCATCGCTTCATTTTCAAGGATTTTTTGTTTAAATAAAGGATGCTATCGCGGTAATTCAATCTGTGTTTTGAACAGAAACAAAAGTCAGCCTTGTTCAGCATTGTTTGCTAAACGTCGAAATAAAAACCTGTATGTGTGTGGTATGCCAACACCATTTGTGTGCATCTGGGGAGCGTTTAACCAATAGTTATCAAAGCATAAACTATGCAGCATGTGACATAGAAGTGCGAAACGAGTAGGATAAGTGAGGATTAGAACATGGGATAATGATACCTATCACATATTCTAAACACCAATGCTGATTTATCCAGTAACTTGGATATCTAAACGTATTTGAGTTTTAACCTACTTCCATACGGTGTGTGTGCTAGCAACGAAGGGGACAGTCGAGCCTGTACACATGCTCGACTGACCCTCCACTGCTATCTTCTGAAATATGTACCAAAATCTTATGACCAAGCATTGTAAAAGATTAAACCTATTACATGTAAATAGCAATGTCATGCACTACCCTCTACCACAGTTGTTGGAGCTTAAGGGAGAGGTTATTAATGAAATGCCATAGAACTTATATAATGCAGTATATCCAATAGAAGGTTATACAGAGGGGAGCAATATAAAAAGTAAAAGTAATATATGCATGTTCTGGTCACATCGCATTTTCTTTCTTTTCTTTTTTTAAAGCTATCATATTCAGATATGGAAACCAGTCATAACATATGTACATGTATAATATGTAGCATAAAATCAGATGGTTAGGGTAAAAGAAAAAATCATTAACATCAGCTATTTGGCGGAAAATATAACTATGTTTCATGTATTATATACAAACCAGTGAAACAATGGAAATTATTGATTGAATGTATTGCAATTTTTTTAAAGTTGTATTAGCACATGTGAAATATCAACATCACTGAATTATAACATTCTTTGGATGCCCTCCGCTTTCTCCATTGGTCTCTCTGCCACATTGCAGACTTTTAAAGTTTCATATATGGGAACAAAATACAAATTGTGCGTACGATTGAAGTCCAAAGTGAAAACATGCTATATTTTAAAAAAAAATTATATTATAAAAAGAAAATTCTATTTTTGCTATGAATATGATATTAGTTTCATCGAGGGAGTGAAAACGTATGCATGAATGAAATGAAGTGTATATCTTTCACTTCACGAGATGAAAAACACGTCATTTTCATTCCAAAAAAACGATTATCCTCTATTTATTATGTACATGGCCTTCGACCAAAACATCATTTACTAGAAATACGTATTTAGATGCAATATTTACCATCTTGATTTCTTAGCGCTTGTAGCCTTGGTTTCTCTTTGCATCCGGGTCACGATGGAAGGAATACGGCTGGTGGGTAGTTTCTCTGGAGTATTTGGTATACCTCGGAATATACTGTTGAACAAACCTGGAATATCAAAATTGTTAGTCTGGATGAAAGGGGTACGTGCATTAAGAGGCTATTTTGGCCCCCCTATGTTAGTTTGTTTGATTTGATTCTTTACGTCCACTCAACAATCTTTCAGTTATGCGGGACGAATCTTCCTGGGTTGAACCAGTACTAAGCTAGGATAAATGTGTCTTGCTCAAGGACCACAACGCAGTGACGCCGAGGCCCCCCTATGAGATCAAAAAATAAAAGCTCCTCTTTTCAAGTTTCTTCTCATTAGTTTATTAGAACAATAGCCAAAGTGTAAAAGTCTGGCATTGTTTCAACTTTTACGGTTGCTATGATAACAAGAATGGCCGCCAAAATAGGCTGAAAATAGAAAAATGACTATTTTGGAGCAAATTGGAAACATGTAACAGGGGAATTAATATAGAGCAAAAACAAATACCAAAAAAATATTTTAACAGTTGATGAAAATTATCACGGCACACAATATATTAAAAGTTTTTTTTTTGGTATTTGCTTGTGCTGATATCTAATTCTTAAAAAATTGGTCCTCAAAAGCCTCAAATTCATCCTAAAATGGCATTTTTTTCTATTTTAAGCCTATTTTGTTGGCCATTTTGGTTACCATAGCAACCGATAAAAGTAATATAAATGCCATAATTTTACACTTGGGCTATTGTTCCAATAAACCAATAAGATGAAATTGGTGAAAAGCAACTTTCAGTTTTTGGCTCTAGAGGGGGCCAAAATAGCCCCTTAATGCACGTACCCCTTTACAAATTATAGCTACGAAGCCTTGACAATTTATACGCACGTAAATTTCTCAGAATGAAAACAGAACTCCGATATGTAGCTGAGGATTCTTTGAAAAAATATTGGTATAGTGTCCATCCCATGATAATTTAAACCCACACTGAACTCACATTTGTATTCATCTAATATACTACTGATCATGCCAACCAAGAGTGACAGTCGTAATACTTTGTTTACAATTGCTAAGTAAAACACTCACGCGTACACTTCACTTGAGCTGACGCGAATCGATAGATCACTTGTGTATTTATCCTATCCTGTGGATAGGATTAATCACCTGTGTATTTATCCTATCCTGTGGATAGGATGAATACACAAGTGATCTATCGATTCTAAGTGTCTGGTAACTTTGTAAATAAAACATGACGTCACTGTCATTTTTGGCTGGCAGGACAGTACATGTGTATCAGACCGCTCCAGAGACAATTTAAACGGATAAACAAAATTAATGATATCAATAGTCGCGATTAGCAGTCGAAGAGTTGATAATAGAGCAAAATGAAACTTAGTTGACTTTTATGGTGAGGTTGTACATGTACCTACCTGTGTTAGGTCTTCCATCCGAGGGTTTGCCCTGTGAGTTGGCTGTAGTTGGCTGCCCGCTGGTAGTGAGTTGGCCTGACTGACCTATTGCCGCCACAGACATCGTGTGAATGTCTCCGCTGTATGCTTGTAAAGAAACCGAAGCATATAAAGACATTAATCATTGTATGCGAAACCCTGTGTAGTTCATGTACGACATGCAAATCATACATGTTTAATTTGCTTATAGTATACCATCCTCGGTAACCCAGGCGTGATCCATTCCGTAACCACTGCATGAATGCATCCTCGGTAACCCAGGCGTGACCCATTCCGTACCCACTGCATGAATGCAGTGGGTACGGAATGGGTCACGCCTGGGTTACCGAGGATTCATGCAGTCGGTACGGAATGGGTCACGCCTGGGTTACCGAGGATTCATGCAGTGGGTACGGAATGGGTCACGCCTGGGTTACCGAGGATTCATGCAGTGGGTACGGAATGGGTCACGCCTTGGTTACCGAGGATGATAGTATACATGTACATGCTGTTATTTGAGCCTTCGAATAACAAACTTTGCACCAAACCAAGACTCAGATCTATGCCCAGGCTGACCATAGTCTTTGTTGTGCACCAAAAGGAAAGGAGCTTTTTTGTGCCCAACAGTGTTGCTACCCAGGCTAGTCTAGGCCACCGCGGGCGCAAAGCCAAATTATTAGTCTTCTAGCGAATGTGTGCATTTATAAAATTGAGCCTCAGATCAGCCTGTGCATACGCGCAGTCTGATCAGAGCTTTTGCTAGCCGCTTGAGTAATCTATGATTTTTAAACTACTGACTGAGCACCATTTGGAGTTTCTAAGCTTATAAGGAGGCTGCACAGGCTCGTCTGAGTCGACACTTGTCAAAATGCAATATTGTTGGAAATCACATGTCGTAGCTCAAAATATATAACCATAACAAAATAAGTCAGCAGTAAGTACCGCATATGCGACTAGCGAAACCTATGCATTAACACGGTGCCTCCCGTCCGTACCTACAAAGTGTTAAGGACATATGCTACTAAATACTTCCCATATTGAAATATTTTCAATACTTTGCATACAGTTTGTTTTATGCATGTGCTATCCATTTATGAAATAAAAAGGATATGTCACCGTGCTTATTTTTTCAGAATCTCATATTGAAGTTTACAGCATTTTACCAATTTTCTAGAAATATAAAATAATAACACTAGTCCTAATTATCGAGCTAAAACGGTTGTAATCTTCAGCCAGCTTCTTTCTTTTAACTTAAATTACTGCCCATGACCTCAAACTTTAAAGAAAATGGGCATGATTACTTGTTATCCCATGCTGTGACAAGATACTGCATGATATATTTTGGCAGTTCGTCGAAAAATGGAATTTGTTTTTAGAATAAATCATGTATTAAAAAAATCTGATTGAAAATCTTGAAAATTTATTTTTAATTCATGGACTATTATAATACCTTTCAGAAAAAATAATAAAAATCTGGGGTCACCGAACTAATTCTCTTTCTAGAGGGCAAAATTTAACCCCACCCCATAGGTTTCATGCGTAATTCAATATTAAAAGGTCGGGGATGACCATTTCGGTCGTTTTGATGATGCCATTTTACTAGTATATGAAGTAATTTAGCATTAAAATGTTAAAAAAGAAAGAAAAAAACACTGAAAATATGTGCGCATCCGGGAATCGATCCTGGTCCTCTGGCTTTGTAGCCAACACGCTAACCACTAGGCCACGAGGTCAGGTCGTGCGCCGCTCGAAATAACCATACAAATAGTATAGACTCGGCCACTATCGTATTCGTAACCAGGGTTATTGCGTACGTCGTCTGATTTCGACTGAGCTACATTTATCTGTCTTTAGTGCTGAGACGATCAGTTCTGAAAAGATGTCAATAGATATTTCGAACACACTTTAATTAATTATTTTGTGAAGAAAATGTCGGAACACCGATATGACATAAGAATATCGGAAGCTGTGTTGATCCGAATCCGTTAAGGGTCGAAAGACAGGACCCAGACAACTTTCCCCGTTTGCAGACGCGGGAAAGGTGCGCATTGGAAATAGCCGCATATGTCTTTAAATGTATTCTGTTTTGTATAGAACCAAACGACTTAATAGTACTACATGTATAAGCTTAGGCAGCAACTTTAATAAGCCGTCTATTGACGGTAGAGTTTATCCTATTCCATGTATAGTCTCCGGCGTATGTAGGTTCGTGTGTCGATCCATAAACTTTTCTTGTTATCGCATCTCCTCGATATACCCGGAGAACACTGTGCGGAATTTTCCGAAACTTTTTCGTAGATGTTCTCCTAGTTGTCTTATAGCGCACCTGTAATTTGGTCCCGATTCGCCCCCCCCCCAAAAAAAAAATTGGCCGCCGGCGATCTTTGTATTTGTTATCACATCTCCTCTGAACTCGCAGGTCATAATGGTCTCCAAGTGGTCTAGTGTGCACATGCGATTTTTTGTTCCGAGCCGTTGCCAAATATGGCCGCATGGCAGTCATCTTAAAATTGCTGATTGGTCTATGTTTGACACTGCAACGGTCTGGTTGTGGCATCTCCTCAGCCAACACAAAACTTTAAATAACGTCGTATCAACATCGCAGCGACTTCATTACGTCGCATCAACGTTGGTTTAACGTTTTGTAGCTATGGGTTCCTCCGATACCATCAAACGGATTTCCCGAAACTTTCTGGGATGTTCAATTAGTGGTCTAATTGCACACATTTTGGTTCCAATTTGACAAATAATGGCTACCGGTGACCTTTTTTAATTTGTTCGCATATCCTTTAAACCTGCTGGTCGAATTCATCTCACAATCCGCCTAAATGTTCTGCTTGTAATCTAGATGTGCATCTGTCCATTGGACAGATTTTCCCCAAACCTATCTTGGATAGTTTTGTGCATCTACAACTTGCATGTGTGTCCGAATTTCGACAAATATTGCCGGGTGCAGCTATCTTTGATTTTTTTTTTCATTTGCTCCGAAAGCATTGAACTGCTCTGGACCTGCGTCGCGGTTGCACATCTTTAATGTGTGAAAATCATATAAATGCAAAGTTTGAGTATAAAGGAATGAAATCTGTTTGAATTACAAATTACATAAAAGAGACAACCACTTAAGCATTTCGGATGGACAAAATGTCCAACAGCACTAAAAAAATAAAATATTTATCAAATGTGCACAAAATAGATGGTGCACATGTTCAATGTATGGACAATCATTATGCAAAGTTTGAATATTAAGAAATGTAAACTGTTGGAGTTACAGATTGCACAAACCAGACATTATCTAAGCATTTTACAGAGAAAAATGTCTAAGTTCAAGACCCCCAAAAAATGGGGAAAAAATCATGAAAAGTACACAAGATATGCGGTTCGCATTTTCAATGTGTGAACAATCATTATGCAAAGTTTGAATATAAAGGAATAAAAACTGTTGGAGTTACAGATTACACAAACCAGAAACCATCTAAGCATGTTTTGACGGGAAAAATGTTAAAGTTGAACACCCCTAAAAATGAGAAAATATTCATGAAATGTGCACAAAATAGAAGGTGCGCATCTTCAATATGTGAACAATCATTTTGCAAAGTTCGAAAAAATAGGAATAAATACTTTTTGAATTATAGATAACACAAACTAGGCACCCTAAAAGTATTGCAGACGGACAGACAGACGCACGGACGGAGTGGGCTCATTACTATACCTGCTTTTGCTAAAGCGACGCAGGCAAAAAGTGGTGCGTGAAATAAGGGGCTATTTGACCCTCTCTGAGGCCAAAAGAAAATGTTGCCTTTCACCAATGTCTTCTTATTTCTTTATTAGAACAATAAACCATGTATTAAAGTCTGGGCCCGGAATTACAAGACCTCCCTTAAGTTAAGGAAGACTTAAGTTATGTATTGATTTTTCAGGATGCGAAAAATAATGTTTCAAACTGATTAAAATCACAATAATTTCATTTTTTCTGAAGATTACAATGATATCTTTGAACACAAGTACCGCATCGATCTAAGAAATTTATTTAGCATTTTGTATAGCATGTTGATATATATAGCATGTCGCAATATCAACACTTAACTTAATTCTTGCTTAACTTTAAGGAGGCATTGTAATTCCGGAACCAGGTATTTAAATGACATTAACCGCTGATTTGGTAACAACTAGAATACCGAGAATCGGAAAACCGAAGTCAAAAGGCAAATTTATCGAATTTATATTCCCCGACGAAGGGTTATTTTAGAGAAATGTGTGAATCACAAAACAAAAATCCCATTTCTCCAACTCCTATAATATCACTTTTGGGTATTATACAGATCATAATTAAAGGCATGTCAACTATTCTAGCGCTTAGTTCAATAAAAAAGAACTTATGTGTACAATTTCAACATCTGACTTTTTAACCAAACCCAGAGGAAAGGAGTGTGTGTTAGGTCAAAGTGTTTGCTTCTATGTTGGTCTATACTTCTTTCCCTTTAATTTGATATGCAACCTGACCACATTCAGAAAAATTGTTTGACGTTTCGACCCGACACTACGATGGTGTGTGTACGGACAGAATATGTGCTTGCATGGTGCTGAACATTCCGTTCCCTTAAATTTGATATGCAACATGACTACTTTCAGAAAAAAATGTGTTGACCTTTTGACACCCCCAGCTTGAGGGTGTGACTACGTGCAAAATTACCATGTTGCTGCTTGAGTCATTCCCTATAACTTGATATGCAACATGATCATATTCTGAAAAAGTTGAATTTTGTCCTCCGCCCCACCCATAAGTCCACAAGGGGCTGGACCCAGGCCTTCGGACTAAAATCCCATTTAATACGTTTCATATCTAATTGTACCTTTGTCTGTATGCGAAATTTCGGTAAAAATATTGACAACTGACTTCGTAATTGTTAAATTTAAATGTTTGACCTTTGACCCCGCCTCAGGCGTCAAATGGGATTTTTGTAACTGTCATGCTTATCTACTGTAATCATGGCCTACAGTGAGAAGTTGTCAGATATAATAGTTTTGGGGAAATGTGAAGTTCATTACACAAAGAAAATCAATATAGCTTTTCCATTAACCATAACCCAAGTAAAATAAAAGGGCCAAAACTCAGTCAAAATCTTGCGGATGAGCTCCAAATTCGAACTTGGCCTGTATTTATTGATGCTTCACCCTTCTGTAACCTTGGAATGAAAGGGCTAAGTTCACGCAGGGGTAAAATCGGCCCTGTAAAATCCTATTTTAGAAATGTATGAATATTTACTCAACAAAAAAAGTTAAGGAAATCTCAGAAAACCATGCAGCATAAGAACACCAAAGCAAACAATTGTTCAAGTTTTATTTATTTGTTTAGATACATGTCATCGGTTGAGAAAAATGTTTACTTTTATTTGCTAGCACAAATACCTTTGTTGTGGCACAGTGTCAAGTAACACATGGGTCAAAGTCATTTTTCGCAAAAAATGACTACAGAGGATTCCCTCATAAACACATGAAAAACATGTAAGTTTTCAAAACTTGAAATGTAATTCCTTTGAATGTCACATGAAATTGAGTTGATAGCCTTAAACATTACATGTACATTCTGAAGATGAGAATACCTTCATCAGTAACGAGTGTGCCCCCAGTCAGCGACAAATTAGGACTAGCACCAGTTTCGCATACTTTGAATACTGGCGATTTGGTACTGAGGGATCAGCATCAATATCTCATGCAACACTGCATCGAGAGGCTGGGGGTTTCTTGATGCTATTATTACCCTCTGTCCAAAATGTAATAGACCTGTAAAAATTGTAGATATGTCTGATGAGCGAACTGACCGGTCAATGCACACAACATTGTTTTTGCTGATTCTGGTGAGGTGTGTTCTGACATTGTCATCCTAGGTCTGGTACTGTCACTGGTTTTCGCGCAAAAAGGCAGGAGAACAGACTTCAAAGCCTAATCCATGTACACTTGACTGATCAGATGTCACTCTATAACCACCAGTTCTGTCGTCCTATGTTTTAAACACCTCCATCTCCCGAAGGATCTGGCGAACGTTAGTGTATGAAAACCTATGTTTACTCCGTAAATTGAATTTTTGCGAAGAATGGAGTGAAGACCAGTCAACTATGACATGGATTTACTAAGCTGTTATGTGCGCCCTAGACCCAGATAAAGCGTCATTTTAAAGAAAAATGGTCACATTATGATATTGTGAAATTAAAAAGTCTTTAATGTTTTAGATCTTTTGTCATAGCCTCTCAAACACAATTTTCTTAACTTTTTTGTTGAGTATAATATAAATGACGTTATTTCTGAAGAAGACGATTTTCCCTCTCTTCAAATACATACCAAACACTTTCTTGGATGCTTCCCTAATACCGCAAAAATCCATAATATGACCCCAGTTTCCCCAAAATGGCTGATATTGTGGGGATCTAGTGTAAATATATCCATAACAAAACATGAGGCCATTATTTCGACTTTTTCTCAGACCCGCGAAGCATAGTCGGCAGAGTTTCATTAAAAGTCCGACTTCTATGGACTACTCTTGGGCGTGGCGGGGAGGGGGGTTTCATGAGTCACGAGTTTGAACCCTTGTACAGTTTTGTTAAAATTATTTTCTCTTTTATGAGAGAGTTTAGTAAGTACTTGATACGGATAAACCCTTTGTAAAGCAGCGGTATAGGATACATTGACCGCTACCGTGATATGACGAAAATTGATGAAATGTACATAGACATAAAGCCTCAAGCAATCATGCACATTTCAGAGGGTTGGCGGGCGTATCGCCATGATAGACTGTTTATCGAGGTTTATTATACATTTTGGCACAAAATTGGGTGCGACACACACTTGTTTAACATAACTTTGTTAACCAAACTCAGTGACGTCTTTGCAATGTAAATGACGTTACTTTTTGCGCAAAATTTACAGAGGATCCTTGTCTTAAGAAACCCATAGTTTACACAAGGACCTCGGACAGTCTCCTATTCAATCTGCCCAAATTTTGACACCCTGTTGCTAAGATAATGCATATTTGACAACTATATTTTTGTGCTTGAATAAAACCGTGACATTCAATGTACCTAGCAAAATAAAAATATTTTGAAATTAATGCATGATTAGGTCAGGACATTAGGGTTTAGGGGTATTTTTTTGTGACCGTATCTTATTTCACAGAAAATCAAAGTTTCGGCGGGTATTCACCTAAATACATGGGAATATAATGTTTTGGGTATAAAACTTACGACGAAAATTATGTGTTTGCATAAAATTCAGGTTGAGGAGATTTCATAGCTTTTTCTAAATAAGTATGCTATCCATAACGTTTGACAATTAACTGTTGTGTATGAGTGCAGCCAGTTTGACATGTTCACTCAGGTGTATCATACCTTAATACTGTATATCAAAATAGTCTAGATTAACACAATTTTTGAGCTTAAAATTATATAAAAAAAAATCAATCATAAGATTTATTAACCTATAATTTGGTGCTTAAAAACCGTCTCATTGCGAAGGTTCTTTTGAGTACCCACAACATATGTTTTGGTTGAGAAATAAGACAATTAATAACTTGGTACGCAATCATAACTAAAGCCCTGATTCATGCCATTGTAAATGGATATATACCTACAGGTTTGTACAAAATAAGTTCCGGATAAGTTTTTATAATAAATTGTTTTTGAGCATTTTGACATTTTGACCAATCATGCCGTTTTTATATGATGTGTGAAATGTAAAACTACAACAGTATGCAAAAGGATTAGTTTGGTCACGGGGGGAAAGCACTTCGGTAAAACTTTTTCTATTTTCTATATGTTGAATAGCAAAAACAGGGTTTTCAACCCATAATTTTACTTGTCCAATGAGAAAAACACTTTTGCGGATAATTCGAGAGTTAAACCTACGATCTTTTTGATGGAAAAACTATCGTTTTCTTTGAAACTTTTTTCTGGGAATTTTTAAGGGCAATCCTTCATTAAGACTGTCCGAGGTCCTTTAAGCACTAGGCAGATAAAATTTCGATTTTTCTCAATGAAATAAACCATAAAAACATATTTTAAGTTAGTATGCATTTCTATGGCAGGGCCGATTTCACCCCTTCGTGAACCTAGCCCTTTACGAATCCCTTCAAAAGTTATTAAAGCTGCATATTCTGTAACTTTTGATCTTCTGATTTTAAAAATAATGTTTTTATTTTTCAAGAACACAGTATAAATACTCAAATTCAGGTAAATATTTTACCATTTTTGTAAATCTTAACAAGTTATCACTATCAAAACAACTGTATTTACGTTAAAATTCAACGGTCTAGAATTATTGGAGGGACGCAAATAATTACCAACAAGAGAAAAACACACCTATTTGATAAGATAATTCACTTTTCTATGCAGTTTTCAGCTGTACTGAACATTTTTATTGTGAAAACATTTCTTATTTCTACTTTTACAAATGATTCAAAAAGAGAATAAAAAATTTCGAAAAATGTTCATAGTTACAGAGTATGCAGCTTTAATCGGAAATCAAATTTAGCCAAAACGGACCATAATTTTGTCAAAAATTTGCGGATGATCTCCAAATTCGAACTTGAGCTATTTTATGACGCTTAACCCTTCTGTAAACTTTGAATAACAATTGATGTATCGCTTTAAAAGTTATTGGTCGGACACCAAATACGGCGCCGACGAAGACGGAATCATGATCCCAATGTGTCGGCGACTCAAATATGGCCGCCACAATGGGCTGAAAATAGAAAATTACCATTCTGAAACAGATTTGAGACTTTTGACAGAGAAATCAACACTGAGCACAAGTAAATACCTGACATATATTTTAATAGGTGATAATGATTATCACGGCACACAACTAGTTTTTGCATTTTAATTACTGTAAATCGGGAATTTTTCGCGTGAATTTTATTTTCGCGAATATCGTTAAAAGACATAAATGCGACGCCAAAAATTCGCGACTAGGGCATGTTTTACCTTTATCGGTAGACGACAGAGTGATTTTGCTATCTCTCGAGAGTTTTATTTTCACGAAACTTCGCATATGCGAAGTTTCGCGAAAATAAAACCCTCGCGAAAATTTCCAAATTTACAGTAGCTATGCTGTTATCTAAATCTTTAAGAAAATTGGTAGTTTCTCTATATCAAGCATATTTGGTCAGTCATTTTTTAGTTTTCAGCTTCAGACAGGGCTAAATTTTCCCGTTTTAACGACACCTCGCACACGTATTTTTTTTGGTCAATTTAATGATATAGTAACGGTATCAGGTGAACTTCTTGCAGAATCTGTCGTCTCCTGCATTTTCTATTAACCCTAATCAATTCTGATTGACTTTCACTTACACATTGATACAATAAGCATGGAATAGTCCAATTTGTATTTTGAAGGGTTTTGCTAGTTAAAATGTCAATAAAATGGTAAATTTCTGTCCTAGTAATCCGAGCCTTCTCTGATGTTTAAGTGGCTTTTCCATATCTTGATATTTGCCAATAAGTAGTGGCAAATATCAAAATAAAGAAAAGCCACTAAAACGTCAGAGAAAACTCGGAATACTGTCCTTGGAGAGTGACATTTCATCTGGGTCTACACTGTTTGCCAAAGTACATGTTTATCGGTATCCAAAATGAAAAGGGTTAAACAACAGATTAATTTTATGTTGCACGCATCTCTTTTGGACCAGTTTGGTACAGATACAGATATTTTTGTATCACATATCTAGGTAATTAATAGATTTAATTCAATTATTAACCGTACATCAATTCCGACGCAGGCAGTGAACAGGAACATTATGATAAAGAATATTCAATATTGCCAACATTAGATACAGTTCTAAGAAGATAATACGGGTCTCTAATTGCGAGAAAAGCTGCCTTTGGGGCTTCAGACTGGGTAAAAAAAGTAAGTAAGGGTGCAAAGATCAGGAATCGATACAATCAAGTACCACACCTGACCCAATGGGAAAGTGACAGACTCACAGTAGATACCACAAACGAGAGCCAAGAGGTCAGCCCTTTCCAGGCATAATACGCTCAGCAACAGGGACTAGCTGCCCAATTTAACCATACCATAATTGTGTGTTTACATAGAGGCACATATAATGTATAAGGCAAACGTGTCGCTCGCATCACTTAAGTCCCCTACCGGTTAAGCTAGTATCTCACTGGGATGCGAGCAATTTACGACTATTTCGAGACTAGTTTGAGACACGTTTTGGCGACA
Organism: Loripinus fragilis; assembly: GCA_964019695.1. NCBI lineage: Eukaryota > Metazoa > Mollusca > Bivalvia > Lucinida > Lucinidae > Loripinus > Loripinus fragilis. The sequence continues at coordinate 124,959,379 of OZ026515.1, forward strand.
GAAATACGACATTGCAACTATAATCACATTGCGGTCACACCGAATAGATGAATAAGACATATTTGCGACAGTCGCATGAATGTCGTACGATTGTCGCACGAATCATTGGCGAATCTTTCACGACATTCGCGCGACATTCATGCGAGACACTCGCACAATGTTCGCCCGATGAAATTGCGATCATTTATTACCATCGACCGCCTCACGACTTTCTCACGAACGTCGTGCGACTGTCGCGCGAAGGTCGTGCGACTGTCGCACGATGGTTTTGCGAGAAATGAAAAACCAAGAAAAATAAATATTCTGCAAGCATTGAAACTTCAGACTAGGAAGGCACTACGCTGTTGGAAGGAACTAGAGGGCTGGAAGGAGCTAGATTGTTTGAAGGTGTCAAGCTGCTGGTAGGTGTTGAACTGTTGAATGGTAGCAAATGTAGTTAGAAAAAAGTTACCTCGTTTAAAATGCACAGTTATGATGGCCCATCAAGCAGCTTAAGAAAGTCAGTCGAGAACGCACATGCTTTAATTGCCCATACGTATGGCATGATTGCAATGAGTTCGGATGAGCCTCGTCCTGCGAAAATCTATTTGATAAAGTTATGCACACAACAAAGGCACATATCAGACTGCACTGATGCGCATTCAAATAAGAATCATAGTTGTCTGCTGCAGTGATAATTTGTTTATAGGGTTCTGTATGCCAATTTCAACTCTTAGAAGGGCTGCTGAGACTAAGCAGGCTGTTGTAGTCTTACCAAGACACAATAACAATTCTTTTATACTGTAATAGAAATAGTGAACATTTAAGTAGGCCTTATATAACATACTTAACAAAATTATCCTCTCAGAATGTAGAACCATTTTTAATAACTGAAATTACTCCAAACAGTATACATGTAAGCGAGCCTAATTAATACACCATTCTTATTTGAAACTATCCTCTCAGATAGCAAGCATACTTGACAAATGGAATTTGTCAAAAATGTATACTTAAGTATGCCTAACCAAGATATCTACTAGAGGGAACTATCATCTCAGATAGGAGGAACTCTTTTAACGAACCTTTGGCGACATAATTGCGAGTAATTTAAGTTAGTCGCGCGATAGTCGTGAGACGTTCGTGCGACTGTCTCACGACGTACGCCAGAACATCGCTTAGTTTAATTTACTCGCAATGTTGTCGCGAAGTGTCTCATTTATGTCGCAATTTATTCGCAATTTAGTCTTATTTATCTCGCAATTATGTCATGTTCCAAAAAGATTGCAACTAAATTGCGAGGGGTAGGCGACAAGTTCGCGACGGTTTCGAGACACCCGCGATGACTTTGCGACTATTTTGCGAGGAATTTTGTCGCATAGAATTTTTGAACATGTTCAAAATTTTCGCGACTACTTTGCGCCACTTGGCGACACATGCGAGGAAATTACGAATCACTGGCGACTGTTTCGAGACTGCTTTGCGACCCACTCGCGATGTCTGTCGCCAGTTGTCGCAAAACACTCGCAGTCCAGTGAGATAGGGGCTTTATACGTTACCATAGCAAACACAATTTTCATACGACAGCGAAAATATGACTTTCATAATAGTCGCGCCATTCCTTAGACAATGCAGATATGTGAAGAAAAATTGTAAGAAGACTCATAAAACACAGGTGCTCAAGTTGACCCGGGTCTGTTTCTCACGATATATGTTGAATGTTAAAGGTTACTAGGTCAAGTATTTGCTAGATATTTAATCATTAATCTATATAATCTCTAAATCCAGATAATAATGTAAGACATACTTAATCTATATTCTTTGCGAAAACGAAATTATTCCTTATACAATTTTAAGCGTTTTTGTGTCACCTGCGTAGCATAAGAGACACATATTGAGGAGCACAGTGGTCCATTTGTAGAGTGTTAGACTTTGAAGGGTGGCAAGTTTGAGACTCACCAGAGGCACTGTGTTGTGTCCTAGCGCAAAACATTTTTTACTTAGTACTGGTTCAACCCAGGACGAGAGGAAAACGTCCCGAACTGGCTGAAACTTATATAGACTCTGGGCGTAAAACATGAACACAAACTAAAACTTATGGCCTTGTCTCCGTCCATGACGTTGTCCACTTCGTCGTCCGTGTCGTTATCACACCTTTTGTTTCTGGTCAATACCTTTTGAAGGGATGCATCTACTCAGTTTGCAGTAAGGTAATGCATTGCAAAATACAGGTTGTGTTTGATGTTGGTGATACTTAGCATACATTTTGACAGAGTTATGGTCCTTTTTGGGTTTTAGTTATACGGTAAAGATATTGGTATCCGCCAGTAACTTTTAAAGGAATAGATTGATTTCATTCTGAGTTTGCACCATATGATTGGAGACTGCAGGTCAAGTTTGAACTGATAGTAATCGGCAAAATTTTGGCCGAGTTGTGGATTTTGGCGTGGTCCACATGAACCCATTACAATGTACCTCTGAAACCATGGTTAATATTTGATGCATTTGAGTATAAATGATGGATACTTTGCAGGGCTAATGTCGTGTTAGTTTAGTCTTTATCGACATGTGTTACTAGCAGACTTATGTACATTTAGTACAATAAAACCTACCTTAAGCGACCACTCGAAAATAGCCAAAACAAAGAGCTAAATGACAAATGGTAGCTTAATGAAGGTCGAAAGTATTGCAGAATGCTCCCCTGCAATATTTTTGACCTGCATCAGGCGATAATCGGTCTTGAAAACCAATCTTTGCTCTTCTTTTGAGTGGCCGCTTAAGACAGATTATACTGTATAGGCAATATACATTGTAGCGCCTTTTGTTTTAAGCGATACAACCGCGCGAAATACATTAATATGAAACCTGCTGCACATTTAAGCCGAATGGAATTCCACACCTTTATCAATTGCATAAATCCATTTCCAACTTAAGGGTTGTTGGTAGTAATTTCTTAAGGGTTGTTGGTAGTAATTTACCATTTCACTCAAATGGTAAAAAAGAACATACTTTAGTAAACAGTGCAGAACCTGAACAAACGCAGCAGAACGCGGTGTCTGATCAGGTTACGAGATTATAAAACTTGATTCATGCTCACCTCAGCCTAGCATAAATTTATCATGCTCATAAATGTTAAAATGCCAACAATTGTTGGCATTTTAACATTCATTAGCATCATAAATACAGCAAATGAGAGTTTGAAAGCAAGAAAAGTCTTTATTTTTCAGCATTTACGAAATTTCGTGCTCAGCTGAATTGAGCATGAGAAATGTTTTATAATCTCGAGGCCTGAATCTACACTGTTTGCATATTTCCCATAAAACAGACGCTAGGTTTAAATGGGTTATTTGATTACGAAAGAAGAGTAAAACAGCATGCATTCACAATTCATGGTCAGGAAGATTATTGGCAAGTATTGGTCTAACGTCGAGATATCTGGTAAGTTTGAAGATATCTACCAGGACAAACCAGTCATGACATTCAGGCGCCCCAAAAGCCTGCGTAACCTCCTGGTACGAATTCTGTTGATGATAACTTAAATGAGGAGTGTCGACCTTGAGGCACAAAGAGATATCAATGCTGCAAATCGATAACCCGTGCGACGAATTTGAAGACATCCACTTGGACCACTGTAAAACGCAGGCATAAAATAGAAAAAAATGCACAACAGATGATCTCTTCTAACAGACAGTAGATGTCCATTGAACACGAGACTGATTTCTGGAGGAAGTGTTAAAGTTTGAAAGAGCACCAACAGCGGGGGGGGGGGGGGGGCTTTAAAGTATGGTGTGCTGTGTTGTAGACGTGTTTATACATTTCACGCTGCACTTCGAACTTTTCTTGAAAGACATTTCTTGACAGGATGTTTCTTGTAGGGCATTTTGTGCGCTGTGTTTTTTATGTTTTTTGCATGTACATTTTTAAAAATCATTGTTCACTGTACATATTTCTTTTTCACAGTTAGCACTTTACATAGAAACGCAGATGAATTTGATTAACAGCACGCCTTCCAAAACATCTGGTTGAATATTAAAAACAACTGCTCTATGAAGAAAATCAAAAATCGGGGCCTATGGATTCCTGCGTTTGTAGTGTAGCCTAAATCCCAGGGTATAAATACGAGCTCAGAAAGTATTCTCATTAGGTCATGTTTACTTTTCCTATTTTACGCGAAATGTAAATCTGACAAAACGAGAGAACTTTCTGACCTCAAATTCATACCACAAATGTAGGAATGCAGTCTGTTGCATGACATTCCCCAATTTCTGATTCTCTTCTTCCTGGAGGAATTGTTTTAATATTCAACCAGATGTTGAGCATTCAAGTGTTTGGTAGGCGTGAAAACAGGGACTGGAAATACATGTACGTCGACAAAGCTGAAAATCGCTTACTAACGCTTACTAAACCCTTTGTCAGCTCTGTGTCTTCTGATAAATTCATTTTACTAGCGCTAAATCTTCGCCCTAGATTCTGCTGTTGTTAAAACACAAAATTGTTTAGCTCGCATGGAGGCTTTCTAACTAATGCAATGTATCATCACAGCGAAACACATTACAATGATACAAAGAAAAGGGCTCATGACTGAGCTATAAAAAAAGCCTCAAGTTGAGCTACGGTGGGCCAAGCAAACGACAAGCATCAGGCACCAGCCAACGCATTAAAGCTTTACGTCAGGGCCGTCATTAAATCTGATGCCTGACCCACCGTCGTGCAATTAAAGAGGAAACTATAGTTATCAACGGTGATTTGTTGGTCTGCATCTTCATCCATCTCAATACATTGTGTATGCTCAGGCTCGCCGAGCCTCCATTGAACATGCGGTAAGTACCACAATCATCTCATGTGCTGGCTAATTTACCAGTCTCGTGGACGAAACACTTCTGACGCGAAAGTGTTTCAGAAAACTCTCTCAGTATGCATATTCTCTTCGTAAGTTTACACCAAATTTAATGGCAGCTGAACTGCAACTATTTTTTGTTGAAACCTTTTTTATCGGCATTCCATCCGCAGAATAACTACAATAATATAAACAGGTAGGTTTTCAGCCTCAAGTTCCAGAAAGAACGTAATTAAGTGTCAGTTTACATCAAAGGGGGTGACAGCTCAACCCTTTTGGTGATAACGTACACTTTTTACAGCGCGCGTTTCAAAACTGTATAAATCTGAGAATACCGGGCCGCGTAGCGCAGTCGGTAACGTGTCTGGCTACAGATGCGTGTCTGACTGCAGATCCAGGGGTCGCGAGTTCGATTAAATGCCCGGTCCCATACTTTCGTGGAGATTGATCATGAAATGATTTCTACGGTCATTCTCCTCCCTTCCGCTGATTCATTCAAGAAGGGTTGTTGTCAGTTACAAGCGAAAGTATGTGCACGAATTACTGGTTAACCGCTTGTTCAAGCCTACCCAGGAAAAAGTGTGGTTAGGTGAACTGACCGTCCCGCAATGACCATAGCTGTTGACTCGGGACGTAAAGCAACAAAAACAAACAAACAATAAATCTGAGAATAAATGTTCAATTCATATTTCAGCCGCAACATGAGATCTCCAATAATGTGGTTTATGCGACCAGCAGCTGCTCAGATCAGCCTGCGCATATGCGCAGTCTGAGCAGAGCATTTGCTAGTCGTTTGAATATTCCGACTGCTATTTGGAGTTTCTAACCTGAGGCGGCACAGGCTAGTCTGAGTCTACACTTGTCAAAATGCCATATTGTTGAAAATCACATTTAGCGGCTACATGTAATTTGTTAATAATTTTATATGTTCTTACCTTTTTCTGGCGATGTTATCTTAGCAACAGCACAAAATGTTGAAAATCCTTCAAAATTTCAGTCTAACGTTCAATTATATTTGTAAACAAACACCAATGTCTGCTGACAGATCATACTATTAACAACATATATCACTTAGTTACGAGAGATGAAGAATACGCTACCATTCAATATATTTAAAACAACAAGAACAATATAAATGAGCTAACACCTCAATAGATTAATAATTTGTTCTTTTGGTGTCACACACGGCGAGCTTCAATAATATCGTTACACCCGATCAAACTTCTAAAACAAACAGTCTTGCTAATCGAAATAAAAACAATAGATTTCGTCTACGGATTAGCCAGTCGTATTAAATCAGATATACGTTGAACCGTATACGCCGAGGTGAAGCAAGATTAAGCTAGATTTAATCCGTCGACCTCAAAGGTGAAAACAAGAGGACAAACTTACAATTTTTACTGTCTAAAGGAACAGTACTTTCCCTCCCTTATGACAGTATTCAAACCGTCGATCATATTCTTGGTATATTTGCTACTTTTCACATGACGTCGCGGTCTGGAAGTGAAAGAAAGTCATTTGTTATAATTATGACATTGCGTCTGGGAGTGAAATAACGCCATGCAATGAAATCGATAAACCACTTAGTGGTTTACAAATTTTCGGAAAGCTTTATGACGTCCATAACAACGTTGCGTGCATAATGACAAAAATATAACCGTTTAAACGACAGAAATGTGCTTTGAAAGTAATCTTAATGTCATATATGATAAGCAGAATCTAACATTCATGCTCTTGTATTATTGAATTTATTAAACTCGTTGCTAAAAAGAGACAAAATGCTCGGCAAGCCTCGCAGTTTGTCTCTTTTCCCCAACTCGTTTAATAAATTCAATAAAACATGGACACTCATGCAAGATCCTCTATGTACAAACCACTAGTGGTTTACATATTGTGTAACGTTATGTACTGACGTCCACAACAACGTTGCGTACGTAGTGACAAATTCTTCATTTTTACACGCCAAAAACGCGATTTCAAAGTTATTTTAATGTCATGATAAATAAAATCTGACATTCGTGCTCCTGTTTTATTGAATTTTTTAAATCATTGCGAAAAAACAATAAAATGCTCGGCAAGTCTAACCTTTTATCGCTTTTCCTAAACTTAGGGGGGTTCAATATGTAATGAAAATCCAATCATAACTCCATCTATAGCCGCGTTAGGATTTTATGGCATATGCCAAACGAAAGATCAAAGCTAGGCCGTTATAATGATGTATAAAACATTATTTTATCTTTCCAAATTTGATAAGTTACATACTTTTTAAAAAGCACACTAATATACACTGCATATATTTCCTCTGAATTGTAAAGACTCATTTTTACCAACGTAGAAAGGCATGCTGTATTTTCTGAAACAAACATTTAACATGCTTGAATCACATATCCATAGTTTTCTGACCCATTTCCCATCTATCTGCCTTAACGATACAAACTTTTGACCTCCACCGATTTCTCGTGCAAACGGTTTTATTACGTTGCCCCCTCTTACGTTGACGTCGTTTAAAGCAACGGACGTAACACTAAAATACGCACGGTTCTTGGACATCAGAAATATGGCTTTGCACCAGAAAAGGACAGTTTTTATTGTATCGAAGTTTCAATACACACAGAGCATAGGCAGCAGACCAATTAAACAGAAACCAATATCCAGGGGAATCTCATCTGAGTGGTATACCATTTTCGTTTCCTATAATTTTATCGTCTGAAATTAGCCAGCCAGATTATGTACATGTAAATACTTGTATCACTGTCCAAATAATGCATCAGAACGCAAACATCGATGAAACGCGGCATTTTGTGTGATCCATTTCAGTGTAAGCCAGAGATGGCATTCTTTTAAGTAATTTTCTTATTTCAAATGACGTATTTGGGGGTACTTTATGAGTGAGATTAGATATGGAAATTTCAAAATTGGCTGTATAACTTGCAAATGAACATCAAAGCGACCAGAAGAAAAGTTACAATTGATTTTCGTGTACATTTTCACTATGTAATCGTTCACGCAAAAACGACTCTGTAATTGGAATGCCAGAGAATGTAGCATCAAGCAGAATTTTAACCAAATTGGCAGCCTCAGTATTTCATAGAATATTAAGCAATATCAAATATTTTTGCAGTTATAAATTACCAATATATGGATATTTACCACACGAAGAAACAGACTGAAAACATTTCTCGTTCATGTAGTTATCTGCTTTTGAAAACATTGCTTTATTTCATATCGCAGTGTACTTCAGAACCCTATCTTGAAAGAGGCTTGTGTAAATTAGATAAGAAGCTGGACAACTGCAAGTTTACATTTATTTAGCCAAGAAACAGATCTTTTAATAAAAGTAATTATGAAGTGTGTAAAAATAAAACTTTGGGATATACTGGGCTGTTTTCATTACATATTGAACGCCCCTCGTACATCAGCATTCGTGTAAGATACTGTATTAATGCATTGTCTTTGCATATACATATTACTTGGCGGCGTATGATGCTTGCCTGCAGCGCTTTTATTCACAAAGTGTGAGATATCGGTATGAAATATGTGACGTATTGGTACCAATTTTGCACGTGCTGTGAGGAATTGGTACCAACTCTTCAAAGTATGAAATTTGCGGAGTGTGAAATTTACGGTTCATTATTGCTTTAACTCCACTTATTACTTGTGACCAACAAAGGTCATATGGGCCTCGACACGAGAAAACCTGTCTTCGGGGGTTTGCGAACAACACAGGCGCAGACCAGCCTGCGCATCCGCGCAGTCTGATCAGCGCCTTTGTTATTCGCTTTTTGGAAGGTATCATATGTTAACTTGCTACAGGTGAAATTTAAAATTTCTAGCTAGTCTGTGCAGCTGAGGAGACTTGTTTGAAACTCGCTTTGTCGGAAACCCCGAAGACAGGTTTTCTCGCGTTGCAGCCAATATCAGACTGTACAGATGGATACATTACCAGTAGGCTGATCAGATGGAGGCTAACCTTTAAAGCGCCAATCACAGAAAAGTCCTCTGCTTTTTCCATCTACTGAAATATATAACTGTGGACGCTGATCAGACTGCTTCTGTCCTGCTTAATATTTTAAGGCCTAAATGTGTACAGTGTATAGGATCACATTACATTTGGGGTATGTTTTACGTTTCAGGGAACACATGGTCGAGTACTTAAAGTCCTGTATGATGGAAGTATTGACGAGAATGGCACCGCAGCTCCCCCCCCCCCCCCCCTCCTCAGCGTATTTTCTTCGAATATACACCCGTTTATCTCTTAAAATCAGGAAGGGAGGGGATGGTGATGTATTCAGGACTGCGGTGTTATGGCTATGCTTTAAATTGTCATATCTAATCGGCAATACCAGAGACAAATCCATTATGTATGAAAAAGCTAAATGTGTTTGTTTTATTTATATGCAACCGCAAAAAGTGAAATTTAAATATGTTCAAATAAACATGAAGCATGTCTCGTAGATATGCAATTTAATCCCATTATGCATTAGATTGCTTTTTAATTTGAAATCTGCTTTTCAGTCCGTGATTTCTTAACCTTTATTTGCGCATTGCTATTCAATAATGTCAGACGCTCGTCGCGAAAGAGATTGGCAAATCTATCGACTTTGGATGTCAATATATACTGACGGACTTTAAAAACGCAACACTTGGATAAAAGCTTTAATTTATGTCTCGAAAAAGAAGGCAGAGCAATAGTTTTGATTGTATGTAAAAGAGCATTCATTTGTAAGTAAAACATGGAAAACTTGTCCAACTAAGATGAACTTAATGTATTGAAATGTAAACTTTTTGAGACAGGGGTCGACTGTTTCATGTGACCAAATGTTGTGAATGAAAGATTCCCTATTTCTTTAAATCAAGAAACACTAGAAGCACCAAATTTGTATCATGGACTTTGGTAGCCATCGAGGAATCACTCTCATTTCAATTGGCAGGTCTGCGATACAGCTTATTTGCGTATATGACGTTTATCTGGGTTTACCCTTTCATTCAATAGCTAAAAATCTCCTCTACTTAAGGAATGTTTAAATGGCTAAATTCATACGAAGCAAATAACGTCGTCCAGTTTAGTTTTGCAATTAAAACTAAAGTGTTTGCTGAAGAAGCCAACTCATGATGACATTATCAAAGCAAAGGAAGTTTACAATCAACAGTCTTTTGGAAGATATAAGGGGAAGTTAGTGTTGCGTAATTAAAGTCCGTCAGTATAGGATATCGTTGGGCAAGCTAGTCTGTCGCCCGTTCGCAGATTATTTTGGACACCAAATTTAATCCACTGGCACAGAATATTAATTTGCACATTTGTTTATGTAAATGGTTTAAATCCAGAGATATTTTTAAATGAGTCAATCTCTGTTACAGTTTAGAAGGGATTCGGCTGCATACAGGCATATTTGTGCATTGTTTCGCCTCTTTGAACATGGGAGAAACTTTACGCTGTACGCGTATAATGTAACCAGCAATCGTTATGAATATCTGAATGGAAATGTACGAATCTACACACATAGAAGTAAAAAAAAAATTAGGTAGTTTTTTAGCTCACCTGAGCCTAAGGCTCATGGCTGAGCTAATAGTATACCAGTCACTCCGGCGTCCATCCGTCCGTCCGCCTGTCAACATTTTCAAACATCTTCTCTGAAACCATTGGGCCGATTAAACTCAAGTTACATATGCAGACTCCTTAGGACGCAGGAACAAAAGTTTGTTCCAATGGTCCTGGTCACATGACCAAGATGGCCGCCATGCCTATATATGGTAAAACACTTTAAAATCTTCTTCTCCAGAACCAGAAGGCGGATGACCTTAGGACTTGGTATGTAGCATTAGGGATGTTAGGCCTAACAAGTTCGTTCAAATGATGATCCTAGGTTGACCTTGACCTAGTTAACGTCAAGGTCAAATTTTGCTTCCTAATGCATTTAAATGGAAAAATTTTGAAAAGTGGATTTTTTTAAACACTGTGGAAGCCTTAGTCACTATTTTCACTTGATATGTTTAACCTAATGAGACAATGGCTATAAATAAGTTCCAAATGTCAAGATTGACCTTTGGCCTTTCAGCTTAGGTTGCTCAAATTGGAGTCCCATCAATATTAAAACAGTTTCTCACAAGCCTTTGGCCCAATTGAACTCAAATTTCATATGAAGACTCCTTATGATAAGTTAGCTAACATGTATGCAAAATATTTTGGTCACATGATCAAGATGGCCGCCATGCCCATATATGTTAAACACACTTTAAAAATCTTCTCCAGAACCAGAAGGCCAGTGACCTTGGGACTTGGTATGTAGCATTGGGGATGTGGGGCCTACCAATATTGTTTAAATGATGATCCTAAGATGACCTTGACCTACTTTATGGCAAGGTCAAATTTGCTTCTAAATGCATTTAAAAGGGATTTTTTTGAAAAGTGGATTGTTTTAATACTGTGGAAACCAAAGTCATTATATGGCTTGATATGTTCAATCTGATAAATAAGTTTCAAAGGTCAAGGTTGACCTTTCAGCCAAGGTTGTTCATATTGGAGCCATCAACATATCAAAACATAGTTTTCTCAGAAACCACTAAGCCAATTGAACTCGAATCTCATATAAAGACTCCTTATGATTGGTTAGCCAAACTTTATACAAATTATTTTGGTCACATTACTAAGATGGCCACCACGCCCATATATGGTTAAACTCTTTAAATATCTTCTACTCTGAAACCAAAAAGCCAATGGCCTTGGGACGTGGTATGTAGCATTGGGGATGTAGGCCCTACAAGGTTTGCACAAATAATGAATCTACGTTGACCTTGACCTTACTTTATGGCAAGGTCAAATTTGATTCCTAATACATTTATATGGGGAAAATCTTGAAATGTTCATTTTTCTATAACTGTTTAAGCCGAAATGTTTAACCTAATGAGACCATGGTTTTATATAAGTACCAAATGTCAAGCTGACCTGTGACCTTTTATCCAAGGCCACTCATTTGGACTGCCTAATACCTATCTAAACATCTTTTTCACAGAAATCACTGGGCTGTTTGATAGATTATTCATTAGATTGTTTAGGTCACTTGACCAAAATGGCTGCTGTCCCAATATATAGTAAAACAAAATATGTTTCATTATAAGCTGCATTTGACCTTGATTTATTTTAATATTATTAAAGAGATCAGGTGAGCGCCTTCAGCTCCTCTTGTTTAATGTTAAATTAACCATATACCTACAGCGCTTCATGGAATAAATCTCATTTCACTTATGAAATAATGCAAAATGTTATTTATTCCGTACAGTTTTCAATCAGAATGTAGCAGGCTAGTTTTTATCCATTGGGACTTATTCTACTTACCTTCTGCACTATATATACGGAATAAATGTCATGCATGCTTCAATTTGTAATCTGTTGATAAATAGATAATACGAGATAACATGGAAGCGCCCAAATGACCATGATCATATATTCCTACGCGGTGAATAGTCATCTGGTAACCCACTTTGCTAAATTTCCCCGTATTCAACTTTTATGGGAAAGAATCAGGATATAGCCTTAAAAAGAAGTTAAAATGATGACATCGACTCTATATTCAATCAACAAGCGACATAGCTAAAAAGAGGTAAACAAGCAATTTGCCATTTGGAAGGAAACACTGAAAAATCATATCACCAAATAAGCTTATGCTTTATAAATATTTACTGTAACATTACCCTCATTAATATAGCCTGAATTTATGCTGAATGAACTATTTTTAGTTTGATTTCGACTGTTGAATTGACTCAAATGATGATGGTCAATTTCCAGCCATGGATGGGTGGGGCATGGTTGTGATGCTGATGCCAGCAATGGCAAACACCTTGAATGCGAAGGCTGAATGGCAGAGAGTGTTGATTCTATTTGCCCCAGTCAAAATGCTACTGATTGCACGTCGCTCAATGTCAGATGGTTCTATGTAGGTCTTAAGGGACTGTACATTTCGATGATCTGTGACCAACATGATTCCAATATTGCTATCACAAAGATAAGTTGGTACCATAGCCCCGATGCAGTGGTTGGTATATCTCTTACAGAGGCCAGCTTCTGCTGAAAGGCGCGGCATGAATTCGTATATCTGGTTGACACCAACTGGAGTTTTACATAGACATAGAAATTTTATTGTACGTCAAATACATTTAACATATAACATTAGCCCTGAAGGGCTTTTACTTCGACATAGTATAATAACAGGAACAAAATATATCACATAGCTTGCATAGTAAATATATAGATAATATATACTCAAACAAAAAAGAAACGTCCAATTTTCATGGTACTGTATATATCAATCCAGTTAAGTTGTCACAACAAAAAAAAAAATACCAAACGTAGGACGCGCAAAAATTGGCAATTAATTGATTTTATCTTCTTTTCTTGAAGGGTTATTGAACCTTATGTGTACATAGCTTTTTACATTATCATCAGGAAGTTAATCATCAAAACGTGAAACATTTAACGTTTAATAGCAGCCAGAAACGTCCGACGATGAAAAAAACATCTAAAAATTTCAAGTCTGCTTATTGAACGAGCGACATTGCAGTTCAAAACATGTAATTTACGAAATTAACTGAAATTGCCTCCCTTTGAATTAAACAAATAACAATTTAACAACTTCCAAATCTCCTTAACCTAACATTATTTTGACACTGCTTTTGTTTTAATGTGTTTATACCACACCACTTACTGCATAATCATCAGAAAATTTCCATTAGCAATTGTTTTGATGCTGATTAGTCTTAATTAATGTTGAAATGCTTGTGATGACGAAAAACAATCATATTTGTCCGATTCTGTTTCTTATCAAAATACTGGACCAAAAATGAATTTTCTGAGTGTTTTCACGCACACTCGTGATCAATATTTTGTCAGGTCAGAGTATGTTACAGATTAATGGCTGTGGTTGTAAAATCATTGCATACAGCTAGCAAGCATAACATATATAGAGTTTGCTCAGTGATGTTTAAATGTGCTTAAAAATTCGGGATTATGACGGACACACAAGCTATTGATGTTGTGACTTTTGATTTTAAGGGTACTCGTGTTCGTTGCTTTGTCAGCGGTTCTACTGATTATCAAATGAATTTATCTAAAATGCAAAGCGTTTCTAAATGATTGCAGTTGGTAATGTGAAAATTTAAATGAAATGCATTCATACATTTATAACTGGCAGACATAAACGTCAAGCGGACATAACTTTATTGCTTGAGTATACATTGTGAGACTCTGGGTAAATAAGCTTTGAATTAGCAAAAATAAATATTTTGAGGATATATCTATTGAAAGAGTTCAGGGAAAAAAACCTAAAAATTTAATTCAAAGAGAAAAGGAACGGTATTTGCGAAAAGCACTCAAAAGGTATCTGAAAATATTCTCTTAGGAAAAATCAAGGGAAGAAAGCAGTGCAGCATATCTATGTTGCAAAGTAACGTCATCCCATAGTAAAGCATGCAGGTACCTAAAGACGAAAGGCCAAACCACAAGACTAAACCCAGTGGAAGTCTTGTTTAAGAGCAATATTTTTTAAGGCACAAGTGCGCAAAAGGTGATAGGATAAAATGTTAAATTAAACACAAAAGCAAAACAGCATAGCAAAACAAAAGCAAAAATAAAGTTTAGCACAACATAGAGGGAATCCACATCCAAAGCCATCCCAGCTTTGAGCAGTTTTTGGAATTGTGGGTATGACTCTGCCACCAGCGAACTATTAGGAAGACTATTTCAGATCCGGGGAGCCTCCAATCTGAACTACCTTAGAACATACCTTGTTGTGATCACTCTTGGCAAATCAGCCTTTCTCTCACCCCTGAAATTATATGGAGAAGTCTTAATATTTATTAGATCTTGAATATATTCAGATGAGAGTTTGTTTATTATGCTGAACACCTCACATGCCATCAGCTTAAGCCTTTTGGCATGGAATGGTTCAGTTTTTCTTGGCTGAGTACATGTAGCTTACTTAGAGAGGATGAGTAGTCATTATTGATGAATCTCAAAGCTCTCTCCTGTACCTTTTCCAGTTTATTTGTAGTGGTAACACTACAGAAATGCCAAGCTAAGGGACAATAATTAAAATTTGATGAGATAAAGGAATTATAGATGACCAGCTTTCTCTGTTTGGTTAAAAAGCTGCCTAGTCTTTTTAAAACAGCTACCTGTTTGGAGGCCTTTTTACAAATATCAGTCACATGGTCACCAAATTTCAGCATAAAATCAATGTTTATGCCTAATAGGGTAACAATTTTTCGTATTTGATGTCCGTGTCGCCAATCCTGAAAGATTCAATTTTGTCGTTAGTTTTCTTACCTATACATATAGATTGAAACTTATTAGAATTGACCTTCATGAGGTTATCTTTGGACCAGGAAATTATTAAAACTTTCCGATTCTTAAAGTTAAAATCTTTGTGAATATAAGATATTGTATTATCATCAGCAAATTTGTAGATGGTTGAATTTAAAACAAGGTAAAACATATCTTTTAAGAAAACAATAAAAAGTAACGGTCCTAAAATGGATCCCTGGAGTACTCCTTTAAGAAGGTTTTCCCAGGCACTGGTGCCTAGCCTAACCTGCTGAGACCTATCACTAAGATAGCTCTGGAGGGCCTCCTCTGATAATTCATAGGCTCTTAATTTTCCAACCAAGTGGGCATGGGGGAGACAATTGAACGCCTTGGAGAGGTCCATCAGTATGGCGGCTACACACTCGTGGTTGTCTAGAGCTCTGCGCCAGTCTTTAAACAGTCTCAGCAGGGTAGACTGACATCCAAACCCTTTCTTAAAGCAGCAACAAATGGATCAAAACATTCATACATAAAAGAAGATAGCTGATTAGCATGCTGCATTCAATATTTATTTTTATAGTTGGCAAAACACCGACAGGCCTATAGTATTCCTTATTCAAGGGATCTTTTGTCTTGAATAAAGGTAAAACTTGAGTATTTTTCATAAAAGTAGGAAATTTACATTGTTCAAAAGTTTAGTTTACAAGGTTTGTTATAGTGCTGCCAACAGAGCAGGAACATGATTTAATTAGTTTTGCTGATATATAATCAGCACCAGTAGCCTTTTTACATTAAGGTTTGATATAATTTTGTGAACATATTTCTCCTCTACTGGCTTAAAATTAAATATCTGATCTGGGTCACTCTTGGGTGTATTTTCCAAAATTTAAATAATACTTGGATGATCAGATAAACCCTTATTATACTGGTCAGAAGAATTGCCAATATCTTTGGCCACATTATAAAGCTGTTGTTAAAATTTTCGCATAACTCCAGCTGGTCTGAAGGTATCTTTTTCTTTTTTCAAATAATGACTTCTTTCCCACCACCAACACCCTTCTTTGATAAGAAAGGCTTTATGGTGGGCCAGAAGACTTTGGTCGCACGACACAATGTTCGTAAAATTATAATTGTCCCAGTTAGCCGCTCATCTGCAATTAGTATATTTATTAAAAAGCACTCTTTTTTATATACTGCTCGATTGAGGTCACCGTTCATAAATTCTGGTCTCCTTGGCTTTAATACTCTCTCCTTCACTAGTGCATGTTGATCAATAATGTCCGTAAGTAGCTTCTCATGCGCCCAGTAAATGTCATTGATATCGTCAAAACATAGGCCCCATGATGAGGGACTTGGTCAAAATCTTTATTAAATTCCTTTTGATCGAAATTTTTATAACTACGGTATTTTTCTTCTTTTGTTTTTCCTTTCTTGCTGCCAGAGTTTAAAGCTCCAAAAATAACCGCCATTTGGTCAAGGAAGGCTAGCAGTTTTTCACAAAGCATGTTGCTGTTTTGGTAATATTTGTAAAATCAAAAACGTCACATAGGTCCAATAGTATAGTACTCTTAGTACTGATCAATGCGGTCCAGACAGTTATAGTTTAAATCGCCAAGAGTAAGTATGTTGTCAAATTTTGTGGTTATTAGATCCATGCCCTTGGTGAATAAGTCTTAAAGATTTTGTTGTCTATAAATATTGACTCAAAAGACATGGCAAATTCAAGTTTGTGTCTGCGTCTAGCAGGCATGTTTGATCACACATATACAAAAAGCTGCCAAATGAAGAGTTTTTATCATAGCTGAAAGCTTTGTAACCTGGCACATCAAAACTGGATTGATTGAAATAATCATCGACGTTTGTTTCTGAGAAGAAACAAATATCTGTCAGAATATCATAGAGTATCTCACTTAGCTTTATAAACTAGTAGCGTAGGCTGTTCAAATTCAAGAGAGTAATTATCACATTCTCTTGGTTTTTAAATCATAAACTTTGCAGTTCGTCAAACGCACCATGTGCGTCGCCATTTTGATCATTGTTTGTTTTTGTTTGATGTGACTCCAGGTCATGTAATTCACTGTCAATTGTGTAAGAGAGATAACTCGTACTGCTGCCATACCATAATGTCCCATATTTGTGGTAATTTGAGAGGCTTCTGAAATAGGGCTTTGTTATCTGGATTTAATTTAGATAAATATTTTTCGAACAATTTCACGGGACATAGCTGTTGATAG
Organism: Loripinus fragilis; assembly: GCA_964019695.1. Taxonomy (NCBI): domain Eukaryota; kingdom Metazoa; phylum Mollusca; class Bivalvia; order Lucinida; family Lucinidae; genus Loripinus; species Loripinus fragilis. The sequence continues at coordinate 124,976,723 of OZ026515.1, forward strand.
GTTTCGTACATTCTGTGCGTTCTAGGCTTTTAAGCTAGAGAATTCATTGCGACAGTTTGTCTTAAGATACTATTATTGAAGCAACTTTCCAGAGAGAAGGCTCTCCTTACCTTGCATGTTATGACAGAAATGCATTTTTTACTTCAGAAAAACCTAAAAAATATCATGCATGGTCATGTCAAAATGTATGTGATGCGCTGACCTTTTTGTTTGACAAAATTTGTATTCGATTCGGCACTAAGCTGTATAGACAAGTAGTTGGGATTCCTATGGGCACTAATTGTACTCCCCTGGTTTCAGATTTATTCCTGTTATGTTATGAGAGGGACTTTATGATATCTTTCTGATGATAAGCAAACTGATGTTATTGATGCGTTAACACTCATCCAGATATTTGGACGATATTTTAAACATAAATAATGTTTATTTTGACAATATGGCAAGTCAAATATACCCTTTAGAGCTCCAACTTAATAAAGCCAATACCTCTGATACCAAAGCCGCATTTTTAGACTTGCATTTGTCAATTTCTAATGATATTTTTCTACCAAATTTATGATAAACGTGACGACTTTGATTTTGAAATTGTCAATTTTAGATTGTAATGTTCCTCGCTCTACATTCTATGGAATCTATATCTCTCAATTCATTCGTTTTGCTAGAGCATCTAGCTATGTTGCTGACTTCATCACTCGCAATAATTTGTTAACTCAGAAACTAACTTAAACAAGGCTATCGGTATCATAAACTTTGCAAAACCTTTTCTAAATTTTATAGACGATACTATGATTTGATTTCTAAATTCTAAGTTGGACTTAAATCTCTCTTGCGCCAAGGACTTTCGAACCTGATTTCTATGGTGACTTGGTATATAAGTTGAAGAAGATTGTTGGCTCTAGTAATTTTTCAGCGCAGATCATTAAAATAATTCCCCATAATAAAAAGATTGGCTATAACATTAATGTATTGCAACAGACTGCATGCTTGGTGGTCAACCCAATCACAGTTGGCAACTTTGCTTTCCTCTTTAATTGCACGCTGGTGGGTCGGACTTCAGACTCTTTGATGGTTTTGACTTAAAGACTTATCTATTGATGAGATGGTAGTGGCCTGATGCTTTGGCTGTTTGTCGGGCACACTGGTGTTTACCTGTTGGATTTCTTTTGCTCCAGTATTCAGTTTTATTTACTGTTGAGTCCTTATCTTTGCTTTATCTCCTTGTTTTATCTTGATTTATATGTTTTAGGAGATGATGCATTGATAAGTTAGTGGTATTTCATGCAAACCAAATATCTATGTGTCTTGATCCACATCTGAATTAAGGGTGAGGTTGGCGACGTTAAACTGGTTAAAGCCCTCCAGTAAAATATTTTACTGACAGTTCCAAGGCAGTACTTCTTTTGTGGATATTTTATGTGTTTTTCTCTCTTGTGTTTGCTATGTCTTTGTGCGCGTCTGTTTATATGTGCTTTGTGGTCATCTGCTGGGAAAGGGCTGACCTCTTGGCTCTCGTATGTGGTGTTGGGCTGTTAACTTGGCACTTTCCTTTTGGTATCCTGGGTCAGGTTTGGTACTTGATTGTATTGATTCCTTATCTTTGCACCCTTACTTACTTTTCTTTCAAATCAGTGGCCACTTTGAATGATTTTTGTCTCAAAGAACGCAAACTCTCCCTCCCTGTTTGCCCAAAATGGGTCATGGTGTCAAACAAGACTTTGTTTTGCAGGGCGTTTGGTGTATCCACCGAAAACAGGCCTGACGATTGTAATATTTGGAAGTCTGCTACAGAAATCAACTCTTTATTCTCACTTGTGTCTTTTCCAGCTCTTTTGAGTTCTTTAATAAACCCCATTAGAACATTGTTTAACCTGACAATGTCCTGTATTTCATGATGTTAAACGCTTTATCATTTGGTGGGTGGGTTAGAAATCTGTTAATTCCAGCTCTGAGTACTGTAAGGGCAGATTTTGAGTATTCATCCCCTTTCCTGGTTTGATAGGGAGGCGTAAATATGATAAATGTGTCCAGCTCTTCAGAGGGGAATATCCCACAGGTCAACATCGTAAAGAGATTCTTTTTCTTGGAACCATTCTGAAAGAAATCAACATTTAGTTTTAAGCAAGAGCTCTTTAATAAGAAATAAAGCAAAATGCCTAAAAGAAGATTCTATCCTAACACTGATTGCTTATATAGCCAATGGTTAAAGTGATTTATTGTTGATAAATCACTGCATGGACTAGCGCGACGTCATTTGGTTGTCAGTTTGATTTTCATGACGTGATCTATCACATACAGCCTTGTAACGTTTACAGTAAATGGCGTAACAGCGGGTTTAGATCTCCGAGAAGTTTCGATTTTCTAGTGATTTTTCAACAAAGATCAGTATTAGAATGCTGGAAAGATAACTGCAAAGACCAGCCTGACGACATTTGGCCATCAGTTTGATTTTCATTATTATCTATCACATACAGCCTTATTACATTGACAATACATGGCATGTTGTTTTTACAAACATGGACGTTCAAAACGTATGTAAAATTAGGCGTTTCAGTCCAAACAACAGTTGCAGGAAATTCTAGCACTCCTTTCAAGATTGCAGAATCATTATAGACTCTTAAGTGTAAGGTCATTTTTTAATCTCTATGTGTGCTAGATTCTAACACTGATTGCATATATAGCCAATGGTTAAATTCAGTGAAATTATTGGTTAACAAATCACTGCACGAGCTGGCTGCAGCATGACGTCATATAGCCACTTACTACTGACCGACAATAATATATTAAGCAACAAATCACAGCCATGACATAATTTGTTCGCCAGTTTGATTTTCATGACGTCATCTATCACATACAGCCTTGTAACGTTGAAAATAGACGACATAACGTTTTTACAACTATTGGACGTTCAAAAAATACGTATAAACCAGTTGCGCTATTGAGTTGTATTGGAATATTACAAGAAAGGATTGTCTTTAAAAATATGTATAATTTTCTCATAGAAAATAACCTGTTATACAAGTATCAATCTGGGTTCTTACCGCACCACTCAACAGTGTTTCAGTTAATAGACGTTTTCCATAATGCATGTCAAGTTTTGATAAAAATATGTTTTATTGTACTGTGTTCTTTGATGTTTCATAAGCTTTTGATATCATCTTGCACAATGGTCTTATGTTTAAGGGCAATTTTGGGTATTTTCCACACGCACCATTCATGCGGCGTGTCTGTGTCCTGTCTTTCGACCGTTTTCAAATTCCATCAATACAGTTTTAGATACGCTTACGTCAAATGGATATTTCTGCACTTCCTTGACAAAATAAAGTCACTTAAATGTGTCCGAAATATCTATTGGCTCGTTATTATAAATGATCCTCTCAGTACAAAATACTGATAAATAGATCTGGCGAAATCAAATAATATACAAAATTATCAAGTTTATACCATGTATACGAATATGGCCGATACTCGGATTGTGTGTCCAATATATGCGGTTTATTTGCGCCGCGCACTATCTGACCTCAAAGCCTAGTGTTTAGCGCGTTGGACTCTTGAACCAGAGGACCAGCGTCAATTCCTGGGTAGGCACCTATTATACATTATTTTTTCTTCTTTGTTCAGCTTTATAATAATGAATTACTTCATACAAGTATTATGAATTTATATATATATTACAGAAAGTACACTCCATAACGTTTTATATTGAATTATACTCCAAATAGGTGGGGGTAGAGGTAAATTTTGCTCTCCTGAAAAAAAAACTAGTTTGGTGACCCCTATTTTTCATTCTTTTGTCAAAAAGGTAATATAATATTCTATGAAAAAAAAAACGTTGAGATTGTTAATGCCAAATTTTTTAATGCACAATTTAATCTAAAATCATATTCCTATTTTAGGGGGATTACCAAATTATATCATTCAGTATCTTGTCGCGGCTTGGGAAAACAAATAATTTTTCACTTTTCCTAAAAAGCTTGATGTCGTGAGTAATAATTAAAATTAAAATAATGAAGCTGGATGGTGATGACAACTATTTGAACATAATATTAAGGACATGTTTTTATGAAAATTTGTAAAAAGCTGAAAACTTCCATGTGAGATTATGAAAAGTCGAGCGTGGTGACAGATCTTTTTATTTCATAAATTGACAGTCCATACATAAAACAAGCTGTAAGCATTTATGCATGTTTTTAAATCCGGTTGATATTTTCTCTGTTTATCATGCTATTGTATACTTGTAATTGAACTGAAGTTTATTAAATATTGTTTAGACTAAGCTGTATGCAAAGAATTAAAACGATGTTAATGTGGGAAGCATTAACCGCAAGTTAAGACAAAATAGAATGGAAGGGAAAATTCTAAAATGGCTACCATAGGAAACAGAAAGTTGGTATTAAGTCATGTTTCTCTGGCTTAAAGTCTATATTTGCTGGTGGGCCACAGGAGTCTATTCTTGGGCCTATTTTATTCTAAGTGTACATTTATGATATTGCTAAACACCTTCTTAGGTAGACAAGGCTATTTGCAGATGATAGCTAACTTTATTATGCTGCTGTTCGTATTGATCATATAGCTGGTTTAATCAACCATGATTTGCAGCGTTTGACAAGCTGTGCTAGACAGTGGCTAGTTACATTCAATCCTCTGAAAATTAAAGCTATATTATTTACTCTTAAAAAGCTAGATTTTCTTCCTCAACTTGTTTTTGATAATATTCCGATAAGTTTTGTTGATAGTCATAAACATCTGGGCTTTACCTTGAGTAGTACTGGCCAGTGGCACTCGCATATTGAAAACATTGTCAAGTCAGCAACAAAATTTTTGGGAATTAAGCAAAAACGTAAATATACTTTGAGTAGAAATGTACTCAGCCAAATGTATATGTCTTATATGTTACCTATCAGCAGTATGCTCTAAACAAGACTCAGTAACACTCCAAAAGGTTCAAAATGAAACAGCCTGAGTTTTCACAGGATTAACAAGATCTGTATCATTAGAAAACCTGTATAAAGAGTGTGGATGGGCAACTCTATTCCAAAGAAGACAACAACATAAGCTATAACAAAGATTTTAATTTAGATGAATTAGTTGAAGCTATTCAACTATCACATAACTCAGCCACGGGTCCTGATGAGATCCACTATCAAATGCTTAAACATCCCCCAGATACTTCTCTTGAAACCCTTTTGAATATATTTGAATACATTTGGACTACTGGTAAATTTCCAGATGATTGGTAATATGCAACAATTATTCCTATTCCCAAACCTGGTAAAGATCCTGCTGAACCAAATAATTATAGACCTATAGCTTTAACAACTTGTCTATGTAAAACACTTGAAAGAATGATAAATAAAATACTTACTTGGTTTTTGGAATCCAATAATCATATATCGCGGTTCCAGTCTGGTTTCAAGTCTGACCGTAGTACAACTGATAATTAAGTTAGATTGGAAACCTTCATACGTGATGCATTTATTAAAAAGGAACATCAAGTTGCTGTGTTTTTTTATTTGGAAAAAGCTCATGATACCACGTGGAGATATGACATTTTAAAAGATATCCACAAACTAGGATTAACAGGTAGACATCCTACATTCATTGAAAACTTCCTTGCAGACCGCACCATGCAAGTCCCAGTTGGCTCCTCTCTGTCTGACTATTATGACCAGGAGCAAGGTGTACCTCAAGGGGTGTTCTGTCTACAACATTTTTTAACATCGAAATTAATGATTTTTTGAAATCTTTAGGTAATTTTACTGATTGCTCATTATATGTTGATGACTTCTGTATTTGTTATCGCTCAAAAAGCATGGCGACGATTGAACGCCAACTGCAACAAAATTTAAATAAGATTGAAAATTGGGCAACAAGCAATGGTTTTAAGTTTTCTAAATCAAAAACACAGTGAGAACATTTCTGTCAGTTGTGCAAGCAACATGATGATCCTGTTTTACATTTACATGGATCACCTATTGCAGTTGTTGAGGAATCTAAATTCCTTGGCATTTTATTTGATAGAAAACTCAGTTTTATACCCCATATTAAATATCTCGAAGCTAAATGTTTAAAAGCATTGAATATTTTAAAAGTGCTCTTCCATACGTCTTGGGATTCAGACCGAACTACACTTCTCAAGCGATATCGGTCTCTAGTCCGGTTAAAATTAGACTATGGCTGTTTTATATATGGCTCTGCACGAAAATCATATCTTCAAATGCTTGATCCTATACACAGTCAAGGACTTAGGTTACCTTTTATGAGCTTTTAGAACTTCTCCGGTTGCTAGTCTCTATGTGGAAGCAGATGAACCATCACTAAACTCACGAAGAGAGAAACTCTCTTTGCAATATGCTATAAGACTTGCTGCTAAGCCATCAAATCCTGCTCATGAACTTACATTCCCACCAATTTACGTTGATTTATATAAACAAAAAAAATGAAGCTATTAAATTATTTGGCATCAGAATTTCACCACTCTTAGAATCTGCCAATATCAAACCACAAAATATTATAAAAAAACATTTAACACCAAGTATTCCAGCTTGGTGTTTGAAACCACCTGAAATACTTTTTGATTTACATTCTGGGAAAAAATCTGAATCAAAATTACACATATTAAAAGATGATTTCAGAAAACTGCAAAATCGGTATAAGAATTACCAACAAATTTATACTGATGGGTCAAAGGAAGACTCAAAGGTTGGTTGTGCTGTTAAATCAGACAACCATAGTAATATGCAACGTATACCTGACGATTCATCCATTTTCACAGCTGAAGCAAAAGCAGTTGATCTAGCTTTAGATTTCATTAGCACTTGTGATGCTAACAATAAATTTATTATATTTTCTGACTCGCTTTCTGTATTGAAAGCAATGAACCATACCAGTTCAAAGAATTCACAGATCCAGAAACTTTTAGAAAAATGTCATGAGCTTTTAGCTTATAAAGAAATTGTTCTCTGTTGGATTCCTAGTCATATAGGTATCCAAGGGAATGAGATGGTATATAAGCAAGCAAAAACATCGCTTTTATTAGAGCCAACTTCTTTTAAGATTCTATTTTCTAATTTTAAGCCATCTATCAATAAACATATCTTGGAAGAATGGAAAACTTCATGGAATAACAGCATTGGAAATAAACTTCTTGACATAAAACCAATTATTGGTGAACATCAATCAGTTGTTGGAAACATAAGAAAAGGAGAAGTCGTTTTGGCTGGACTCCGTTTAGGTCATACAAGAGTCACACATTCATATTTACTACTAGGTGAAGAGCAACCACAATGTGTTGGTTGCGATGCACCATTCACTGTGCGTCACTTCCTTTTGGAGTGTGGTGATTTTGCACAAGTAAGAAATAATTGCTTCCATGTTGATAACATGAAACAGTTATTTCAAGATAATACATATTGTTAGTATTATGACTTTTTTAAGACGTCTAGATCTTTGTAACAAAATCTAATTGCTATTTTTAAAATCATGTTTGTTTTACATTTGTATCAGACCATAATACATATTCTTCAATGTTGTATTCTGTTCAGTTAAAGAACATGTACAGTTATCTGAATAGCTCTTTGAAACTGTCAGATATTGTACGTGGTCTCTCCTGTCAACAATTATATTGCAACTAATTATCGTTTTACAAACTCATCACCGTCATTCCTTTTATTTTATCTTACAAATTTTTACTTTTCCATCCACATCATGTTTAGGTTAATACCGTCTAACGCTAATGACCCACAAGGGTTGATGCGTCATTAAGTACCAAACAAACAATTTAACAAACAACAACATAAGCTTTCTTTTATGTATACTGTAAATACTGGCATGGTACCCGCATACATACAAGACTTAATACCTCATTTAGTTAGTGATGTTTCTGATTAGCCTTTGAGAAATACTGTAAATATAACTGTACCTTATAATCGAAGTATTTTACAAAACTCTTGTATTCACCCAATAGACTATTGAACTCTCTTGCAGATGATTTGAAAGATTCATCCTCATTATCAACCTTTAAACCAATATCATTACAAAGTTTAACATATCATGTGTTACTCCCTATTTTATAATGGGAAATAGATATAGCTCTATAATACATGCACGGCTTAGAAATAATTGTAGTAGCCTTAACAATGATTTTTTTAGAAATCATGTTCGTGATAACCCTCTATGTGAATGGTGTTGTGTGATTGAGGATGCCACCCATTTCTTCTTTCAATATATAAAATATACTGATGAAAGACAGGTTTTCAATGATACAGTTACGGATTTTCAACCCTTAACCATCAATTTGATTCTTTTTGGAATCAACGGGCCGCGTTGCGCAGTTGGTTATGTGTCTGGCAACAAATGCGAGTCTGATTGCAGATCCAGGGGTCGCATGTTCGATCTCAGTCCAGTCCCATACTTTCGTGTAGATTGATCATGAAATAATTTCTATGGTCATTATCCTCCCTTCCGCCGAATCATTCAAGAAGGGTTGTTGTCAGTTACAAGCAAAAGTATTGGTTAACTACTCGTTCAAGCTTGCCAAGGAAAAAGTGTGGTTAGGTGAATTGACCGTCCCGCCATGACAGTAGGTGTTGACTTAGGACGTAAAGCAACAAAACAAAACAAAATCTTTTTGGAAATAAACGAGACAAACAGAAGACTCTTAATCCATTTTATTGGTTGATCACAAAGTTATTTATCAATTTATCTTTCAATCAATCAATTGGTCAATCCGGTCTGAAAATAAAATAAAACATACATTTACCCTAAATGTCCTAAATAATATAAAGTATCAAATGACCTGGTAATTTATGCAGTTAGGTAATTCTTGTCACACTGTTGTGGGCAAACACGTTCTTAATTTAGCAGTTTATTGGATGTTGCTTATTAATAGAAAGTACTGATTTACATCATAGAACACTATGAACCTGATTGTCTGCATCGGTGCAACGGCAAATTAAACATGTGTCTAGTCTGCACAGTTATATAAAAATGGCTAGCAGTATAAGTTAATTACAGCTTAAATCTCTTTGATATATCTATACTACTAAAGGAGCCCTTTGCGCTCAAAAACTCGGAAACGGTATATTTTACCAGCATTTTTTCTACACTGAGTTATTCAGATATTGCCCTCATTGATAACTTCGATCTAATCTTCTATTACTTTTATCTCGTTTTTAAGATTTTTGGAAACAATTCAGTTTTGACTCCATAATCTCCCATCGATTTTGACAGGGTAACGCCTTCTTTATCAACTAATGATAATTGACATGTCGATCCACGTTCTCATATTCTCCCAAGTTCTACCAAGAAAGGCTTCAGCGATTGGTACGTTAGGAGTATTTGCATATGTCACGCGGTCACACATCACTTGCTGGGGGTCAAAGATGACCGGTAATGAAAGTCACGACCGCAACGTGCTGCCGTGTCTGATCAGCCGCGCCAGAAGTCCAATTTTCCATTTCCCATAAAATAAACAGTTTAATTCTATGTTTATTTGTGCTCTATCCTCTGCATAGATTATCTTTACAGTTTACAGCCTGGGCAAAATAAATCAAACTTACCTGCCCTGAACGCAGAGATTTTGAAAAAAAATGCTGACCTACAGAGCCATTATATTTTGGGTGCTCAAAAGACACGTCTCATTGAGACGGGTCTTTTGATTACCCACAACATACGTGGCCATATGTTTTGTTTGAAAATAGTTAAAGGTTATATACCTATATAAGATTATTTTTCGTTTGAAAGATAAAAGCTTTACAATTGTATCATATACTAGGTAGTTACAGCGAACCCTCAATTAGACGTGTAAAATGCTGGGTATTTGTATAAATTTGATTCTTTACGTCCCATCAACAATCTTTCAGTGAGTTATATAGGTACGGGTCTTCCTGGATTGAACCAGTACTAAGCTAGGATTATATGCCTTGCTCAAAGACACAATACAGTGATGCTTTTGAGGCTCAAAACCGGAGCCCCACGGTCTCGAGTCAAGCACTCTACCACTGAGCAACTGCTCTCTCGAAATGCGGTGTAGCCCTGAACACACCAAACCACTGAAGCACGACTGTTTTAACGAGTCACATCTAGATTTTACTTTTATGCACAAATCATTTGCAACCATGCCCCGCTTTTATGCACAAGTCAGTTGCAATTGGGGCTCCCTCATTTGCACGTGTTAACAGCAACGTTTCGTGTTTTGCAATAAACGTTTCCAAAATATGGCCTACCGTTTAAACGAAACATACGAGGGTCATTTAGAAAGTTTTTAGCATGGCATCATGACTCCACCATGCGTTTATAAAATGCTATCAAATAATACATTTTTGGAAACTAGAAATCAACGGCTACTTGATGGTTAAATTTGTATCGAAAAAGGACTTTGTGTGCACGTGCAGCGCATGCCTAAAATGAGTAGGGGTTTATATACTGGCGTAAATTTTAAGCAAAATACTTGGGAAAAGGGAAGGAAAATCGGGGACCTTATTTGCGATCTTTATTTGACAAATTAACGATTTGGTGCCAACTTATTTTTATTAAATTAAATTATGCGATCACTGCTTGCACGACTACCACCTTTACATTTGGAAAAAAGTTGACTAATAGAGAAATAGTAAACTTTCAAAAATGGGACTTTTTTCGATTTTTCTTTATACTTTTACTATAAATTGTGTCACTACAGGAGCACGAAACATGCCTATTGAGTATATGTTTTGCTTTATTTGTAGCGAACAATGCATAAAAATCATTTAGTCGCTCAAAAATTGTGGCTTATTTAGTTCTGTATTCAAGAAAATTATTCCTATTAACACTACTCCTACTTTTCTAGAAGTGGGTGGGGTAACTTAACCCCTCCCATTTTGTCGATGGCATAAAAGTTCTCATGGTATCGCGTTTACCATCACAAAATTGATTGATTTCTACTCTCAAGGTATTTTCACTTTTTTGTTTGCCACTGTTTCTAATTAAAATGAACCAGAACGTCAGCTCATAGCTAAACTTACTCTGCCCCATGGTAAGATTATTTCCCTTTTTTCTAGTTTACAAAATTTATTTTGGTTTCAATACAAAGAGCATAAAGTGTGCTTGACAAAAATACAAATGCAAGGCATTTTTAAATTACTGTCGGTTATATATTTTCAAAATATGTGCATTGTGACATGCGATTTGTAGTCGAAAAAATAGCACATTGCTTTGCTTTCTAGACGGTTTTGGTATTGCTGTTCTGGTATTTAGATATTAGAAACATCCAACTTGGTCATCAATTGTATAATAACTGTACCAGATTGTGGCCTACCAAATGGTACAAAAGTATCTAATTTCATGAACTATTGTTAATGTTCTGCAAACTCTTCAAAAGGTAATATGTTATATTTTCCACTGAAATTTTACGTTTTCCAGTATACAAACAGTACATGTATTCACAAAAATATTTTTCGTGTCTGCATTATAATATACTCATAAATTTTGTGCCATAACATAGAGAAAACATAGTTCTTTAACATGATACCACACATCATAGGGTTTGTAAATCTGTTACTGTGATATAAGACCATGCTAAGAACTTTCCAAATGTCCCTCGCATATTTATATTTTGTGCGATAAAAATAACTGCTCATTGAGACGGTACTTTTGAGTACCAACTTCTTATGTTTTAGTTGAAGTATTTAAAGTATGTTGCAAATATATTAGCTTTGTGGTGTTATTCGATTTATGGAATTTGTTTAGCCATATTTGCATCCATGGCTTTATACTTTGAGTGCTCAAAAAGCTTTTGAGTCTGATTTATTTTTGCGTTTCAAAGATATAAGCTTTACAGTGGTGTCATTTATTATGATGGAAGGTTTCTCTTAAACTGATTTCATTTTTATGTTTCAAATATAAAAAGCTTTACAGTGGAACCATTTGCAATGATAAAAGAAGTCTGTTGTATAGCAGTTACAGCGAACCCGCGATTCGACGCACAGAAATGCTGTGTAGTTGCGTGTAAACGGAATCATTTCAATTTTTTTAATTTGTGTAAACCTTAACAAAATAGTGTAAGCGCGAGAGCCCTATATGCAACCATTGTTTTATTATGTTGGGTGCTCAAAAGGTCTCATTGGGACAGTACTTTTTAGTACCCACATCATATGTTTTGGTTGAAAACATTTAAAGTGTATACTCCCGTTTCTTAAACTTTTTCTATCAATAATCACTGTCCTTATCAACAGTCGTGAAAGACAACACATTTACCAAAAGAAATTGCCATGACATTAATTCCTAACTTTTTTGACAATTAGGTATGGTCAAACAGTGCAGACCCGCATCAGATTGTTCCTAGAGAAAAAGAAGGGTATTCACAGTTTGCAATTCTGTCAATATCTTTCTTTGGCATAAAACCTTTTGGTTGATTTTTTCATGATTACAACCATGTTTAAGGAGTCATAAAACTTTGGAATATTACAGTAGATACTTATCAAAACTTTAGATTTAATGCCACATTCATAAATCTCAAATCTGCTTTAACATATACAAGACTCTTAACCGATGGGCTGCGTAACTCAATTGAGGAGTGTTACTATTAATCAAGTGGCCATTGGTTCGATCCCTGGTCTGACGGCATTCTTGTATACATAATAAATCTGCTGCATTAATTTTATCAGTTATACCAATTGATACTGACAGAATAGAAAACATTGGCCTATTTTTTTCAGCAGTCAAAAAGTTTCGTATATTTTTAGCTCACCTGAGCAGAAGGTTCATATATGATTTTATGGTATGTGTAGACATCTGTGGATCTTTAATAAGCTATGAAGCTCATGCCGTATTTTACATTTAGGCATCTAGCCAGCACAAGCGTGAGTAAGACATTTAATATGATCCAAGGGTCTGCGTCCTCTCAATATCTGTACATCTGAGTGGTATGATTAAGCGTGTGTTTTTTTACAGTTGGAAAAGGACTTAAGTTGACATGGCAACTCACAGTTTTCAATGGCATACATATACAGTCACTTCAGTTAACACTACAGACATAGTAGTGTATTATAAGCTACATGCGTTGTTGTGGCAATTATTTACCATTGGGTCGTTACAGCCTTATGTTTGAGTAAGGTTGATAGAAATAAGAAAATTACTTTATAACATAGTAATGACCCTTGATTCATGAAAGAATTTCCTAGATATTGCTCCCGATTTTAATATCTATGAGGACATCTGCCATGCTCAACCAAGTGTTCATCATATGCTAAATATATCCTATACCCGCGCTTGCGCGGGTCCGTTTCTAGTAAATAATTAAATGAACATAAAATCAGCTCTTTCTGTTGATCATACTAAATATCAAATGCGTAAATCCATTATTGCAGGTTAACATCCCTTTCAACAATGTTTCAGTTATAGCATGGCCGATGTGAATAATGAAAAATATATACAAGTTTGTTTGTTTGGTTCTTAACGACGCATCAACCCATGTGGGTCATTAGCGTCAGACGGTATTAAAACTAGGCATGATGAAGATGGAAAAAGTAAAAATTTATAAGATAAAATAAAAGGAATGATGATGATGATGAGTTTGTATAATGATAATTAGTTGCAATACGATTGTTGACAGGAGAGACCACGTACAATATATGACAGTTTCAAAGAGCTATTCAGATAACTGTACATGTTCTTTAACTGAACAGAATACAACATAAAAAAAAATCTGTATTATGGTCTGATACAAATGTAAAACAAAATATGATTTTTTTAAAAAAGCAATTAGATTTTGTAAAAAGATTTATTTGTCTTAAAAATGTCATAATACTATCAATATGTATATCTTTAAATAATTCTTTCATGTTATCAACATGGAAGCAATTATTTCTTACTTGTGCAAAATCGCCACACTCCAAAAGGAAGTGACGTACAGTGAATGGTGAATCGCAACCAACACATTGTGGTTGCTCTTCACCTAGTAGTAAGTATGAATGTGTGACTCTTGTATGACCTAAACGGAGTCGAGCCAAAACGACTTCTTTTCTATTGTTTCGAACAACTGATTGATGTTCACCAATAAATGGTCTTATGTCAAGAAGTTTATTTCCAATGCTGTTATTCCATGAAGTTTTCCATTCTTCTAAGATATATTCATTGATAGATGGCTTAAAATTAGAAAATGGAATCTTAAAAGAAGTTGGTTCTAATGAAAGTGATGTTTTTGCTTGCTTATCTACCGTCTCATTCCCTTAGATACCTATATGACTAGGAATCCAACAGAGAACAATTTCTTTATAAGCTAAAAGCTCATGACATTTTTCTAAAAGCTTCTGAATTTGTGGATTTTTTGAACTGGTATGGTTCATTGCTTTCAATGCAGAATGCGAGTCAGAAAATATTATAAATTTATTGTAAGCATAACAAGTGCTAATGAAATCTAAAGCTAGATCAACTGCTTTTGCTTCAGCAGTGAAAATTGATGAATCGTCAGGAATACGTTGCATATTACTATGGTTGTCTGATATAACAGCACAACCAACCTTTGAGTCTTCATTTGACCCATCAGTATGAATTTGTTGGTAATTCGTATAATGACTTTGCATTTTTCTGAAATCGTCTTTTAATATGTGTGGATTTGATTCAGATTTTTCCTGGAATGTAAATCAAAAAGTATTTCAGGTGGTTTCATACACCAAGCTGGAATATTTGGTGTAAAATGTTTTTCAATATTTTGTGGTTTGATATTGGCAGATTCTAAGAGTGGTGAAATTCTGATGCTAAATGATTTAATAGCTTTAGGTTTTTGTTCATATAAATCAACATAAATTGGTGGGAATGTAACTTCATGAGCAGGATTTGACGGGTAAGCAGCAAGTCTTATAGCATATTGTAAAGAGAGTTTCTCTCTTCGTGAGTATAGTGATGGTTCATCTGCTTCCACATAGAGACTAGCAACAGGAGAAGTTCTAAAAGCTCCTAAAGCTAACCTTAGGCCTTGATTGTGTATAGGATCAAGCGTTTGAAGATATGATTTTTGTGCAGAGCCATATATAGTACAGCCATAGTCCAATTTTGACCGGACAAGAGACCTATACAGCTTGAGAAGTGTAGTTCAGTCTGTACCCCAAGACGTATGGGAAAGCACTTTTGAAAGATTAAATGCTTTTAAACATTTAGCTGCGAGATATTTAAAATGGGGTATAAAACTGAGTTTTCTATCAAATAAAATGCCAAGGAATTTAGATTCCTCAACAACTGGAATAGGTGATCCATATAAATGTAAAACAGGATCACCATGTTGCTTTCGCAACTGACAGAAATGTACACACTGTGTTTTTGATTTGGAAAACTTAAAGCCATTGGTTGTTGCCCAATTTTCAATCTTTGTCCAATTTTGTTGTAGTTGACGTTCAATTGTCGCCATGCTTTTTGAGCGATAACGAGACAGAAGTGTCAACGTATAATGAGCAATCAGTAAGATTACCTAAACATTTCACAATATCATTAATTTTGATACTGAAAAGTGTTGTAGACAGAACACCCTCTTGAGGTACACCCTGCTCCTGGTCATAATAGTCAGACAGAGAGGAGCCAACTCGGACTTGCATGGCGCGGTCTGCAAGGAAGTTTTCAATGAATGTAGGAAGTCTACCTCTTAATCCTAGTTTATGGATATCTTTTAAAATGCTGTATCTCCATGTGGTATCATAAGCTTTTTCCAAATCGAAAAACACAGCGAGTACATGTTCCTTTTTAAAAAAGGCATCACCTATGAAAGTTTCCAATCTAACTAAATTATCAGTTGTACTGCGGTCAGATCTGAAACCAGATTGGAACAGCGATATATGATTATTAGATTCTAAAAACCAAGTAAGTCTTTTATTAATCATTCTTTCAAGTGTTTTACATAGACAACTTATTAAAGCTATAGGTCTATAATCATTGGGTTCCACAGGATCTTTCCCAGGTTTGGGAATTGGGATTATGGTTGCATATATCCAATCTTCTGGAAATTTAACAGTAGTCCAAATGTAATTAAATATATTCAAAAGGGTTTCAAGAGAATTCTCTGGGAGATGTTTAAGCATTTGATAGTGGATCTCATCAGGACCCGTGGCTGAGTCATGTGATAGTTGGATAGCTTCAACTAATTCATCTAAATTAAAATCTTTGTTATAAATTTCATTATGTTGTGATTTAAAATTCAATTTAACTTTCTCTTGTTCTGTTTTAATCTTTCGGAAGGATTCAGAGTAATTGAAAGATGAGGAGTTGTGACAAAAAGTTTCTCCTAAAGTGTCAGCAATATCTGTTTTTGAGGTTGCTTTATTTTCAGTACCCACCATGTTTAAATGGGTGTAACTGGGTGATTTGCTTTTTCCAGAGATTTTTCTTATCATATCCTAAACCTTTCAATAGGTGTTATATGATTGATTTTCGAAACAAAAGATCTCCATGGCTTGCGTTTCGAAAGTTTAATTGTTCTATGGGCTTCAGCTCTAAATACTTTAACGTCATTCAAGTTGTTGGAATTTGGAGATCTTTTAAATTTAGATAGAGCTTGTTTACGTTGTTTAATTGCTTTTTTATAGTCGTCGTTGTACCATGGATTACTTTTAGTTGGATTTGACGAGGTTTGAGGAATACATTCTTTAGATATTTCTATAAGAGAAGAAGTAAAGTCAGATATGGGATCAGAAGATTCTTCGAAGTTTAATTTACCAGTGCATAGAGTATTAAATAGATCCCATCTGTCTCTATTTAATTTCCACTTTGGATTGTGGTTCTTGGTGGAAAAAGTGTTCTGTTCAATGATGATAGGAAAGTGATCACTATTATGTTGGTCTTTACACACAGACCAATTATAATCAAGAAAAAGTGAAGGGTGACAGAAGGAGAGATCAATAGACGAAAAGGATTTTGCTCTTGTAGAAAGATTAGTGTATGATTTATCATTCATAATACATATATCATTTTTGTTAAGAAATTTACGATAAGATCACCTCTGGAAACATTGTTTTTACCACCCCAGAGGATATTGTGACCATTGAAGTCACCTAATATGATATAAGGAGAAGAAAGTTGTTGCAGTAAACTGTCCAGGTGTTGAGAATTAAGAGAAAATGATGGGGGAATATATACAGAACATATGGTTATTTCTTTGTCAAGAATGACAGATACTGCAGTTGCCTTCAGTTCTGTTTGTAAATCAATGTTTCTTTGAAGGAAAGATGATTTCACAAACACCGCGGCACCACCAGAGGGCCTCAGGCAATCAGTATGAACATAGTTATATATATTAAAACCTTATAACGAGATGTTATCATCTGGTTTAAAAAATGTTTCTTGAAAACAAAATACAGATGGGTTGTAATCAGATATCAATAGAGATACTTCATTATAATTAGGTTTTAAACCTCAACAATTCCACCGTATAATTTTATGTTTAAAATCCATACTTGAAAATAATATTAAAAGGAAAAATAAAATAGTGGTTAGATTGAAACCTTCTATTGCTTAAATTGTTGATAATCGTGAAAGTGTGCCTATAGGGAGGTGATCACTGGAGGAAGAATCTGTGAAAACCACAGAATCATCCTCCATGTCATCTTCCTCATCATCCTTTTTAAACAAAGAAAATGGATTTTTCTGAGCTAGTATTGATTTTTCTGCTTCTTCTTTTTCTTTTTGTTCTTTTTCTTTTTGATATTGCTTTCGTCTTTTTCTTGTTTTTTTTTAGTTTCTTTTTCTATACTTTTTTCTTCTTTTCTCCTTCTTTCCTAATCATCTCCAAGATTGCTGGCTTAAGGGTTTGCCCTGGCCGAGATGGATTACCTTTTTCTTGGGTTTTTCCTTTAGGGTGTTATTTTTGTTTTTCTTGTGTCTGTTGTTTTAAGTATTCTGTAAAGCTGTCGTCCATCTGTGTGGTCTTGTTGTCAGTTTCTGTAGATTTGTTGCAAGTGCCTGGTTTCACAGCACTTGCATATGTCCTAGCCTGATAGAATTGTTCTTATTGTTTACGAGCTTCCGGAAATGATATGTTTTGTTCACATTTGATTTTTAAAATTTTCTTTACTTCTCCCATTGCGGGCAATTTTTGGAGTTAGCAGAATGAGCAGTTGGCACACTTGGCAGGTCTTTGACACTGATCAGGTTGGCAATGTTCACTGCAGTTGACGCATATCGCCTGTCTGCCACACTTATTTTCATGGTGGCCAAACACTTGACATTTATAACATCTAAGTGGATTTGGGATATACACGTCAACTTTTGCCTGAATAAAGCCTATTTTGACATTTGCTGGTAGAACTGGTGAGTCAAAAGTGAAATAAATGTGTTGGTTGGTTTGTGTCCTCCATCACTGTGAACATTAATTCTACATACATCTGTAACACCTTGTTCACCCATGAACTCAAGAATATGTTCGCAGCTCTGCTTGCTTAAGGCAGGGCAGCGAACAATACCCTTTGATTTGTTCAAGGATTTAGGGGGTGCCACAGTACATTTCAATCCACAAACTGTTTTCATTTTCAGAAGATTTGCTTCATGGGGTTGTTTAGTACACTGTATATGTAGGTCACCAGATTGTAATTTTTTGATGCTCTTAGGCTCACCCGCTATACTCATGATTGCTTTTTCTATCAGAAAAGGAGAAAGAAGAGAACTATCCTTTCCCTCTACTTCTGAATGAATGAAGAGAAATCTAGGTACATAAGGTTTTTTTGGTACAGAAGACTTAGATTGAGATTGAGAAGCTGTTAATGATTCATCAGAATCTGTGTCTGTAATCGGTGCGTGGCGTTTACTAGATTTTGAAGCCATGTGTGTTTGGTTTTAAGATTCAGCCTCCATGCTCCTCCACCCACCGTGGGGTCCAACAAGGGAGCACTTTGATGGAGTGGGTTTCCGACCTCTAGTGCTAGGGTTACATAGAAGTTATACTTGCACAAATAAAATCTGCGCAATTGACCCGTTAAACCACTGCCTTCCAGGAATATTTTATAAAAGAAAGAATATATAAGATAATGGACACGTGGTTGGCATCAGAACGATACTATAGAACGAAGATATAAGAAATATATTTTTTTACATTTTCAGCTTCCTGAGGCTCAGCATGACAAGACCGATTAGAAACACTGGGCCGTGTTTCCCCTCGGGTCTACCCCGTCAAAGAGGCCAAAGAGACATGTTGAGTCATACAGAATTTTATACGCCCATATTCTGCATGCTCTCAGTCTTCCAGGCCATCCCCTTTGAGTAACCGAAAACGCCACCCAGGGTGAACAGGTGGGACTCTACTCTTGGTACTCCCGGAGTGGACAAGTATTACAATCAATATCGTACCCAATGTGAATAGTGCCCCAGAGACCACGGCAAGTTGGTAGAGTCACTCCGGGGTATATACAAGTTATGATCAGCAGACTTGGGCTTATTCTGATAAGCACGCATATGTGTGTACCTACTATATACAAGAAAACTAGTTCGTCAAATGCACTGAAAGAAGCCATTTGAAATATAGAAGATGTAACCTTCCTTTCTCTATGTAAAACCAACGTTAAAATATCAGGGGAGATCTCTTAAGCTTACCTGAACAATGGGTTCTTGACCACTCTTTGTTATGCTCTCTCCTCCATTCTCAGTGAGTGTTAATACTGATAGACAAAGGAACAACAAATGTACTCATGTGACATGTTA
Organism: Loripinus fragilis; assembly: GCA_964019695.1. NCBI lineage: Eukaryota > Metazoa > Mollusca > Bivalvia > Lucinida > Lucinidae > Loripinus > Loripinus fragilis. The sequence goes on from OZ026515.1 coordinate 124,996,370, forward strand.
CAAATTAATAAAGTTAGTAGACAAGCTAAACTGAAAGTGATGAACACTTAATATAGATTGGGAAACTGTTTTTGGTCTAGAAATATTACTTGGAGACTATGAATATCAAGTTAGCTCTCCATCAGGGTCTTCTCTGTGCTACGTTTAGATTTTACTGAATACTTGATAAAATTAATTGAAAATTGAGCTTTTATAAGAAATTTATCTGGATGGATTATACCATCGAAGTTAACATTTTGGAGCCAGATCAGGATCCAACATTTGGTCTAAAGATATTTTGTCTAAGTTTACTTACTTAATAATGAATAAATGATAGATAACCTCCAAATATAACTTTTTCTTCTTTCTCTCAAATTTATACAAGACTATGATTTTCCTTCTTGCTACAGTTATTCTAATATGAAATAGGCACACCTTATGGGCAACCAACCAATATTATTTTTGGAGAGGATAGCACAGTGTACAGTATTTCTTGCGAGTAGGTACTAAACTCCAGCTGGTAAGTTTTTAGAACTAATTTTTCGCAATAACTTTTTTATCTTCAATTTTAACAAAATGAATTCGCTATGAAAGTTGTAGAGGAGAATTTCCACCAACTTCTCCAAAGGGTCTTATGCTGGTGGCGCAAACTGTCGCAAAGCGAACGAACTCAATAAACTTTTTGATTGTTTATTTTGATTCTATGTTTATGCTCCTCCGTTATTTTGCGATTTTCACGTGATTTGTGCAGCTCCGACAGAGTGGACGTGCAGCTCTGACGGAGTTGCATGATATGCGCAGGTCGCACTTGAATTAGACGGCTTATTGCGCCATTTTCTCTCTATATAAAGAGAACATTTTTGGTTTGGGCTAGAGCAAATTCAAAGAATGAATGAATGAGTAAAAGGTCTGTTAATTAAAAAGAAAAAGGGAAACTTGTGTTTTTTGTTCATTGGATAGTAAAACAATTCCGTTGTGTGCAGAGAACAACTGCTGAATACTTCTAGCAACTGCTGAATACACTGTCGACGAAACAGAACTGATTTTAAAATTAAATAATTGTGTTGAACGACTGCAATTATATAGTGATAAAGTTGAGAATCAGTCAGAAAAGTTTACAGACGCCATAGGAGGTTCTGATAGAGAATATACAAATATAAGTGTTACTGAAAATGAAACAGTATGCGACCAAGCAATTGAATGTATATCACGCCTGAAGCAATTTTAAGAAACAATAAGTACAAAAAAGGTAAAGAAGGAAGAAGCAAAAGAAAAATATTGTATGGATCAAATTGTTGAGTTGCAAAAACAAATGAACACTATAGTAGTTAGTCAAATGAAGCAACAGCATGAGATTTCGGAAAAACAAGAAGAGCGAGAAAAAGAGTTAGCAACGTCAGTGAAATTACCCAAATTGGATATGCATACTTTCTCAGGTGACAAAATGAAGTGGTCTGAATTTTGGGACGCTTTTGAAAGTGCTGTTCATAACGAAAAGAAAATGCCAAATGTTGAGAAATTCAATTACTTAAGAAATAAAGTGAGTGGTGAAGCAAGGAGTGCTATTCAAGGACTGAACTTATCAAATGCAAATTATAAAGTTGCCATTGGAATCTTAAAGGTAAGATTTGGCAATGAGCAGGAGATAATAGATCTTCACTACGACCCAATGATCAATCTATATCCAGCTAGTAACACAACAAGTAGCTTAAGAAATTTACTAGATCAGTTCGAAAAACACCTCCGTAGTCTAGGTGTTTTAAAACAAAATGTAAATCAAGATGTATTTGTAGCCATGATACAGGCCAAATTTCCAGAGGACGTTCTGCTTCAACTTGAGATGCTTAAAGGAGCAAAAAAGAAGTGGACAGTATATGCAGTACGTGACAAGCTTCTTGAGTATATAACAGCTCGAGAACATTCAGAGAAGAAAGGTAATAATTCTGCAGATAGTTTGTTTAAAGGAAATACTCCACCGCCATCTGAAAACAGAAGGAGATTCAACTCTGGTGTAGGGAATAGCAAAAGCAATTTTCTGAATCATTCAAATATGAAGAAACGTTTTAACCCTGTTACACATGCAAAAACAGAATTCAAGTAAAACATTTCTAGGATCAGCAGAAGCATTAGTTGTTAACACAAAACAGCAACCTACTACAAGATATTTTGATCAGTGTAGATATTGTGACCAAAGGCACTGGAGTGACGAATGTCTTAAATATCGTACAGTGTCAGAGAGGAAAAAAAGCTGAAATACAGTTGTTTTAAGTGCTTGAAGACAGGACATATAGCCAAAGACTGCAAAAAGGTAATGTGTGTGTTCATTGCGGTGAAGTGAATGACCATCATAGGAGCTTGTGTACAAAGAAATTCACCTCAAACGTTTCAAGTGCCCATTTAACCAAGGAAATAGATGAGTTATCAGAAAAGTCTGCCTGTGCTGACGAAGGAGCCCTCGTATCATCTGGAGAAATGGTACTTATGCAGACAGCAAAAACGGAGATAAAAAGTCCCAATAGGTCCAAATGTGAACAAGGTAGGATTCTTCTTAATTCTGGGTCAAAGCGGACGTATGTCACTGAAAAATTAGCAGATAGATTGCAGCTGACAAGAGAGTCTGAGGAAGAGATAAACTTAGTGACATTTGGCAGTGATAAGCCAAAAACTGTTCAAACAAAGTTGTGCATTAGGTTGAACAATGATCAATATCTAGAAATAAGTGCCAATATTGTACCAGTGATCAGTGAGTCTGTTCAGCGTAAGGTTTTGAATTTTTTTGATTCACAAAATATAGATCATCTTGTGAAAAGTCTTGACATGGCAGATACCATTCCTACTGAAACTGAGTCTTCCAAGATTGAATTACTAATAGGCATTGACTATTATTTAGATATAATCCTTTCACAAAAGATTGAGATCCAACCAGGATTATATCTTCTTGCTTCAAAGCTTGGGTGGATTTTGACAGGATGAACGAATAAATGTGAATCAAGTGCAGATAAAACAAACATGTTAATTCTGACAAATGGAACAAACCTTACACAAATAGACATTTTCAAACCTTATACAGTGTGACACCTAGCAAACTAGACTAAGAGTATTTCTGGAACATTGAATCCATTGGAATTCTAGATAAAACGGATATAACAAATGATGAGATGGTTAAAAAACGCTTCAAAGAAACCTTAACCTACAATGATGGCCAATACCAGGTAACTTGGCCATGGAAAGAGGAAAACCCAGATTTACCACTCAACAGAGAGCTTGCTATTGGCCGTCTCAAGGCTAATATTGCAAGGTTGAGAAATAAACCAGATCTAATTAAACAATATGATTCCATCATACAAGATCAAATACACAAAGGTGTTATTGAAAAGGTAGACAGCAGATCTGTTGATGGCCTTAAACACTATCTTCCACACCATGCAGTAATCAATCCTCGTAAACCTACAACAAAACTTCGTGTGGTGTATGATGCGTCAGCTAAAACAAAGAATGAGAACAAAAGCCTGAATGAATGTCTGTACAGAGGTCCAGTAATAGACATTTTTTACCCACAGACTGACACCTAACGCTTACACCTGACACTGTCTTTATGGGTGCAGTGCATTGTGCATTTGCGGTCAACTTTTTAATTTTTACCAAGTAAACCTATATGCAGATATGTTGTCTTATACGCTTTAGTGCATTATGAAAAAGCTGTGTTTATATACTCCTCAAAATAATTGAAGGACCAATGCTATCAATTATAACATTGATGCATTTTGTGTAGAGCGTATTTTGAAAACTGATTTTACGATCTACCCTAAATTTTTCTGACATCTTTGACGCCCAATTGCCAAGTGAAATGGCAAAAAGAAAATGGTAGAAAATGTTACTAACAAGGATTTTTCCTCATTTTAAAACTTGACCTAAATGCATTGGAATGTCATTTTTGTGTTTGGTCCATGGAACACAGAACTGCATGAAATGAATGAAAAATGCTTTTAGATGCTGATTTTTCTGTTTTCGCATAATTTTATGGTGTTTTAATCCCGTCAATACCATCCATCTCTTCATGTGAGAGGCAATTGCCCCTTTTGGCTGTGGCGTAATGGCCAGACTATAGGTTCAGACAACTGGTTTTGGACGTTTGTCTGTGACAATCTTTAAACAATTTGCCGGGATATCTTTCTAACACTCAAAGGCAAAGAATGACAATTGAAAATCTGATTCTTGGTGGCCAAGTACACACATTGTATACAGAAAACAAAACAATGTCAAAACACCTTTGTCAGAGATGAATAAGCTTGCTTCCCAGTATATTGAAAATGTTTGAAGAATTTTTTGCATGTAAGCTGAAATGTTTCACACAAAGTTTAATTTGATGTCACTTTCATCCTACTCGAATGACAACAGAAGAATTTCTTTACCCCACCCACTGCCTTTTGAAAGTGCGTTTTTGAGGGTATGTGCATTTGAGACACAGTTATGACAGAATTAGGCATGGAAATTAGTAGAAAAGATTCTTGACTTATGGGCATAAAGAATATAAAGCTTTGGACCAATTTTTACAGAATTCAAATGTTTGAGTTAATTAAACCAGCATTCTAAAATCTTGGTCCTTTAATTACTTTGAGGAGTATAGAATGCTCTGCTGTATATATCGTCACTGAACCTAATGTGAATTAAGAGTGATGACCGCTAAACTGCAAATGACATATTTCTGGGAATTACAAATATTTCAGCCACTATTTTGATGTGATTTTAGCGATTAGAAAACTTCATATTTGAGACCCACATTCTGCCCTTGGTTACATATAACAACCTCCGAGTAAACAAGACATCTTGGGGTGATAGGAATTATTGACCACAAAAACACAATCGCTATATTTCATGCTCTGGTTAAGATATTGGGGATTTTCTCAGAATACACTGGATAACTTTACATACAAAATGTACATGTACATCGGTACGGTCTATGAGTCTGCAGTTTTAAATTGTCGGACACTGTATTGCAGAGTCTATCCGTTGTCTACGCGTGTTGATACAATTACCTGTGCTCGTCATTTCAGATGCTTTACAGTCATGACTGTATCCTCGGATTTATGGCGGAAAGATAATCGCGCCATTGTCCTTATAAATTTCACCCATACTGTCTAGGACACATTAAAATATGAGATTCTTCTATTTGATTGCTGCACCGATATTTTCCCTCTTACGTGGAATATCCTACATGTACATGAACCGTACCTCAGCGGACGTATATATAATATGTAGAATAACATATATGTACATGTGCCGAGCAGCTGTACATAATTTGGATGCTGAATTCACTTTTTTGAAATGGCGATCTCGAATGCCTTTTTTTTCTCGTGAGCTCTAGATTTTGTACCATTTTCTTGCCAATGTATTTGACGAGATTAACTCTTTACGCGCCGGTGGCGAGTTGTGTCTTCGGCTACAGTTTAGAACCAGATCAGACCGACAACTTGAACTTTGTAACTTTTTTGACATTCTGGTGGTATTCTGGATTATGCTTTGAACTGAGTAGACTTCAAAAAAGCATGCAAAATTACCCAGCATGCAAAGACTTAACTGAATTAGAAGTACCCTGATTTAACATGGTGGACAATGTGGTTTAATGTGATTTTGTGTCAATAGTCGGTTGTGAAATTCAGCTACTGTCTTTTTGAAGTTGTCAGACTTTTCCAAGGCATGTGAAAACATATATGTGATAATTTGTGGTGCTCGTGAAATTGGATGCACATAATTGTGGCGTCAACTATTTTTTTAGAATGAATATATTTGTAAGCGCACTTCCAGATTTAAAAGCGATATTTGGTCCATCTTTCTTTAAACTAAAGGCTATTGTGAGTTATAACATCGGGTAGGCGCTGATACTGAGCGCCATTCTTAAAACTAGGAGTCCAGAAAATACCACAGTCACACACTGCAGATCAACCAACCACACTGTGAAGAAGAGACACGGAACACTTACAGTCCCATGACAGCAAGAAGACAATTAAAATAAAGCAATTAGCTCTCTCTTCCCTAGCGGAATGACTGCAAAACTAGAAATGATACAAAGTACTGCATAGCAAAACAAGGACAAAACACAAAACTCCCACACATAATGAGAGCAACACTACAGTATAAAATCAACTGACTGTGATGTGCACGACCCGTGGTGAACGTATATCTTAAAGACAGCATTTTAAAGTTAAATCAGTTTTTACTGCTCTGACTGCGCCGAGACTGAAGAAAGCGAGATCATCATTGGGGATATATTGCAGTTGCGGTTCACATAAATTTCGCATTAGATTCGTATTAGTTTTATTCCTTGCTATGACTGGTTAAGAAAGGGATAGTTTTGAATTTGGGAGTGAAATATTTTACGATATTCTAGTATAGGGTTCCAAAATATCATCTTATTATATTATATTTGAGTTTAAAATCATGATTTTGAGTAAATTTAAGCTAAAGAGACTTGTAGGGTGAGTGTTTCTTCAAATTGAAATGAATATTTCGAAACTAATGGTCATATCAAACAGCACTGGTACAAATGCAAAATAATTTCGCAGAAATGTTCCTAACAAAACATGCCTAATGATTTTGCTCCGCCTAACAAGCTGGCTGCCAGAGCTGTAATAAGAATTATGTTTAAATGGCATATTCTCCCAAGCCACAAATTACACTAAGGTTTATTATAAGGTCATATGGAAACATTTCTCAATCGGTTCTGACCAGCTGAACAATAGGACTACCAGATTTAAAACAAGAACATCACTTTACACAGCATCAGCTTCTCGGCTATTGTTTAAGATTCAAATTAATTATAATATACCAGTGTCAAGGATAAGTTTGAAAACATTGATCAAAATACATGTTAAACAGGCTGTTAAACATTGTGGAGCATTTTCATTTAAATACCTCGACCAGCAAAAATGATGCTTGGCAAAACGCCGTCACCATTTTGCATACCAGTGTCTGAACAATGTTACATTAAAATGAATAAGTAATGAGAATGCAACATTTGATCGGAATATACCATGCGGTTTAAGATTTATGAGCATTTATACTAACTGATAATTACCCGCCTGACTGATGCTCGGCAAAACCTTGTCCACCAAACATAACTGTTACGCAGGCCAGTGTTTGGACAATGTTGACATGTATACGTATGCAAAATTTGATCAAACTATACCATCTGGTTGTAAAGTTATGAGAATTCAACAACGACAGAATCACCACCAATTAACTGACAGCAGCGGAAGCTACTGGTTGCCTAAATACGTTATGACGCCAAATCTTTGCTCTGGATTCTGCTGGGTTTCTTTCGAAACACAAACGTATTAAGCTTGAATAGAGGATTTCTAACTTATGCAAAATATTATCACAGAGAAACAAATAATCAATGATTTCATGAAACAAAGAAAATTGCTCACAGATAGTTAGAACTAAAGCGTACCTCAAGTTGAGCCAAGGTGGGCCCAGCTGAAAACAAGCACAAGGGCCAGCATAGAGACGAAAGCTTCTGAGGCTGAGGTCTCCACCATCCTGATGCAATTAAAGTGGAAATCATAGCTAAACCATGATTTGGTTTTCTACCAGGCATACTGACTGTCGCAATGTATTAAATTGCTGACCTCCAATACAGTGGTAATACCGTTTGAATAAATAATCTACCTTCCACTGTTTCTGGCGCACAACCAAGGTCCTGGCCAGCCCAGCTTACCTTGATGGTGATTGACCTGTGATAACGAAAAAAGTACGCACCTAAAACACATTTACCACATAACACTCTCCCATCCCAAGATGCAACCACACACAAAATTTAGGATCACTAGCTCAAATAATAAAGGAAATGCTCCGAACACAATTATTCTAAAAACTAGGTCAGAGGTCAAAATCACAGTGAACGAAAAAATGGTACACGACACTCTGCCATCCCAAGATACATCAACACACCTAATTTAGAATTCCTACCTCAAAGAATATAGAAGTTTTGCACCAGACTTGATGCAAATTCTAAAAACTAGGTCAGAGGTTAAGGTCACAGTGACCGGAAAATGGAACAGGACAATCCGCAATTCAAAGAAGCATTCACACACCAAATTGCCATCTAAGATATTCGTCGTTTTTTGTGTTTTCTAAAATAATTTGAGAAAAGTGATGTTATTGAGTGATTGCCACATATCATGTCAGTGAATATCATAGTGTATATGTATTAGCAGAGTAATCCCAGTGTGTGTTGTTAGTTCAAAGGAAACGCCTTAACAAAGTTATTCATTTATATGTGTATGTTTATCAGGCATTCAGGCATACATGTATTGGCGGAGCTTGTATGTTTATTAGCAGAACTGAGATATAATCTCGTGCCTATAGTATTCTCAAAGGATATGCCTCAAACAAGTTATGGATGTGTGTGTGTGTGTGTTTACTAGGCATTCAGACTAATATGTATTGGCGGAGCTAAACGTATATTCTTGTCAACTACGTGCAGATATTTATGTGGCGGAGCTATTATAGTGTATGTTTACCAGTTAAATTGCTCATGGATATAGGTGTATTTTCATTGTGGCAGAGCTAAACGTTTATAATGTCATGCAAACTCGTGCAGACGAATTATTCATGCTTTACATTGATGATAGTTATAATTTACGTACACGTGAACAGGGAAAACTGTATTCTGTTTTACGTTTATTACTCGTTGGTTTATATTTTCACAGAAGAATGTCTTTTTTTTCAAGTGTGTGTTGTGCCCAAAAACCTACCAGTATGAGAGAAACTTGAAACGCCACGTGCGAGAAAAACATACTACAATTGAGTACTGGCTTTGTGTAGAAAGTGATTGTGTTTCCAAATTTGTACGGAGGAGATACTTATCCAAACATTTGATGTTGAAACATGAGTTAAGCAAGCTTGAGGCTCATGAGGCAGCATGTCAAGCACCAAGGGGTGACATACTATGTGAGAGCTATTATGACTCAGTGAGTGATGATGATACGATTTTTTACCTGATTGAGAAAATGGACCAGGAACAGTACGCAGAACAATATAAAGAAACAATTTCAAATTTTGATTTGACTGATTTTAACAACAATGAGGTTGTACCTGGAAAAAGTGGTATTCTGAATGAGAAGGAGAGCAGTGCTATGGTCAATGTGGTTGATGTACAAACAGTTGATAACAGTAATCAAGTGGTTTTGTTTGAGACGGCGTATAGTGATATAACTGACTGTACTAATTCTGATCAGGAAGTGGAAAGTGGTGAGGATGCTTCAAACGTCAATGCTGGTACTGTCTCTGTTGCTAATAGTGATGAAGTGTCTGAAATGTTTGATTATTCGTTGACGCAGATTATAGTGCTTTGAATGGTAATAATGATGCTGTCTCTGTTATTGACAGTAGTGATACGTCTAGTGTTTTGGATTATTTTGATGAGGAGCAGTAAAATGACGAAGCAAAAATCGATGACGTGTACGACGACGATAACATCATAGTTATTGACAGTGAAGACGAGCAAGCAGTGGTCCCTTCCTAAATGCAGGTGATGACACAAACAATTATTCTAACATTAAATAGACGCATTCAGTATATTGGTAACCAAGTTGTTAGTGCGGACATATCCACGGAGCAAGAATTCTATGAAGAGTACGACTAAAATACTAACTGATGAAAATCATTTTACTAACGTGGGAGTGTCACAAAGCGAGCGAACTAGATAAACTTTTTGATTGTTTATTTTAATTGTATGTTTATGCTCCGCCGTTATTTTGCAATTAACATGAAAGAATTATTTCAAGATATACATATTGATAGTATTATGACATTTTTAAGACAAATAAATCTTTTTAACAAAATCTAATTGCTGTTTTTAAAATCATGTTTTGTTTTACATTTGTATCAGACCATAATACAGATTATATTATGTTGTATCCTGTTCAGTTAAAGAACATGTACAGTTATCTGAATAGCTCTTTGAAACTGTCAGATATTGTACGTGGTCTCTCCTGTCAACAATCGTATTGCAACTTATTTTCATAAAACAAACTCATCAACACCATTCCTTTTATTTTATCTTATAAATTTTTTAACTTTTTCCATCCTCATCATGTTTAGTTAATACCGTCTGACGCTAATGACCCACAAGGGTTGATGCGTCGTTAAGCACCAAACAAACAAACAAACAAACAATTTTCACGTTATTTGTGCAGCTCCGAGGGAGTGGACGTGCAGCTCTGACGGAGTTGCATGAAATACGCAGGTCGCAATTGAATTAGATCGCTTATTGCGCCATTTTCTCACTATATAAAGAGAACATTTTTGGTTTAGGGTTGAGCAAATTCAAAGAATGAATGAGTAAAAGGTCGGTTAATTAAAAAGAAAAAGGGAAACTTGTGCTTTTTGTTCATTGGATAGTATAACAATTCCGTTGTGTGCCCTGTTCTCTGCAACACAAACAGTTTTTTGTGTATATAGGTGCAGATTTTGCAATAAACTGAATTCGTCCTAATTCCTAAGTCTTTAAATGACAGTTATAATTGCAAACTTCATGGAATAACAGCATTGGAAATAAACTTCTTGACATAAAACCAATTATTGCTGAACATCAATCAGTTGTTCGAAACATTAGAAAAGAAGAAGTCGTTTTGGCTCAACTCCGCTTAGGTCATACAAGAGTCACACATTTATACTTACTACTAGGTGAAGAGCAACCACAATGTGTTGGTTGCGATGCACCATTGACTGTACGTCACTTCCTTTTGGAGTGTAGCGATTTTGCACAAGTAAGAAATTATTGCTTCCATGTTGATAACATGAAAGTATTATTTCAAGATATACATAGTGATAGTATTATGACATTTTTAAGACAAATAAATCTTTTTAACAAAATCTAATTGCTATTTTTAAAATCATATTTTGTTTTACAATTGTATCAGACCATAATACAGATTATGTTATGTTGTATTATGTTCAGTTAAAGAACATGTACAGTTATCTGAATAGCTCTTTGAAACTGTCAGATATTGTACGCGGTCTCTCCTGTCAACAATCGTATTGCAGCTTATTATCATTATACAAACTCATCATCATCATTCCTTTTATTTTATCTTACAAATTTTTACTCTTTCCATCCACATCATGTTTAGTTTAATACCGTCTGACGCTAATGACCCACAAGGGTTAATGCGTCGTTAAGCACCTAACAAACAAACATCCACATCATGTAAACTTAATACTGTCTGACGCTAATGACCCACAAGGGTTGATGCGTCGTTAAGCACCAAACAAACAAAAATAATTCGTATAGGCGTGACAGAAAGGGGTAGATTCAAACAAATATTTCGAAGCGGTGCATATCCCGATCTTTAAAGGCTGTGCTTAACATAAACTGCCGTTAACATGCTTAGAATGCACCGTGCATATGCAGAATTAACTTAAAGAAGGCTCATTCGTAGGATCAAAGGCTGGGTTGTCGCATGACGTGCCATTTTTCTCTTATGCCCGTGCTATGAAATCAATAGTTTTGAGATGATCCTACTAGCTTAACGCACGAGCGAATCAGGCGCGTTTTCTGTTATATTTGAACAAGCCATCCATTGCTTTGTAATTGAATTAGGGCGATGCAATGTAACTTTTCGACTGACATCTTGGACTTGGTTTATTTGCGTTTTGCTTAAAGCTGCATACTCTGTAACTTTTGATCTTTTAATTTTTGAAATAATGTTTCTATTTTTCAAGAACACAGTAAAAAAAACTAAAATTCAGGTATACAGTTTACCGATTTCGTAAATCTTTACAAATTGTACGTGTCAAAACAACAGCATTTATGTTAAAACTTGACTGTATATAATTATTGGAGGGACGCAAATAATTACCAACAAGACAAAAACACCTGTTTTTATAAGATAATTCACTTTTTCATGCCGTTTTCAGCTATAGTGAACAGATTTATTGTGACAACTTAACTTAATTCTGCTTTTACAAATGATTTAAAAAGAAAATAATTTTTTTTCAAAAAATGTTCATAGTTGCAGACTTAGTCTCTTTAAAATGTTCAAAGAGTGTATCTAAGCACAGAGGAGCCTGCAGCATCTATGATGTTGGAACCATTTGGAGAAGTTGGCGGAGATGTTCCTGAATACTTTTCATCGCAAACTCATTTTGCTAAAATTGAACATAAAAAAGCTATTGCGAAAATTAGTTCTAAAAACTTAACAGCTGGCGTTTAGTGTGAATAAAGATATGGAAGAAGGCAAAGATCAGGAATTGATACATCAAGTACTGCACCTGACCCAGGACACCTTATGGGAACGTGACAAAAGCACCAAAAAACGTCACATACAGAAGCGCCTATTGAGGTCAGCCCTTTCCCATCAGGTGACCACAAGGCTACAAGACCAGACACAGAAAAGGCTATATGTCAAAGACGAGCGCAAATAAAAAAAAAATCTACAAAAGAAGTCAGGAGCGTACATGTACCTACATGTACGCAAAAACGCATGTGCGTATAACTAGGCGCCGCCAGTATAGTGCCTTAAGCTACTATAGTATTAACTCTTTGTCCCCTGATAATTTTTCATGCTGCTGATTTTTTTTTCAAAAAGTTTGAAAAAAAAATCTTTCGGGAATACCATCTAAGTGTCAAACAGTTTGGATCCAGATCAGACGTTTTGTGGGGCCTGATCTGGGTCCAATTTGTTTGCAAATGTTATCAGCAGACGACACTCAGTAAGCAACTTAATTTGCGTAATTTGTGAGCTACTTTTACCCCTGTGAATGCTCTAAATCCAGGGTGTTGCCACCTGACCAAAATCGAGAGTGCGTATCCTATAAAGCCGCTGGAAGTACCGCTTTGAAATGGCCACGAAGGAAAAACTCGTTTCACTAACTTAAATCTCACCCTGAGCATACGGAAAAACAATAACCATGGAAGCTATCCCTGGAGAGTCCCTACCACCTTGCCGCGGTCTCTGGGGCACACTTCACACAGTGGAAGATATTGATTTAATACTTGCCTTCTCTGGGAGTGCTAAGAGTAGGACCCACCAGTTTGCCATGGGTGGCTTTCTCGTAACTCGAAGGGGATGGCCTGGAAGACTGAGAGCATGCAGAATATGGACGTTTATAAATTCTGTATGACTCAACATGTCTCTTTGGCCTATTTGACGGGGTAGACTGAGGTGGAAACTCAGCCCGGTGTTACTAATTGGCTTTGTCATGCTGAGCCCCAGGATTTTGAAAATGTAAAAAAAATATTTCTTATATCTTCGTTCTATAGTATCGTTCTGATGCCAACCATGTGTCCATTATCTTAAACTTTCTTTCTTTTATAAAATATACCTGAAAGGCACTGGCTTAACGGGTCAATTGTGCAGATTCTATTTGTGCAAGTATACCTTCTATGTAACTCTAGCATGGGAGGTCAGAAACCCACTCCATTTAAGTGCTCCCTTGTTGGGCTCCACGGTGGGAGGAGAGCATGGAGGATGAATCAAACAACTAAACTACATGGCTAAACAAAAAGCAAAAAACTTCACACAGCAAATTCAGATACTGACTCTGAAAACTCGTACCCAGTTTCTCAACCAACTAATTGAAGTTCGTCAAGTTCGTCAACCTCAACCAAAAAACCTTATGTACCCAGATTTTTAATAATCCATTCAGAAAAAGAAGGAGAGACTATTTCTTCTCTTTCTCTGTTTGTTGTACATAAAACAATAATGAGTATTGCAGGAGAACCAAAGAGCATCAAAATCTAAGGTCTGGTGATCTTTTGATACAATGTGCAAAAGAGTCACACGAAAAAAGTCTACTACAGATGAAGACGTTTTGTGGTTTAAAATGCTCCATAACACCCCATTCATCTTTGAACACATCAAAGGGTATCATTCGCTGTCCAGCCTTGAGCAGAGTGAAAAGCGATGATATCGAGGAAGGCATGGTTGAACAGTGAGTTACATATGTACGTAGAATCACTGTATGTCGTGATGGTGAAACAAAATTAACCATTCAATGGCTTCAATGGTCACAATATCCTCTGGGGTGGTCAAAATAATGATTCCAGAGGCAAACTTATCGAAAATTTCATTACAAAGAATGACATATGTATTATGAATGATAAGTCTTACACTTATCATTCTCCAAGTACAAAGTCTTTTACATCTATTGATCTTTCCTTCTGTCATCCATCACTGTTTCTTGACTATAATTGGTCTGTATGTGAAGACCAACACAATAGTGATCACTTCCCTATCATCATTGAACAGAACACTTTTTCCTCTGGGGATCACAATCCAAAGTGGAAATTAAATAGAGCCAACTGGGATCTATTTAATACTCTATGCACTGGAAAATTGATACCAGAAAACTTCGAAGAATCTTCTGATCTTATAGCTGATTTTACCTCTTCTCTTATTGAAATATCTAAAGAATGTATTCCTCAAACTTCGACAAATCCAACTAAAATAAATCCATGGTCAAATGACGACTGTAAAGAAGCAATTAAACAGTGCAAGCAAGCTCTTTCTAAATTCAAAAGATCTCCAAATACCAACAATTTTAATGACATCAAAGTATTTAGAGCTAAAGCCCGTAGAACAATTAAAATTTCGAAGCATAAGTCATGGAGATCTTATGTTTCGAAAATTAATTATAAAACACCTATCAAAAAGGTTTGGGATATGATAAGAAAAATCTCTGGAAAAAACAAATCCCCCGGTTACACACATTTAAACATGGTGGGTACTGACAGCAAAGCAACTTCAAAAACAGACATTGCTGACACTTTAGGAGAAACTTTTTGTCACAATTCATCATCATTCAATTACTCTGAATCCTTCAGAAAGATTAAAACCGAACAAGAGAAAGTTAAATGGAATTTTAAATCACAAAATAATGAAATTTATAACAAAGATTTTTATTTAGATGAATTAGTTGAAGCTATTCAACTATCACGAAACTCAGCCGAGGGTCCCGATGAGAACCACTATTAAATGCTTAAACATCTCCCAGAGAATTCTCTTGAAACTCTTTGAATATATTTAATTACATTTGGACTACTGGTAAATTTCCAGATGATTGGCAATATGCAACAATTATTCCTATTCCCAAACCTGGTAAAGATCCTGCGGAACCTAATAATTATAGACCTATAGCTTTAACAAGTTGTCTATATAAAACACTTCAAAGAATGATTAATAAAAGACTTACTTGGTCTTTAGAATCTAATAATCATATATCGAGGTTCCAATCCAGTTTCAGATCTGACTGCAGTGCAACTGATAATTTAGTTAGATTGGAAATTTTCATACGTGATGCCTTTATTAAAACGGAACATGTAGTCGCTGTGTTTTTCGATTTGGAAAAAGCTTATGATACCACATGGAGATACAGCATTTTAAAAGATATCCACAAACTTGGATTAAGAGGTAGACTTCCTACATTCATTGAAAACGTCCTTGAGACCGCGCCATGCAAGTCCGAGTTGGCTCCTCAATGTCTGACTATTATGACCAGGAGCAGGGTGTACCTCAAGGAGGTGTTTTGTCTACAACCCTTTTTAGTAACAAAATTGATGATATTGTGAAATGTTTGGGTAATCTTACTGATTAGTCAATATACGTTGACGACTTCTGTATCTGTTATCGCTCAAAAAGCATGGCGACGATTGAACGTCAACTACAACAAAATTTGAGTAAGATTAAAAATTGGGCAACAAGCAATGGCTTCAAGTTTTCCAAATCAAAAACACAGTGTGTAAATTTCTGTCAGTTGCGCAAGCAACATGATGATCCGTTTTAACATTTATATGGATCACCTATTCCAGTTGTTGAGGAATCTAAATTCCTTGGCATTTTATTTGATAGAAAACTCAGTTTTATACCCCATATTAAATATCTCAAAGCTAAATGTTTAAAAGCATTGAATCTTTTAAAAGTGCTCTCCAATACGTCTTGTGGTGCAGACCCAACTACACTTCTCAAGCTGTATCAGTCTCTAGTCCGGTCAAAATTAGACTATGGCTGTACTATATATGGCTCTGCACGAAAATCATATCTTCAAATGCTTGATCCTATACATAACCAAGGACTTAGATTAGCTTTAGGGGCTTTTAGAACTTCTCCTGTTGCTAGTCTCTCTGTGGAAGCAGATGAACCATCACTATACTCACGAAGTGAGAAACTCTCTTTGCAATATGCTAAAAGACTTGCTGCTAACGCATCAAATCCTGCTCATGAAGTTACATTCCCGCCAAATTATGTTGATTTATATGAACAGAAACTTAAAGCTTTTAAATCATTTGGCATTAGAATTTCACCACTCTTAGAATCTGCCAGTATCAAACCACATAATATTGAAAAACATTTTACACCAAATATTCCAGCTTGGTGTACGAAACCACCTGAATTACTTTTTGATTTACATTCCGGGAAAAAATCTGGATCAAATCAAAATATATTTAAAGACGATTTCAGAAAAATGCAAAGTCGTTATAAGAATTACCAACAAATTTATACTGATGGTCAAAGGAAAATTCAAAGGTTGGTTGTGCTGTTATATCAGACAACCATAGTAATATGCAACGTATACCTGACGATTCATCAATTTTCACTGCTGAAGCCAAAGCAATTGATCTAGCTTTAGATTTCATTAGCACTTGTGATGCTAACAATAAATATATTATATTTTCTGACTTGCTTTCTGTATTAAAGCAATGAACCATACCAGTTCAAAGAATCCACAGATTCAGAAACTTATAGAAAAATGTCATGAGCTTTTAGCTTATAAAGAAATTGTTCTCTATTGGATTCCTAGTCATATAGGTATCCAAGGGAATTAGATGGTAGATAAGCAAGCAAAAACATCGCTTTCATTAGAACCAACTTCTTTTAAAATTCCATTTTCAAATTTTAAGCCATCTATCAATAAATATATCTTGGAAGAATGGCAAACTTCATGGAATAACAGCATTGGTAATAAACTTCTTGACATCAAACCAACTATTGGTGAATCTCAATCAGTTGTTCGAAACATTAGAAGAGAAGAAGTAGTTTTAGCTCGACTCCGCTTAGGTCATACAAGAGTCACTCATTCATACTTACTACAAGGTGAAGAGCACCCACAATGTGTTGGTTGCGACGCACCATTGACTGTACGTCACTTCCTCTTGGAATGTGGCGATTTTGCACAAGTAAGAAATAATTGCTTCCATGTTGATAACATGAAAGAATTATTTCAAGATATACATATTGATAGTATTATGACATTTTTAAGACAAATAAATCTTTTTAACAAAATCTAATTGCTATTTTTAAAACCATGTTTTGTTTTACATTTGTATCAGACCATAATACAGATTTTTTAATGTTGTATTCTGTTCAGTTAAAGAACATGTACAGTTATCTGAATAGCTCTTTGAAACTGTCAGATATTGTACGTGGTCTCTCCTGTCAACAATTGTATTGCAACTAATTATCATTATACAAACTCATAATCATCTTTCCTTTTATTTTATCCTATAAATTTTTACTTTTTCCATCTTCATCATGTTTAGTTTAATACTGTCTGACGCTAATGACCCACAAGGGTTGATGCGTCGTTAAGAACCAAACAAACAAACAAACAATAGAACCAACTTCTTTTAAGATTCCATTTTCTAATTTTAAGCCATCTATCAATAAATATATATTGGAAGAATGGCAAACTTCATGGAACAACAGCATTGGAAATAAACTTCTTGACATAAAACCAGTGTGGCAGACAAGCTGTATGCGCCAACTGTGGTATGCCTGAACCAGGGCTCGAAAATAGCACTCGTCTGCTCATATTTACGAGTGCCTGGGGGTGCAGGGCAAGTTAAAAGTTTGATACTTCTAGTGAAAATTATTTTTCCCCATATATTTCATTATTTTTTGTGATGCAGGGCAAGTGTCTAATTTAAGATATTTCGAGGCCTGCTGAACATTGCCCATCAGGTCAGTGTCAAAGACCTGCTAGATGTGCAAACTGTTCGGATGACAACCCTGCCAACTCAAAGCAATGTCCTACATGGGAGAAAGAGAAGAAGATCCTTAAAATCAAATGTGAGCAGAACATAACGTTTCCAGAGGCTAGAAAACAATTTGAACAATTTAATGCAGTTCAGACCTATGCAAGTGCAGTTAAGCCTAGCACTTGCAACAAACAAACACAAACAGAAGACAAAGACACTCAAACAGATGACAGCTTTACTGATTACTTAAAACCGCAAACAGCATTAGAAAAAAACAAGCAAAGAAAAAACAGATGAAAAACAAGGAAAAGGTACTTCATCTCCTAGTCCAGGCACAAGTAAGAAATAATTGCTTCCATGTTAATAACATGAAAGAATTATTTCAAGATATACATATTGATAGTATTATGACATTTTTAAGACAAATAAATCTTTTTAACAAAATCTAATTGCTGTTTTTAAAATCATGTTTTGTTTTACATTTGTATCAGACCATAATACAGATTATATTATGTTGTATTCTGTTCAGTTAAAGAACATGTACAGTTATCTGAATAGCTCTTTGAAACTGTCAGATATTGTACGTGGTCTCTCCTGTCAACAATCGTATTGCAACTTATTTTCATAAAACAAACTCATCATCACCATTCCTTTTATTTTATCTTATAAATTTTTAACTTTTTCCATCATCATCATGTTTAGTTAATACCGTCTGACGCTAATGACCCACAAGGGTTGATGCGTCGTTAAGCACCAAACAAACAAACAAAACAAACCAGCACTTAAGCCAGCAACCCTGGAAATGATGAAGAAGGAGGAGGAGAGGAAGAAAAAAGAAGAGAAAGACAAACTTAAGAAACAACAGAAAGAAGAAAGACGACAACAATATCACAAAGATAAACAGGAAAGGGAATTGAAAGAAAAAGAACAGGCAGAAAAATCCCAGCAAAATCCATTTTCTGTATTGATAAAGATGATGAGGTCGTTTGTATGGAAGAGGAGTCTGTGGTATTCACAGACTCTTCTTCCAGTGACCATCAACCTAAAGGCACACTGCCTAGATTACCAGTAACTTAAATAATGGAGGGTTTCAATCTAACCATTATTTTAGTACCTCTTTTAATATTGTTTTCAAGTATGGATTTGAAACATAAAATTATTCAATGGAATTGTCGAGGTTTGAAACCTAATTATAATGAAGTATCTCTATTGATTTCCGAATATAATCCATCTGTATTTTGTTTTCAAGAGACATTTCTTAAACCAGATGACAACATCTCATTACAAGGTTTTAATATATATAATTATATTCATACAGATTGTCTGAGGCCCTCTGGTGGTGCCTCAATATTTGTAAAATCATCTTTCCCTTAAAGAAAGATTGATTTACAAACAGATCTTCAAGCAACTGCTATTTCTGTCACTCTTGACAGAGAAATAACTTTATGTTCTGCATATATTCCTCCATCCTTTTCTCTCAACTCCCAACACTTGGACAATTTACTGCAACAACTTCCTTCTCCGTATATATTATTAGGCGACTTCAATGGTCACAATATCCTCTGGGGTGGTCAAAACAATGATTCCAGAGGTGAACTTATCGAAAATTTCATTACAAAGAATGACATATGTATTATGAATGATAAGTCTTACACTTTTCATTCTCCAAGTACAAAGTCTTTTACATCTATTGATATTTCCTTCTGTCATCCATCACTGTATCTTGACTATAATTGGTCTGTATGTGAAGACCAACACAATAGTGATCACTTCCCTATCATCATTGAACAGAACACTTTTTCCACTGAGGATCACAATCCAAAGTGGAAATTAAATAGAGCCAACTGGGATCTTTTTAATACTCTGTGCACTGGTAAATTGGTACCAGAAAACTTCGAAGAATCTTCTGATCCTATAGCTGATTTTACCTCTTCTCTTATTGAAATATCTAAAGAATGTATTCCTCAAACTTCGACAAATCCAACTAAAAGTAATCCATGGTACAATGACGACTGTAAAGAAGCAATTAAACAGCGCAAGCAAGCTCTTTCTAAATTCAAAAGATCTCCAAATACCAACAATTTCAATGACATCAAAGTATTTAGAGCTAAAGCCCATAGAACAATTAAAATTTCGAAGCGTAAGTCATGGAGATCTTATGTGTCCAAAATCAATCATAAAACACCTAATAAAAAGGTTTGGGATATGATAAGAAAAATCTCTGGAAAAACAAATCACCCAGTTACACACATTTAAACATGGTGGGTACTGACAGCAAAGCAACTTCAAAAACAGACATTGCTGACACTTTAGGAGAAACTTTTTGTCACAATTCATCATCATTCAATTACTCTGAATCCTTCAGAAAGATTAAAACCAAACAAGAGAAAGTTAAATTGAATTTTAAATCACAAAATAATTAAATTTATAACAAAGATTTTAATTTAGATAAATGAGTTGAAGCCATTCAACTATCACACGACTCAGCCACTGGTCCTGATGAGATCCACTATCAAATGCTTAAACATCTCCCAGATACTTCTCTTGAAACTTTTTCGAATATATTCAATAACATTTGGACTACTGGAAAAATTTCAGAAGATTGGACCTTAGCAACCATAATCCCAATTCCCAAACCTGGGAAAGATCCTGCGGAACCTAATAATTATAGACCTATAGCTTTAACAAGTTGTCTATGTAAAACACTTGAAAGAATGATAAATAAAAGACTTACTTGGTTTTTAGAATCCATTAATCACATATCGCGGTTCCAGTCTCGTTTCAGATCTGACCGCAGTACAACTGATAATTTAGTTAGATTGGAAACCTTCATACGTGATGCCTTTATTAAAAAAGAACATGTAGTTGCTGTGTTTTTTGATTTGGAAAAAGCTTACGATACCAATTGGAGATATGGCATTTTAAAAGATATCCACAAACTAGGATTAAGACATTCATTGAAAACTTCCTTGCAGACCGCACCATGCAAGTCCGAGTTGGCTCCTCTCTGTCTGACTATTATGACCAGGAGCAAGGTGTACCTCAAGGGGGCGTTCTATCTATAACACTTTTTAGCATTTAAATTAATGATATTGTGAAATGTTTAGGTAATCTTACTGATTGCTCATTATATGTTGATGACTTCTGAATATGTGATCGCTCAAAAAGCATGGCGACGATTGAACGCCAACTGCAACAAAATTTAAATAAGATTGAAAATTGGGCAACAAGCAATGGCTTTAAGTTTTCCAATCAAAAACACAGTGTGTACATTTCTGTCAGTTGCGCAAGCAACATGATGATCCGGTTTTACATTTATATGGATCACCTATTCCAGTTGTTGAGGAATCTAAATTCCTTGGCATTTTATTTGATAGAAAACTCAGTTTTATACCCCATATTAAATATCTCAAAGCTAAATGTTTAAAAGCATTGAATCTTTTAAAAGTGCTTTCCCATACTTCTTGGGGTGCAGACCGAACTACACTTCTCAAGCTGTATCGGTCTCTAGTCCGGTCAAAATTTAATTATGGCTGTATTATATATGGCTCTGCACGAAAATCATATCTTCAAATGCTTGATCCTATACATAACCGAGGACTTAGATTAGCTCTAGGGGCTTTTAGAACTTCTGTTGCTAGTCTCTCTGTGGAAGCAGATGAACCATCACTATACTCACGAAGAGAGAAACTCTCTTTGCAATATGCTATAAGACTTGCTGCTAACCCATCAAATCCTGCTTTTGAAGTTACATTCCCACCAAATTATGTTGATTTATATGAACAAAAACCTAAAGCTATTAAATCATTTGGCATCAGAATTTCACCACTCTTGGAATCTGCCAATATCAAACCACAAACTATTGAAAAACATTTTACACCAAACATTCCAGCTTGGTGTATGAAACCACCTGGAATTCTTTTTGATTCACATTCCGGGAAAAAATCTGAATCAAATCCACACATATTAAAAGATGATTTTAGAAAAATGCAAAGTCGTTATAAGAATTACCACCAAATTTATACTGATGGGTCAAAGGAAGACTCAAAGGTTGGTTGTGCTGTTATATCAGTCAACATTAGTAATATGCAACGTATACCTGACGACTCATCAATTTTCACTGCTGAAGCCAAAGCAGTTGATCTAGCTTTAGATTTCATTAGCACTTGTGATGCAAACAATAAATTTATTATATTTTCTGACTCGCTTTCTGTATTGAAAGCAATGAACCATACCAGTTCAAAGAATCCACAGATTCAGAAACTTTTAGAAAAATGTCATGAGCTTTTAGCTTATAAAGAAATTGTTCTCTGTTGGATTCCTAGTCATATAGGTATCCAAGGGAATGAGATGGTAGATAAGCAAGCAAAACATCGCTTTCATTTGAACCAACTTCTTTTAAAATTCCATTTTCCAATTTTAAGCCTTCTATCAATAAATATATCTTGGAAGAATGGCAAACTTCATGGAATAACAGCATTGGTAATAAACTTCTTGACATCAAACCATCTATTGGTGAATATCAATCAGTTATTCGAAATATTAGAAGAGAAGAAGTAGTTTTAGCTCGACTCCCCTTAGGTCATACAAGAGTCACTCATTCATACTTACTACAAGGTGAAAAGCAGCCACAATGTGTTTGTTGCCACGCACCATTCACTGTACGCCACTTCCTTTTGGAACGTGGCGATTTTGCACAAGTAAGAAATAATTGCTTCCATGTTGATAACATGAAAGAATTATTTCAAGATATACATATAAGTCAAATAAATCTTTTTTAACAAAATCTAATTGCTATTTTTAAAATTATGTTTTGTTTTACATTTGTATCAGACCATAATACAGATTTTTTAATGTTGTATTCTGTTCAGTTAAAGAACATGTACAGTTATCTGAATAGCTCTTTGAAACTGTCAGATATTGTACGTGGTCTCTCCTGTCAACAATCGAATTGCAACCAATTATCATTATACAAACTCAACATAATCTTTCCTTTTATTTTATTTTATCTTATAAATTTTTTACTTTTTCCATCTTCATCATGTTTAGTTTAATACCGTCTGACGCTAATGACCCACAAGGGTTGATGCGTCGTTAAGAACCAAACAAACAAACAAACAAACAAACAAGACATAAAACCAACTATTGGTGAACATCAATCAGTTGTTCGAAACATTAGAAAAGAAGTAGTCGCTTTGGCTCGACTCCGTTTAGGTCATACAAGAGTCACACATTCATACTTACTACTAGGTGAAGAGCAACCACAATGTGTTGATTGCGATGCACCATTCACTGTACGTCACTTCCTTTTGGAGTGTGGCGATTTTGCACAAGCAAGAAATAATTGCTTCCATGTTGATAACATGAAAGAATTATTTCAAGATATACATATTGATAGTATTATGACATTTTCACTGTGTAGCATCGACTCCGGAACTTGCTACCAACTTTATTACAAACAAATGGCAGGCATGACGACGGTAAGATAAAATTGTTATTATACTGTTCTATCATGGCGTTAGGCGTTAAGATGGATATATTTTTATCTGAAAATATTTATCTTTGAAATATACACCCAACAATGAAATGAAAGTGATTTTTAGTTGACTTTTTTACTGTAATTGTAGCTGCCTGGTACCGCGAAAACTCGTGTCAGCTTCAAAACTCGCCTTGTAATCTTGTAAGTGGAAGATGCCAATTCAATCCGCTATTATGCTATGTATTGACATCACTAGTGTATATATTGAAGCAAACGTCTTCTCCAAAAACTAACGGAGCTGGATATAATCAAGAGAAATTTCCGACGACTTGAGTACGGCAATTTGCGACACAACACAGAATCACAGGACGGCGTCTTGCTAGTGAACAGTACGGCGACTTATTTTGAAAATGATAGAATTCTTCTCGAAGAAGCTGCCGTTGGGAACCAACCAATGTCCGTAATGATTCAAGAGGGCCAGTATGGTCTATTATCGGTACATAGTACAAAATTGTGAAAGTATTCAATCAGATGTTCCCGGGTTTTACTAAACTGAGCGTGACGTTGAAAGGTGACGTCATAAGACATTTTTTGTGATGAAATCGGAAATGTTATTTATGGGTCAGCATTAAAACACCAAACTTCCACCAATCTTGACTTGCCTCGTGTACTAACATACTTGCCAGGGGGGGGGGGGGGGAGGGAGGACTCTGATATTCTCACACTTAATAATGAGCCGTGACATGAGATTTCCAACAATGTGGTATGTGCGACCAGCAAAGGCTCTGATCAGTCTGCGCGTATGCGCAGACTGATCAGAGCCTTTGCTAGTCACTTAAATACTCTATGGCTGTTAAATGAGAGTATCCCCCCCCACACACACACAAACACTGGGCATACATGTACGTCTAAGTGCACCAGGGTTTGGTGCTCATCGCATTCATTTGTGCATGCGCGGATCCAGATTTTCACATTTTTTCGTCTGCTTATTTCACAGAGGGGCCCGTATGCTTAGGTCCCTTACCGGTTTCTTTAATATAGTACTTGTATTAATCGCCCTGTGAGAGGCCCACGCATGATGCGCAAAATTCTGCTTTAAAGGTTGTGGTTATCCTGGTCGTGAGATTGTATGGAATACGTGCTGGTTAGTTTGCGGTTGAGCCTGGTCTGATATGGTTTTGTGGAGGTTTGGGGGTGCTTCCACGGACCCTCTTGTATTGTACTGAAAATGTTGAAGGTATTCATGCGTGTATCCGGAGGAGGGGGCAGGGGTCTCTGGATCCCCCTGAAAATCGCAGAAATATAGTATACCCTTGCAGTGCTGGTCCAGTGAAGAATCACAAAGTTGCCAACGTAGCATTCAATGTTGGGCCATCATCGGTTTGCCAGCAAATTCAATGGCGTTTCGCTGGTGGCTCGATGTCGTCACGCTAACAGTGTCCCCTGTCAAAAAAGTAAAAGTTGGACCACTCTGCCAAAACATCATGCCCCCACACAAGTATTGAGGCTTAACACCCCCTCTCCCCAAAGCTTCCTAGCTACGCCTTTGTTGTTTTCGTTTTGGTGTAAGCGGAGTCGTTTGAACTAGAGTTCAATTGGCTTTGTGGTTGTGGGCTTCGGCTCGTATTATCACTTAATTATTTCCCTTACTACTAACACAAGTCTAATTTCGATGCACTTACAATACAATTCAAGTCGAAATCGAGAGTACAGGTTAATTCTACAATTTGTAACAAGAGGAGTGGAATATCCACCCACGGTTGAGGAAATTAACCAAACCACCACATTAAACCAGCCTTTCCAAATAGAATTTACTGTCCTACCAGCTAAGAGTGCCAGTGAGAGCAACCTTCAGGATAGGATTAAAGCGGCATCTTCTAACATGGTGTACTGTACACGTTAATGTTTAACATTGTACTAGCATTGCACTATATACTTAGCAATTTTAAACAACATATAACGTCACTGTCACTCTTGGTTGGTACGACAGTCGCTAATCATTAAAATTTGGGCTAAAAAATTGCTAATCAGTAAAATTTAGACCCAAAAATCGCTAATCAGTAAAATTTACGCCCAAAAATTACCTGATCAGTAAAATTACACCTAAAAATTAGTAATCAGAAAAATTAAGACCAAAAATTCAGTATCTATAAAAATAGCCCCCAAAATCGGTTATCAGTAATGGTTTATTGTGAAAACGAATTGGAATAACTTTCTTCCATCGAAAACGCGTCATTTCGATATTTGATATTTTTTCGCCCAAACATCGCTAATCATTAAATTTTAGGCCGAAATTCGCTAATCACTAGCACTTAACATTCCGCTATTTGGTCAAATTAACCCTAAAATCTCTAAACGTTAACTTTTAGGGCCAATATTCGCTAATTGCTTAATTTTATGGCCATAATTCGCTAATCAGTAATCCCCATTTACACCCGTACGCATGTACATGAGATTGTGTACTACGAGCAGCCAAACGCTCAGACTAGCCTGTGCATCCGCGCAGTCTCGCCAGGGCCTTTGCTGCTCTCATACACAATGCAAATGGATGGAGGTAAAGAAGTAAGTCTCCATAAGATCTACGTCAGCATCAGCGTATTAAATAAAACTTTTGCGAATATGCGACAAGTACCAAAGTTTCGTGTTCTGGCCCATATCTGGTGCTGAGGTGTTTGGTGTGGTGTGTTTGGGGACATGAGGTTGTTTGAAGCTGGAGAGGCTGGTTTTGGTGTTCGTTTAGGGTGATTTGGGTGGTTTGAGGAGTTTTCACAGACAAACATGTCGATGCAAATTGCCGTACTGTAAATTTAAGGTTTTTTTCAAGTTGCCGTACTTCGGACTGGTAAATTGCCGTACTCAAAGCGTTTTCTGTTTTTGATAATATATCAGTCAAATCAAGATCATGACAAATAAAACTTATAACGAACGTGATATTCAATATGCTTATTATTTTGGCATTGAAAATGAGGGGAAAACGGTTTTAAACACTGTAGAAACAAACATTTTTTGATGGGACATGCTGTTTTTAGCGGTACCAGCTGGCAGTGTTTCACGATGTTTTGTGACATACAGCAAGAATTGATCATTTTGGCGGGCACGGACAAGTGTTTGACTTCTCTAAAGATGAATTCTATTCACTTCGACGGCAGGCGCTCATTATAAACCACTAAAAAAAACATTTGACTCACCCCACTACATGCCATGTCTGTGTTGACATTCGATTCACCTGGTAGCAAGTTCCGGAGTCGATGCTACACCGTGATTTTTAAGACAAATAAATCTTTTTAACAAAATCTAATTGCTATTTTTAAAATCATATTTTGTTTTACATTTGTATCAGACCATAATACAGATTTTTTAATGTTGTATTCTGTTCAGTTAAAGAACATGTACAGTTATTTGAATAGCTCTTTGAAACTATCAGATATTGTACGTGGTCTCTCCTTCCAACAATCGTATTGCAACTAATTATCATTATACAAACTCATCATCATCATTCCTTTTATTTAATCTTATAAATTTTTACTTTTTCCATCTTCATCATGTTTAGATTAATACCGTCTGACGCTAATGACCCACAAGGGTTGATGCGTCGTTAAGAACCAAACAAACAAACCACGGAAGCTATTTTAAAGGTGCCAGGACCCTTGAATGGAAGTTCCTGTTGGATACCGAGAGGATTTGTACTTTGTGACTGCCCCTTTTAAAGGCGCGACGATGCATGTGGCAGTTGGCGTTTGGCACAAGACGTTATCACTTCTTGACGTAGCGTTTTAAGAATTTGGCACGTCACTTCATGGGGATCGCACAGCCGCTTGCTTGTAAAAGCTTTCATTAACGTTCAAGCTCCTGGTGATCGAACATATGTCTCAGTCTTATAACTAAAATATAGATTAAATATCAACAAAACTGGCATCTTTGCTCTTCAATGTTACTTTTTGTATTTTTACAGTGTTAATGATGATCATGGCACACTTTTCAACAGTAGAATAAGGTTTTTATTTTGATCGAATCGACTCCGTATAGATACCGGAACTGGGCGATTTTGAAAAAATCAGGCCTTCATATTGCAGATGAATATAACAGATCATAGCCTCTAATCGTAACAGCAACTAACTCTCGTTGTTGGTTGGTTGCTTTTTATGCAAAATAAGCTCACCCTTTTGACCAATGAAATCTTCATTTACCACCTAATCTGCCTACATGTGTACCTGGCTGATCTAAATAAAATGCCAATAGCACAAAGATTTATTAAACCTAATGGCGTCCACCTGAGCTACTACAAGTACAAAAGATTAATACAACCTAATGTCCCTCACCTGAGCCACTTTAGCTCTCCTATTTGTTTAAACTATCACATCCAAACTGGGTTAAAACAATAAAACAGTGAAAATGAACTAATTAAAATGATTATTTCACTGCTGCTAAGACTTAAAATGTTATCTCATGAATTAAACTATAAACAATAAAAATCTACCTCTGCTACACCCTCCCCTCGTTCCTGAAATGGGTCCCGTCATTTAGAATATGTGAATTACACCTTTTACAATTGCAAACACAGTATCTGGTTCCAATTGTGATAAGGTGTAAGGACTTAACAAAGACTGTAAAACTGCACTCCTTTCTGTAATTGTCATAACGAAGTCTCCCTGCCTTTGCCATAATAAAGGTTTCTGTTTAAATCTGATAGATCTTTGTATTATATTTTCAGCTGCATTATCACTGGTATCTACTGAAGTGTTTCCTTCATTTTCAGTAGCATCAGCGTCTTCTAGGCTCTGGAACACTTTTTACTAAAGTTTCCTCTTCAGTATCAACGTTTTCATCTTCTGAAAGACCTTCATCTGTCTGATCTGGATAATGAGCGTCCTCATTGTCCATATAATCAGATAGTTCGTGAGTACTAACATTGTTTTCCTGTGTACAAGTAGCGTAATCAACTACTAACTCATCATCAACTTCTGATATCTCATTTACACAAGTATCTGTTGTTTTTGTAACAACAAACAAACTATCATCTTCCTCTTCCTCAGTCTCTATTTTTTCTTATACCTGGGTTTTGGAGTAGGTAATGTCTTTAAATTTCTGGGTGTTGGTGTAGGTGTAGCTCTTGTTGAAGAGTTGGTCAACCCCCCAATACCAACAGATGAATTTTTATCTGGACCTTTAACTTCACCAGCTAAGCTGCTTCCTAGCTGAAGTAAGTTATTTCTGTGAAGCATTCGTTCACAACCTTTACCATCCTCTCTTCTTTCTACTTTGTACACTGGAATATTTACATTTGGTATATCTGATATATATATCTTCTGTCCATTTGTCTGCTATTTTGTGTTTGCCATCAAAGGCCAGAATCTTGACTAAGACTCTGTCACCAATCTCCAATTTAGCAGCTTTTGCTCTCAAGTCATAGACTGACTTCTGCTTTTTGCGTGCTTTATCTGCATTTTTCTGAACTTCCCAAATGCTTCTTGGACATTCTTTTGGAGATCAGTAATGCATTACATATATACCCGACAAAAAAGAAACGCACCATATAATAATATAACTGTCGAAATCTCAGGAAGATCACATGTGATAGGCCAGTTTTGTTTATGTCTTTGCAAAGGTATGTCAGGTATTGCTTCATTACACGTCTTTTGCAATCAGGTGAAAGAAAATTGATCATGAACCAAGTGGGGGTCATATTGTAAAGTCACAGAATATAAGCGTTTTCATAAAGCTCTCTTGTAGGATTAGTTTGAACAATAGGAATCATCTAAGTAGACCAAACTGTACTTAGACGCGTTTTCTCAAATTATCATACGCGATTATTGAACGCTAAGTAGCCCATATATTGTTACTACCATTTGGATATCGATTTCATACTGAAGATAAACCTTACAAAACATGTTAAGATTTCAACATTGTTTTAATCAATTTAAACGATCCTAACTGATGTAAATGGATTTTGGAGTAGCAAAATAGCATCAATAAACACATTGGTTGTCTCACATAACAACATATCGTTTTCATACTTAACAAATATAAAGCATACTCAGAATTTCATGTAGACAGTAGCATTGAATAAACGCTTCCAAAACCCGTTTACCATTGGCTTGATGAGTTTTGTTCCTACACTCATCTACGTCATACTCAAGTTTTAGTAAGATTTAATCAGATATTAATATTTTATGGCACCTTACATTTTCGTATCAAATGGGGAGCTTAATGGGAAAATCATAGTGGTGCGTTTCTTTTTTTGTTGGGTATATGTAACATTAGCTTCTGGCGTACCCTTTAATCCAAATGCAATGTCTACAGGTAGCCTTGGTTCTCTACCAAAAAGTAATTGACATGGAGAATATCCTGTACTCTCATGTCTAATGCAATTGTTTCCATTCACATTATGTTTAGTTTAATTCCGTCTGACGCTAATGACCCACTAGGGTTGATGCGTCGTTAAGCACCAAACAAACAAACAAAAGATATACACATGTTGATGCATTACTTTACTTTTGGCCTTTAAATAGACTTTAAATTTATCCTCAGCATAGATTTCATTGTTTAACGAATGAAACTGATAATTAAATCAACATAGTTCTTCTGATCATTTGCTTAAGCAATGTAAATTTTATAAGTAAATGGTTAATTTAGTACAAATATTTCTGTAAAGAGGAAAAAATAAGTCATAATGGTGGAGTTTACATGACAGTAATCACAAGTGATATGATCAAATATAAGAATACAAGTCAATTATTACTTACGATACCAATTTTTAATTATAGGACTTCATTTGCCAGAATAAAGCAAGACCAAATTTGACATTCAAGCTGATGTAAAAAAAGATTTTACAATGTTCTTTTAGAATGTTGGATGGAAACGTAAAATATTTAAAGTAAAATGTGCAGCCATGAAATTTTACCATGTTTTGGTAGTTTTAGCAATTAATGCTAAAAAAAAAAGCTAATGCTAATTTCCACTATACAGAATGTGACATGAACAAATTATAGCAAAGCATTTTATGGATATTATCATTAAGAATGAGCTGCAAAACACCAAGGAATGGATTCAAGACATTTGCAAAAAGTCAACTGTTCTGACAAAAACGTATTGGGAGAACATTCTACTCAATATAAACATTGTTATCGGCGATTAACTAACATGCAATGTTAACAAAATATACATGTACATGATATTGGTGGTAAGTATCTATGCATTTCTAATAACCATAGGTCTTTTAATTCAATCATCTCCAAAACAAATACCTTTTCTTTCACATTGAAAGGGATACCATTAAGTTCAGATATTGACAGCAGTGTAACTTTAAAGACTCCATTGTCATTTATGTTACATGTGTGTAATATAGTATACCAAATATTGAAACCTCATATCTGTTTTGTGTTTGACAGTATTGCCTACAGATGAAAAAAATAATTGTTGATCTCATTTATTGTAGTTTATAAAGCGCACAAATGCAGATAAGACAGCACGTGGGATTTTGGTACTTATCACATATTAGCAAACATCTTGGATCCATTGATTGCTCATGCTAATGCAGTCCAGTTAGTCATATCAATTCTGGTCTGAGTCTGCATCTATATATCCATACTTTGTGGATTCAGACAGCAAAGGCTCTGGTGAGTCTTCACATTTACAAGGCTTGGTATCCTGGGTCAGGTGTGGTACTTGATTGTATCGATTCCTGATCTTTGCATTCTTACTTACTTTGCCTGAGCCCTCATTTTTTGACATTGCAATGCGTACTAGTACCAAATCAAATGTGCTGGCTCATTTGATTTATTCTTTGTTACTAGTTATACTCTAGCTTGATTTGAATATCCGAAGGATTAATAGGAGGCAACTTTATAACAATGATCATGTTCCCATGTGGCATGCTTAGTACCAAATTTAATATAAACAAAGTTACACTGTTAAACTAAGTCTAATTGACAGAAATAATTCAAATAAAAAATCCCAATAAACTGTTGAAGTCCTTCCATTTAGTCATGTCTATAATACAATACTAACAATGCAGGGGATCTTTTCTAAGCATTAACTTATCTCTTTTAAATATATGACTAAATTGAACATTTTGAACAAATGTTGCCCTAGCTAGCTGTTTTAAATGCTTCACAAAATTGCAGAAACAGGCAAAACCGATGATAACTTGATAAATGTAATAATCTCCTTAAATGTTCTAGGTATGCATGTTATCAAGATTATTTTTTTTCTTTTGTCGCCAAACTAGACAAGCTGATTACTACCATATAGGTATTACAACCATAGGGACAGGCATGTTGGGTACAATATTAGGGATATAAATTGTTATGATTAGAAAAAACTTCAGTATTCATTAAACTGACTAGGGATAACACCTATATCAATTCTTCATTTCTCAATGTTAACCATGTCTGATATGACTTAGATTTTTACAAATTGTGAGCTAGCTTTCGTCCTTAGTTGTTTTCATTATAACAGTTGTTGCAATCAATAGCTGATAAGCTATATATGAATTGGTTGGCTCACACTTGTAGTAATAGATCATACTAAGCTACTACATGGTTAAAATCCTGTTTCGTCTAAACTGAACTGTAGACAGTATAGAAACATGTATTGTATATATCATTTCATGTATTAAATCAAGCTAACACATACGAGTGTCAGAGATAAAGGCTATTTTTCAAGCATTTAAGAAACATGATTTGATTATTAAAATAAGTAGTTTCTATAAGTGATGTTTACATATAAGATAAAGAAAACTCTTAATTGAAATAACGTTTTATGTGCTTTGAGTTCAAGTTCCTTCAATCGCCTGTGCGTTTGTCAGAGTTTAATTTCCCCTAAAATGTACGTTAAAAAGACACTTTTCATTATTTCTCTCATTATTGAGCCCTAAAATGGCAGTAATTTACGCTCATTAGGAATTTAAGATCATATAATGCTATTTTTGCATTAAATTAATGTATTCAAAAGAAAGTAACGTATGTACTAGTAATAAAAGGTACATATGAATTAAAATGATACTGCTAGTCATTTACTTTCAATTACAAGATAGTATTGAATTGTAAGAATAACGAATAATTTTGATATTTACACTAAAGTTCCTTTTGTTTTAGGGTAACATAGTAGAC
This sequence comes from Loripinus fragilis, assembly GCA_964019695.1. Taxonomy (NCBI): domain Eukaryota; kingdom Metazoa; phylum Mollusca; class Bivalvia; order Lucinida; family Lucinidae; genus Loripinus; species Loripinus fragilis. The sequence continues at coordinate 125,028,918 of OZ026515.1, forward strand.
TCTGTAATAGCAGGGTAAGACCCCAAGTCATAAAGAGCTAACATGCATTATTTTATGGCTTATATAATGTGGTTTTAGAAATTCATAGTGTACAAAACTCTTCCTAGGAGGTATTTTGGCAACACATGGTCTAGTGATTGCACAGGGCTAAATAGTAGTTTATTTGAAATAAAGTAACGTATATAAGTGCAATATCGTATGCATATGTTGTTTAAGCGCATACTGGCTATTTGCTGCATTCAATTAAGTGCTTTTAAGACAATCAGCATGTCTATAAATAAATATAATGTATAGCTATGTATTTGAACATTATGATTTGGAGATGTTTTAGGGTAACGTAGTTAACATGGCTGTTACACGGTAAAGCCCCCACTGGCAGATGGCCAACATGTGCCATTTTGCTTCTTATATAGCATAGTTTTAAAAAAATCATAGTGTACAAAATTCCCCTGGGGGGAGGGGGGTCTATTAGCAGCTCAATGTCTAATTCTTCCATACATACCCAACTCTTACATACACCTCCATACTCATACCCTGTCCTACCCCTCCTACTATCAACCCATATATATAATGGGTATTATACTATAAATAGATTTGAGTGTATGATGTGTATCTGGATATTGGTTGGGTGAGAGTAGATGTAGGGTAAAGTATGATCATGCAGGTAAAGTAGGCTAAACTACCCTTAGTCCTGACCTACCAAATGCCTGATCCAGACACACTTTCTTTATCTACTCCTACTCATAACCTGTCTGACAGTTACTTGTATCTTCCAAGGACATGGTGCTATAATGGATAAGAAAAGATTGGGTAGAGACTAGGATAGGGCCAAGCTAAGGGTAGGATACATACTCGTACCCTACCTACCCTGCCCCAATGCAAACCCTATCCTGAACCAACGCAAACCCTACCCTTACCTCCTCGCATATCTACCCTTACCAATATGACATATGGGTAGATGTTATGACCCCATATGGGTATGATTAGTGTATGGTAGGTACAGGCAGGGTATTAGTATGGAGGAGACTATGGTACTGTCGTGCCAACCAAGAGCGACAGTGACGTCGTGTTTTGTTTACAATTGTTAAGTAAATTATTCACTTGTACACTCCATTTGAGCAAATGCGAATCGATAGATCACATGTGTATTAATCCTATCCTGTGGATAGGATTAATACACAAGTGATCTATCGATTATAAGTCCCTAATAACTTTGTAAACAAAACATCACGTCACTGTCACTTTTGGTTGGCACGACAGTAGAGTTGAGCTAACTAGTCTAATACCCTAACCTTACTCATAACCTAATGTATTGATAGGGTATGGGTATGTAGAAAGGTTGTTGTGGACGTTACATGTACGCTTATGGGCATATAAATATCAGTGAAATGCCAAAATAACTATCTGTTGCCACCAATATGAGCGTGTGAAATATTCTTCTGAACTCTATTAAAACCATAATAAAGCATAATATTAATGGTTAAAAAAAAGAACTCATATTGCGGCATACAGTTTTGAAATTATTTGGGCCATTCAGGGTGTAGCATAGGTTACATTATTTTACATTAATCACAAAGTCTTCTTCATAATCATTGTAAGACTTCTCTGAATCGGACAGGTCTTCATTGTCAATCAACACCTTTGGCATACAGTCTCCACCAAACCAAAGGGACATCATATTGCTATCATAATATGTAAAAAAAATCATGTTTATTTGGTGGATGTGAAACTTCAATAATGAGATATCTGTCCTCCTTCAAACAGCCATGTTGCACATGTAACTTTAGAGAGTTGTGGTACACATAATACAAATTGACTATATTTAAGTAAGTAAGGGTGCAAAGATCAGGCCCATAGTGTCCCAAATAAACGTACAAAAATGTATGCTGCGATAAAAGGATGATTCTGAATATAACCAAGATAACCAATTTCTAAAGGTTGATAAATTTTAGGTCTTTTTGAATATGAATGGAGAATGTCCTCCTCAATGTTTTCGTTAAGCGGCGAATAAAGCTAGAACAGAAAGAAGTAGCTCAGTATATGCAAATATTATTTATACAATGTAACTTCACAAATTATCTGAATTTTAAGATTAAGCGTATTTTGTGAGCTCTTTATATTATCAATCAGATGTTTTTTTCTTAGTGCCCCATCGAAAAGAAATAGTAAAGTAAAAAGTACCTAAGACAAATGCAACTATTGATATTACCCTAAAATAATCAAAACCACCATTTTATCTTACAATGTTCTTATTAATTTATTAATTCTTTTTACACCATTTAAGGATGAAGAGGACTTTGTGATTGATGAAATAATCACCGCGCTTTGTGAAAGACAAATTGATTGCCTATTGGGTAAATACATTGTAAAGAATACATTGTATAGTCTGCCAAAATTGACCTTAGACTGATTAATTTTCGCCAAAATCTTCGTGATATTCGTGCGTTTTCGTAGAGTATTCCGACATTGGTCACGATTTTTAAAGAGAATATGAAGATAATGTCAATTCGATAATGCAAATGGTCTGATAGCCTGGTGGTTAGTTGACTACTTACAAATTAAGCATACCAGGATCGAAACTTGGAAGGAACCATTTTTTTTATATAATTTCAAATTGCTTTCTTTTTAAGCTGATATTGTTCTTATATTTTACGTCATCTTGTGATGAGCTTTACGTCTTTCATTTGTATTTACCTGTAGCCGCTTTTGTGATAATATTTGACAATAGTTTGGACCCAGTCAGTACCAAGAGAACGTCGTTTCCGATCTTGACACTCTGATAGTGTTCCTGTAAGAGTTTTTGAAAAAAAAATTCAGCAGATGATAACAAAAGTCTCAAAAATACTAGAATTGATTTTCTACGAAAAAACAGATGTCTCTCCCCCCCCCTTTTGATGTTTGTTTTTTGTTTGATTTGATTCTTAACGTCCCATCAACACTCTTTCAGTTAAACAGAGACGGGTCTTCCTGGGTTGAACCAGTACTAGGATAAATGTGTCTTGCTCAAGGACCACAACGCCGTGACGCCGGTGAGGCTCGAACCCGCGGCCCCTCGGTCTCATGTCAAGCACTCTACCACTGAGCCACTGCGCTCCCCCCTTTTGATGTAAAAAGCATGAGTCATTAAATACAATTTCAAACAGAAACATTAAATACAATTTCTAACGGAAATTCTAGTCATTTCATGCAGACACTCAGCTCGTATCTAGTAAGAGCGAACACGGTTTTTGTGATGGACAAAGTTCTAAGGAAAATAACTCAAAAAGTATAAAAGGCAGAGTTACCATTCTTGCACTCTGCTGTAAGTTTCGTGAATATAGCGTCAGCGGTTTTCAAGTTATAGAGCGGACTCGATTTGTGACAGACAGACGGACAGACGCCCGGGGAAAAACAATATGTCTCCCGACACTGAAGGGGGGGGAACATAATTATTCAGCGTGCAAAGAGTTAATTGAATGTAAGCTTATTGAATTTATTCGTTACATAAACGCATGTCAAATTCATTTAGATATATCCAGTTGTGCACAAAATCAAGAATAAAGACGAAGAAACTAGCAAATCGAAAAAAGAAATGAAAAAAAAAATACAAATATGATACTGGACTCGAACCCCTCATCTTTTGAGTGCTAAAACACTTGACTATCTACTAGGCTATCGGGAATTGTGATAAATTTACATTCAGATTAGTAATTGTACAGCAATCTAAAGCGCACTTTTTACGAAGATTCAAGAAGACTGAGTGAAAGGTCATTGAATATTCATATGTCTCGGGTCAAATTTGACAAACAATACAGATTCTGCAGAGGGTATTTTGGACACAGATGTCCATTTTGTTCGTTTGATGAAAAATGTAACGTATGCTATACATTTAGTGGCCCAAATAAACGTTCAAAAATGTATGCTGCAATAAAAGGATGATTCTGAATATAACCAAGTAAAACTTATTTTACTATCACAGATAATGATGCATACAGAAGTGCTATGTTTATTCACAGGAAAAACATGTTTACTTGTTTAAGTTGGTGGGGTAACCTTGTATGCAGACTATCCATTATTTTTTGTAGGGAGCGCAGTGGCTCAGTGGTAGAGTGATTGACTCAAGACGGAAGGGCCGCGGGTTCGAGCCTCACCGGCATCACTGCGGTGTGGTCCTTGAGCAAGACAAATTTATTCTAGCTTAGTACTGGTTCAATCCAGGAAGACCCGTCCCTATATAACTCAAAGATTGTTGATGGGACGTAAAGAATCAAATCAAACAAAACAAACAAACTATCCATCATTTTAATGATGATTACTTTGGGATAAACAAAATACTCTATGACTTAAGTAATGATGACAGTAAAAGCATCTCCAAAATCAATAATGACTTAAACATGTAACTATAATTTGTATTGTAAAAAAACGCATGGAAACTTTTTTAAGATTAACGAAAATATGCAAAATTTGTGTTTTAATTGACCGCCATATTAAATATAGTATGGTAAGACATTACACCAATTAAACCCAGATCGCCAGGTGGCTTTTCAAAAAGATCAGTGTGATATTTGCCTCTTCACCTTAAATGTTGTCAGTTAATATACAGCCAACAACATTAGCAGGCGACATTTTGTATGGTACTTTAATTGTTAACAGTGCAGACCCTGATCAAATGCCACCATGTGTAGCACTTCATATGGGTCTTCACTATTTAACAAGTCGCTATTTACATGTATTCCATGTATCCAGAATGAAATCTGTGATAGTCAATTACTGAATCTGTCTCTTTTCAGGAACATCGAAAGTTGATCACTGGCCTCAAGTTAACGGGGGCTTTATCTTGATTTTATCTCACTGGTGGAGAACTAGACTGGTTCCAGTCCTTTAAACAATTTTCATCAATGTGCCATATCATATACTTGAAGCTAGTCTTAATCTGATGGCTCTAGAGCCATCAGAGTAAGACTAGCTACAAGTATATGATATGACACATTGATGAACAATGTTTTAAGGACTGGAGCCAGTCTTGTGGAGAACAAACTGTTTATTTTGAAAGCCAAGCTCTCAGAGTGTTTATTGATGAAAATATACTGCAGTTATTGTTTAAAGGATGATTTTAGCTGAAAATTGGCCAAATGCTGAAAACTTCCATATGAGATTATGAAAAATTGAGCACTTTGACATATCCTTTTAATTTCATAAATTGATAATCTATGCACAAAACAAACAGTTTGCAAAGAATTGAAAAGATTACAATGCGGGAAGTATTTAGTAGGAAATGTCCTTAAAATTTGGGAAAAAATGAAAAATACCACCCAACAACCCTTTAAACGGGAATGGACTGGTGCAGTAGATACATGTAATAGTGGGAATTACCGTTAGGCATAAATGGATTGTTGGTTGTCTAATGCCGCTATACGACTGCAATTTGTGCAGATTCTAACGATATAACCCACAACCATGTACATGTGACAGCTTAAATATATACAATGTCAATATATTGCAAATCTGTTCATATATAGGGACCTCGACGCGAGAGATAAGTGATCAATCCAGAGTATTACAATATGCACGTTGGACGTTTACAGGTTATTCTGTCGAGAAATCGAATAACAAACTGATTGAACTGAGCAGATGCGCAAGCTGGTCTGCGACCTATTTTTCGCATGCACCAAAATTAGGTTTTCTCGCGCCAAGGCCTAATTATGAAGGGTGTAACCAATGAAAAGTTGGTCCAAGTCCAAATATGGATTCTGTCATCCTAGGTACGTGTGTCTGGATGGGATATAATGATAAGTGAATAACCTTTGTTATAATGAATAGTGAATAATGAGCCAAAAAGTTAATAAACAGTGAATAATAGGGGCCTGAAAATAATGAATAATCCCATCTTTTTAAGTAATTTAAAAAAGAATTAATGAATAGTGAATAATCAGATTTCTTTGCCACCTTTCTTACTTTTAATGAATAATTGGTCTTATTTTAATGAATAACCCAAAATTTTAATGAGAAGAATAATGGGCCAAATTTCTAATGAATAGTAAATACCAGACCCCCCCCCCCTCCCACACACACACACACCCAGACCCTCAGGTAAAGCTGGTAACATTTTGAAAAAAGTTTCCAACCGCGGGCTCCGATTTCCTCTATAAGTTTATTTTTTCTACAGTAAAAGCGCAGTGTTCAAGATTGCCTTGCTGGAGATGTCCGTTAACCATTTGTATGTCGGAAAACCTTAAACGGGTACTTTGGCAAACAGTGAAGACCCAGATGAAATGCAGCACAATGCTGCAGTTCATCAGGGTCTGCACATCATGCTGGATTTTATCTGGGTATTCAGTGTTTGCTGAGATTAACAGAACAACCTTCATGGACAGCAATTCACCGTAATTTAGAAAAAAATACCTGTGACCCCCTTAAAGTACACAATGGGCAATCCGATACTTGTTGTATCAATATAAGTGATACAATCCATCAGAATACACAGGGTTATAATAGTTATATCGCTAGTTTACTGAGGCACTTTACTAATACGTTCTTAGCCCATTTATGCCGAATGGATTTATTGGACGAGTTCATTTCCAATTCTAGGGCTGTTGGGTGATGTGTTTCAGTTTATTCAAGTTTTAATAGAACACTATGCTAGCAAACAATGGACCGCTTTCTGCAGCGTATGATCTGGGTCTTCTCTGATTGCATATGTTACACAAACCCGAGACGACGCTAGTCTTATATGAGTTAACCCATTGTATACGGGGAACCCCTAAACGAGTATTTTTACAAACAGTGAATACCCATGTGAAATGCCGCATAGTGCGGCATTTCATCAGGGTCTACACTGATTGTTAAGGTAAAAAGATAAAATATAACCTGACACCCCTAGATGTATACAATGAACTATCCCGTTTATTGTATCACACCAGAAGGAATATTCCGTTAGTATACAAAGGGTTTAACAACCAAATTAAAGTTAGAACCCAATACATGTAACAAGCAGTTCCAACAATTCAGCCAGCCCTAAACTGCTTGACTCATCGCGAAATTAGATCTTCAGGCTTGTGAAGCCCACAATACTTCAAACAACTGGGCCACTTTAGAAATCAAGCCCCGAGAGGTTAGGTCGTTATTCACCCGTGAAGACGTTTTATGAATGACCAATTTTGTCCGTTACCTTACTCAAGATACAGGTTAATTACACATCGGATGGATTACAATGAAACGAGTGAAACTTTTTAGTGTTTTAATTCCAACTGTGGTCATACTTTCAGTTGTATGGTTAATGTTATTCGCTAGATTATATGAAGATGCTGGCATAAGAATACAAAGTGCGTCAAAAGATACCAAAGAGCTTTTCAATTCAATGAAACTATACATAAAAGATGAAACCACGACACAAACTCGACAATCTACCGCCATGGCGCGGTACCAGTCTTTGGCTGGAAACTGCACTGTAGTATCAAAGTTGGATATTGCAACTCAATTAGTAGAGTACCCATATTTTCAGAATTCATATACGATCGAAAATAGTGCTTTGAAGGTTTTGACTTCAGCAGGTCAGTTCTGGTGTAATAAGAACATTCAGATTTTTGATAGAAGGTTTGGGCTACTTCACGATGTGATCATGGACAATTCTAAACTCTTAGATAGGGCTGGTAAGCCAAAAGGGGGCGAACCTTTAAACCAAGTCCTCGGTCAAAGAGAGAAAGATGAATTTTTTAGCTATAGAAAGGGATTTTGGAGTATGCACTGTAATTCCAACGATAGTTCTTCAGTGCCACAAAATGCGTTCCCTTGGTTACCTTATCTGGATGTAAAATCAGGCGTTAGTAACGTTACGAGCGGTGGGCTCACCCAACGCAATACGGAGAAGAGGTTTACAATTGCCATAACCCGAGAAGACTATTGTAATTTACACAACTTTGTTAGACAAATGTTTAATGCATTTTTATTTATGATGATCTTCAAGAAGGAACCTAAAGAAATGGCAATACTGTTTTTAGATGCCCATCCAACATGTATACTTGATGGTTCATGGAGGCTTATATTTGGCCACGTTTATTGGGCCAGTCGACTAAGCGGACCAGTTCTTTATAAAAATCTCATCTGGGGGTTCAAGGAGGGAGACAGTCAACTAACTCAATTTAATTTGAAAAATATTTCCTACATCGAGGAATTTCGTTCATATTTCTTACAAGAATACAATTTAAATGCCCACAACACTTTAGAATGCAAGAGAGTGGTTATAACAATAATTCTTCGCCACAATCAGGTGTTTCATCCAAGGAATCGGAAAGGCATTGTCGGGAGAAAGATTTATAATGAAAATGAGATTATCAATGCCCTGGTTCAAACATTCCCGAATGCATGTGTGCAAGCGGTAAGAATGGAATCTCTCACGATGCGTGGACAGCTAGAAACTATAAGCACCACAGATTTACTTATAGGAATGCATGGCGCTGGCATGACGCACACGATTTTTTTACCAAGGCATGCCGCGGTGCTGGAAATGTTTCCAAAAGGTTTTAAGATCGGGCGTCACTGGTATTTATGCTATCAGAGGATCACAGAATGGAGAGGTTTAAAGTATCAGTCTTGGGAAAATTTTGATGATTCATTAGAGAAACCAGGTGAATACACTTTGATACCTAAAGATATAATACTGACAAAAGTAAAAGATTTGATGAATCAGTTATGCAGTGCCGGCTAATTGCAGGGTTTTTCAAGGCCCTTACTTTACCCCATACCCCTTCAGTAACAGTACTGTAAATCTGGAAAATTTCGCGAGGACTTTATTTTCGCGAATAGCGTTATTTGCGACGTCAAAAATTTGCAACTTGGGCATGATTTACCTATATCAGTAAACTAAATTTTGATTCTGCCATTTCGCGAGGATTTTATTTTCACGAAACTTCGCCTATGCGAAGTTTCGCGAAAATAAAACCCCTCGCGAAAAGTTTCGAATTTACAGTAAACACTGAGGCTAAAAAACGTTTTCCGTGCTCAACTTAACTAAACATGTCATTTAAACTGCCCAAAAATATAAAATGCTTAAAACAAAGACTTTTATTGCTGTCAAACACTTAGAAGTTTTTATCCTACTAATAAATTAAATGTTTTTATGAACGTAAAGAGAGGTGCTTCATTCAAGCAAAATATTGTGACCCCCTTAACCGCTGGCCAGGCTTAATCTGGGACCGTTGAAAACCTGTCTTATCTAGATGTGTCGGGAGGGGAATGGAGAATGCGAGCGTGTCATACCCAAACTAGTCTGTTCGTCTACAAGGACTAGTTAGAAAATTTAAATTTCACTATTAGCAGTTCAGATATGATAATTTTCGTAAAGCGAATAATAAAGGCGCGCAGGCTGCTCTGTGTCTTTGTTGTTCGCAAACCCTCGACGACAGGCTGGGAGAGTCGGAGACCGAGATTAAACTTCGATCTCCGGCTCTCCCAGTCTGCCGGATGAGGACTGACTAAGCTGTTGTCCCGTCTTCTGGGACATTTTAGTTCAGAAATATACTTCATACCTAAATAACATGTTTTACAAAAAATATTCCCAAGTAACAGGCAAGATCAAAAGTTTCATTTTGGCATCTTACCGATTGTGAACAACTTGCATTTGCGGTCTCATTTCACACCCCATGTCATTTGATTATAGATCCAGAAAAGGAAATTCTATTAGCGTAAAATTGTTAATATTTTAAAGCTGCATAGTCTGTAACTTTTGATATTTTTCGAAATTTTTTACTTTCTTTTTAAATCATTTGTATAAGTAGAATTAAGTTATGTTTTCACAATAAATCTGTTCACTATAGCTGAAAACTGCAAGGAAAAGCGAATTATCTTATAAAACAGGTGTGCTTTTCTCTTGTTGGTAATTATTTGCGTCCCTCCAATAATTATAGACAGTTATTTTTAACATAAATGCTGTTGTTTTGATACTGATAATTTGTTAAGATTTACGAAATTGGTAAAATGTTTACCTGAATTTTAGTTATTTTACTGTGTTCTTGAAAAATAGAAACATTAGTTCTAAAATTAAAAGATCAAAAGTTACAGACTATGCAGCTTTAATCGATTTAAACATGCGTTTTGTGTGCTCAAAGATCCTTCTCATTGAGGCGGTTCTTTTGAGTACCCACAACATATGTTTTGGATGAGAAATAAAGAAAATAGTTTTCCAATGCGCACTCTTTAGCTAGAGGCCTGATTTGATGCTACAGTCTATGCCACACACGCAGTCATACACAGCCACACTGGCTACATGGCACTTGGGGGTGGGGGGGGTCAGCATTAACACTGTGAATGCAAGGCATATAACCCTGGAGCCAGATTATCAATTGGGTTAGTGGTGATACCATGTTTGCGACCTATGCTATTTTCTGCAAGCCGCTAACATGTTTGTGACCTATGCTATTTTCTGCAAGCAGCTAACATAGCCCCGTAGTTCAGCATGCAACTTAGGCCCTGGCCAGTACCTAGCCAATTACAAACAACACTGGTACACAGTCTGAAAGGGAGTGCAGTGGCTCAGTGGTAGAGTGCTTGACTCGAGACCGAGGGTCGCGGGTTCGAGCCTCACCGGCATCACTGCGTAGTGGTCCATGAGCAAGATACATTTATCCTAGCTCTTACTGGTTCTACCCAGGAAGACCCGTCCCTGTTTAACTGAAAATTTGTTGATGGGATGTAAAGAATCAAACAAACAAACAAACACAGTCTGAACTAAGACATGGGCCAATGATGAACTGGTCTTATTTAGCGAATACTAAGCACAGATGAATAACGAAATCTCACCTTCATAGCCCACAGCATGAACTTCATGTTTAAGACCTATAAGATTTAGGGTAAAGTCGGGCAAATTCGGACAGCAACATTGTTTGTTTCATATTTTGATTATCGGAATTAAAAAAAATAACTAAGCAAACAGTGAAAATCCTGATGAGACGGCTCATAAGGAGCCGTCTCATCTGGATTTTCACTGTTTGCAAATACATGTACGTTTGCAAATACATGTATTAATTTATCTGATGTCCGAAGTTACCCGACTTTACCCTAGACTTGGCAAGCTACATGTGTAGGTGGTTGGTGGGTGGATGGAATACTTGATCATGTTTTGATGGATACGTATATTTTACAGAAAGACCCATGATTAAAAAGGAGTAGAACCAAAACGCTATTTCACAAACGCCATATCAAAGTCATTGAACCTATTTAAAGCTGCATAGTTTGTAACTTTTGATCTTTTAATTTTAGAAAAAAAATGTTTCTATTTTTCAATAACGCAGTAAAAATACTAAAATTCAGGTATACATTTTACCAATTTCGTAAATCTTTACAAATTATCAGTATCAAAACAACAGCATTTATGTTAAAACATGACTGTCTATAATTATTGGAGGGACGCAAATAATTACCAACAAGAGAAAAAACACCTTTTATTATAAGATAATTCCCTTCACCTATTGTGAACAGATTTATTGTGAAAACTTAACTTAATTCTGCCTTTGCAAATGATTTAAGAAGATTTTTTTTTTAAAAATGTTCATAGTTGCAGAGTTAGTCTCTTTAAACTATTTAATCCGGACTAAAATAAAACAACTGTTCTTTGTTGTTCGGCTAATTCGTAATTTGATCTAATTTCCTCTAGGGTAACGAAGGTTACCGAAGGGCAATGAAATGAGCCAAAGGTAATATAACAATGTCTAGTTTGCCTGTTAGCACTGCCTTCATATTTTCTGGCTAGAATCTTGAAAGTTTACATCATTCAAGTTCTGATACTGTAGATTCGGAAATTTTCGCGAGATTTTTTTTCGCGAATAACATTAAAAGACATATTAGTGATGTGAAAAATTCGCGACTAAGGCAAGATTTACCTATATCAATAAAAGACAGAGTAATTCTGCCATTTCGCAAGGGTTTTATTTTCACGAAACTTCGCATATGCGAAGTTTCGCGAAAATAAAGTCCTCGCGAAAATTTCCGAATCTACAGTACTAAACTTAAATATATTTGAACAAGATAATGAATAACAAGGGCGTTTATCAGATTGCGCGGTCGCGCAGGCTTGACTGCGCCTTCGTTGTTCGCATGCAGCGAAATCGGACCGGCTCAAATGATCACAAGCGTACAAACAGAAATCGGACACTCCTTGTGTGTACTTTTTATTATTTCTTTTTTTTATTTAAACAAATATCACAAGCGAGTTGGAAAGATGTTAGTTGATATATAATTGTGGACATAATAAATCACCACAGCGAAATATCTTGCCCTTCCTACCAACTATACTGAACAAAAGTGAAAACGCTACACCTGAATTGTTTGCCATCTATATATACAAAATTATGCAAACCGAGAATGCAATTGAAAGTGTATCTTACTGTTCAAACACTGGATAATGCATAACAGTAAAAGTTTTACGGGCATTGTCACGAGGAAACGCATGAAAGCCATTTAAATGTGACAGGGGTCCGTTTTTTCAGGTTGCCAATTTGAACGGAAATCTAACACAATTTAGGCATTCAGAAATCCATTACCTACGAGATCCGACTGCACGAAATGGTAGTCTAAACATGTGACAACCAGAAATGTGAAGAACTCAAGTTTGTTTTGATCGCTTAGAAAAGCAATCTTAAAAAAAGCGGATTTTCCATCAAATTAACAAGTTTAAAAAATTAACACTGAAATCTCCATAGGAAAATTAATGTGTTGTTAGTATGAGGACATTACTAGTCGAAATGGTAGAAACAATGTGCTGAAAGGTTTACCTGATTTGGCAAAAGAAAATTATCGAAAATCGTGATAAATCGAAGATTACCAAACATTTAATAATCCCTATTTGAATATTTTCAAAATTTTACAAATTTGCTAAACTCGAAATTGATTTCTGAGCTTGTTTCAAGTGATTAAGCAGTTTTCTTATGTTTTTATGCAACATTTTGCCGGACCTAACTTTGGCCCGAGGTGTTTGTGAAAAATTATCAGTCGATGAGACTAGTACCCAGCCAGCAACCCAATAGTCGGCCGTCATCAGTCCGACATGTTTTACACAGCGGGCCGATATGGGCCATTAGGAGTCCCCGGCGGATGTGCAACTCGGCAACTGTCGGCCCGATATACTTAAAGAAACGATGGGCCGCTGGTCAAGCCGCTGTCAGGCCACTTTCCGTCTTGATGCTGCTTTTAATCTGTTCTACTTTTTTACGTTTAAAAATGGTGATTTACATCATTCGTTGTTACAGTCCTGGAGACTTCCTACAACTTGAAGTACACGTGTGATACGCCCACATGTTCAAAGATACAAACAGTATCATTTGATTTCGGTTATCGGCGCAGTGTGGCTCCCTGCCTCTGGCATATACAGCGCATTTGACCTTCTTATAATATAGTATGATCTTATATTCAGGCATAATTTAAAAAAAGAAAAGTGGCTACTTTGAAACAAATTAGTAAATATGTACATATTGCAATTCATCAATAAACTTTATGAATAAATACAATGAAAAAATGTCTACACATAAATGTTAATAGAAACAGAATTCATATGGGCTTTGTTTGATAATTATTGTTTTAAATATTTATTATACATGATTTTCTCCCTAACAATCAATCTGGAGCTAGCATCAAGATTGCGGGCCGCTGGCGTGTAAGTATTAGGGTGAAACAAATCGAAACAAAATTTAATTTGAAAAATGAAACCGAAAGAAAGACATTATCTCAAGGTTAGATGGGCAGCGGCTCGAAGGCGGGCCGAATATCAGTTTTATCAAAAACCAATGTAAGAATTAGAGTGATTGCAGTAAAATATCATCAAAATTAAGTTATATTAATATGTTATAACAGCACAATTTTAAAAGGAACATGGAACAGAAAGAAAATAATATTTGAAATTGCGTTTTTTCAAAATTCAATTGACAGCCGCCCGATGACGGGCCACTAGCGGGGGCCATTGCAGATATGCCATACAAATGACGCCAGCAGCCTGATATAACTATGCTGGCTAAGACTTAGGCCAACAGGCCTCTGTATCTATATTTGAATTTTGAACACAAATGGCGTTGTTGTTTTTTGTTGTGTTTTTTTTTTTTAAATTTAATTGACTGCGGCCCGAATGCGGCCCACAAGCCAAGGCCATTGCCGATATACTTTCAAAATGCCGCCAGCGGCCCGATATAACAATGCTGGTTGGGTAATACCTTTTATCTATTTTTTTTTTTTTTTTGCAGAGCAGACCTAGATTAGGCAGCTCTTGCAAAAGCTGCCTAATCAGGGTCTACTCTGTTTGTTTTCAGAAATGTGATCAGATATGGTCCTACAATAGTCGACATGCCAAGTAATTTCTTTGATCTATGTACCAACACGAAGCGGTATTAATATATTTATTCATAGTGGGTGGAGCCTAGCGCGAATATCCACGAAGGAAATTGTGAAAGAAAAGACCATCCTATTAGTTTGTTCAGCATACACAAAGGATGACATCCGAATGAGAACATAGAGACATGTAGTCTGTGTAAAGACATTAAAAGTTTAAACATTTCATTTGTTTACATGTCTGTCTAAAGTACACGGAGAAGAATGTCATATCAAACAAAACTCAAACATAACTACATGCATCCAAATATTTGTCGACTTTTGCCGTCAGATGATAACCCTTGCAAAGCGTTGTACTCGGATCAAGCCAGACCAAACGGACGTTCGGAATCCAGATTTGAAACTCTGATGGTATGCCTAAAATAGATAGTACTACTGTGTTTCCAGGTATTAAGTGACCCCCGTTTTTTGCAGATTATTCTTTAATGACAAATTTAATTGGAAAAGAAAATAGAGAAATGAACTTAGGTATATACAGCGTAATTGAAATTATTTTTTCACCTCAATATGTGGTTTTATATAGGCAGAGATTAGATGGAATTTTGACATGTTTCTGATGCTTCTCTTTGAATTAGTCAAGTGAACCTAACAATATATACTTAAGGGCTTTGAGAGCGCATCACCCAGATTAAATTCTTTATTTCACAAACCCCGAGAATGTCAGCGAGATCATTGGTATTGCATATCATGGTCTGACCATCTTGTAATGTGTCCTAGAAAATTCATGGTTGTAAATTTACTTTAAAGTATTGAAAAAGTATCCGTTGTAAGACAGGGGTGGTCGATTTTCAAGGACACAAATTCAGCTACAAGTTAACAAGCGTTAGTTTTGATTCCTGATTCAACAGATTTGCGTCCTTTGCTTATTTCACGAAAACCAGTGTTGGCAAGCTAATAAATGACGTTTTAATGACCTAATTTGCATATTTTCAAAATGGCCACCAAAGAATAATGGAATTTGACACATGACTGAAATATTTTATTTTTTGACAATGTTTTCGCATCCAAAATCATTAATTGTTTTATGTCCTAAGATAGTTTTACCATTAGAATACATAGTTTTGGCGAAAATTTACGTAATTATTTCATATTACCATATTCATGGTAATAAATGTCCGTTTAGTCTATAAAATAATATATACTCCTGCCTTAGTCAGCATCCTGCTATTTAAGTGTTAGTTTCATTCATAGCATGATTTTGGATTTGTCTACCAGCTTTTCAAGTAATAAATGAGAAACTTAGATAAACAACAAGGCGTTTTGTTTTATATATATATGTAATAATGTCCATGCCCAAATGTATGGTACATTTTGTATCTGTAAAAAATAACAGCATGCAAATTCCTTAGTACCCTAGGGTCTAATTAGACCAACCTTGTACAATCAGGGAAACTTCTAGTGTGTGTCAAATTATTTTGGGAGACCACCTAAATGGGGAAAATATTGCCCTAAAGAATAAACCCATTTGAGCTATTTGAAATCGCATGGTTTCCATTGCAACGCATAATGCGCTTCTTAAGAATGGGATGTCCCTACAAAAGTACTCATATCTAAGCAGCAACTCATCCAAAACTTTTAAACTTGGTACCAACTGAATGTTAAGTCATAACGCTTTCATGCAATGTTCAGATATGCAAATTATCAAACTTGCATATTCATGAATATTAATGAAAACATTAGAAATAAGAGAAAATCGTAAAAATTAAGGGGTTGTACATGCAAATTTATCTACATCTCAAGTGATTACTATCCTATACTACAGAACTTGGTACCAATTTAATGCTAATACATAACATGCTTACTTAATGGTCCAATATGCAATATATATATATATATATATATATATATATATATATATATATATATATATATATATATATATATATATATATATATATATATATATATATATATATATATATATATATATATATATATATATATATATATATATTATATATATATATATATATATATATATATATAAATCGTATTCATGAATAAAAATTAAATATTAGAAATGAGAATA
This sequence comes from Loripinus fragilis, assembly GCA_964019695.1. Classification (NCBI taxonomy): domain Eukaryota; kingdom Metazoa; phylum Mollusca; class Bivalvia; order Lucinida; family Lucinidae; genus Loripinus; species Loripinus fragilis. The sequence continues at coordinate 125,045,293 of OZ026515.1, forward strand.
AATTAGAAAACACTTAATAGAATGTACATGCAAACTTACTAATATCTCAGCTTCTATTAATCCCAGATTTCATACCCACTTACTTTCTGAACTTGTTCCCAAATTAAAGTCCAGAAAAGTTCTATAATAGTAATGTTTGATACGCAAATTATTTAATTTGTTTATTAATGAGTATTTTTGAAGATACATCCTTATTGATTCGTTTTCAATTTTTCTTTAGTTTTCTTTAGTTTTCATCAATATTCATTAAAACGTTTGTTAATTAATTGTATATCTGACAAATGGAAAAAAATAATATGTCTCAGTCTTAATCTGATACTGAGATTAATTGTCTAGAACAATTCAAAGATGAGATAGAAATAATTTAAGAAGTAGACCCCCACTAATTTTTCTACGTTTTTTCTCTCATTTATAATGTTTACATGTATATTAATAAATTAAAAAAAAATGGATAATTTTACGTAATTATTATTGAGTAAAGTAAAATGGCTTAGCTGTAAGTCGGTACCAAGTGTGGTAGTCTATGAATGTTAGCAGCTACGATATGAGTAATTTTGTAGGTACAACCCCTTTGTTATATTACCATTTTCTCTCATTCCTAACATTTAAATTAATATTCAAGAATCTAATCATAAAATGATTTGCATATTCGATCATGGCAAATTGTGTGCTATGACTTAGCATTTATTTGGTACCAAGCTTGTTAGTCTAAGACAATTAGCATATGAGATATAGGTAATTTTGTAGATATACCCATTTTAATTTTTCTGCAGTTTTTCTTTCTTTGTTAAATCTTTTCATTAATATTCACAAATATGTAAATAAAATTTGTATATCAGACTATTGTGTTTAAGTAGTATGACTCACCTTTTATCTGGTACCAGTTTTGGAAGTATAGAATAGTTAGCAGCTGACATATGTGTTATGTTTTACGTACACCCCTTTAAATTTTCTTACATTTTTCTCTTATTTCTAATGTTTGCATTAATATTCATGAATATGCAAATTAGATAATTTGTATATCATACTATTGGGGTAAAATATAATGTCTCAACTTTTATTTGGAAAGCTAGATAAAGTTAGCAGCTGACTTTTAGGTAAGGTTGTAGATACCCTCCTTATTTTTTCTACCATTATCTCTTATTTTTCATGTTACCATAAGTATTCATGACTATTCAAATTAGAGTATTTGCATATCGTACCATTGGATAAAATACTTTGACTAGGTTGTCGCCGTTAAACCGGTTTAAGCCCTCCAGTAAAATACTTTACTGACCGCTCCAAGGCGGTTCTTCTTTTGTGGATCTTTTATGTTTTTTTATCCCCCGACCCGAAAAGGATCGGGGGATATAGCGATCAGCCTGGCGTCCGTCCGTCTGTCCGTCTGTCCGTCTGTCCGTCTGTCCGTCCGTCTGTCCGTCCGTAGACAAAAGCTTGTGCGCTCAATAACTTTTATACCCTTTGAGATATTTTGATAATATTTGGTAGGCATGTATATCGGGTCAAGACGGTGTGTCGCGTGCAAGAATGGTTGCTCTCCCTTGCTGGCCTTTTGAGTTATCTCTCTTGAATGAACTTTATAAGGGGAAGCTTGTGCGCTCAATAACTTTTATACCCTTTGAGATATTTTGATAATATTTGGTAGGCATGTATATCAGGTCAAGACGGTGTGTCGCGTGCAAGAATGGTTGCTCTCCCTTGCTGGCCTTTTGAGTTATCTCTCTTGAATGAACTTTATAAGGGGAAGCTTGTGCGCTCAATAACTTTTATACCCTTTGAGATATTTTGATAATATTTGGTAGGCATGTATATCAGGTCAAGACGGTGTGTCGCGTGCAAGAATGGTTGCTCTCCCTTGCTGGCCTTTTGAGTTATCTCTCTTGAATGAACTTTATAAGGGGAAGCTTGTGCGCTCAATAACTTTCATACCCTTTGAGATATTTTGATAATATTTGGTAGGCATGTATATCGGGTCAAGACGGTGTGTCGCGTGCAAGAATGGTTACTCTCCTTTAATGGACTTTTGAGCTATCTCCCTTGAGTGAAATTTAAATTTTATAGGGGGAAGCATGTGCACTTTATAACTTTAATACCCTTTGAGATATTTTGATAATATTTGGCATGCATGTATATCAGGTGAAGACGGTGTGTTGCGTGCAAGAATGGTTGCTCTCCTTTAATGTTTTTTGAGTTATCTCCCTTGAATGAACTTTATAGGGGGAAGCTTGTGCGCTCAATAACTTTAATATCCTTTGAGATATTTTGATAATATATGGTATATATGTATAATAGGTCAAGGGGGTGTCTTGCATTCAAGAATTGTTGTTCTCCCTTGCTGGACTTATAAGTTATCTCCCTTGAATGAACTTTATAGGAGGAAGCTTGTGCACTCAATAACTTTAATACCCTTTGAGATATTTTTATGATCTTTGGTAGACATATATATAAGGTGAAAACGGTGTGTCACATGCAAGAATGGTTGTTCTCCCTTACAGCCCTTTGAGTTATCTCCCTTGAATGAACTTTTGTGCTCAATGACTCATATCATTTGAGATATTTTGATGATATTTAGTATACATATATATCAGGTCAAGACAGCTCCCACTTGTTATCCTTTAGAGTTACTTCTCTTGAATGAACTTTATAGGGAAAGCTTACCTGTGCTTACTCAGTTATATCTCCTCTAGTTTTGTGTTTGGGTTATCTCCCACGAACAAATTTTATTTGTGAAACTTTGTGCTCTTAATAACTTTTAAGAGTTTAATGGTATTAAGTATAAATATATCTTTGAGTCACAGTGTGTTGTTCGGTTTAAGAATGATTGCTCTTTAGGGCTTACATTTTAACGTACCTCCCTTGGATGAATTTAAAGGTAAAAATGAAGTCTCTACAGTCAGCCTTCCACTTTTGTTCGCAGTGACACTCAGTATTATCACACAAAATATATATACTAGGTTGGCTCCTTGTAACTGCATATCAATTACTTTTTGGTCGGGGGATTTGCCATCTCCTCTGATGGCTATTTTTCTGTCTTGTGTTTGCTATGCCTTTGTGAGCGTCTGTTTATATGTGCCGTGTGGTCACCTGCCGGGAAAGAGCTGACCTCTCAGCTCTCGTTTGTGGTGTCCAACTGTTAGTTTGTCACTTTCCCATATTGGTATCCTGGGTCAGGTGTGGTACTTGATTGTATCGGTTCCTGATCTTTGCACCCTTACTTACCTTGATTATCAGAGTTGTTTCGTCTGTGCTGCGTGGCGGCCCCAAAAAGTCTCCCCGCACTTTCATTTAATACTCTTATTATTCCAATCCTCAGGATTGTGTGTACAATCTCCTTCCATTATTCCTGTCCCTGGGTATCCTCTTTGTCTTGTACCACATTTAAGATCACTAGATGACCGATTTTCATACCCCGTTGTATAACTTCTGCTTTCTATATCCTGTGGACTTGTATTAGCCATTTGGATTATCGCTTGCATTTTGTTATACCTTCCTTTGCTTTTAAGGAGGCATATTAATACTGGCTTGTCATATACGTAAATAACTGGTGCGTTGATTGCTTGTCTTGGGATGGTACTTACCTACACAATTTTAACGATAAGAACTAAATCAACAAAATTATATATATCTCCCATTAGTTTACATTCTGCGTCCTCTGTTCATATTCCTAGTTCTGTTAACATTTTTTGGGACATGCTTCCTACCATTAGGTTTCTCCACTTGGGACACCTATAATCAGGAAGTATACTGAACCATTAAAAGCATTCTAAAGACGTGGAATGTATTCTTATGTTTCTAAGTGAAATGCCAAGAGGTGTGTCTGTTGCACACATTTATTTACTAAACCTACCATTACATCATCTGTAAATGGTAGGCAATTTTCTGTAACCAATAATAATGATATGGACTGAATTTCACCTGATCTGATTTATGTTATAACTTGAACTGAAATTAATTGTGTAATGCAATATAATATGTTAGACAAACTGGCCGATCCCTTAAGACTACATTTTACTGAGCACTTTTGTAAAATGAAAAAGCCTAAAAAATTGACACATTTCTTTATCGCCATTTCAAAAGTAATGGTCATTCACTTAGTAAAATTGTAATTCAGCCAGTGGAAAATTCATATATGATCAAAGTTCGTCAACTAGATTAAAAAATATAAAGAGACATGAAACTGAACTAAACTAGAATGGATTAAATTTTTGCAATCACCTTTTCCTTCATATATACTAGGCCTTGAGCTGGCTATAGACCCCCCTCCACCCCCAGGGGGAATTTTGTACACTATGATTTTCTGAAACTACATTATATAAGACACAAAATAAAAGATGTTAGCCCTCTGAGAGTGGCAGCGTTAACGTGTAACAGCACGTTATATACGTTACCCCCCAAAATAGCATTAAACGTCCCTGATAATGTCTCAACCATGACATGTTCGTACAAATTTGCATGTTGACACAGGTTTATGAACTTTTTATAACACAGTTACATATTTTAGTATTAAATTTATAAATGTCTTGATTAAATACCGTTGTATACGTTACTTAGTGTTTCCTGCGTTATTTCCGAGTATCAGTATGGTATTTATTGACTATACGTGTATTACATCTGTCACAGAATATAGTAATTCTATAAGGCTGCTACTAAAATGATTTAAAGTTCTTTATTATGGTCGCTTACACTATTTTTCAGGTCAATGTTATGTATGTTACCTTCAAAATAGCATTAAACATTTATGTTAATGTCTCTAACAAGCCCTGTTTATACTTACTTGCGTGCTTGCACAGGTTTATGTACTTCTTTTAGCAAGGGTTACCTATTCAAAGTATTCATTTAATAAATGCCTTGAGCTTTAACTGTTATGTGTGTTACCAAATGATACATAAGTTATTCTGAGTATCTGTATAGAAGTTGTTGACTATACATGTTTAACATCTGTCAGAGAATTTAGAAAATTTATAAGGCTGAAAAAAAATTGAAGTTCCTTATTAATTTATGGTGACTTAAACTAATAATATAATGTGATCTATCAACCTTCGCTGTTTGCTCACATAAACAGTATAGATACCATGCATTCAAATCGGAAGTTCTGAAAGACAGTCACTGTGAACAGCTCAGTTCTGGGCAAGGTATATGGATATGATTCAGATGGTGTTGACACTGATTAGGGCTACAAGGAAAACAACTTTGAATTGCATGTCATCTCTATCTGTATGCCTTGTTCCCAATGTTCATTGCAAAGGATCACAACAACTTCGCACGATATGTACCTTTGTAACAGATTACACTCATAAATTTGATACACATCGCAGATGCAAAGAACTTCTCGAACAAAATGGGTTTAGTGTGTCACAACCATTGGTTCTTGGCTTGAGAAATCCTTTTGACATAACTATCAGGCAAACAATAAAGAGGTATTATAGGCGTCAGCAACTAGAACTACGCTTCGTACTACAGATAGAATTGTGTATTACTCATCACACCAGAGCTTAATATATTGAAACAACTCTTCAATGCACTGAAATGAAATATTCAATCTGCTCAGATGCAAAGAAGAATGAGTACTAGAGGCAGTTTCAGGCTTAACCAATCCTTTTAGTTCTAGTTTTGAAGGCAATGAACTGTACGTTTTGTCTTTCGGTGCGCCTGCTAAGCCTTGCATAGCTAAGGATCTTATTGAGGCTGATGACATTGGCAGGAAGGCTGTTGCAGACTTTATTGTCTTATTTTTAGTTAAAAAATCTGTCTTTCACATCTCCCATAAAATGCTACAAGCTAATAAAGTTTTGATGCTTGCAAGGTCAAGCAAGAAGAAATTGCCCAATTTACAAAACGTAAACAGCCAGATGAGAGCTTAAAGAAAATCTTTGGTAAGCATTACCTTCTTTCTATTGGACATAATGTTGACCTTGAGTTGACACTGCCGTTCCCTCTGGGACCTGTACCATGGTCACTGTCAACTCCTGATAGAGTTTCCACCAAAACTGACAAGTCCAAACTTCAGCATGGCTTGCAATCACACATTGAACCAACATTAGATTCGCCATGTAAAGCTGCACATAACGTTGATGTTAATGCCGTAACTACAGAGCATAATATCTTTTCCTGTCACCTTCATGGATCTGATGGCACCAGTATTCAACCAGTCACTAAAGGCAGGGCATGTTGGTTTTGTCACTGATACATAGAAACAATGTATAAGCAGCAGTCTATACAGTCTTACAAACATTATCGCAGAGAATAACCTGGGTGTTTTGTTCAACAATGGTGTATGCAACAAAAGGTGCACCTTCTATATGTTAACGGCATTGGCCAGAATATGGGGGAAGAGATCTACAGTAATACACTGTTTAACAGATTGTGACACTACCAATGTGCCGATGTGTTAGTACTACGTCAAGGTTATTCCTATCAAACTGATAGAGAACCCCTCCCCCACTAGTTTATCAACATTCTAAGAAGGGTAGGAAAACAAGTAAAGAATTGCTCTAGGCACTCATCAGTGATAAGAAGCCCTAACATCTGCTATTTATGTAATTGTGAATAAGCTGCAGTACGACATGTTTCTGAAAAAGTACCAAAGCCATACACATATACTGACTATTTCAAGTGGCATGAACATGAGCTTACCCCCACCCTGCTTTTCTGTCCTTAAATGTACATACAAAGATTGAACTATCAAGTTGTTCCCATGAAAACAAGTGAGGCTTTCCAGATATGGACAAAATGTGTGGAAAATAAATGGGAAGGAAATCAAGTACCTCTGGTTGAAAGAGAACTTGATTGTACCCTAACAAAAGAGCCACAGAATTATATTTCACATTTTGTTTGATATGGGGTTACCATGTTCAAAACTCAACAACTCAAACTTTATAAAAGATAGAAACATAATATTTGCAGTTTCCAAAAGGTAAATAAACATTCTTTAATACAAAATGAGTTAGTAAGCACATTCACTTAAAAAAATATCAAACTATATTAGTTTCATCAATCATTTATATAGGAATAATGAAAAAAGTAACATACGTAACATTTTGGGGTACATATTTGTTTTCAAAGGTCCATATCTGTGATGCAAAAATAGCTTACTTGGATGATATAGCCAATTTGGAAATCTTACCGTATGGTTTGCACTTTACAGAAGTCATGTAATTTACTAAAATTATCAAAGATGTTGATGGGTAATATATATAATTGGCTCTTACAGGGTAATGGTGCCATTACCAGAGTGCTAGCATATTGCAAAATCCTTGCAAGATAAATCTGTTAGAGGAGTAATAAGTTGTATAGGAAAATTCTTTAAAACCCTTGGATAATATATGAAGATTTGCTCTAGAACTTCTAGATGGGTTTTCTTTGATCTTTAAGTTGTTACTCGCACATTGCACTGAATGTTACAAACTTTCCATGAGTATTATGTCAACTATATTTGTTGTCTCTATTAAAGAAAAGAGGGTTTATTGTAGTTTATGTTTTGAGTTACTTCCTCAGCAAATGAGCCAGAGTAAAAAGAAGTACATGGACCTGTACCAGCATGCAAATAAGTACAGGCAGGTCGTGTTGGAGACCATATCTTGAATGTTTAATGGTATTCAGAGAGTAACGTATGTAACCTGGGCTGTAAAATAGTGTAAGACACCATAATAAGGAACTTTAATTCATTTGAATAGCAGCCTTATAGATTTACTATATTCACTGACGGATGTAATACATGTATAGTCAATAACTGCAATACTAATACTTGGAAATAACATATGAAACACTAAGTAACATATACAACGGCAAAAACTCAAGACATTTATAAAATAAATGCTAAAATTATGTAACTGTGCTATAAGAAGTTCTTAAACCTGTGCCAGATTTAAAAAAAAAAAAGTGTGAATATGTCATGTTGGAGACATTATCTGGAAAATTTTATGTTATTTTGCGGGTAACGTACGTAACATGATGTTACCCGCTAACGCTGCCACTTTCAGAGAGATTACATATTTCATTTTGTGGCTTATATAATGTAGTATCTGGAAATCATAGTGTACGAAATTCCCCCTGGGGGGAAGTGGGGTCTATAGCCAGCGCATGGCCTGGAGAATTGCATTTTACTTTTTTCTGTGATATGGGGGTACCATGTTCATCATCTAATAACTCAAAAAGTATATAAGATAGAAACGTAATGCTTGTAGTTTTGTTATGGTTAATAAAAAATCTTTAATGTAATGCCAAATTATTTAACATAAACTGGTTTCGATCAAATTTAAGACAAACTATATTAGATGCATTTTTCATTTAAAAGGGGGTTCAATGTAAAAATGTAACATACACTACATCGGGGGTAACTATATTTGTTTTCAAATGTCATAATCTGTGGCTCAGTAATAGCTTATTTAGAAAATATAACCAATTTGGAAATTTTACCTTATCTTATGCCTTTTTCTGAAGTCTTAAAAAGAATTTTAATTATCAAATATTTTGTAGGGTAACGTATGTAACAGGCTGTTACAGCTTAACGCTGTCATTGTCAGAGGGCTAACATGTTGCAAAATCCTTGCAAGACATTTGGCTTTAAGAATATGGTCTACAAAATTCCCCCTGGGGGGGAGGTAAACCATATCCAGCCAGTGGCCTATACCATGAAGGTAGCATTTCTAAAATGCCAGATTTTGATGGTTTTTCTGTTTTGGAATGTAAAAAACGTAAAAGTAGATCTCATGGTAAACGTAAAAATGGCAACATTAAGCGCAAAATTGGTACTGAAAAACGCTTAAATACTTCTCTAAAGGATCTTTCTATAGCTTTAAGTAATCATGGTCGGCATGGCTTATTTTCATTTTTAAGTTCCTTGCCTATCTTAGTTTTACGTAATTTAGAGTTAGAGGCTAATAAACTTAACGATAGAGCAAACAAATTATATAAAGCAGCACTTCTTACAAGGTGTTACATGTATGTTCAACATTTCCTTAGTACTTATATCGATTCTGAGGTCAACCATAACTGATATTTTATCAAAATACCATTCATTAACAAAGGTGTAGAGTTTATTGATTTACATAGTATCTTTAAGGATAATTTAGTAATTTCATCAATAATTCTGAAACTCCTATCATTTGTTATAAATACAACAAACCAATTAGGTCTATTATTTTCAACTTTATTAAAATTGTAACTGATATAGATTCCAATACTTCTGACTTCTGAGATTGTCAAAATCTAATTATTTATATCCCTCTGCAGGGCATGTGATTACTGGTATTCTTAATGTCATTTCTGACGCTAGAGTTCGCAATATTATTTCTAAAGGTCCTAAATATAGATTTCCCTCTAATATTGATTTCCCTAAATGTCCTAGAGAAATTGCTGCTTCTGTAAATGACTTTTGTAATCATTGGTGCATACATGAAAATGTTGAACCTGATGCCTCGAAGGAATGGAAGATTAACATTTTTAGCTCACCAGCGCCGAAGGCTCAGGGTGAGCTTATAGGATGGGACTTGAGCAGGTGTCCGTCCGTCTGTTCACACTTTTAAACATAAATATCTCTGAGACCAGCCGGCCGATCGTAATCAAATTTCATCAGAAGCATCATTGGGGTAAGGGAATGACTGCATTAGGTTTTGGGCCAGATTGGATAAGAACTTTAGTTTCTATGGCAACAGATAGCTCCCATAGGGTTATAATAGGGGAAACCTTGTGACCACTCTAACTCCTTCATTTTTGATTGGCTCTTATTTATTCTTGCAGGTAACAAGGACAACCATAAAATCTTGGATGGGTTCGAAATTGGGCAGTATCTGTCTAAGGACTTATGAGTTAGCTGCCATTGAGCGTTGGGAAAAAACCCCATAGACTTATAATGGGAGAAACTTTGTGACCACTCTAGTACCTTCATTTTCCAATGGATCTTCTTTACTCTTCCAGGTAACAAGGTCAGCCACAAAAGCTTGGATGGGTTTGAATTTTGGCAAGATTCCATCACTGACTTCGGAGTTAGCTGCCATTGAGCGTCTGAAAAATCAATGAATAATGTCAAGTCCACTCTAGCGCCTTCTTTTTTAATTGGATCTTCTTCATTCATGCAGGCAACAAGAACACCAATAAAATCTCGGATGGGTTCTAAATTTGGCAGGATCTGATCAGGGACTCATGAGTTACCTGCCCTGGAGCGTCTGAAAAACTCCCCCATCGACTTATAATGGGATAAATGTTGTGACCTCTCTAGTACTTTAAATTTTGAATGGATCTTCTCTATACTTGCAGATAAGAAGGACACCTATACAAATATGGATGAGTCTAAATTTCGTCAAGATCCCATCGCCTATTATGGAGTTAGCTGCCCTTGAGCTTCTTGAAAATTGATGATAATGTTGTAACCACTCTAATGCCTTCATTTTTAATTGGATCTTCTTCATTCTTGCAGGTAACGAAGATAACTATAAAAGAGATTGGGTCAGATCAGACCTAGGTCTGTGGCGTTAGCTGCCCTTGAGCGTCTGAAAAATCCCCATAGACTTATAATGGGAGATCTGTTGTGACCACTATAATGCTTTCAATTTTGAATTGCTCTTCTTCATTCTTGCATATAAGAAAGACAACTATAAAAGCTTGAATGTGTTTGTATTTCTTTAAGATCCCATCACCTATTATGGAGTTAGCTGCCCTTGAGCATCTTAAATATGATGGATACTGTTGTGACCACTCTAGCGCCTAATTTTTGATTGGATCTTCTTCATTGTTGCCGGTAACTAGGTCAACTATAAAAGCTTAGGTGGGTTGAAAATTCGTCCAGATCAGACCTGGGACTGTTGAGTTAGCTGCCCTTGGGCGTCTTAAAAATCCTCATAGACTTATAATGGGAGAAACGTAGTGACCACTCTAGTGCTTTCATTTTTGAAGAGATCATATTTATTCTTGCTGATAAGAAGGACAACTATAAAAGCTTGTATGAGTTTGAATTCCGTCAAGTTCCCATCACCTATTATGAAGTTAGCTGCCCTTGAGCATCATAAAAATTGATTGATAATGTTATGACCACTATAACGCCTTCATTTTTGATTGGATCTTCTTCATTCTTGCAGGTAACAAGGACAACTATAAAAGCTTGGATGAATTTAATTTAAAGTAGAACCAACCTTAGACTGCGGAGTTAACTTCCCATGAGCATCATAAAAAATCTGCATAGACTTACAATGGGAGATCTATTGTGACCATTCTAGCACCTTCATTTTTGAATGGATCTTCCTCATTCTTGCAGGTAACAAGGACTTCCATAAAAAGATTGAATGTGTTTGATTTTCTGCCACACCCATCCACCAGCTATGAATTTCGGTCAGATCCCATCACTGACTACGGTATTAGTTGCCCTTGAGCATCTGAAAGCTACACTACACTTTTACGAGGTTTCCTCTGCAATTTTTATTCTGATCCTTATAATACTCGCAGTAAACTAGAACAGGCAAAATATCTTATGTTTTTGAACTAATTCCTGGTCACTGTTTCAAGTTCAGAGTTATCTGCCTCATAAATTATGGTGTCTCCAACATTGTGCTGGCTCTCACGTGAGCGATCGTTGCCCATTGGGCTACTTGTATTGTGTTTTTGTCACTCTCCTATGTGGTATCCTGGGTCAGGTGTGGTACTCGATTGTATCGATTCCTGATCTCGACCACCTTTTCGTACTTTGTAACTAGTAATTATGGTCTTGGCAGCCTGAAGTTTCCATGGGAGCTTAATTTTTTGTGCGTCGTCAACAGCAGAATCTAGAGAGAACATTTGGTACCAGTAAATGCATTTAAGTCCCCCCCCCCTTTGGCTAAGGCTGCTATGAGTTCTTAGGCGGTGGTTCTGTTGTTGTTGATTAGTACTCCCATTGTGGGATCCTGTTATTGTTCTATGTTTTTGTGCGTTACTTTATTCACTTACTTACTTACATCTAAGTTCTGAAAACATGCATGCTAAGATAATATAAGAATGTATGATAGATAGATAAGAATAAGGAGTTAAGCACTTTTTGTAGCAGTCAACTAGGCAAGCCCTCCTTTTAAAAAGGAAAATTTATTTCACATCAATGTGGGATTAAGACATGAATCCAGCATCACATCATTATGACCCATGTGTCAAACAAACACCATGCTATTATGGGCCTCGACTCGAGAAACCTTTCTTCAAGGTTTGTGACCAGACTATAGGCTCAGATACAGAGACTACCCAGAATATTGAAATTTAGCATGTAGCAAGTTTGAATATAGCGCTAGTTAAAGAGACTAAGTCTGCAACTATGAACATTTTTCGAAATTTTTTATATTTGTAAAAAAAGAATTAAGTTATGTTTTCACAAAAAATCTGTTCACTATAGCTGAAAACTGCACGGAAAAAGTGAATTATCTTATGAAATAGGTGTGTTTTTCTCTTGTTGGTAATTATTTGCGTCCCTCCAATAATTATAGACAGTTAGTTTTAACATAAATGCTGCTGTTTTGATACTGATAATTTGTTAAGATTTACGAAATTTATAAAACGTATACCTGAATTTTAGTTTTTTTACTGTGTTCTTGAGAAATAGAAACATTAGTTCTAAAATCAAAAGATCAAAAGTTACAGACTATGCAGCTTTAAGCAAAAACGTTTAGAGTAAAATTGCAATTATGTTCTTTCCCATCAGTTTAAACATGTGTTTTGGGTGCTCAAAAGAACCGTCTCATCAAGATGGTTCTTTTGAATACACAAAACATATGTTTTAGTTGAAGAAGAAGAAAAATAATTTTCAGGTACGCACTCTTATCTGAGGGCCTGCTTTCTAGAGATTGAATAACAAAGTAGCTGATAGACTGTACCGACGTGCAATATGTTCGGCACCTTTATTGATGGCGTGCAGCAAAATCAGGCTTTCTCATATAATGTATTTGTTAATTGCATCAAATGGCCTACTATATGGTATACATGAATATTCATAGCCTGACCTAGTATCTTTTTCATCTAAGAATACTTTGATAACAAACAGGCATGCACACTAGTACTGTCCTTTTGTTTGGTATTTGAATTTGGCCTTAACCCAATCTTGTACTGAAATTGCACTTCCTGGTTTGTGTCTCAATAAAATTGTTGAAAATTGCCAGAAGCGATCAGTTAAGTAGTAATAATATACCATGGTTTGTCCACCTAATCTACGTAGCCCATGGTTTACCTATTTCAGACAAATTGTACATTTTGAGAAATTTCTTGCTAGATATAGCTGTCATAAGATACTTATAAGAGGGTCTGGATGGGGTATAATGATTAGTGAATATTGGTCTTTTTTTTATAATGAACAGTAAATAATGAGTCAAAAAATGAATAGTGAATAATGAGGTCCTAAAAATAATGAATAATCCTACCTTTTTAATGAATGGAAGAAAAACTTAGTCAATAGTGAATAATCAGATTTTAATGAATAATTGGTTTTATTTGAATGAATAACCCACAATTTAAATGAGATGAATAATGGGTTAAATTTTCTAATGAATAGTGAATACCAGACCCCCACCCCCATCCAGACCCTCATATTATATAGCTGACATAAGATACATATTATACACAATTTGCCATATAGTGACAGGACTACATGTACCCTTAATTCCTTGCTAGCAGTTCTTGAGTACTCACAACATATGTTTTAGTTGAGAAATGAGAAAATTATTTTTCTGTTACGCAGTCTCTTAACTAAGTTAAGACTTGGCAGTCTATTAAGATATATTTTTGTGATTTATCAAAAATAAGTTTATATCGAAAGTAGGGCAATTTATGCAACCTAGATAAAAGCAGACTTATTGGTCAGATGATAGGCCTGCCTTACTCCCCCTCCCAGGCTGAATAATTCATCTACTCAGTCACGTCGTGAAAAGGAACAAATTCAAAAAGTAAAAGATAAGTCAGTCTGCAATGATACAGTCTGCTCAATTCACATGCTACACTTTGACAGATGTGTAAAGCAAAATATGTGACAAAAACAATACTGTATTAATATCTAAAACTTTGATGAACAAACTTCATTGCTTTCTAATATTAACTGTTATACCAGCGTTTCGTTGTGTCATTCGCGATTCATTGTGCTGCACATAGGGTATTCTTTGAAGAACTAATAAATATTGACATTTTAGCACTTTCCATGAAAAGATACCATGGTTAAATCAAATGGAATCAAAGACATAGACACTTGCACTATTAAGAAATAGTAAAGTATTTTTTGTCATATAACATAATCCTTGTAACAAAGCAAGGGCTTTTAAATGACTGTCTTATCGAGGCCTTTACAGTGTACCCAATTCCATTAGGTTGACACATATTATCTCTATAAACCGAAATCTTCCAGCCAATTTGACACAATTGTTTTTGAAGGGTCACATGTTAGATAGAATACATCTTATTTCTGGTGCAAAGAAACAGTGCAGACCCCTCCTGTGGCAAAACTCATCTTGATTTTACACTGTTTCATCGAACAACTTGGTAATGGTTTCTCATAGTTGACATATGCTGATCTTGTCACAATGATACTAGCAATTATTGGCTTTCATAAAAATATTGTCTGCAATTAGCAATTTGTAATTTTAGGTTGATCAACTTTACAGAGGATAGCCAAATTGACATTTATTTCAACGAGTGAAGTGAAAATGCACATTTTAGTAGTTATGACGAAGCTTCAATGTTGCTGTCAGATGTGGGCATAAGAGGATATATTGTAATATCAACGAAAGCATCTAATTAACCCTTGCTACCTTTTACTCCGTGGTCTATTTGTATATCATGAAATCATTTTCTATTTTTAGACAACATTGAAAAAATTGAAGAAAAATTTTAGTTAAGTTTTTAATACTTTTGAAAATATTGTTCCAAAAGAGCAAATGCTCCATTTTCCATAATATTTTCAAAAGCATGATATTTCAAAGGCGTCAAAATGCGTTATCTTGGGGTAAAGGGTTAAAGTCCCTGTCACATTGGGCTTATTGAACTTTTTGGTGTCCATTAGAAAATTTAGCCTCACGATCAATGCATGAAACATACAATGACCGTATAAGCAATGAATACATACAGTTGCATCTTTTGTCATGTCCATTATTAGTCTGTTTGGCAACATTCTATCGATTCCTGATCTTTGCACCCTTACTTACTTTCTACCATGACCTCATCAAGTTACCTTATCACTGCTTCATGTTCCAATGTGTTGCACACATGCAAAAATAGTAAGTGAGTATGATCAGGAAATACCACAATCACAAACTGCAGACAACCTCGTGGCACCTGGTTTATAAATGCTACCTGCTTGGGAGATATTCTGCACAGAAGCACTCCCTCGTGACTTTGAAATAGAGGCCAAGGTCACCAAAACCTAAAATCCTATGTAGGGCATACGCATCATAATTTTGGGAGAAGATTTTCGGTAACATTTCCTCCTCCAGATTTTGAAAAAAATCGACCCCACTCCTCCAATGGGAATCCCCCTCCCCCAACGGGAATCCTCCATCCCAAGCAATATAAAATATCAACATAGAGGATCTTACATGAATGCTCATGTTTTATTGCATTTATTAAACGAGTTGAGGAAAAGAGATAAAATGCGAGGCTTGTCGAGCATTTCATCTCTTTTTCGCAACGAGATTAATAAATTCAATAATACAAGAGCACGAATGTTAAATTCTATTTATCTTATGACATTTAGATTACATTGAAATCTCATTTATGCCGTAAAAACATTATAATTTTGTCACTATGTACACAACGGTTTATGGACGTCATAACGTTTTCCGAAAATCTGTAAAGCACTAGTGGTTTATAGATTTTATTGCATGGCGTTATGTCACTCCCAGACGCGACGTCATATGATAAAATATGTTATGCCATATTAATATGATTCAACCCTTCCAAGTGAATCATATCAACATGGAACAGCATTGCCAAATTTTTTACTCATTCGAGATCTTCTACAATAAATTAAAACATGCAAGAGTATCCACATTTGATGACCAATTCCTTTACAATTGGAACTACCGCTCAAGTGGTCTCTGGTGTGGCAATGAGAACAAATTTATTTAGACGCAGTTTCACTGTCCATATGTCAGTAACAGTATATGTTTTCACACTGGTAGATGTATACGTCGATTTGGTGGTATTTACGCGTATTGCCGGTACTTCATAGACCGGAAGTGGTAGATATTGGTGTTAATGCTGTATAGAAAAACATGTCATATGCCTAAAGGACTATAGAATTAGATCATTTTTAAGTATTCGGCATGCACATGGCGATTTAAAATCGCCATGCACATACTGAATACTGAAAAATGATTGAAGTCTATAGTCCCTTTGGCATATGTCATGTTTTTCTATATTGTATTAACACCAATATCTACCACATCCGGTCTATGAAGTACCGGCAATACGCGTAAATACCACCAAATCGACGTATATTATATTTACCAGTGTGGTCTTGTAAGACATCTAGTGTAGGACCAAAGGGGACAAAATATCCACTCCTCCGTTTGTAATTACGAGTGAAATCTAGAAAGGACGAGTAGTTCTTCTCTGTAGGACGATTGCTTTGAGAAGAATCACTCGAGAAAGTCATATTACATATTACTCCCTTATTGTTCTGTATTGGGTACGATTTTAAAGGACAAGAACATGTGTTTGCAGGACGAGTGAAAACTGTGCAGGACAGCTTAAGAGCAATATTGAAATATTTTTGTCCCCTGGACCATGTTCCCCTCTTTTGAAAAGGGACATTTTTTCACACCCAGACTAAAATGTTTTTATGGATAGAATCAGAATTTGATCAGAGAGTTACGAAGGTTTATTTGGTGTCTGCATTGTGGAACTGGCAGACTGATTTCTTGATGATTATTATTAGGATTCTAGCTCAGACAGCTTCGGAAACCAGCAGGAAAAGCAACCTTTGGCTATTAGTATGTCCAGCTAGCATTGTATCTTAGTTCTCAAGAAAATTGTCAAGGGGTTGCGGGTTGGAGCGTCACCGCAGAATCTGCACTGTGTCCTTGGGCAAGACACTTTATCCTCTGTTTATTACTAATTTAACCCAAAAAGACCTGTCCAAACATGACTGAAAAATGTTGGCTGGGATGTAAAGAATCGAAACAAACAAATGCAGAGACAGTCAGATAAGAAAAACACTCCAAGACAAAAAAACAGCTCTACCTGTACCTTAAATTTGAGGTTTGCCTTTCTGTTTTTTTTTTGTTTTTTTTTTGTTTTTTTGGGGGGTTTTTTTCATTTTCATCCTATTAACCATTTAAAGTTTAATGGGATGGAAATGCAAAAATAAAACAGAGCAGTCTGATCTGGATCCACGCTGTCTGCATATGGAGCAGTCGGATCTGGGTCCACAATTTCTGTGTAATAAGAGACTACCTTAAAATATACTAGGCCAAAAGAGAAACGCCGCATGTAAAGATAAAAAATATTGCGCGTTTAATGAGAGTTACACAATTTCAGCTGCTATCTATGTTTCGCTACTATTCCTGCCACGCATTATTCTCATTGTTTCATTGAGCTCAGTCAACACAAACCAGTGTACTGGCTGTCTTTTTATTTTCAAGTTTTTCGCGTGCACATTCATTTTATTTCGAGTTACACATGTAATAACTACTGAAATCACTAGTCTTATATCCGATTTGCTTGAAAACATTTAAAACTTTAAGATTAAAAGTTATACATTGCTAATTTACGATGCAAAAACGGACACATGTTGAACGCGAAAAGGCGACAAGAATGTTACAAGCTAACGTGACGCCATCGGTAATAGCACAACAATTTCGATGCCATGCAAGGATGATTGAAGGTCTTAGAAAACGTCTCTGACAAATTGAAAAAATGTCAGACCGTGCGCATTCATGACGTCATCCCCTAATGACGCGACGTCATGATCGATAAAAATGTAGGTTTAAACTGCTGAATAAATTTCGTCCGGTGACAATGATAGCTAGCACAACCCCAGGAACTCATAATCCAAGAATCAGCGCCCAAACTGTGACAAATCGTTTGCTAGAGATTGGTGAAAGACCCCCCATATACAATGCATGTTTTATATGCGGCGTTTCTTTTTTTTCCTAGTATACAACAGCATACAACAAAGCATTACACTTAATGACAGTGAAAAGTTTTACATCACTTTGCCTTTATCTAAAATATAGTTCAGCACCCTACGACCAGGAAGTATTGTATCGATCTAGAGTACTTTTTATGTATTTTGAGTAGGCAGGATTATAAATAAAAAAATTGCTGTCAAGTTGACATCATTAATCCTGATTACTCAAATTATGAGGGTAAAGTCTAATCATCATTTTTAAAGTCTGAGTAGGCTTGTCTGAACTACTGACAAAATTCAAAGTGGAAAAATTCAGGTCTTATGGATTTTCAGACGATATTGCGTCAATGCTTTTTTAGCTCACCTGAGCCAAAGGCTCATGGATGAGCTAATAGAATACCAGTCACTCCGGCGTCCGTCCATTCGTCGTCCATCAACATTTTCAAACATCTCTTCTGAAACCACTGTGCCAATTAAACTCAAATTTCATATGGAGACTCCTTAGGACGCGGGAACGAAAGTTTATTCCATTGGTCTTGGTCACATGACCAAGATGGCCGCCATGCCCATATTTGGTAAAACCCCTTTAAAAATCTTCTTCTCTAGAACCAGAAGGCCGATGACCTTGGGAGTTGGTATGTAGCATTGGGATAGTAGGGCCCACCATGTTTGTTCAAATGATGATCCTAGGTTAACATTGACCTACTTAACTTTAAGGTCAAATTTGCTTTCTTATGCATTAAAATTGGATTTTTTTTTTGAAAAGTTGATTTTTTTTTAAAACTGTAGAAGCCTTAGTCATTATTCTCACTTGATATGTTTAACCAAATGAGACAATGGGATTTGAATAAGTTCCAAAGGTCAAGGTTGACCTTTGACCTTTCAGCTAAGTCGCTCATATTGGAGTCCCATCAATATATTAAAATATTAAAACATAGTTTTCTCACAAACTATTTGTCCGATCGAACTCAAATTTGAAGACTCCTTATGTTAAGTTAGACAAAATTATACAACATATTTTGGCCACATGACCAAGATGACCATCATGCCCATATATGGTAAAACCCTTTAAAAATCTTCTTCTCCAGAACCAGAAGGGCAGTGACCATGTGACTTGGTATGTAGCATTGGGGATGTGGGGCCTACCGAGTTTGTTCAAATGTTGCTCCTAAATTGACCTTGACCTACTTAATGTTAAGGTCAAATTTGCTTCCT
This sequence comes from Loripinus fragilis, assembly GCA_964019695.1. Lineage (NCBI taxonomy): Eukaryota > Metazoa > Mollusca > Bivalvia > Lucinida > Lucinidae > Loripinus > Loripinus fragilis. The sequence continues at coordinate 125,064,572 of OZ026515.1, forward strand.
TATGCATTTCAATGGGATTTTTGAAAAGTTGAATTTTTGAATACTGTTGAAGCCAAATATGTTCATAAAAGGGTATCCTTTGGAAGCAAAGACTGCACCAAAGAACTGAAACTAGAGTGTGCATGTTTCCTGGGCCAGACTAGCTAGTTCTGCCAATTAGGCTCCATCAGTGACCCTCTAATAGTTTCAAAGTTCCACAATGAAACATATGATCCCAAAGGACAAGAAAATAAAATCTACACTATAGTGAAGGGCAGGGAGACGTTCTACCGCCGCCACACAGTCCCAGTCACCAGCTGTAGTGAATTCAAATATGTTCTTAAAAGGGTATCCTTTGGAAGCAAAGACTGCACCAAAGAACTGAAACTAGAATGTGCATGTTTCCTGGGCCAGTATAGCTAGTTTCTGCCAATTAGGTTTCATCAGTGACCCTCTAATAGTGGGTGAAAATGAAATTGACTACCTACCATCTAAGTGCTCAAAATTAGATTGGAAATATTAGCATTTTAAACATGTAATATGAATGAGATACATCAACAAAATATTATTTGGTTTAAAAGGAAAAACATTAAAAGAAAGCACATAAATTCCATTAAATTTATGGTTTAGGAATCAAGTAAATAGGATAATTGATACCTATTTATTATCCAAAATTAAATTATGTTTCAAAAGCTTAAATGATTTTTTAATACCTGTGCCTATGCCATGCATTCGATTCTTTTTATGCATTAAATGGCGTTAAAAGACATATGCAAGATATTTTCACATACAGTCAACAGCTCAATGAATAAATAAAAAGCATGTAGTAACATAGTCAGATCCATCACACATTGAAAAAGCCATCAAATACGAGGGGCATTTGGAAAGTTCTTAGCATGTTTTTTTATCTCAGTAACCGATTGATAAACCCTATCATGTTTGGTATCAGTTTGAAGAGTTATCTTTCTTCTATGTGATGGCATATATTTCATGAGGATATTATAATGCTGACGCGATAAATATGATTTGCGAATACATGTACTGTTTGTATACTGGAAAACGCAAAATTTCAGTGGAATTTATAACATATACCTTTTGAAAAGTATGCAGAACATTAACAATAGTTCATGAAATTAGATAATTTTTGTACCATTTGGTAGGTCACAATCAGGTACAGATAATATACAATGAATGACCGAGTTGGATGTTTCTAATGACTAAATACTGGAACAGCAATACCAAAACCATCTAGCAAGCAAAGCAATGCGCGATTTTTTTCGACTAAAACTATCATGTCACAATCCACGTATTTTGAAAATATGTAACCGACAGTAAATTAAAACTGCCGTGTGTTGGTAATTTTGTCAAGCATACTTTATGCTTCTTGTATTGAAACCAAAAGAAATTTTGTTAACCGCAACAAAGGGAAGATAACTCTTAAAATCATCCCATGGGGTAGAGTAAGTTTAGATATGAGTTTACGTTCTGGTTCATTTCAGTTGAAAACGGTGGCAAAAAAAAAAAGTGAAAATACCCTGAGAGTAAAAATCAATCAATTTTTTGATGATTAACGCGTTACCATGAGAAGTTCTTATACCATCGACAAAATGTGAGGGGTTAAGTTACCCCACCCACTTCTTGAAAAGTAGGGATAGTGTTATTAGGAATAATTTTCTTGAACACAGAACTAAACAAGCCACATGCTTTGCGCGTCGAAATGAATGTTATGCATTGTTTGCTACAAATAAAGCAAAACATATACTCAATAGGCATTTTTCGGGCTCCTGTAGTGACAAAATTTTGAGTAAATGTATAATGAAAAGTCGAAAAAAGTCCCATTTTTGAAAGTTTACCATTTCTCTATTAGTCAACATTTTCCGAATGTAAAGGTGTAAGTTGTGCAAGCAGTGATGGCATAATATATTTTCATAAAAATTAAGTTGGCACCAAATTATTAATTTGTCAAACTATGATCGTAAATAAGGTCACCAATTTTCCTTTGTTTATTTACAAATATTTTGCTTAAAATTTCAACCAGTGTCTAAACCCTTCTCATTTTGAGCATGCGCTGCACGTGCACGCCGAGTCCTTTTTCGACAAAAATAAACCATCAAGTAGCCATTGAATTCTAGTTTTCAAAAAATGTATTATTTGATAGCATTTTATCATGGCGTTGTGGAGTTATGATGCAATGCTAAGAACTTTCTAAATGCCCCTCGTATATGCATTTATAAACAGCTATTCATTACAGCAGTTATATTTAAAACAATTAGGCACAAAATTTAACTTAAAACTCTAAAAACTGTAAGATATTCTAAGCAGAAGTCCAAATCAAGAAGTGAAACATTAAAGATACCTTCATCGTTGTCATATGAAAAAAGTGAAACTGAAGTTTGTGGAACTCGTGATGATTTCTGTCTCTGATTTAGCACCAGCCTTAGCTATCCTTTGGGCTATAATATTTTTAATCACTGAAATTTGCTATTGCGCATGCGCAAATTAAAATTGTTATGCTTATCAAAATTGGTCTTACTTGTGTTATAAAAACACAAGAAAACTATTGTTTGTCAAAATTGACCCGAGACATATGAATATTCAATGACCTTTTACTCAGTCTTCGCGAATCTTCGTAAAAAGTGCGATTTAGACTGTTGTACAATTACTAATCTGAATGAAATAAATCAAAAATCCCCGATAGCATAGTGGATAGTCGAGTGTTTTAGCACTCAAAAGATGTGGGTTCGAGTCCAGTAGCATTAAAGTATTTATTTAGATTTCAATGTGCTAGTTTCTTTGTCTTTATTCTTGATTTTATGCACAACTGGATCTATTTATTTGAATTTGGCATGCGTTTATGTAACAAATACACACGTAGCCCTGTGAATAATTTCAATAAGCCCACATGTGATTAACTCTAAGTACGCTGAATATTTTTTAGACTTTTGCTATCATCTGCTGACTTTTAATCAAAATTAACCTTTTCAAAAATTCTTACAGGAACACTATCAGAGTGTCAAATGGCCTATATCCAGGTCAGAACCGACGTTCTGTTGGTACTGAACTGGACCAAACTATTTGCAAATGTTATCAGCTGACAAGGAAAGAGTGAGGAACTTAGGGAATAATGAATACAAAAGCGGCTAAATACAAATGAAAGATGTAAAGCTCATAATGATGTAAAATATACGACAATATTTAAAATACTAAAAAAAGCAATTTGACAATTATATAAAAAAGGTTCCTTCCAAGTTTCGATCCTGGTATGCTTGGTTTGTAAGTAGTCAACTAACCACTAGGCTATCAGACCATTTGCATTAACGAATTGACATTATCTTCATAATCTTTGTAAAAGCGTGACCAAGGTTGGAGTACTCTACGAAAACACACGAATATCACGAAGATTTTGGCGAAAATTAATCAGTCTAAAGTCAATTTTGGCAGACTATACTTAATCACTTGAAACAAGCTCAGAAATCAATATCGAGTTTAGCCATTTTTTAAAATATTGAAAATTATCTCCCTTTGACAAAAACAAATAGGGAATAATAAATGTTTAGTAATCTTCGATTTATCACGATTTTCGATAATTTTCTTCTGCCATATCAGGAAGACCTCTCAGCACATTGTTTCTACCATTTCTCGACTAGTAATGTCCTCATACTAAGATGCAACAACACATTGTTTTTCCTATGGAGATTTCAGTGTTAAATTTTTAAACTTGGCAATTTGATGGACAATCCACTTTTTAAGATTGCTTTTCTAAACGATCAAAACACACTTGAGATAAGTCCTTCACATGTCTAGACTACCATTTCATGCAGTCGCACCTCGTAGGTAGTGGATATCTGAAGGCCTAAATTGTGTTAGATTTCCGTTCAAATTGGCAACCTGAAAAATTGACCCCTGTCACATTTAAATGGCTTTCATGTGTTTCCTCGTATCAACATCCGTAAAACTTTTACTGTTATGCATTACCCAGTATTTTAACATTAAGATACACTTTTAAAATTGCATTCTTGGTTTACATATTTTTTATATAGATGGCAAACAATTCAGATGTAGCGTGTTCACTTTGGTTTAGTATACTCTTGCTACTGTCAAAGAATACTTTCAGATAGTATACTCAACAAATGCTATGCTGTATCGTACCTACGTATATTGCAATTGGCAATTGAGACAATGTTATCACTATCTGAGATGTATCATGATACTTTTACAAATCAAAAGAAATACAATTTCTTATGCAGACGATTGATAAAAAAGAGCGACAGATAAATTAAATATGCATAAATACTATTTGTTAAATTTATGCATACTTTCATAGCATAACAAGTAAATCTATTATTTCTGTTAGTTATGATATTAACTATGTTACCTTCTCTATTGTCCATATAATTATTATTTTATTTGCACAGTTGATAATGTAATGCATGCTTTTTGTCTCTATACACTGATGTGTTTACAACTCATCTATGTTTAAAGAGACTAAGTCTGCAACTATGAACATTTTTCGAAAATTTTTATTTTCATTTTAAACCATTTGCAAAAGTAGAATTAAGTTATGTTTTCACATTAAATCTGTTCACTATAGCTGAAAACTGCACGGAAAAGTGAATTATCTTATAAAACAGGTGTGTTTTTTCTTGTTGGTAATTATTTGCGTCCCTACAATAATAATAGACAGTTAATTTTAACATAAATGCTGTTGTTTTGATACTGATAATTTGTTAAGATTTACGAAGTTGGTAAAACGTATACCTGAATTTTAGTTTTTTTTACTGTGTTCTTCAAAAATAGAAATATTAATTCTAAAATTTAAAGATCAAAATGTACAGACTATGCAGCGTTAATGCACATAAAAGGAATCAACTTACAGGATTTTTGCAACAGTTTGTTTAAAATGGGGTCCAATGAATGCTATAGTATTATGATTGAACTAAACATCAGCTATATTAGCACTAATTGCTAACACTAAGTTTGATCTTATGACTGCTATTTTTACTCTAAGATACATGTATTGCTATTCCTATCAACATTCTGATTAAACTTGTAAAATCTTTTAAACGGAAATTTTAATGTTTCCCAGGTAAATTTGGCTTAAACATTTTCTCTCTGTTGAAATTTTATAAAGCAAAATTTGTATCGTAAATTACAAGTATAGCAATATAGATGTCTTGGATATAATCACTTCCTTGCCATGTAAAACCCGACATTATGAATGATTTCCCCATTTTCAATGGCAAAAATTAATTTTGAATAACCCATTCAGTTTTAAACTTTGCATTGCTTTGACAAATGATTAGTAGGTTTCAAGTTAAAAGGACTATCAGTTTCATTAATCGAACAATGAAAGCCCTGTTAAAAATGTGCTGAAATTAAATTTCATAGCTAGAATAAATTTAAGTCACCTTCTGAGTTTTGTTATATGCATAAATAGATGTCACAGTGGCTTAAACAATTTACATAGCAGATCCACTTTATCAAAGAATAAATGATTACAAACACTAATGTTTTCGTAAATTTAATGTAACGTAAGCAACATTTTATTATATATATTCATAAAGGAGTGATGCTATCTAAATTGCCAGCAAAAGTCTAATATCTATAAGTGACAATGACATGGAAATGCCACAATCACAGACTCCTGACTGACCCACTGCACCTTAAGGAAGGGACACGGAACACAGATATCTACAATATACTTTAAGTCAAGATAATTGCTGAACTAGAAACAAATTAGAAAACAAAGGCCCAATACAAAACTCCCACAACCAATAGGAACAACAACAAACAAAATTTCCAACATCCACACATTATTTCAGAAACTCCTAGATATTTTATCATAAATGACTCTGGTTTGACAGAACAAATTTGTTAATTACTATTTTATATATTGTGATGAGTGTAAACAGGTTTGACACAAAGCTTTGGTTGCTTTTAGATAACTTTAGATTTTTTTTTGTTCAATTAAAAGAAAAAAGTGCAAATATCTAATTTTGTTTTAGGTTTTCAGGCTCAGTTGTATATTGAAAACAGCTGAGACAAATATATAATCATGATACATAGTTATATATGTTACTAAGCAAATTTGACTGAACAAGCTTAAGGGAATGTATCCTAGTTGAGATGTTGCAACCGACTTATCATTTTATAAGTTTATAAATTGTATAACATAACATAGAAAAGCTAGCAAACAATGTGTTTTTGTTTTTAAGTCAAGAAGTATACCATTTATTAAAAGAAAAAAAATACACTCTTTTACACAGTCTCCTAATTAGTACTGATACCTTTTTTTATTGGAACAAATGCTATTAACACTCCCCTTCTTTTAATGAAATAAACTTTCCAGTGATGTATAATTTAAGATATAATTATCATAAGGTGTTTATAAGCTAACAGAAAAATATTGCATGCTTATCTTCAAACATTAGAGGTTCTAAACTTATATAAAATTTTATCTATGGTCATCTAATTAAACAGCTTATAACTGACAAAATATTTATGTTATAACATATCTGTTTACAGTTTTGAAATGGTCAGTTAACGGTATTTAAAATACATGTTATCCTGAAGTTTAACACCTATTGAAAATTTTGTCAGGTGAAACTTTAACAAAATATCAATAATTATAAGGGTATAGTTGAAAATGTAACGTAAATGACATTATTATGGACCCAAACAACTTTTTAAAACATCAATATGTGTAGAGAATAGCATGTTCTTACAGATTGCATAAAGTTTGGTTCATTTAAACCTTTCAACTTCTACCTAAATAAACTTAATTACATATTTTTGCTTTTTAAAAAAAAAAGGAGGGGTAACGTATTAACATACTGTTACAGGTATGTTTGCAAGACTTAAATTGAGTGCAATATTAGGTTTCATACTGCCTATACTATGGACTAAAGGATGAAACAAGAGAAAATTCTGCTAAAATTGGGGCATACCTAAATGCTTATTTTTGACATTTTTGAACCGTGGGCCCTCTACTAATGAAGACTCCTTATGATAGGTTAGCCATAATTTATACCAAATGTACTGGTCACATGACCAAGATGGGCACCACGCCCATATATGGTAAAAAACCCTTTAAATATCTTCTCTGCAATGGCCTTGGGACTTGGTATGTAGCATTGGGGATGTGGGCCCTACCAGATTTGCACAATTGATGAATCTAGGTTGACCTTTACCAACTTTAAGGCAAGGTCAAATTTAATTCCCAATGCATATATATGGGAAAAATCTTGAATGTTCATTTTTCTATAACTGTTTAGGCCGAAATCATAATACTTGCAAGAAATGTTTAACCTAATGAGACAGCAGCTTTATATAAGTACAAAATGTCAAGCTGACCTGTGACCTTTTATCCACGGCCACTCATTTGGACTGCCACATACTTATCTAAACAAATTTTCCTCAAAAATCACTGGGCCATTTGTTGGAGTATTCATTAGATTGATTTAGGTCACTTGACCAAAATGGCCGAAACCCTCATACAACAAAATATGTTTCATTATAAGCTGTAGTTGATATTGACCTATTTTAACATTAATAAATAGATCAGGTGAGCGCTTCAGGACCGTCAGGTCCACTAGTTAAAATTATTGATACTCGTATTTCATTTTACTCTCGTATTACACATCTTTTACCCCCTAAAACTAAATCTTCTTTTCGGCATCTTAAACGAGGTATCCAAGATTTTCATATGAACTATGTTTTGGTTCCAGCAGCTGCCAACAGTGTTGTAGTTGTTTGACGATTGTATTATATTAATACTCTTAAGCGTGAGCTTGTTGACACTAATGCCTATAAACTGCAGCCTTCTTTAAGTGAGAGGGTCATTGTCGATGGGCATGGTTGTCATACAGCCCTAAATTTTGGTGTCAAAGCTAAAGAAAATCAAGACAACGTTCCTACATTATACTGGTTACCTAAACACCATAAAAAACCTATAAAGCAAGATTTATTGCTAATTCTAGCTCTTTTACGACAACAGACCTTTCTAAATTGTTAACCTCGTGTCTTACAGCTATTAAAACATGTTATATAGTACTGTGAAAAGGTATATGAGCGATCCGCTCAAAAACCTATTTTGGTCTATTAAAAATTCAGGTGAAAGTTTAGATAAACTTAAAGCTAGAGATTTCAATGCGACCAGTTTGTCAACTTATTATTTTTTCTACTCTTTATACTACTTTACCTCATAATATAATTAAAGATAAACTTATTGATCTCCTTGAAAGAACCTTCCAGAGAAAAGGCTCTCCTTACCTTGCATGTAATGACAGAAATGCATTTGTTACTTCTGAAAACCCTAAAAAATATCATGCATGGTCATGTCAAAATGTAATGCGCTGACCTTTTTGTTGGACAACAGTTTTATTCGATTTGGCACCAAGCTGTATAGATAAGTAGCTGGGATCCCTATGGGCACTAATTGTGCTCCCCTGGTTGCCGATTTATTCCTGCTTTGTTATGAGCGGGACCTAATGATGTCTCTTTCTGATGATAAGCAGGCTGATGTTATTGATACGTTTAACACTACTTCTAGATATTTGTACGGTATTTTAAACATTAATCATGTTTATTTTGACAATATGGTAGGTCAAATATACCCTAAAGAGCTCCAACTTAATAAAGCCAATACCTCTGATACCGAAGCCGCATTTTTAGACTTTCATTTGTCCATTTCTAATGATATTGTTTCTACCAAAATTTATGATAAACGTGACGACTTTGATTTTGAAATTGTCAATTTCCCATTTTTAGATGGTGATGCTCCTCGCTCTACATCCTATGGAGTCTATATCTCTTAACTCATTCGTTTTGCTAGAGCATCTAGCTATGTTACTGACTTCAACACTTGATATAAATTGTTAACTCAGAAACTTCTTAAACAAGGCTATCGGTATCATAAACTTTGCAAAACCTTTTCTTAATTTTATAGACAATACTATGATTCGATACCTAAATTCAAAGTTGGACTTAAATTTCTCTTGCGTCAAGAACTTTGGGAACCTGAATTCTATGGTGACTTGGTGTATAAATTGAAGATTGTTGGCTCTAATAATTTTTCAGCGCAGTTCATTAAAATAATTTCCCATTATAAAAAGATTGATTATAACATTAATGTATTGCAACAGACTGCATGCTTGGTAGTCAACCCAATCACGGTTGACAACTTTGCTTTCCTCTTTAATTGCAGGTCGGTGGGTCGGACTTCAGACTCTATGACGGTTCCGACTTAAAGACTTATCTATTGATGAGATGGTAGTGGCCCGATACTTTGGCTGTTTGTCAGTACCACCGGGGTTTACGCCACACACACACAAACTCATTTTATCAAATGGACACCTTTTCATCCGCCCCATGAAGTGATAGATACTTTCCTAAAGCAGTCGTATAGCAAACCTCTCGATGGCTTAGCTACATGTATTGATGAGATGATAGGGGCCTGATGCTTTGGCTGTTTGTCGGGCTACCGGGGATAACCTGTTGGATTTCTTTTGCTCCTGTATTCAGTTTTATTTACTGTTGAGTTTTTATCTTTGCTTTGTCCCCTTTTTATATCTTGATTTATATGTTCTAGGAGATGATACATTGATAAGTTGGAGGTCTTTCATGCAAACCAACCATCTATGTGTGGCTCCACATCTGAAGTAAGGGCGAGGTTGGTGCACCATTAATCCGGTTTAAGCCCTCCAGTAAAATATTGTACTGACCGTTCCAAGGCGGTTCTTTTGTGGATCTTTTATGTTTTTCTGTCTTGTGTTTGCTATGCCTTTGTACGCGTCTTTTTATGTGCCGTGTGGTCACCTTGGAAAGGGCTGACCTCTTGGCTCTCGTTTGTGGTGTCTAACTGAGTTTGTTACTTTTCCATTGGTATCCTGGGTCAGGTGTAGTACTCGATTGTATCGATTTCGGATCTTTGCACTCTTACTTACTTTAACTATTTTTGAACATGAAAAGGTGGAGGCATTGATGATACCTGCCCATAAGTGAGGTTCCACCTTAAGCACCCCCATTGGTGTTGGCTTGTATCTGTTATAAGGCAGTGCTTCTGTTCTGGATTCATTTTTTAATGTTGCTACCTTTGTGTGTGGTCCTGTGTTGTCCCGGTTTTGTTATTCAGTGCTTTGACACCCTGATGAATCATCTTCCTGTTTCCTCGAGACAGCATTTTGTGGCTCTAGCTCGCGTGCAGCGGGTCGGTCTGCAGTGTGCGATTGTGGTATTTCCTGATCCCACTCTTTTTAGCCTAGTCAATGAGCAAATGTTAATGCATTGAAAAACATATTGGATTGCTATAATTGCACAAATCAAACGATCATATCACAATCTCTGTAGCAGAACACTTGTCACCATTTCATAGTCAATATATGGCTGGATGAGCCGATTTCATTATCAGTCTTTCATGGCCAATCATTACTGTCTTGCCAGCCAAGAGTGACAATGAGATCCTGTTTCGTTTACAATTGTTAAGGAAAATTATATTGTACACTCCACTTGAGCTAATGCGAATCGATAGATCACTTGTGTATTAATCCTATCCTGCGGATACGATTAATACACAAGTTTTATATCGATGTATAGTTCTTGATAACTTTGTAAAGAAAGTAGGACATCACTGTCACTCTTGACTGGCAGGATAGTAGCAACATTGGAATTCCGTTAACACTTATGGGTCTTCACAGGTTGGTGCACAGTTGTTCATAGCGTGTGGCGCTGTATATATGCTATGGACAGCTTAACATAAAACAGCAACACGCTATGAGCTAGGAACAAAACGTGAGCGTAAAATTCTAAATAATATTCTTACTAGTTTTAATATGTACTGGGTGCTTAAAACCGTCCCATGGAGACGGTTCTTTTGAGTACCCTAAACATGTTTTGGTGGAGAAATAAGATTTTTTTAAACACTCTATATGAATTTTGTTAGAGATTAAAGAGATACTCAATGGTGACTGTACTTGCTCTTCCAGTATTGTGTATAAGGGGGTGGGGTTGCTAAGTAAATAGTGAAGTAAACCTTGCTTTTGTAGCAAATTACAACAAAAATGCAAATGTTTTGATTCAGTTTAATAGTAATTACACCCAATATTCTTAAATTATGTAAAACGTTGTCAAAATTCCAGCACCCACACCAAACCATAGATTGCCTGTAATAGAGATAAAATAGAAGTTTACATGTACTGTCCTGCCAGCCAAGAGTGACAGTGACGTCATATATTGTTTACAAAGTTATGAGGGACTTATAATCGATAGATCACTTGTGTATTAATCCTATCCTGCGGATAGGATTAATACACAAGTAATCTATTGATTCGGGTCAGCTCAAGTGGAGTGTAAAGGTTAATGTTTTACTTAACAATTGTAAGCAAAACATTACGTCACTGTCACTCTTGGGTGGCACGACAGTACATTGTATGATCAGAAACCGAAATGTTTTGGTCAGCGCTATAGTCAATGGGTCCTAATATTATGTATACTATTGGATTCTTCCTTCCGGTAGGATACAATGAACTTGGGATAGTCCATTGTATATATCTAGGGATGACATGTAAAATTAAATATTGTATTTTTTTATAGGAAGCTCATCTACCTTTGCAAACAGTGTAGACCCTGATAAACGCAGCAGTATGCTGCATTTCATCAGTCTGCATATTTTACAAAAGTACTCATTTTGGGGTTTCCAACTACAAAGGGTCAATGCATCCACCGGTTATCAGCAAGTTAAACAACTCTATAACTAACTACTTGGAATTTTGATAATTGCTCCCCAGCAGATGAGCACTGGTAAGATAAACATTGGATTTTCGAAGTGAAGAAAAACAGTTTTCCATAAAACAATCATTGCTCAAGCTCATGGCTCAAATTATGTAATATTGGATTTACTTTTTTCTGGAAATCTGTACTCTTAAGCATTACCTAATAATTCCTGTTACATTAAAAGGTCATTGAATGTACAATGATAATGCTATTGTGGTGTTTGAGTAAAATATTCGTTAAAATTTGATTGAAAAAAAAAGATAAATGTTATTTTTACATATATCGTTCCACGGAAATTTCTGGATAGGGATTACTACACTTTAACAAGCTTCATCCTTGCTGGGTCACTAACTAATCACAGGACAGACATGTCTTTTTGTAAAACTCTCGAGTGGTACTAGGAGTGCATATTTATTGTGCAAATGGCAAAACATGTAGTGTTCCTTCAAATAGTTTGAACAGTGTAGTTAGCCAAAAATATAGCATACTCTTATATACTGAAACAATAAATTAATGTCCGCTTGACGTTTATGTCTGCCAGTTCCAAATGTATAAACGCATTTCATTCAAAATTTCACATCACCAACTCTTATTTAAAAATGTTTTGCTCCTAAGAGACATTCATTTGATAATCAGTAGAGCCGCTGACAAAGCAGCGAACACAAGTACACTTAAAATCAAAAGTCGCAACATCACTAGCTTGTGTTTTTTTGTCATAATTTCGAACCGTTCAAGCACATTTAAACATAACTGAGCAAACTCTCTAGTAGGAGGTTATGCGTGCTAGTTGTATGCATTGCTTTTACCATTAATCTGTAACGTACTCTGACGTCACAAAACAGCGATCACGAGTGAACGTGAAAACACTCAGAAAATTCATTTTTGGTCCAGCATTTTGATAATTATCAGAATCGAACATTTATTTGCCATAACATGTATTTCAACATTAAGAATAATCCGCATCAAAACAATTGAAAATGGAAATTCTGATGATTTTGCATTTAGGGGTGGGGTATAAAACACAAATTTAGTAACACTTTGATGCCGGAATCATCCATATTTTTTGTTTTTCTCTTGTGTAATTGTTGTCATGCATAGTTTAAAATTCATTAAAAATGAAATAAACTTAAATAAAAAATATTTACTCAGAAGCACTTTCAGAAGGTGCCCTTGCCTCCGTATTAAAATAACCACTTCATCTGAGTCACAACCGTAACCACTGGACCACGGCATCGTCTTGTTAATCTACTGATTTTCCATATACTGTAACGTCTATACATAGAAATGTGCTTTTCAAACAAACGATTGATTTTATTTGCATTTCGGAGTTATTTGTGCAGGAAAGTTTAGTGGATTGTTTCATATTTCTAACAAATACATCATTTTAACCCATTTAGGAAAATGCTCAGATTGAAATACGGAAATTGATATATGTTTTGAATGCTGATAAGTTGAACCCTTTATATCAACTATTACGTGTGACGTCATGTTCATGTTAACATCTCCTATTTATAACTGGATCGAAAGATACAGTACCATGAAAATCGGACGAACCTTTGTTTGAGTATATCTATGGAGAGATTAGAACTGCTGCCATTTGGCTGTATGGTGTCGACATTTTTCAACATCAATAGTGTTGATTTTCATAAAGATCTCGTGCCTAAAGAAAGCCATGCAAGTCTTGTTTGAATACAACTAACAGACCAGAAGGAAGCAGCCAATAGTATACAAAGGGTTGATAAAACTGCCCACTTATGTTTGGGCCAGCACATAGAATTTTGGTGCGTATCGCAAATGCAAGCAAAAAAGGTCATGTCTTGTCAGAGCCTATGTTGCTCTCATATCGAAAGTATGTATACTTAACGCCAGTAAAAATGCAACTTTTACAATATAACCCTACCCTAGATTAAATGCTGTAATATCAAGTGCGGATCCAGAGGGGGGGGGACAGGGGGTCCGGACCCCCCTGGAAAATCACAAGTTATATGGGTTTCTATAAGGAATAAGCAATTGGACCCCCACCCCTTGAAAAAGTTTGACCCCCCTGGTAAATGTTGGACCCCCCTGGAACCTTGAAAAATGGTGATTCTTTGAAACTAACCATTTGACTTCTGGAAAATAAGCCGAGGACAAAAAAAAAAAAACAAAACGTTGTTAGAGCTTTTTTTGTCAGATTGACCTGGACCCCCCCCCCCCCTGACGAAAATTCCTGGATCCGCGCATGAATATCATTCATAAATAAAGCATAAATATATGGTCGCGATATAAAGGCAATGTCCTTTTGGTGGTGATAAAGCAGTGCAGAGGAGCTGGGTGGTATTTTTTTTTATAAAGGGACACAACCGGAACTTAGCTGCAAAAAAAGCAAAATTGCTCTATGAATCAGGATGTCAGATCTTTATGCCTGGCTCTTTTGAAAACATTCTGAAAATTGCAGTATTGCTCAACGTTCTATGCACACGCAACCGGAAAATGTGTCTTGAAGTTTTGACCTTCAAAATGACAATCAAAGTTGGAGCATGAAAACTGAAAGTTAGAGAAAATGCGACACTTTCGACGGTAAATATCGCAATAAATGATGACCATAGGTTATGACCTTACAAATATACGTTTGCCAATATTTAAAGGAGTTAGTTTAATTGAAGTTTTAGTTGATTCTGAAATTTAGCAAATTTTTCGCTAAAAACTAAAATATCAAAATTTGAGGTCCTTCCAGCAAAGTAAACTTTTGTTGCATTCCGTATTTGTTTACTTAGGTAAAACGCATTACTTTCACACTGAAATTTAATCAAGGTTAAAGATAGTTACAATTTTTTGGATGTATTTGTTATTTTTCACTAGAAATTTTAGCATAAGTGTGCAAGTGAGTTCAATTTTTGCCATAACGTTCTGGTATGAAAGGCAAGCTTGTTGATACATAGTCAAAGTATATTACACTCCCAATTATAAGAAAAACACTTGCACCAGTTGCGCTTTTGATGGCTTCAAATATACTGAACGAAACTTCTAAACCGCCAGTTAACACAACACATTTTTTCAATAAAGCTCATTTATTATCAAACTGATTGAAATGATATTCGACACAGTATATTTGGGCACCTGTATCCGACGATAGAAATAACAAAGTTTAATTCAATAGGGATGTTCATGATAGAGTACTAATACCCGTTTTGCAGGTGGCACACGATGCTAAATGTTTTTTCGCCTTGTGTATACAAGTATTTTCATCGACAACTATCGGACAACTTTATAATATCACAAAAATAACAACGTTTGGGTTCTATGAGTATAAAGTAGAGGGGTCGGGCTGCGGGCTCAATCGAAGTAGGGGCCTCTCTGAGACTGATTCATAATTATAAGGTTTGGCATGTTTTGATCGAGCCGAAAGTTTACACCACAACCTGTCGGCCATTTTTCAGTTTTGCACACGTATGACGAAAATATCGACAAAAACTGAGTATTATGTATGTTATAAAATATCCTGTATAGTCCACCATACTTTGGTGCGGCGATGCACACATGCTGCATTGGAACGTCGGAAGTGTCGAGATTGATTCGCAGTACACGCTTAATGGGTGACGGATGTTTCAATAATATTGTAGACAAAAACAATTCATCACCATAAACAGATTTTTGTGTTCTTTTAGGCCATATGGGCCTCCATAGGAGAACTGAATTGCATGAAAGTTGCTACTTTATTACTAAATAAACACGATAGTGTTCAATAATGTCCATTTACAGCACCAGAAAGCTCAAATAATATTGTGGACAAAAAGTAACATCTCTATAAAGCATTCTTGTGTTGCTTTATGTCATATGGGCTTCCATAGTAACATTGTGGATTACCTGAAAATTCCTACTTAATAAAAGTGAAACCCAAAAATGTTCAATAATGTCCATTTATAACACCATGAAGTTGGTGTTTGCACTTAAGGTCCCTGGACTACTTGATTTTAAGCGATGAGTTCAAATTTTAGCGTTTGTGTGAAAATGAAATGCGATGGTGCCTTTATACAGTCTATCAATTGAGCATGTAAATTTCAATTTATAAAAATGAAATTTTGACAGCTTCAGTCTTATTATTTTTTTCCATATTGAGTGTAAATAGTAGCCATGTATGTATCATATATGTTAAGATATGAGAAAATATTGAGTGCCAGTTTAGAAGTTTCGTTCAGTATATATATAAAGGATAAGGCCAATATTTGGACTTCTAATTTCGCACTATACAGCTGTGCAGACGGGTTTAAAAAAGGATTCGAATATTGTTGAATATGCCTCGTCAGGAGTAAGTTGGGATAGAGAAATCAGGCCAGAGGATTGCCGTTTGGCATTTCAAGGCTTGAAAAGTGATGACAAACCGCGATCGCTAGGCACAGATTTTTCTATCCCTTCCTCACAATGGATTTTCTTGCACATCATTAAATATTGTATTTTATTATTTAAAAAAGGCTCCCAGAGGTTCCGGAATATGTAAACGGTGAAGACCCTGACGAAGATTAGATATAACGTGGCGTTACTTCGCATTAAAATAACGTCAATTGTCTTTAGTTGTGGCTGTTTTGTTCTTGCCAAAAGTTGGTATATGGTATGTGAGAGGTTCATCATATGGCTAAAACATATGCTTAAACCCAGCTTTGCGGTAGGACCTACACACCACCTACAGTGAAAAGTGGGCAGTGGCAGGCTCCAAGAATTAATGGGTTTTCTGAACTCTCCCAGGTCATGTCTGGGTCAGTTATAGATTGTAAACATGCAGGTTGCTGGAATCAGCTGATCAATTGGAATTTGTGTACTTTAGTAGTTGAGCTGACTGGTGTAAAATTCTTAAAATCTGTACACTCTAAAAACAGTGTGTTTTAATGTACGTGATCACATAAAAAGTGCACATACTCCTATAATCTTACATAGAGTACTTTGTAGGTCGCTCAAAAAAAGATCAGTCGGTGCATATGTAGATCTGGCTCAACACTGTATTCAAAAGAGGGTATATAATCTTGAAATATTTATGTGATCAGTGCGCTCATTAGATCAAATGTTGTATACCTAGTATCCTTCCAATTTGTTCGAACAGTGAAGATACTGATCTGACTGAGGAGCAACCTAATCTTGGTCTGCATTTTCCCTTCACCAGTCTGTCCGAAAACTTATTGGTCACCTAATTAGTGGTTATAATGTAAACTGAAGAGTGTAAACTTTGCTGTTAATGCAATGTGGACCTTTATATAAGTACGCATAATTAAAAACTAACTTTCTTATTTTTAAACTAAACTAAAAACTAAAAAAAAGCAGTCTCAATTTTTTTATTCTTCTGTTTCATTTCCCTTGCGTTTCTGTCTATGAAACAACTTCCTTTCACATTAAATTTTCTTATTATTAGCCATGATTATAATTTACTGTGCCTTTTCAGAGAATGAAGGATTGTATAATTATGAGCTTCTGTCTAGAAATTTGACCACAGAGTGACCCCTGATATGGTTCTAGAATTTACCTGCTGCAGAAGGGCACAAAAGGTGGCTTGAGTTTTAAATCAAAGAATTATTTTCGTAATTCAGAGATCGTACTTATCAAATGTTAATATTAACAATACGAAATATGTTGTTTCAGCATTTTGCATTTGCATGTATTTATAGCACAACTGGAATACAATATTTCCTTTGTAGAACCCCTTCATCAATCTGTCTCCAGAGTATTGAACTCTCCAGCTTGGTGCCCTAAACCATTGGCATCTCCCGCCATTTAGTTCGATTGTGTTTATTGTTTCTGTTTATCATTGGAGCCAATAATTAATATTGCGAAGAAAAAAATTCTTAGAAACTGAATAATCTGCAATTCATAGAATATTATGCTTATGGATTCATGGACACGGAGATGCGTATTTACTGGTGAGAGATGCATGGTTTACTTTTTATGAGAGATGCATGGTTTACTTTTTATGCTGATAATCACGTCTAAATGTCGTCTGCTGGTCCTTTTAAAATGTTTATGTAACAAACAGTGTGGACCCAGACCAGACTGCTACTCTTGGAGAAAGCTAATCTGGATCCACACTATTTGTCTGTATGTTAAAACTAGTAATTGGCATAATCATTCACATCAGGGCAGCAGATGACTCCAGATGGCACCATTTTCAGATGCATTTTTCGCAGCAGGCGAAGGCCCAGACAGAGGATTAACTTTTTGTATAATGTGGAGGTGCATCTGACAGAAAATTTCTCTGTTCTCTATTTTCACCATTCATCACTGCAGTCACAGAATATTAATTAATGCCAAACATTCTGTAGATTAATGTTAAAATCTTCTGATCTAGTCCTCTGCTTGATATTAGCTCTGCATGCAGGACGGTGTGTAATCAAGCCATGTGCTTCTCTATTTTTATCTTGTTTGCATGTTTATGCATGGGTCAAAGGTGAAATTTCAAATCTAACTGTCAGTTAGCCCCTGAATTTCAAAATATACCTATTTATTTTGAGTTAATCCAGGCTAGTTTATTTCTGTGCAATAAACATTGGAATTGATTAAGGCAGTCCTTGAGTTGTTCCATAATTTTTTTCTGAAAAAATTGAACATTGGTTCAGCTATAACTGCTGATTATTACAGGAGCAATTAAAAAATGTTTGAATTTGCCACCATGACATTTTAGGGGCGGAGCCAGTCCTTTTATAGTGGAGCCTGGGGTTTAAGAAATTCTGATCGGATGTACCAGTACCCAAATCTCCCTAGTGCAATACTGTGAAGATGAATATGGAAGTGGAGAGAATTCGTAAATATACCTAGATTTGTGGTTGCACTGTTGGCTCCTGGTAGAATGTGTATCATCTTGGAGGTGGAGAAGACCTTTTCATCAGGACCTGTCAATTGTCTTGCTCCAGCACTTCGCTTTCTCTTACTACAACTCTGAAACAAGATGGTAAACATGATTAGCTAGTCCATGAAATGTTGGTACTTGTATATGCGAGCAGTGATGGCTCTGAATATCCTATACATTCAAGCAGTCTACGAAACTCTAATGCTCGCATAAATAGCGTAGGGACGTAGATGGGCGCACATGTAGCAGTTGTAGACTTTAGCGCCACCATTTAGGCGTATGTATGCAGGTCTATTGTTTGACTTTGAACCAACATATCATTAACTGGCGTAAAGATTAACCTTGAGAGCAGAGCATCCATGTTCGAGTTTATTGAATGGCATGACCATTAAAAGGATGGTGTGCTTTCCGTAAACGGGCTTCATTGAGAGAAAATTCAAGAGTTGCTTGTTAAGAACAGACCGATCCTTGCATTAGTCCCTCTGCAAATTTAAAAGGACAAACCTACTAAGTGCAATATTTTATACATGGTCTGTTTTAGGAGGATGGTTTAAGTATAGCCATGTTGCAAACATCAAATAGTAGTTTTCATGCGATATGGGCCTAAGAGAGCAACCACATGTAATACAGGAATTAAACATTATTTATGTATTTATATCAGCTGGACCAATTGTGTGATGTTGAAATGAGAGCCTGAAAGGCGAGGGTTTTAAAGACCAAGGGGTCTAGCAGATGTTAGTGTATCAAAAAAAAAAGGTTTGATCGTTATTATTGCATGATAATTATTATTGCATAAAGTCATTTAGTCACTTGAAAACTATGGAAAAGCGCTTGGAAACCTTCATTTGTATTACTATAATGGCGTACAAAAGCATGAAGGATTCGTAGGTTTGAAAATTGGTTTTGACTGCCTAGAATGCGTATATGTAAAGTATACAAGCTGTGCATCAACAGCATGTGAATTGCGAATTTAATACACGAGTTTTTGCGTGTATATCATGGCTGTTACTAGAGAGTGACATGACTTTTTATGCAATGAGAGCTAAAGACAGGAGTGAATTATTTCAAAAAAGCAAACTTATTTCCTTATTGTCCCCAATGTGGAGACACCTATCATAAAAACACCCATGCCAACCTATCCAGAGGTAAGAACTTCTGTTTGAGCCTTTGAAAACTGTTAAAAATCACACGTGTCGGGATGGGATAGAAAATGTCCTACGTTTCACAGTGTGGCATCAGGAAGTTTGCTAAGTGTCGTGTGCTTTGTTTTTACATCCCACTTAATAGCTATGGTGTTGTCAAGACGGTCAGTTTACTTAACTACAATTTCCAGGGCAAGCTAGACTATGCGGTTAACCAGTACTTAGTCCACATGCTTTTGCTTGTAACTGACAACCATTCATGAATCAGAGGAATTTTGAAAATGACCAGAGAAATTATTTCATGATCAATCTGCAAGTATGGGTGATCGAAATTACGATCCCTGGATCTGCAGTCAGACAGGCTATCAACTGCAGTAAAGAGCTTGTTAAACTCTACATAACAAATGGTGATGCCAATGTACAGTTTTTTTTCTATCCCATCGACACACAAAAGATTATCGATTGTTACAATGATTTTCCCCAAAATTTCTAAATACCCTGGGATGCAACATATCATGAGATCACTACAAATCACAATGACGTAACTTGTCTATCAACATGCAGCTGTCAATTTTATCTTTCCCACTGTTGGTACAGTGTATGTACAAGACACAATTTTCATATGGGTAAACAGCAAAAAAGAAAGTGAGTATGTTAAGGCAGTACCACAATCGCAGACCAACCCAGGCCTCAAGGTTATAAAACCAGAGTATAGTATCAAAGTCAAAATAAAATGCACTGATTGACTACTTGCGGGCACATTTCATTGCGCTTTATTTTGAGTTTGAGAACACTCTTGTTTTGTTACCTCAAGGTCAGGGTACTAAAGGATTAGCGAACTGACACTGACTATAACAAGCCATCAGGAAGACAGTCAGAGCAAAGTAATCAGCCTTCTTTGCCTTCTTTGCTATCAAGATGATTGTATAACTAGACAGACACAAATCAAGAAAAAGGCAAAGATCAGGCATAAAGTACCATACCCGACCCAGGACACCATATGTGAAAGCGACATGAACACAAAAAAACATATACAAGAGAGACAGGATGTCAGGCCTTTCAAAAATAACCACAAGGCTGTAAGGAACAGACCAGAAGGTACAACAGTCAAACACTAATCACAAATAAAAAAGATACAAAATCACCTTGGAATGGTCAGTATAGTCCGTGCTGGATAAGAGTATGGTGACGAAACAGATTTACAGTTAGAAGTATGAATAAAAAAAATATTTGTCCAATCAGGTGAATAAAGTACCAGAACGTGACCAAGTACGTAACTCTTATTCTTATTGAGCACAGACTCTAACAAAATTACTAGAGGGCTTAAACATGTACAAACTTTACCGTTTTTTCTACTGTTAATAAAGACTATAGTCCAGCCGCAATAATAAGAAACGCGAAAATCTGTAATATTTAATTAGTTGCATTTTTCCGAACGTTAAGCTCATATCTGGATTTAAAATATCCTGCAGTGTCAGAAGAAAACTGTTTGAAGAATCTACTACCACTGCCCTTACCCCTAATCTCTTGGGAATTTCGACATTTTTAGGCTTTCTGAAAAGCGGGGGGGGGAACTTAAACGGTGTAACAGCCATGTGACGGCGTATATATATCGTACTTAAATTTCTACAGGTAAGTGTCAAAAGCATCACCCATTTTAAAATCGTGATTGCTTTATACATGCCAGTTTTATTTTTAAGCACTGCCATTCAGTTGATAGTATTGATTCAATCAGCGTAGACACATATCCAACTGATCCAATGCGATCAGTTTGATCCGGGTAAACACTGTTTGCTATGTTTGTAAGGACATTTTCTACCAAAACAGCGTGATGTGGCTATTATGTACAATTTCATAAAAACAACTTTTACAGTGGTAAACGGCCTAAACAATATCAACTACCTATGTAGTACTCGTATTATAGTCAACCCTACATTTTCTGTAATTAGTTAATTTGAGCTGTTTACATACATTCTTTCAATGGTAACACTCAAGTCAGGGATAATCCTGGACCAAAATGATGGGCCAATGGCCCATATCTTATTCAAATACATGCAGATTACATAATTTTAATGGGCCTTTTGAAATTTCTATTGGCCCTTTGCAAAATTTGATGGCCCCAAGAATCCTTAATATCTATATTAGAGCATAATTGACATGAGCTTTGAATACCTTAAAATATGAGGCCCATTTAGCAGAAATAATAGTTTTCTAACAAAATGGATTAGGCCTATCCCAGGATTATCCCCGTCAAGTGTCAAATAAGTGGAATAAAATGCCCAAATTCTACCATCAGTATTATTAGAGCAAAAATTAGCCGCAATACCAGCTAATATCTTTTGTCAAAATACTCCCTGAAATGATTCACGATTATTGAATGCTCAATGCGATGCAAATTGAAAACGTACATCTAAAGTCATTTATTCACGATTCTAATTTATGCAGCAGTACTTTATATATGTACGATACACTTTATGCTATACTGAACAATAGTGAAAATGCTACACTTCAATATTTTATATTTTGTAAGAAAGCATTGGACGGAAAGTATTTACTTAAGCTAAATAATGTTTTCAAGACATCCAACTAGCGATTCGTCAAAGCTCCACCATTTTGTCTCGTTTGATGTCTGCGCTAATTCCTTTTTTGTGTTTAAAGCTTTATTCACTGAATTTTGCAATTGCGCATGCGCAATGGTTATTAGGCTTATCAGAATTCGTCATACTTGTGTTGCATTAATACGCAAGAAAACTGTATTACCACTTGAAACTAGCTCAGAAATCAATTTCGAATTTATCAAATGTGTAAAAAATGTAAAATGTCTCCCTTTAACAAAAATAAATAGAGAATATTAATTATTTGGTAATCTTTAATTTATCACGATTTTCGATAACTTTCTTCCTTTTGCCAAATCAGGTAGACCTATTAGGACATTGTTCCTACCATTTCTCGACCAGAAATGTGCCCAGACTAAGATGCAACAACACATTGATTTTCCTATGGAGATTTCAGTGTTAAAATTTCAAGCTTGGCCTGATGAAAACCCGCTTTCTTAGGTTGCTTTTCTAAAAGATCAACACATATTTTGGTCGTCACATGTCCAAGACTACAATTTCGTCCAGTCCGATCTGGTTGGCAGTGGATTTCTGAAGGCCTAAACTGTGAGATTTCTGTTTAAATTTGTAACCTGAAAAATTGGACCCCTGTCACATTTAAAGGACATTTTTTTGTCTTGCTTTTGTTATGCTTTCGTGCGCGTCTGTTTATTGATGCCTTGTGGTCCCCTGCTTGGAAAGGGCTGACCTCTTGGCTCTCGTTTGTGATGTGAAGGTGTCACTTTCCAATTGGTATCCTGGGTCAGGTGTGGGCTTGATTGTATCGATTCCTGATCTTTGCCCTCTTTCTTTCATGTGTTTCTTCCGGACAACATCAGTAAACCTATTACTTTATGCACAAACTAGTCTTTGAACAGTCAGATATATTCAGGTGTAGCGTTTTTACTTTTGTTCAGTATATAACCAACACGGGGATCACTGACCTGAACGACATCGAATTATTTAGTCAACCGTTGCAGATTATTAATAAACTGGGTCAGTTTATGTCCATTCTATCAACAGTCATACTCCCCCGTTGAAAAGAACCAAAAATATGCCAAAATTCCATCTAATTACAGAAAAACACAGCAAAAACACCAAGTTGAAAATTTTGTCAAAAAATACTGCAGCTTTTTCTATTCGCATATCGAAAAGTTCTAGAGAAAATAACGTGAAAATATGCACTTAAAGTCAATTTTTCGCGTGTCTTATTAATGCGGCAGTACTTTAATAGGTTTGGTTTGCATGAAAGATGCCTAATAGTGACGAATCATCTTCTAGTACATACAAATTGAGATAAAAAAAAGAGATGAAACAAAGATAAGGATTTAACAGTACATACAACTAAATACCAGAGCAAAAGATATCTGACAGTTAAACCCCAGAGGGTAACAAAACAAGGACCAAACACAGAAACCCAACATAAACCTACAGAGCAGAGCCTTCATGTTTAAGTTGATCAAACGGCATGACCATTTAAAGTAGGTTTTGATGTGCAAGGATTTCCCATTTAAGGGATGCAGGGTTGAACTTTCCATTTTTATTCGAATTAAATGTTTTATTCTATAACAATGAGTGATGGACCCGATCCAGTGCCACATTGTGGGGCGTGTCTGATCTAGGTTTGCATGCTTGTCAATGTGTCATAAAAAGAACATAAGGTTTGTCTGCGCTTAAAAACATCAGTACTTTGGTAAACTTACAATATCACAGCTGGATGAGCCACTTGGACATACAGTAACTGTACAGGAGAAGAAAATATCATTGCTGTTGTAGAACTTGAAGACGTAGAGAACAGCCCAGTAGCGTTTGATACCAGCAACACCAGATTCTTCATTGTCAAAGTCACTACCCATCAAGTTACTGTCTTGTTCACAACTGAAACACATAAAGTTAGCCAAAACACTAAACTTGATGCATGGGACTAGTAATACAGTACCAATAAAAAGCCAGTAGAGTCATTTATGGTCAAAAGGGTGGATTAAATGTTGTATTTGATAGTCACGTTTCTTTACCCAAGATTTGTAGAATGTGGACAATAGTTTACATTATATTTAAAAATGTTTTGCAATTCTTTGGAATAGCTTTAATTTGAGTTACATTTCTGGATTTCTTAATGTGAACTGGCAAAGAAAACTGACAACTTAAAATCCATATGCCCTTATGAAAGAACGGTGCTGTGTATGTTCTCTATCTGGGTGAAGTTCACAATAGGCAGGTTTGTGGCAAGTGACAAGGCTACCAGGAGAATTGTATATAGAATCTAAAATACAGTCCTCCACAATAAAATTGTGTGTTCCTGTTGAAATGCTGTACTGGTAAATATTTCAATAATGAAAGAACATGCAACAAACTTGTAAAGTCCATGCTCTATAAGAGTATGGTGACGAAACGAATTTACAGTTAGAAGTATGAATGAAAACCCAATATTCGTCCAATCAGGTTAATAAAGTACCATAACGTTCTACGTACCTCTACTCTTGAGCACTGACTCTACTAGGGATAATTTTTATTGCTTAAGAATTTCCAGATATAGATATCACCGCTTGAATCGCATTGTATTTGTAGTCATTTTTTTAGTTGTTTGTTTTCAAAACTAAACCCATTGGCAAGGCAATTATCAAAAACTGAGCAAAAGTGAAAACGCTCCACTACAATTTTATTTGTGACAAAGTATTGGACAAAAAGTATTGACTAAAACTTGATGTTTCTTAGACATCCAGCAAACGGTTCATCGAAACCCATTAATTTGTCTCTTGATGCCCTAGTTATGTTCCTTTGTGTTATAAGCTATATTAGCTGAATTGCAGAAATTGTTCACTGGTGTTGCATCAAAACACAAGAAAACTGATTTATCACTGGAGACAAGGTCAAATATTTACATTTTAAAAGCAACCCTTTAAAGAATCTTTAGATTTGAAACAGCTCATAGCCTCATGAATTACACAAAATTTGATTGACAACTGGCAAGCTCATTTGCCCTTGCAATTCGCTTCGAACATCTAATTTATTCGTCAGATGCGATACTGGAGTTGTGATTGACAGCCAGCCACACTAGAGACGGACTTGCAAACCAAGCTTCTTGTTTGCTCTATTGGTTGTCCGTGTTCACACTGGCCCTTACGATTTTCTGTTTTACACTTCAACTAAACCGTAAATACAAAGCTGTTTTTATTCCTAAATTAAAAAGAACTTTAATATTTTAGATATATCTATAATAAAACAAATATTCATTATTTCATGAACCATCCAAAAATATAATTCCATTCTAAAATCACTTTCTAATTAATCAAATATACTGAACAAAAGTGAAAACGCTGCACAACAATAATCTATATTTTGTGAGAAAGTTTTGGCCAAAAAGTGTTTACGAAGGCTTAAGAACGTTTCCCAGACATCCAGCAAACGATTCCATGAAATTCCAACAAATTGTCTGTTTGATATCTGAGATATGCTCCTTTAAGTGTTTAAAGCTTTATTCACTTAATTGAGCTATTGCGCATGCGCAAATTAAAATGGTTATGCTTATCAAAATTGGTCATTATTGTGTTTCATAAAAACACAAGAAAACTGATTAATCACTTAAAACAAGCTCAGAAATCAATTTCGAATTATCAAATTTGTAAAAAAAATTTGAATTGTCTCCCTTTGATAAAACAAATAGGCAATATTAAAATGTATGGTAATCTTCGATTTATCATGGTTTGATAATTTTCTACTGCCAAATCAGGTAGGCCGTTCAGCACATATTTTCTACCATTGCTGGACTAGTAATGATCTCATACTAAGATGCACATCGATTTTCCTATGGCAATTTCAGTGTTAGAATTTCGAACTTGTCAATTTTATGGAAAACCCGCTTTAAGATCGTTTTTTTTAAACGATCAAAACACACTTGAGACAAGTCCTTCACATTTCTGGTTGTCACATGTCTATACTACCATTTCGTGCAGACAGATTTTGCATGTAGTGGATTTCTGAAGGCCTAAACTGTGCAAGATTTCTGTTTAAATTTGCAACCTGAAAAAATGGACCAATGTCACATTTAGATGGCTTTCATGCGTTTTCTCTTGACAACATCCGTAAAACTTTTACTGTTATGCATTTGCCAGTACTTGAACATTCAGATGCACTTTCATTCGCATTCTTGGTTTTGCAAACAATTCAGGTGTAGCGTTTTCACTTTTGCTCAGTATATGTAAATGGTCTCCTTTTGATAAAAAGGGACGTTAAATGTTTGTATTTTTTTATTTATCGGCTAGTTATGTCCCCAGACTACGATGCAACAGCATATTGATTTCACTAAGGTGATTTTGATAATAAAATTACAAGCTTGGCAACTTTAAAATTGATTTTCTAAACGATGAAAACACTTGTGTGATAAGGCGTTGACGTTTCTGGTTGTCGGTTGTCCAGAATACCATTTCTCTGACTTGGTTGGTATTTGATTTCTGAAGGCCTTAACTGTGATTTCTGTTTAAATTTGAAACCTACAAAAAATGGACCCCAGTCTCATTTAAATGGCTTGTGTCTTTCATCTTATCATCCTTAAAACTGTTTCTTTATGCATAACCAATTCTTTGAACATTCAAACACACTTTCATTTGCTTTACTGGCTTGCTTCATACTGAAGATAAATGGCAAACAATTCAAATGTAGCGTTTATTGTGTTCAGCATATATTAACTAAATCAAGGTAGAGAGACAATGGAGTTTTAAGTTTTCTGGACATCACTCAGCTTTTCAGCAATTTCAAAAGTTTAATAGTTTATAAGGACTTTTTGCAGTGTTCACATGTTGCACTATAGGCACCTATTCATTTAGAAAACTGCAAAATTACATTTTATTCTGTATTAAAAGGAAAATGGATTGTGTGGTGTAATTATTTGTATATCCAATTTAGACTATACATTGTCCAAAACCATGGTGTATTGAACATTTTGTGAAACCGTCTTTGCTGCCATGCATGTTATTCCTTGTATGTCATCTACATGACTCAAGCAAATAAACAGTTATCTGTCTGTAAAATTCCGTTTATTCAAGTCAGAAGATAAATTGTCTAAAAACTACTTAACTATCCCGGATCCATCCAAGCTAGCAAGTCCACACAATGTAACTAGAACAACAACAACTTAGTACTTTGAAGGGATTTTAAAGAAACTAATAATCATTTAAAAACGCATTTGGGTACTCGTTCTTGTTTTTACATTTTAAACACGTTCCACCATTTAAGAGTGGCCATTCCCATTCATTTCTAAGATACGTGAGCGTAGAAAAGTACAGAAATGCCATCGAACAAAAAGCAGTTAAGTTTTTTTCAAGTTGATATGCCTTAGACAAAGTGAAACTCAAGCCAGCCAGCTAATAAACTCTGTCAGTGGAAAAGCATGTTCATCCATTAATGGCGATTTATTACTTACATAGACTACCTCTACTTGCGTTACAAATAGCAGGGATTGTACCTCACAAAGTCGCATAGTATATCTTAAACATTTATAATATTAACGTATACCTGCGACATAGTAATAAGTAGTTTTAGTAAAAAACAATGAAAGGGCGATGTCAAAACTTGCATAGTGCCTATGTAAAACAGTACAACTTACCCATCATCCACCAGGAACTTGTTTGGACTTCCGCTGACAGAAGAACCAGAATACGCTGTACAGTCCATTTTGGCGGAGTACTCAGCTGAAATATATACTTGATGCTAAGAGGTAGTATATGTCTGTATTGAGAATAAATATGGTTAATGGCATTGGCATATGGATAATGTCTTAAGATGTGTGTGTTTTGCATTAATTACAACCTAATTAGATAATTGCAATCCTTTAAGTTTACTTTGATAGATGTTCCTTTCATGTACTGTCCTGCCAGTCAAGAGTGACAGTGACGTCATGTTTTGTTTGCAAAGTTATCAGAGACTTATAATCGATAGATCACTTGTGTATTAATCCTATCTGCAGGATAGGATTAATACACGAGTGATCTATCGATTCGCTTTAGCTCAAGTGGAGTGTATAAGTTAAAGGTTTACTTTACAATTGTAAACAAAATATGACGTCACTGTCACTCTTAGTTGGCACGATAGTACGTGGAAAAGAGTTTTGTTTAGATGAATTAGCGACCTCGCACCCTTTTTTCACCGACTGATAAGACTTCAATCCAGAAGATGAACGTTAACAGTTATTATATTAAACGTTAGGACATATTGCAAAACGTATGTTGCTTTACTTTTTAAAACTAATCAACTGGTGATAATCTTGTGATTTCGTTTAAATAAAGATTTATTGTCATTAGTTGACAAAGGAAACCGACTATTGAAGCACATGCATGCCGTATGTGTCCCTCAGATTATGTTATGTAACTCATGAGCTGCACCCTTATTGCCAAAAGACTAACCATGTGAATGAAAATTTCAGAAAGTAGTACAGATGGTTTCTGATTACTAAAGTCCTACTTGTGCCATTGTGACGTCATTTGAACTTACATGGGATGTCGATTGTCCAGTAAAGGGTGTCACCTACAGTGGCCGAAGAAGCAGATGTAACCCAGTTGATTGACAGTTCTTAATTCAGAAGACACTACAAACGATGGGGTGACAATGTCCTGTGTGGTAACTTCAATGCTGAAATGATAAGAATTAGATATAGATTTCATTTCAAAAGGAGCCATGACTAACCAAACCAGTTAATTGATTTTGCGCATAGTGATAGCTCAGATCAGTCTGGGTATCCATCCCGTCTGATCAGAGTCAGCGGTTAAATAATGAGGCAAACTTCATGCGGACAGTAAAGACTGATCAGATTGATCTGCTGGTTAGGCTTATCTCAGTCTTCATGATGAACAGTCACATTATTGGTTCTCAAGTTGCGGCTCAAATAGTCTTGATCACAAGCTTAGTGGATAGAAGTATAAACAGTGTGGCCGGTATTGGTGGGAAGATCAAATGGAAAACCATTCAGTCATTTGTGGACGATATGAAATGAATTCGTGGTAACAGTTAAGGTGGCAGGTTAAATATACTGAGCAAAAACGAAACGTCCCATTTAAATTTAATCCACGTTTTCTCTAGATACTGATTAAATGTTGCATTGTTTTTCTTTTAAGGCTTCATAAAGACATGTATTGAAAGCATCGAAAATGAATATAACAAGTTTCAAATGTAAAGTTTCCTAACAAGTTTAAACTAAGGAGGGGTCGAATTTTTAAAACGCAATACCAGATGCCCTTCATTTGTATGAGGTTTGCTGCAATGACCTAACAACTCTTGTCATTGTCAGAACACTTATCAGACACTGTCACAAAGACGTTAAAATGGACACTTCGAATGAAAACGTCTCCCAAAGTCTTTGCTTGAAACATTGCACTTTAGTCAATTTAAGACATGCTTTTCCTGAATGCATTGAAGAACCCATAGAGAAAGTAAAGTGGTGTACTGTTGGCAATGGATTACTTTGGTTAAGACAATTGGCAGAGAAGCATCGTCTAAAGACCGAATGATATCCTAGCTTTGAATTTGAAAAAAAAAATCACCGAAATGTCCAGATAATTAAGAGGTAAAGAATTGCAAGAGAGAAATTCAAAACCATAAAATGTTTGACATTTAATGTATGTCAACTTAATAGAATGGCATACTGCACATAACGTTTTTGTTGGATGAATATCCTTAGATTTTGAAATCATATATAAATTCATGTAATTGTGCATTGCAGGGTTTACGCTGTTTGATACATCTTCAGTCACTGTTTGATATTTCTACCATGAAGGATTGAACAAAATACATCCTTGTATGAATGGCTGTATGATGTCTGCCAAGGAATAAAAATGCAGATATTGTTCTAAGGTATCGTTTTGGAGTTACTATTTTGGGGAAAATGTGACATTTCTTTTATTGCTCAGTATATATGCAATAAATCTTTGCAATCAAATATACAAACAAATGGAGAATAAACTTACTTTGCTGCAAGGTTGTTGACAGCGGTCCTATCAACTCCTCCAGAAGGAAGATCATTACATTGAACTTCATAGGAAATGGCGCTGGTACCCGCAAATGTATCTACACTACCAGCTCTGTTGGAGAACCAGACAACGATGGCATTGTCCTGAAAAAGATTTATTTAATGAAGTAACACAACTCAAAATAATCTTAATATGTCAATTATCATCAGATTTACATAACATTGGTATGGATCAATTTACATAACATTATGTCTCTCCTTGTTAGGGTCGGAGGACAGTTCTTCAGTGCGCCCGTCCGTCCATCAGTCTCGTCTGTCTATCAGTCACAAATTGTGTGCAATCTTGTAAAGGCAACTCCTACAATTTTATCCGGATCTTTAAAACTTAAAATGTGTTTTTTATCAAGGTCTGATCTGGATATAACATGAATTTCAATATAATAGAAATAATCTATGTTCATTTACTTCCCCCCCCCAAAGGATGATTCTGCATTTATTTACTGTTTTGGTAGGATTTCTTTGCTGGATATAAATGGATTGTTTGCGGACAAAATTTTGCCATTATTTCAGTTTGAAGTTGCATTTAATGACATTGAGCGAGCCAGGATGTAAAGAAAGCCATTTGGATGTTTCTGACACCAAATTGGGGGAGACGTTCGTTGGAGAAAAGCACATTCTAGTTACTAAGACTGGCGGTTTATCTATTTTATTACAGCGCTATATCATTCCACTAGCACAGCACCATGCGATTAATGGCGTACTTAAATCACCTATTTGGGAGAATTAGAGAAAATAAATTTTAATAAGCTCATTTGATAACGAATGGATGTCCCACCGAAATTATGTGCGACTTTTTGTCCTGCAATTAAGGCAATTAAAGAGCAATAACTCTTGTATATCTAAGGACATTCTAATGAATATGCATTGCTCCACCTCATGTCCAGATAAAATACATGAAATTTGATCTATTTCTTACCAATTAATGGTTTTGTAGGGTTGTATACTAAGTTATGGCTGAGGACACCATAAAACTTCGTGCATAACCACACTATAGTTGTATATATTCAGTATAATGTAAGTGTCATGAAATTCCGTCCATTGGTTACCTAGTTATGGGTGAGGACAGAAAGGTTCATTGAAATAAGTCAATCAAAGGTTATAACTCTAAAACAGATGACGGCCCCCTGAAATTTTACGTGCATAAACACACTATGATCATATATACTCCTAATAATAATGAAAGGACCAAGATTTTTTAAATTCTGTAAAACTTGGCCAAATCTTTCCATTCTTTATTCACATAAATCAAGAATCATAATTAATGATCCTCATGCCTAATTCTGCCATAATTGTGCCTCAAATGTACATACCGTCAAAAACACACTTTTAAAAGGCAGTGGGTGGGGTAATGAAATTAATCTGTGGTCATTCGAGTAGAATGAAAGTGACACCAAATTAAACTTGGTTTTAAACAGTTCAGCTTAAATGAAAAAAAATAATCTTTAAACAGTTTCAATATACTGGGAAGCAAGCATTTATATCTCTGACAATGGAGTTTTGACATCGTTTTGTTTTCTGAAAATAATGTGTGTACTTGGTCATCAAGAATCAGACTTTCAATCGTCATTCTATGCCGTTGAGTGTTAGAAAGATGTCCCCACGAATTGTTTAAAGATTGTCAGACAAACGCCAAAGCCAGTCGTCTGAATCTATAGTCTGTCCATAAACCACAGCCAAGCGGGGCAATTCTCACAAGAACAGGTGGGTGGTAACAGCGGGATTGAAATCCCATAAGATCATGCGAAAACAGATTTCCGCATCTGAAGCATTATTCATTCATTTCATGCAGCTATGTAGTCCATGGATAACACACAAAAAATGACATTCCAATAAATTTAGGTCAAGTTTTAAAATGACAAAAATATCCTTATAACATTTTCTACCGGTTACTTTTTGCTGTTTTACTTGGCAATAAAACGTCAAAGGTGTCCGAAAATTTTAGGCTAGATCGTAAAATTGGTCTTCTTAATACGTTCTAGACAAAATGCATCACTGTTATAATTGATAGTACTGGTCCTTCAATATTCGAGGAATATATACTTAGTACAAGTTTCATGACATTCAATCCACTGGTAAGCTAGTAATGGCTGAGGACAGAAAGACGGGTGGAGAACGCCAAAGCTATATCCCTCCGCCTTGGACAGGGGGGATACAAATATAAAGTTAACGGCAAAAATAAGGACCAGTTAAGTTTTTCGAATATTAAAAACCAACCCGAATCCTCACATTTGCTTATCACAAAACGTCTATTCATCGGCTCAAACGGTTCGTAATTGCGTTGATCAATAACGTTGAAACCTGACCGAACACCTTTACGTTGCCTTCATAACATTCACTACTGATTCACAGTATCGATTCAATGTGTCCCAGAAAATGAGTGAAATCGACTGAAGCAGTAGAAACGAGCGTTTTAGGCCTGCATTTGCTATGTTTTGGTAAGTTGTTTCGCCTGTTTTTTATAGTTAGTATGGTTATTTCGCCGTGGCATTCATTAGGTTTCTTTGATATATCATACATGTCATAATATCGTGCAAAACCAACGACAGTGTATCGTTAGAGCGTACGAAACGCATTCTTTTAAAGGGATCGTTGTAAAAAAAAAAAAATTACAACTTTTTATCTTCCCGTTTCGAATTCAAAAAAACTTGCTAAAATGATTTACAGAAGCTCTAGAGGCTTATGGTCCTACAATACCAGAAATCTTTGATTTGTTTTTTTCGTTTGAGATATTCAGCTATATACTACTGAACCCCCTAATAGCAGTGAACTTGATACTGCAGCAGTAGAACTGACGCATTGAACGTAGTAATACCAATACTCATAAGAGTCACTGTTCCCAGTGAAAGGGAACAATAAAGACAGTTTCGTCTATTCTGGGCCTATTTCAAGCGCAAGATGGACTAAAATATACCTAAACTTTGCACATCAATTCCACAACCTTTGTGTGATAAAACCTTAACAAATTAAAAGATTGTTAAAAACTTCTTAGATTTTTTGGTAGGAAATACTTGCTTGTTGCTTGATTTGATTCTTTACGTCCCAGTCAACACGTTTTTTTGTTATGTCTGCTTGGGTTTTCATGGGTTGAACCAGTAGTAAGCAATTATTTATGGGTCTTCCTCAAAGACAATGCAGTGACGCCGATGAGGATAAACGCCGGAGCCCCTCTGTCTCGAGTCAAAACTTTGTACGACAAAGCCACTGTTCATCCTCCATGAAAATACTTTTGGCCGTTC
This sequence comes from Loripinus fragilis, assembly GCA_964019695.1. Taxonomy (NCBI): domain Eukaryota; kingdom Metazoa; phylum Mollusca; class Bivalvia; order Lucinida; family Lucinidae; genus Loripinus; species Loripinus fragilis. Next base: position 125,098,117 of record OZ026515.1, read on the forward strand.
TTCCACTTCAGTTGATTTAAAAAGGTTGGCAGTCAGTAACTGGCAAAATATCAACAATTATGTACATGTATGAAGTGCCTTCGATCAGCTTGAATAGTAACAGTTTGGTAAGGATTATAAGCGGGCTCAATACATGCTGCGACACAAGACACATCTCCAGGGTTTCCATCCAGACCTTGCTAAAATTAGCTTGCTCATTAACAGAGACTAGATAGAAGCTTGAAGCTTTGAATAAGCCAAATTTAGTTGCTTAGCTATTATACTTTCCAGAGAGAAAAGAACAATGGCACTATATGCCATGTTAACCCAGTGCCTAGAGATAATAATACCAATGATAAAAAAATTGTACCCCCCCCCCCCTGGTCCGGTCAAAGGTCAAATATTTAAATTTTACAATAACAGTTATTGAATATTTTTTACTGAAATTTCGTATGCAGACAGAGGTACAATAAACTTTTTTAGAACATGGTCATGTTGCATATCAAATCAAAGGGAATGATTAAAGCAGCAACATGGTAGCAAATATTTTGCCCACAGAGCCCCGCTCACTCATTACCCCCTGACCCTGGGGGTCAAAAGGTCTATATTCAACTTTCAGAACATAGTCATGTTGCATATTATATTTAAGGGAATCACGAATGCAGAAACATGATAGCAAATATTTTGCCTGCAGACCCACTCCCCCACCCGACCTTGAGGGTGGGGTCAAAATATCAAAATTTAACTTTCAGAACATGGTCCTGTTGCATATTAAATTTAAGGGAACCACGAATGCAGCAACATGGTAGCAAATATTTTGCCCGCAGACGCCCCCACCAACGACCCTGGGATTAAAAAGTTAAAGTTCAACTCTTTCAGAAAATGGTCATGGTGCATATCAAATTAAAGGGAATTGCAAATGCAGCAACATGGTAGCAAATATTATCCACAGTCCCCTTTCCCGACCCTTGGGGTTAAAAGGTTAAAATTCACTTTCAGAACATGAACAGGTTACATATCAAATTAAAGGGAATCGCAGATGCAATAACTCAAGGGAGCAACTATTTTGCCCAAAGCCCAACCCCCCCCCCCCCCAACCCCAAGGTCCAGGTAAAAATTCAACTTTCAGAACATGGTCATGTTGCATATCAAAGGGAATCATGAATGCAGCAACATGGTATCACATGCAGATAGAGGAAAAATAAAAAAGAAACATATCTTACGTGATTTTTATCAAAGGCCTGTGCCCGACCCTCTGGGTGGACTTGAGGGGTGGGGTCAAAAGATCGAAATTGAACTTTTTCAGATCATGGTCATGTTGAATATCAAATTCAAAGGAAACACGAATGCAGCAACGTGGTAGCGAATTTGTATGCAAATCCCTCCCACACCACCCGACCCTTGGGGTCAAAAGGTCAAAATTCAAATACAGAACATGGTCATATCAAATTAAATAGATTCACGAATGCAGAAACGTGGCCGCAATTACTCTGCCCCCAGACTTTCTCCCACCCCACCCGACCCTGGGATGGTGTTAATAGGTCAAAACTCAACTTTGAGAACATGGTTATGTTGCATATCAAATTAAAGGGAATCACAAATGCATCAAAGTGATAACAAATATTTAACCGCAGACCCCCCTCCCTGACTTTGGGGGAAGAGGTCAAAATTAAACTTTGAGAATAAAGGGAATGGAGCATAGAGCATCATCCTAACACATATTCTCTCCTTACAAACACCTTCAACTGTGGGTTGGATTAAAACGTAAAAAATCTGAATGTGATCGCATTGCATATCAAATTTAGGGGAAAGAAGTAAAGAATTACATAGAAGCAAACACTCCTACCCTACACACATCTAACCTCTGGGTCAGGTCGAAGTTAATATTAAAACTAGTTGATAGGCTATTAACCTTGATCTGTAGGATACCCTAGGTGAACTTAGGGGTTGGCAAAATGTGATTTATCTTGTGATTTATTAGTTTCACTAAAATGCCGTTTCGGCGGGGATATATACATTTGATAAATTTTCCTTGTTTCACTGTTGCCTGGCCATACACCGATTCTTAGAATTCTAGTTCATAAAAAGCGTTTGCTTTGATTTTAATGATGATTTTCATGTCAGAATGTAAATATATAAATGTATTGGTATATTTGTCTGTGCATGCATGCATGCACACACATGCATGCATGCATGGATGAATAAACATTTAGGAGCATATACATGTTTGCATTCATGTGTGTGCATGCATGCGTGTATGTACACTTAGCAATACCCCTCCACAAGTATTGAAGTTGGCCTCGCTGGCTTTGCCCCCCCCCCCCCCCCACCACTTCCCTATTATTGAAAAGCTTCCTATGGCTATAAGCAAAACCGCAATCTTTCGGACACCATTTGAAACACAAACATTATTTAACTTTCATTCCTTAAAGTAAGAAAGGTAGCAAAGATCAGGAACCGATACAATCAAGTACCACACCTGACCCAGGACACCACATGGGGAAGTTACAAAAACACAAGAATTTAAACATCACAAACAAGAGCCAAATTATTTGTAGCCATCTATTCAAAAGCAACAGGACCATACCAAATTTGAAATGATAATAAAGTTCATAATTGACAATTATAAAAGCAAGTGAATATGATCAAAAAATACCATAATCGCAGACCAACCCATGACACCGTGAGAAAAAGCCACACAACCATCACAAGACACCAGGGCCTAAAATTACAATGCCTCCTTAAAGAAGACTTAAGTATTCCACGGCATAAAGGTTCGGTCAAAACCTGAATTTGATGTGGGTTTTGCATGAACATTATATAAGCGGCCGAGCATGGCCGCCCACAATTAATTTGATAGGATTTGTTTACATCGGATTGGTATAAGAGGAGATATACTTAAAGTCATTATAAACGCAACTGGTACAAGTGTTATTTTTCCTATAAATATCAGCTTGATACACTTCGTCTTTGTACTAACAAGCGGCCCTAACGTAGGAGAACATTTTACCAAAGCTTGAGCTCAATTGCACACTTCTGCCAAAAGATTTGGTGAAAAATGACAAATGCATCAAATGTTTATACGGAATACAACACAAATTCACTTTTGATGGAAGGACCTAAATTTATGTTATTAATTTCATTTTTTCGTGGAACTTCCACAAAATTTGAGAAATCACTAAAGCTTCAATTAAACTTAATTATTCAAAAATTGGCATACGTAAGTTGTAAGGTCATAACCTATTGTTATCATTTATTGCAATATTTACCGTCGAAAGTGTCGCATTTTCGTTAACTTCCGGTTTTCATGGTAAAAATTTGAAGACCATTTTGAAGGTCAAAACTTCAAGACAAAAAAAAATATGTTGCGTGTGAATAGAAAGTAGAGCAATGTTGAAATTTTCCAAAAGTTTGAAGCCAAAAGAGCCGTTCATTATGAAGATCTAATATCCAGATAAATAAGGTAATTTTGAGGTTTGTGTGTCGAAGTTTGGGTTGTGTCCCTTTATCAAAAAATACATTCTGGCTTATCTGGACTGCTTTATCTGCACCAAAAGAGTATTGGCTTGATATTGCGACCATAGGCGTATGCTTTTATTTTATTGCAATGATAAAATCTAATTAAATCTCTAGTAAGGTTATACTGTAAAAGTTGCATTTTTACTGGCGTTAAGTATATTACTGATTAAAGTCAGTGTAAATCTAAGTTATTTGTGTTCAGTATATAGCATTTATCGAAATATACGGAGCATGTTTTAATTTACTTTAACCTAAAGACTTTTTAAAACTCTTATAAAAGATCTACTTAAGCAAACCCTGAAGACCCAGATGAAATGACGCATCAAGCGTCATTTTATCAGGTCTGCACCGCTTGCTAAGATAAAATCGTTAGTCAGCGAAAGAAACACAATTTTGGGGAAAATCAAGGACCATCCCGACTTCTCTATCCAATTTTATGGAAAATTTCATTGGTCCTAAAATGGTTAAAATCATGCGGCTTTAGGCTAGGAGCCGTCGTTGGTCTACAGACTGCTTACTTGAGAACATCCAGTTATGTTACTTTGTGCTCCGCTTGTGGCAACTGTACACTTCACAGCTGCAGACACACCTTCATCTTGGACAGCAAACACATGGCTATAAACACCTACATTTGGATTGGTAACTTGGACTGTGCCATCGGGCAGACACTCTGCAATTTATAAACAAATATGTTTAAGGCTAATTATGAACAAATAAAGACTTCTTAATCATTTGCCACATGGTATTTGCAAAATAAACAATGTACTAGAATCACAGTATGTAAACTGAAATAAACATCCTGTACCCGTTCCTCCGAGCTCTCTCCTTATACATATGAATTACAGCACTCATTCGTAACCAGTTGTCGGAAATCGTGTTGTGCGAGTTGTTGGTACAGCTGTAATTGCGAGGGCCCGCCTATTAAAATTCATTTTTCCGTAGATCTTAGTAACTGTTACAGTTACAACCATGTAATCATGTACACATGTGATTGCAAATTTCACTAAAACCATGCAAACTGGCATTTAAGCTCGTTTACGACATAGAACGGCTCTGATTGTGAGTAAGTCGTTTTTAAGAAAGCAAAAGGCAAAGGAGGAAACCGTTAAAATCATGGAATAAAACGGAATAAAAGAGATATGGCTTTTCTTACCTTGTTCGAATGTGTATTGTCTGTATCGCTATTATAAATCGAAACGTGTACATGTACCTAAATACTCGCATTTTCCCGACTACTGGTTACAGACGAGTGCTGTTATTCATGTTTATAAAGCGAGAGCTAGGAGGAACGGGTACAGGACCGTTTGTTTCAGTTTACATACTGTGAAAATTCAAACCTGGTGTACAACCTGATAAGATTTAAGAAATTTATGTATATAATTAAATATTTCTGGAGAGACATTACTGAAAACCAGTAAGAATATATATTTAAAAAAAATAGCGATTAACAGGTGCCTATGTATCCGAAATAATCAGACAGATAGATTTGTGATGGGAAATAGCACTATGGAAAATGATGTCTTCTGGAATAGAATTGAATAAGTATATAGGGGAGATAAAACCACATGGAGCTGGTGGCTGTTTTCCTACCTCTATGAAACGGGTAGGCAGTTTTGTTGCTACTTTCCATGGCCTTATAAAACTCGCCTCAGTAGGCGTAGTGAAGATTTGCCGGCTTGGAAAATTGCATGCTTTTGAAATTACCGATTTTTTACCAAAATTAACTTTTGATAAATTATTTTAAGAATACAAGTTTGTATAAAGAGAGTGCGCGACATTGCGAGAGGAGAGTACGCCACATTTTTTTTAAAGCGAGTTATCAAATTCGACACCCAATTGTGCTAAATGTTTGAACGTTTTATTTATTATTCTGCCAATCAATACCTCATGCCACCGCTAAATGCAGTTTCGGACCGTTTGGTTGAAGGCAAGATGCGTCGCCATGTTATTTACCCCAACCATCTATATACGGAGTAATTGTCTATATACAGTTATTTCATGCCTGTTTGTAGTATAGTCTAAAGTATTACCCCGAAGTGACGTGGACGACCTGATTCACTACTGCACGAGGCCGAAGGCAGAGTGCAATAGTGCATCGGGTCGTCCAGGGTACCGAGAGGTAATAGTTTGACTATACTACAAACAGGCATGGAATAACTGTTTTATTACCCAACCCATATGATGAAATACTTAGCAGCGTTCTTTGAATGGAGTTGCTGTACACGATGCGGTTTTGTTCAGTGTCACCAAACCACGTGGTGTGTGACGTAAATTTTTGGTACCACCGGCAGCTAAATCATCAACAAGAAGCATCGCCTCGGAACTTCAATCAATCGTAAGTATTTTATTTTCCAGCCGATTTCAACGACATATAGCCTATTCTAAGGGGAAAAGTGAGTTCTTTACAACGGTGTTAATGGATTTGTCACCAGATTAATACTTTAGGCCTGAAAACGAGGCAAATGTCCAGAAAATGTGAAAAACACCGTGCAACCACGGCAAGCCAGTCCCAAATATTTGCCTCGTTTTCAGGCCTAAAGTATTAATCTGGTGACAAATCCATTAACACCGTTGTAAAGAACTCACTTTTCCCCTTAGAATAGGCTATATGTCGTTGAAATCGGCTGGAAAATAAAATACTTACGATTGATTGAAGTTCCGAGGCGATGCTTCTTGTTGATGATTTAGCTGCCGGTGGTACCAAAAATTTACGTCACACACCACGTGGTTTGGTGACACTGTTTGTTGCAAAAAAGAAAATTTCACCAAATCTGCTCAATTTTGGTCTCCAAGTGTTTCGCTGGTTCTAACTAAGAAAACGAGTACCCACACTTTATGTTTCTCACCATAAACAACTAAGATATTGAATTTTAAAGTTGCAAAAGCATGGCTCATTTTCACCTTTGTTGCACAACGTCTTTCATAAACGAACTGTACGTGCATCGTTGTCGCGCATGTCGATAAGCGCCTGTGTGTTTTTGAACAGCAAAGCGGAAAACCAGGCCATGGTATAGTGACAGTCAATAGTCAAATTTATTGACCGATCAATAGTTCAGCGACTCATGACATAGAAACGGATAGACAATTACTCCGTAGATAGGCGGTTGGGTAATAAGTTTTGCTATGTCATGAGTCGCTGAACTATTGACCAGTCAATAAAGAGCTACGTGCATTAAGAGGCTGTTTTGGCCCTCATAAAGCCAAAAAATGAAATTCGCTTTTCACCAAAATTCTTCTTATTAGTTTATTAGAACAATGGCCCGAGTGTTTAAGTCTGATATTAGTTTGACTTTTACCGTTGCTATGGTAACAAAAATGGTCGCCAAAATAGGCTGAAAATAGGAAATTGACCATTTTGGAGCAAAGGACCTCTGACGGTGGTAATGGGAATCACAGTGTATCGCTGCCTATAATTTTGATAAAAATTAAAGTCAATCAAATGCTTCCATCTTCATATATAAGCTCGCTGATGGTCTCTATTTTATGATTTTGCATTTTATTTCCTATTTCCATGAGTATACGGCTTTATTCTGAGGCAAAAATGGTCACTTTTTGTATTATACGTATAGGAAATAGAAAAATATTTTTAAAACATCATTCCCCCCCCCCCCCGAGTTCTAAGTGATCCTTTTTCACGTAAGTGTGTTTTCATATTTTACATAATATATGCGAAAAGCTAGTTGGAACTCGGGGGGGGGGGGGGGGATGATATCCCACAGCCCAAAATGTGACGTCTGGGCGAGCCCTAACATTAGCATTTGGATTTTTGGTGTGCTCTCTTGAAAATCTTTTTTTTCCAGTATAATGAAATAATTAGTACAAGTAAGCTTCCTTTTAATAACCCATTAGTCATGAAATATTACAACGTTTTAGCATATTTTTCTTTAGAATATGAAAATTGTCCTTTTACTAAATTCAGTTGGTAGATTATTTTGCACATATACTGTATCTATCCAATACACATAAACTACATGACCCTTGACTAGGTATACTTTACGCATGGATGAATGGTTATAAAGTACTGCCGCATTAATAAGAAACGCGAAAAATCGACTTTAAGTGCATCTTTTCACGTTATTTTCTCTTGAACTTTTCGATATGCGCGAAGAAAAAGCTGCAGTATTTTTTGACAAAATTTTCAACCTGATGTTTTTACTGTGTTTTTCTGTAATTAGATGGAATTTTGGCATATTTTTGGTCCTTTTCAACGGGGGAGTATTACTGTTAGTAGAATGGACATAAACTGACCCAGTTTATTAATACAATGCAACGGTTGACTAAATCATTCGATGTTGTTTCAGGTCAGTGATCGCCGTGTCGGTTATATACTGACTAAAATGAAAACGCTACACCTGAATTGTTTGCCATTTATATGCAAAATGATGCAAGCCAGTAAAGCAAATGAAAGTGTATCTGAATGTTCAAAGACTACCTTATGCATAGAATAAAATGTTTGCGGATGTTGCCACGAGGAAACACATGCTGTATGTCTGGAAAACATTATTAAGCTTTAGTAAATACTTTTCGTAAAACAATTTCTCACAAAATATAAAAGACAGGCCGCGTAGTGCAGTCAGTAACGTGTCTGGCAACAGATGCGAGTCTGACTGCATATCCAGGGATCGCAAGTTCGATTCCGGCCCGGTCCCATACTTTCGTGGAGATAATTTCTATGGTCATTCTCCTTCCTTCCCCTGAATCATTCAAGAAGGGTTGTTGTCAGTTACAAGTGAAAGTATGTGCACGATTTACTGGTTAACTGCTTGCTCAAGCTTGCCCAGGAAAAGTGTGGTTAAGTGAACTGACCGTCCCGCCATGCTGTTGACTTGGGACGTAAAGCAACACAACAAACAAAACAAGATATAAAACATTGTAGTGTAGCGTTTTCACTTTTGTTCAGTATAGCAAAAAGTATATCGTACATATAAAGTACTGCTGCATACATTAGAAACGCTAATAAATGAGTTTAGATGTACGTTTTCAATTTATATCCCATTGAGCATTCAATAATCGTGAATCATTTCAGGCAGTATTTTGACAAAAGATAATGCCTGGTATTACGGCTAATTTTTGCTCTAATAATTCTGATTGTAGTATTTGGGCATTTAATTCCACTTATTTGACACTTAACAGGGATGCTCTTGGGATAGGCCTAATCCATTTTGTTAGAAAACTATTATTGTCCTGCTAAAATGGACTATATTTTTAGCTGGGTCCCATATATAAGTTATTCAAATTTCATGCCAATTATGCTCTAATATAGATATTAAGGATTCTTGGGCCCATCAAATTTTGCAAAGGGCCCATAGAAATTTCAAAGGCCCATTAAAATTATGTAATTTGCATGTATTTCAATGGGAAACGGGTCATTGGCCCATTTTAAGGGCCCATTATCATTTTGGTCCAGGATTATCCCTGACTTTAGTGTTACCATTGCAAGAACGTATGTAAACAGCTCAAATCTAATTTACATAAAATGAATAGTTGACAAAAAAAATTACATATGTAGTTGATAATATTTAGGCCGTTTACCACTGTAAAAGTTGTTTTATAGAACTGTCCATAATAGCCACATCACGCCGTTTTAGTAGAAAATGTACTTACAAACATAGCAAACAGTATTTACCCAGATCAAACTGATCGTATTGGATCAGTGCGATATGTGTCTACGCTGATTGAATCGATACTATCAACTGAAAAGCAGTGCTTAAAAATAAAACTGGCATGTACAAAGCAATCACGATTTTAAAACTTGTGATGCTTTTAACGCTTACCTGTAGAAATTTAAGTACAGATATATAGGCCGTCATATGGCCGTTACACCGTTTAAATTTCCTCCGCTTCTCAGAAAGCCTAAAATGTCGAAATTCCCAAGAGATTATAGGTCAGGGCAGTGGTAGTAGATTCTTCAAACAATTTTCTTTTGACACTGCAGGATATTCTAAATCCAGATTTGAGCTTAATGTTCGAAAAATGCAGTAATAAAATAATATTCCAGATTTTCGCGTTTCTTATTATTGCGGCAATACTTTATTTCAGGTCACTGAACACAGTATAGGTTGTGGCATAAAAGTGCCGCAAAATAACCTCACCACACTAGATACAGACGTTTTCTTGGCTTGGGATGCAAATATATACACAATGAACCCTGATCAGACTGATAATAAGGATATAGTGTGACTGCTCTTGTTAAGTCTGATCTGGGTCCATAAATGTTTAAAGGTTGACACAAATGGGCCTCGAGGAGAAAAACTTTTCTTCGGGGATTCGCTAACAATAAAGGCGCAGACGAGCCTGCGCATCCACACAGTTTGATCAGCACATTTGTGTTTTACGTATTGGAAAATATTATATAAAAACTAGCATATTTTAGCTAGTTTCTGTAGTTGAGGAGACTGGTTTGGGTACGACCAGATCGGAAACCCCAAAGACAGGGTTTCTCTTGTTGCGGTCCACATTGCGTCAGCAAAAGCAAGGCGAAACAATCTCATGCATTTATTCAGTGCCAAAGAATGCTTAAAATCATTCAGTTTAAAGTGCACCACAACACGTCAATAATACAGAAAAATGTCGTGTCTACAATAGATAACACACCTATAAAATGTCCAATGCTTTTGGAACAAACCTGTACAAATATGAATATAAAATATATAGGTCGCCACATGGCTGTTACATCTTTAAAATTCCTCCCGCCTTTCAAAAGACCAAAAAATGACGAAATTTCCAAGAGATCAGGCGGTGCACCAGCGGTACTTAACTATTGTAATAATTTTATTCTAACACTGCAGGGTATTTTAAATCCATATTAGAGGTTGATTTTTTGAAAGATGGAAGAAATAATATATTATTCCAGATTTTCGCGTTTCGTATTATTCCGGTAGGACTATAGTACATTGCTGCATAATATTGCACCAGGTAAATACATTGTCATCAAGGTTGAATATGGACTACAGTTGCACTTCAAAATATTTCTTAACAAACCAGATAGAAAAAAAAACAAAAATAATCATTAAAATGCTCACGATTTTGGACTTTAAAATACTTTCACTGTGATTTGTAATCGAGTATTGATGATATAATACCCTTACGTGAAAAAAAAAGATTTCTTGATGTTTTGGTGAAGTCAAATTTTGCAACCCCTACCCCCTTTGGTAGCGTCTCCTGTTTTGTCGTAGGGGTCTGCCTGTCTAGATATAACCTTAATTTGTTTCAAATACATCAAGCATCCTATTCAAAAGAATACCAGTGACATCTTATACATAGTGAAGTTTTTGGAAGCATCTGAAAAATAGGCAGATACCCTATCAAAGTGTCAGAGGTCCTTTGAGATGTTTGACGGAGCAATTAACATAGAGCACAAGCAAATACCAAAAGGATATTTTAACAGATGAAGAGAATTATCACGGCACACAACATATTAAAAGGATTTGAGTATTTAGCTGTTCTGATATCTAATTCTTAAAAGTTTGGTCTCAAAAAGCCTGAAATTTGGTCAAAAATGGCAATTTCTGTATGTTATGCCTATTTGTCTACAATTTGTTACCATAGCAACGGTAAAATTTAATTAAATGCCGAAATTTTACTCTTCAGTCATTCTTCTAATTAACTAATAAAAAGAAATTTGTGAAAAGCAATTTTCAGTTTTTAGCTCCAAAGGAGGCCAAATTAGCCCCTTAATGCACGTATTGACTGGCACTATACCATGGCCTGGTTTCCCGCTTCGCTGTTAAAAGCACATAGGCGCTTATCGACATGCGCGACAACGATGCGCGTACGGTTCGTTTAAGAAAGTAGACGTTGTGCAACAAAGGTGAAAACGATCTATGCTTTGGCAACTTTAAATTACAATAACTTCGTCCTTGATGTTCAAAAACAAAGTATGGGTACCTTGTTTTCTTAGTTAGAACGAGCGGAACATTTTGAAACTAAAATTGAGCAGATTTGGTGAACTTTTCTGTTTTGCAACATAATCGCATGTCTACAGCAACTCCATTTGAGAAAAAGGGTTGGGTAATAAAACAGTTATTTCATGCTTTTTGTAGTAAAGTCACACTATTACCCCAAGGTACCGTGGACGACCTGATGCACTATTGCACTCGGCCTTCGGCCTCGTGCAATAGTGTATCAGGCCTTCGGCCTCGTGCAATAGTGCATCAGGTCGTCCACGGCACCTCGGGGTAACAGTTTAGACTATACTACAAACAGGCATGAAATAACTTTATATTGTATCTATTCCTCTGCCCGTCAAATCGGATTTTTTGCTGTCTGAAACTACAAATACACAGAGTTAAGTCATTTGATACTAAGGAAACTTGATTTAAGCACGCAAAATTTAATAAATACGTATAGAAGAAATTTGAAAATATGAGCTTTTGTTGGACAGGAAGATCGGTCAAAGCATTAATTTTTTCAGGTCTTATTAATTAGAGTACGTGTAATTTAAGAATTATGGTTATTTGTCTGATGGTTTATCACGTACCATTGTACGAGTCAAATATAAATGTATCGACTTACCATGGACGAGGTCACCGTAAATGGACTGGACAGCAAATGTTGTGAGGAAAAAGACAATGAAGTACATCATTCTGAAATCAACGAAAATAATTATAATTTAACAAATTTTGATAAGGTGCTTGACTGACCCACTCTGCCAAATGCAAGTTCATAAAGTAACGTTGCTTTACCCCCTTGTAATCCTAATTGAATTTAAGTGCTTTTTCAGTGCGTAATCAAAAATCCATGGTTATTCACTCAACCTAAATCATGCTGAGGATACTCAAAAATGAACCGTGTAAATGAGACTGGGCAATTTAATACCCTAAACATCTTTAAACTGATGAATAAAAAAGTCACACATTTACTTCCAGAAATTTCGTTTATCTGGACTCATGGGTTGGAAAAACCAATAGCCGTTTCAGTGAATTCCTGGTCTTTCGCTTTTGAAGCGAATATACATGTAAGAGCACTTGGCTAGTTTGAGAAATTCACTTATATTTCACTAATATTGCTCGTTCGAGTGCATTTCAGAGCATGCTTAAGGTCGTAAAATGAATCCAAGTAGCCGAAGGGCTCCGCGTTATTGCCGAGAAGGGCTGCGCGTAATGGCCAAAATGGAAAAGGAGCTTGAATTCGATTGGTTACGGGGGATATAAATGAAAATAAAATCGCAAATGAATACAAGTAAACTTTTGTCGAGATATGACTGAGCGTCCACAGAAGCAAAATTATGACGCTACAGCTGTTAATTAAAGACTAAATATATCAACTCTTAATATGGCACCGCTCGCTTATAAGGGTAAAGTCGGGTAAATTCGGACATCAGGTAAACTCGGACACACATTGGCAAACAGTGGAAATCTAGATGAGACGGCTCCTTATGAGCCGTCTCATCAGGATTTTCACTGTTTGCTTAGTATATTTATTTTTTATTCCAAAAATTGAAGTATGAAACAAACAAGATCGCTGTCCGAATTTAGCTGTCGGTCCGAACATAACCGACTTTACCCTAAAGCCCCATTCTCACTGTGCCGGTGTAGCCACGGTTCATCCCGATGCAGGACAGCCGGTATACCGTGATGCACCGGGACACATTTCATAAAAAATAAATTGCGTTCTCACTGTGCCGACGTTACCCCGGTATAGCCCCGGTTCTCGAGAAAGCAAGACGCCGGTTGAGCCCCGGTTCACCAGGGAGCACTTACGGTGCAGCACGGTGGAGCCACGGTTCGTGCCGGTATACCCCGGTGTTACCCAGGTTGTTTACGGTGATGTCCCGGTAACTGCCGGTTGCGCCACGGTTACATGCCGGTAGGGCCACGGTTGCGTCCCGGTGCTACTCTAAACTATAAAACCAGGATAAAAACGTAGAGTAACATCAGTTTTCTTCTGCCTCTATCGCATAACAGTTATGACACAAATTGGACTGCACAACCATATACGAGTTACTAGAGGAATCATGATCTGTGCAGCGAAAGCAAAATTGCCTAGTAACCTCGCAGCTCAGTTGCATGACAAATAAGCAGAAGCAGACCTGTTTTCTTACGACGAGGTTTAAATGTTGTTGATCTGGGCCGAGAATTACAATGCCTCCTTAAAGTTAAGGAAGACTTAATTTAAGTCTTGATACTTCAACATGTACATTAAATGTTTAATAAATTGCCAAGACCGATGTAGTACTCATGGTCAAAGATATCATTGTGATCTACAGAAAAAATGAAACTATTTTGGTTTTAATCAGTTTGGAAACGATATTTTTCGCATCCTGGAAATTCTATACTTAAGTACTCCTTAACTTTAAGGATACATTGTAATTCTAGGCTCCAGATTGTCTTGCTGTTTCGTAAAAATATATAAACACTTTGAGGGGGGCATGTGATTTCAAACAATGTGATATTTTGAGAAGTGTAGACTCAGACAAGCCTGTGCAGTCCCCAATTAAGCTGTAAAGTTGTTCGGTCAGTAGCTTAACAGTCATAGAATAATCAAGCGACAAGCAAAGGCTCTGATCAGACTGCGCCTAGGCGCAGGCTGATCTGAGGCTTTGCTAATGGCAACTACCACATTGTTGGAGATCTCATGTCGTGGCTCATATATGCTTGACTCTTCAGTAATTATAAGTGCATTTATTCATATTTAGCTTTGTAAATGAGCACATTTATACTGCTGACAATTTAACCAACTTTTGACGAATGGACTTTCCCATCCTCATCATTTGGATGAATCCACTTTCATTTAAAGTGCAGCAGGAGTGACTTTTCATTTTTATTTTGCATTTTATTACATATACATAGGCAGTGGAACCACACGGTTTATCACGGTGGAGACACGGATGTTCCCGGATTACGCGGGTATCGCCCCGACGCCGTCCCGGTGGAGACACGGTTGCTCCCGGCGTCTTCCCGGTTTATCACGGTATTTGACAGCCTTCCCGGTTACTCCCGGTGAGTCCCGGTTGTTTTAAACATTTTAAAACAACCGGGGACATGAGCCGGTTTAACACGGTTCAACACGGTTCATCCCGGATCTCCAAGGTTGTCCACGGTGCCGCCACGGTTGTGACACGGTTCATCACGGTTCATCCCGGATCATCAAACCGGGGTGAACCGGCACGTTAAACCGGGACAGTGAGAACGGGGCTTAACTTATAACTCTAGGCGTTATGCAAGACAGATGAAAGGTTAATTTTGCCATAGTGACGAGGCTAAGAACCCACTGCATTGGGTAATGAAGAGGTGCCTCGAAGGGCCAAGGTATTTGACAAAATATCGATATTTATCTTTGTGAAAGAAAGGATGTTGATGGAAACAATTATAATGTCCAGATGGCGCTTTTATTAAAAATGGACGTATAAAATTCGTATTTATCAGAAAAAATGGTCACAGATATCGTATGCTGCGATTGTTGTAGTGACTGTAACCCTATGTACTCAGATGGATTTTCCCATACATATTGATACAATTGTGTACTTTAAGGGGTAGAATCCTAAAGTATGATGCATTTCGGCCCATGAAGGTTGTTATATTCTTTGCAAACAGTGCAGACCCCGATGTTATGCAGCCTAAGTACAAAGGATTAAACAGTACCAATGCAATTCCTTTCGTCCCAATCAGTTTTTCAGTAATGTCGGGACGGGTCTTCCTGGGTTTAACCAGTTGAAAGCAGATGATAAAGCGTTTTGTTTAATGACGCAAGGCAGTGGCACCGACAAGGCTCGAACCTGCAACTCCTCGATCTCGAGTCAAGCAATCTACATTGTACCACTGAGCCACCGCTCTTCTTGTAAAATTTAAAATAATCCCTAATCCATTGATAGCATGGCAAGAAAAAAAAAGTTGTGTTATGCTGGTACATATGTATCTAGTAGAGTAAAGTATTAACCCCACAGATATATAATCACGACTCACCTGTCACGTTTTTCTTCTGTAACTAATACAGGAATATTGCACCCAGTCTCTTTTATACCTAAGCTATTCTTCATAAGCATGAAATGCACGATATACTCGTAAATACAAAGCCACACGAGTGAGCTATTTGTGATAGTTTATACTCTCTTATAAGCGGGACGGAAGGTCTGCTCGTAAATTTGAGATAAACCTAGCCCTGAGGTTATAAAACTTTTTTGCATGCTCAACTCATCTAGGTATATCCTCGCCTCTGATATACCAAGATAATGAATAGAAAAGCAAACTATTTAACGATGCCAATATGCGTAGGATACATGTGGAGTAGAACAATGTTGAAAAGATTCTTGCGGAGGGGGCCTTTCCCGCCAAAACTGCAAGATTTAACTAATAACACCTGGAACCTTTGCAAGTTTTAAGGTCCACGTGAATTTCTAATCAAGTCACATATGATATGGCAATGCTGTGCATTGGTAACCTTTATTGTAGAAAATTGCAATTTTGGAGGGGAAAGACGCACACCGAAATCATTAGTTGTTCTCCGCATGAGCATGCGCATACACTTGATATAATCGGTTCATGGCAAAATGTAAACCCTATGTTTGTTTTGTGCATACGTGTGTGCAAGTATGCGTGCGTGCGTGCGTGCGTGCGTGCGTACGTGATTGTATCAATTTATCGTATGCATTAAATAATACTGAAAAGTCGCTATATAAATGCGTTTGGAACAAAACAAAATAGATTTTACGTTTTCATTTTTTTTTTATATTCTGCATGTATATGTCGGCCCTGCACGACATGGTCGAGCAGAAAATACTTGTAGTTCAGATCGGCCATGGGAATACATCTACTTCAATACATTTTGTACAAGGACAGCGAAGTGTCTGACGAGACTGTGGGGATGCGCAGGCTCGTCTGAGCCTTGTCTGCTTGGTGGTGCGATAAGCATAGGCCAGTTCAGCAAACTTTATTAAGCGTAAAATTGCGATTATTTTCTTATCCATCAGTTTAAACAAGTGTTTTGGGTGCTCAAAAGAACCGTCTCATTGAGACGGTTCTTTTGAATACCCCCAACATATGATTTGGTTTAGAAATGAAAAAAAGAATTTTCAGTTACTCATTCTTATCTTGGGGCCTGGAAAAGTATCAAAATCTAGTACTGGCTAATTTAAATATCTCATTTGATACTTAGTATCGATGTTACAGAACTTTCATTGAATTATATGCGGTGTTGATTGTTAGATTAGAATGGTCTCAATAATGACATCGATTCTCAGATACGTTTTGTAGCAATACACGTCTAAGTGTGGCTCTTATAAGCGAATAAAAATTCATTCTGTATCGCTCCATTGCACATGGGTGAAGAATCGCTTTGCACGTGAAGCGAATGTGTGATTATGTAAGTACAATGTATGCAAAAAGCTTGCTGCTAATGCGGATTATATACTGTACAATGTGTGTGAAAAGGGTCCTTTATTAATTACTCAGGTCAAAACAAGCCTGTGCAACCACTAAGGGCTATATTGGATCTTTCTTGTATCAGTTTGGATTTGAGTGAAGCTGCGTAAATAAATGTCGACCGGGTCTAAACTGATGGCAAACAAATCTATATAAATATCATTTCCTAGCCTCGACGCAAGAAACTCTGCCTTCAGGGTTTGCGATCTGGTACAGCTTAATCCAGCCGTATTGTATGTATAGAGGCATTCCATGGCAATCTAATATCTTATTTTCAAAATCAACTACATGTTTTTTCATCAAAGAATCAATTAAAATATAAAAAAAAATCTGCACTGTTGATGGCATGCCTTCTCAAATCGCAACACTTTCGATAGCTTAAAACCCAACCATAGGGTCCTTGGGGTGGTGTCAAGCAAAAACGTGCCCTTGCGCGCCAAACTTGTGAATAAATGGTGGAGTTTTTAGTGTTCTACGGTTTATGAGGAGAAAGCATCACGGACAGACGGGCGGACTATCGTAGACAATCACTATTCCCCGTTGATTTTAAAAAAGCATGAGAATAACAATTTGAAATAAATAGGAACCAATTAGGTGTTCTTTGATCCATATATTAGGACTGTGCGGCGTCACGCAGTGGTTCTTCCCTCTCTTTCATAATATCCTCTTTCATAAGATTCGATTTTGGTCCGGTTTGTGACAGCTTTCATAGTTTATTATGGGCCTTTAAGTTTCAAGAATACTTTCCCTTTGATTTTAAAACTCTCCCTGTTATTTATGACTTCGTGGCCTTCCTTTACATTTTTCGTTAATTAATTTTAAAATTCTCCAGACAAAAAAGCATGTAAAAATACCCAGCACGAAAAAAGTAATCAGTGCGAAGACGGTACAAGTTCGCCATTTACAGTACGTTGTGGTATAAACCTTACATACTTTGTCATTCTACCATTTGAACACCTCATGCATGGGTGGATCCAGAAGGGTGGCAGGGGGTCCGGACCCTCCCCCTCCGCCCTCCCCGCGTTAATATCACAAGTTGCTATTGCCTTACCACTTACATACACTTTGCAGACAGTTTGGACCAAAAATAGTAAGCGAGTATGATCAGGAAATACCATAATCACAAACCGCAGACAACCCCATGGCACCGCGAGGAAGAGCCACTCAACCATCACGAGACACAAGGAAGACAAATTAAGCAAAGCAACCAACTCTCTCTTCCCTATTAAGATGATTGCAATACTATAATGGACATAAAGTAACGTACAACAAAACATGGAACAATTACAGACTCCCACAATGGGAGTAATTACAACCTCCCACAATGGGAGTAACAATAAACAAAAATTCAACAACAACAGAACCACCGCCTTAGAACAGACAGCAGCCTAAGACATATGGAGACTTAAATGCATTTTACTGGTACCAAATCTTCGCCATAGATCCTGCTGTTGTTGAAGAACAAGAAAAGTTCAGTTCGCATGGAGGTCTTCTAACTAATGCAATGAATCATCATGGAGAAACACTCTAATCAAATTAACACACCATGATGAAACAAAGAAAAGGGCTCATGACTCACAGATAGTCAGAGCTAAAGAAAACCTCAAGTTGAGCCACGGTGGGTCCAGCTACAGATAAGCATCAGGCCCAAACCCACCGATTAAAGCTTTACGTCAGAGCCGTCATAGAGTCTGAAACCTGACCCACCGTCGTACAATTAAAGAGGAAACCATAGCTATAAACCGTGATTGGGTTTAAAACCAGGCATGCATACTGTGGCATGACATTCAAGTTATATCCAACCCTTATATAACGTTTTACAATCTTTTTGAATTGATCACTAAAGTTAGGTTTATCAATAATTCGTTTGAGTTTATAAACTAAATCACCATAAAATATAGGTTCTGATATGCCTTGTTGTATTTAACAATTAACTCTGAGTGTCTGTGGTAGAATTTAGAAAAGGATTTTCGAATTTTATGATATCTATAACCTTGCTTTAATAACTTGGCAGTTAAAAAGTAAATTTCTGTTGTTAAAGTCATCAACATAAGAACACACTCTAGCAAAACGAATAAGCTGAGAAAAATACACCATAGGAAGGAGAGCGAGGAACATCTCCATCAAGAAATGGGAAATTTACTATTCCAAAATTAAAATCATCCCGTTTATCATAAATTTTAGAAGAAACTATGTCATTTGCTATTGACAAGTTCAAATCCAAAAACGGAGCTTCAGTATCAGAATAATTCGACTTATTTAACTAAAGTGCAGTAGGATATTTCTGACCTACCATTTGTTAAAAATAAGGATTATCAATATTAAGTAAGTCATCTAAATATCTGGAGGTTGAGTTAAAAGCTTCAATATCAGTTGATTATTGTCTGACAGAGACAACATAAAGTCTCTCTCATAACAAAACAAAAACAAATCTGCAACAAGAGGAGCACAATTAGTACCCTTTGAAATACTCACAATTTGCCTATATAATTTCGAGCCAAATCTTATAAATATATTGTCCAAAAGATAATGGAGAGCATCACACATTTTGTGACATGACCATAGTTTATATCGTTTAGGTGGTTCAGAAGTAAAAAAGGCATTTTTATCATTACAAGCCAAATAAAGTGAGCCCTCTCTGTTAAATGTTTGTTCAATTGATTTTTTTTTAGTTTTTCTTTGATTAGATTATAAGGCAATGTAGAATAGAGAGTAGAGAAATCATATGTATACAAACCAGGTGCTAGAAAACCTCTAGACTTCAATTTATTAAAAATTTCACCTGAATTTTTAATAGACTAAAATAATTTTTTATCATTTCTTTCATAAACTGTTGTGCATACTTAATGACATGGTTTTTAATCGCAGTGAGGCAAGAAGTCAAAAGAATAGACAACTCAGTAGTTGTAGATGCACTAGAATTAGCAACAAAAACGCGATCTTTAGGTTGTTTATGAAGTTAAGGTAGCCAGTATAACGTAGGAAGCTTGCTATGGTCCTCAACAACAAACAACCGAAACTTAGCTGTCATATGGCATCGACGCCTATCAACGATAGACGTCTCATAAAGACTGTTATGCCCATATGGTTTTGCATTACTTGCTTTAGGGTGTTAATATAGTATCTTTTTCAAACGACCACAACATTTTTAGCAGCCTTATCAAACCAAAACAAACCTCCTATGGAATTTGTGGGTCCATTTCATCAAATGTCTAAAAGTGAATTTAGGTTTAGGTGGTAGTAGATCTAAATTGTTGCAATAAAATGAAATTCTACCATCAATAATCTTAAAAATATTTCGTTCCCAACTATTTAAGGAATTAGACTCAAAATGCTCTCGTTTACATCAGCGATTACAAAATTCTTGTAAGGCTACTGCAATTTCCTCACTCATGATTTGAAGTGTATTGGCAAAGGAAACCTATATATAGGTTTATATCCCTTACATATACTAGACTAAATTATTGAATCAGTTATGATTTTTAAATCCCCTATCAGGCTTTGTACCAATTTCAGAATCCTAACTTAAGTAGTTGCTGAGAAATCTTTGACAGAAAAAAATGTCCTTATGTATTATAGAAGAGTCAAAGAAGGAAAAAATGAAAAATTGAAAAAAAGAAGGTAAAATGAGATTTAGCATCTTAATTTCCATTTACACAGTACACTTTGCCTACCTGAAGGTGTACACAAAATTTTAAAACACTGGCTCCAATAGGAGCTGAGAAATATGTGACAGAAATTTTCATTGGAGAGAAAGAAAAATGAACAAATAAAGCGACTGATAAGCAATATGTGGTTGTTTTTGTTACACGATACAACTAATCACTAGCAAGCTTTGTACCAAATTTCAGAATCCTAACCCAAGTAGTTGCACACAAACACACAAACACACACACAAACATAATTACAGAAAAGGCAAAAACTATATACCCCCTATATACTTCGTACCGGGGGTATAATTAGATCTACTGTCCTGAATAAAGGTGACATTTTTGGAAGTGTGTAAATAGTTTATTTTAAAGAATTGACATGCCAAAACAGGCAATGGGTTCATAGAAGATGAATGCTTTGCCCTTTGACAGTGCTTTTATTCGTTTCGATTTAGAACACCAACTTTTAGATATAAATCTTTGAAAGTTTGTTTGCATAGAAGATGAGAAAATATGTCGTTTAATATGCATGGAACGCAATATGGGTTATCATTTCATAACAAAATTTTAAAAAATGTTGAAGTTTAATTGGTTGTGTAGTAAAATGTCAAAATGCAAAGTAAAAAGGGCAGCTTTGTTCTATGTGGCGTTGTCTTGACGACAGCTGAACATAATGCACGTGGACGACTAACATCAAGCATGTTGTAACCGATCAACTGCATTCGTGTTGCAGTATTATGTGCTGTAAGTCCAGCTCTATTGATCAAACGATATAGGAATGGCAACTAGTTGCCGCGAACTTTCTGATCACCCCTCGTATATCCAACTTTTTTCTGTAACGCTTGATTATCTTTTGGGGTCAGAATTGGTGTCTTCTAGGCTATTCGTTTCTCTCTCTCTCTCTCTCTCTCTCTCTCTCTCTCTCTTTCTCTCTAACGGACATTTGTTTTGAGTGTTCATTTTGGATGGCGGGCAATATGGTTATCATTCATGTGAAATGATTTAAAGACATATGCGGCTATTTTCAATGCGCACCTTCCTCGCGTCTGCAAACGGGGAAAGTTGTCTGGGTCCTGTCTTTCGACCCTTAACGGATTCGGATCAACACAGCTTCCGATATTCTTATGTCATATCGGGGTTCCGACATTTTCTTCACAAAATACCTAATTAAAGTATGTTCGAAATATCTATTGACATCTTTTCAGAACTGATCGTCTCAGAACTAAAGACAGATAAATGTAGCTCAGTCGAAATCAAACGACGTACACAATAACCCTGGTTACGAATACGATAGTGGCCGAGTCTATACTATTTGTATGGTTATTTAGAGCGGCGCCCGGCCTGAACTCGTGGCCTAGTGGTTAGCGTGTATGGCTACAAAGCCAGAGGACCAGGATCGATTCCCGGATGCGCACATATTTTCAGTGTGTTTTTTCTTTCTTTTTTAACATTTTAATGCTAAATTACTTCATATACTAGTAAAATGGCATCATCAAAACGAACGAAATGGTCATCCCCGAGTTTTTATATTGAATTACGCATGAAACCTATGGGGGTGGGGGTAAATTTGGCCCTCTAGAAAGAGAATTAGTTCGGTGACCCCAGATTTTTATTCTTTTTTCTGAAAGGTATTATAATAGTCCATGAATTAAAAATAAATTTTCAAGATTTTCAATATCAGATTTTTTAATACATGATTTATTCTAAAAGCAAATTCCATTTTTTGACGAATTGTCAAAATATATCAGGCAGTATCTTGTCACAGCATGGGATAACAAGTAAACATGCACATTTTCTTAAAAGTTTGAGGTCATAGGCAGTAATTTAAGTTAAAAGAAAGAAGCTGGCTGAAGATTTCAACCGTTTAGCTCGATAATTAGGACTAGTGTTATTATTTTATTTTTCTAGAAAATTGGTCAAATGCTGTAAACTTCAATATGAGATTCTGAAAAAATAAGCACGGTGACATATCCTTTTTATTTCATAAATGGATAGCCAATGCATAAAACAAATTGTATGCAAAGTATTGAAAATATTTCAATATGGGAAGTATTTAGTAGCATATGTCCTTAAGATATAAACAGGTGGTTCAGGAGTAGTTTTCTTCCCTTCTTCTTTTTCTCCTTATTATTATCATTATTGTTATTTTATACAGTACTTTAATTAAGAGTGCGTAAAGAAAATTTCAATTTTCTTACTTCTCGACCAAAACATATGTTGTGGGTACTCAAAAGAACCGTCTTAATGAGACGGTTCTGTTGAGTACCCAAAACATATTTTAAAACAGCTGAGTAAGAAAATATTTACAATAATTTTACGCTGAATTCTTTGTTTATCTAAACCTATGTTATTATTATTATTATTATTATTATTATTATTATTATTATTATTATTATTATTATTATTATTATTATTATTATTATTATTGCACCAATTTGATCATTGTAGCGAAACATTTTGTGCAATTTTGGAAGATGGCATTATGATGCATTCATGTGAAATAACTTTGAATTTAGAGCAGTTGTTCAGGAGTAGTTTTTAAAAAAAGTCTACTCATTGCGGACTTCGGAGGAATACCACTCACAATATCTTAACTTAAGGATTGATGGTGAGCTGAAACTTGCCTACCAAGGGAAGAATGTAAAAACTACGAAACCTTAACAAAAAAGAAAAATACCTTCACAAGAGAATCTTATAGTACCCCACACACCATCTGGTCCACATGATGTTTTGTTACCAGTGTTATTTGGGTATGAACTGTAGCCTGCGTCACACGTGTACTTTGCGACTGATCCAGTAAGCACCGATCTTTAAAGTAGCATTGGGAATACCGCCAGGATCCCCACAATCTGAATAAAATACAAACTAAGAACCATATGTAATAGAAACAAAACATATGAGCCGTGACATGTGATTTCCAACAATGTGGCATTTTGACAAGTGTAGACTCAGACCAGCCTGTGCAGCCTCCTTTCAGGTATAGAATCTCCAAATGGTGTTCAGTCAGTAGCTTAACAATCATAGAATACTTTAGCGACTAGCAAAGGCTTTGATCAGACTGCGCGTATGCGCAGGCTGATCTGAGGCGTTGCTGGTCGCACATACCACATTGTTGGAAATCTCATGTCACGGTTCAATTAATCAAGAAGGTCTAACCCCGCAAAAGATACGCAGTATTCAGGGTCATATAAAAGGGTATTCAATACGCATAGAGTTGTAACACAATAATCTACAACAACAAAAACGTGAACGCTTACCCATTAAAAGCTGTAATTGTACCATTTTTTGACTATTCTGGTAGTCTGAGTGTCACTATTCCAGCCAAACGGCAAAACTTCGACAACTTCTAAACTCCGTTTAGAAATTGTGTGGAACCGGTTTTCGCAGTTCCTGCTTTAATACATCATTTTAGGTAGACTTAATCACTGTGAGAAAGTTTCTCGTGTTGGCCTCCCATATTTCTCCAGCAGGCTCTGTGTCTGTGTGAGCTTCTGGTCAAGTCTTGATATCTTGGAGAAAGAGTCGTCAGCAGACTAAGACAATTTGACACGTTTTAAACCCCCTGAACAAGGGCGATTGCGTGGCTTTGCGCATGCACAAACTAGTCTAAGCCTTAGCTGCTCGCCTATACGATAAATTCAGAATTTTTGAAAGGGTTTTATTTTCGCGAAACATTGCAGATGCGACGTTTCGTCAAAATAAAAGCCTAGCAAAATGGTGTACATGTAAGTACTCTGTTCAATACTAATGTAGGCAAATAATGCCATAGTAGTGAAGTTTTAACGTGACAATATATGTCTTAACTGCTATATGCGAAATAAAATTCTAATATAACGCAAATTTCTGATGGGCTTTAACAGTACATTAAATCACGGCGGAGAATCACATGGCTTCAGAGGATTAAAAATGGCGGATACTTGTATAAACCCCTCGATATTCAGGTAATAGGCCTTGAGCTGGCTATAGACACCTCCAGGGAGAATTTTGTACACTATGATTTTTGTTCTGAAACTACATTATATAAGACACAAAATAAAAATTGCTTGCCCTCTGAGAGTGGCAGCGTTGACATGTAACATCACGTTATATACGTTACCCCCCTCCCCCCGAAATAGCATTAAACGTCCCTGATATTGTCTCAACCATGACATGTTCGTACATATTGGCATGCTGAATTATGAACTTCTTATTTCACAGCTTCATATTTTTGTATTAATAAAATTCTTTATTATGGTCGCTTACACTATTTTTCAGACCCATGTTAGGCATGTTACCCTCAAGCATTAAACATTCAAGGTAATGTCTCTAACAAGCCCTATTTATACTTATTTGCATGCTGGCACAGGTGTATTTATTTCTTTTAACACGGTTTACCTATTTTAAGTATTCATTTAATAAATGCCTTGAGCTTTAACTGTTATTTGTGTTACCAAATGATATACAAGTTATTGAGAGTATCTGTATAGCAGTTGTTGACTATACATGTGTAAAGTCTGTCAGAGAATTTAGAAAATGTATAAGGCTGAAATAAATTGAAGTTTCTTGTTAATTTTTGGTGACTTAAACTATTAATTATAATATGATCTATCAACATTCGCTGTTTCCCCACATAAACAGTAGATGCCATGCATTCAAATTGGAAGTTCGGAAAGACAGTCACTGTTAAGCAGATCAGTTCTGGGCAAGGTATGCCTTGTTCCCAATGTTCACTGCACAAGATCACAACAACTACGCACAATATGAACCTGTGTAACTGATTACACTCATAAATGTGTCTGATACACATCGCAAATGCAAAGTACTTCTCGAACAAAATGGGTTTAGTGTGTCACAATCGTTGGTTCTTTGCTTGAGAAATGTTTTGATATAACTATCAGGCAAACAATAAAGTTATGTTATAGGCCTCAGCAGCTAGAACTACGCTTCGTACTTTGAAAATCTGTCTTTAACAACCCCATAAAATTCTACAAGCTAATAAAGTTTTGAGGCTTGCGAGGTCAAGAACAAATTGTCCAATTTACAAAACGTAATCAGCCAGATGAGAGCTTAAAGGCGCGTCTTTGGTAAGCATGACCTTCTTTACATGGGACATAATGTTGACACTGAGTTGACACTGCCGTACCTTCTTGGACCTGTACCATGATCACTGTCAACTCCTGATATAATTTCCACCAAAACTGACAAGTCCAAACTTCTGCATGGCTTGCAATCACACATTGAACCAACATTAGATTGACCATGTAGTGCTGCACATAACTTTGATGGCAATGCCATACTACAGAGCATAATAACTTTTCCTGTCACCTTCAAGGATCTGATGCAACTAGTATTCAACCAGGCACTAAAGGCAGGGCGTGTTGATTTTGTCACTGATACATATCGTACAATGTATAAGCAGCAGTCTATAAAGTCTAACAAACATTCTCTCAGAGGATAACCTGCGTGTTTTGCTCAACACTGGTGTATGCAACAAAAGGTGCTCCTTCTGAATGTCAACAACATTGGCAAGAATATGGGGAAGAGATATACAGTCATACACTGTTTAACAGATTGTGAAACTACCAATGTGCCAATGTGTTAGTACCATGGAAAGGTTCGTTCTTTCAAACTGATAGAGAACCTCTCCCAACTAGTTCATTTACATTATAAGCAGGGTAGGAAAACAAACAAAGCATTGCATATATATATATATATATATATATATATATATATCTATAAAAAGTCTGTAAACCTGTGACAGACTTCAAAAAAGTGTGAATATGTCATGTTGGAGACATAATCAGGAAAATTTATGTTATTTTGCGGGTAACATACGTAACATGATACTATGCACAAACGCTGCCCTCTCAGAGAGCTAACATATTTCATTTTGTGGCTTATATAAAGTAGTATCTGGAAACCATAGTGGGAAGGGGGTCTATAGCTAGCACAAGGCCTAGAGAATTACATGATATGGGGCTACCATGTTCAACATATAATAACTCAAAAAATATATAAGTTAGAAACGTAATGCTTGCAGTTTTGAAAAGGTAAATACTTCTTTTGATATAATACCAAATAAATGAACATAAACTGATTTCAATGAAATGTAAGTCAAACTATATTAGATTCATTTATCTTTTAAAAGGGGGTTCAATGAAAAAATGTCACATACACTACATTGGAGTGACTATATTTGTTTCCAACTGTCAATATATGTGACACAGTAAAACCTTACTTAGAAAATATAACAAATTTGAAAATCTTACCTTATCTTTTGCGTTTTTCTGAAGTCTTAAAAAGAATGTTAATTATCAAATATTTTGTAGGGTAACGTATGTAACAGGCTGTTACAGCTTTATGCTGCCATTGTAAGAGGGCTAAAATGTTGCAAAATCCTTGCAAGACTTTGGGCTTTAGGAAAAAAATGAGGGGAGGTAAACCGTATCCAGCCAGTGGCCTAGAGGACGTTTTTGACATTTCCGTTAATACTGATCA
Organism: Loripinus fragilis; assembly: GCA_964019695.1. NCBI lineage: Eukaryota > Metazoa > Mollusca > Bivalvia > Lucinida > Lucinidae > Loripinus > Loripinus fragilis. The sequence continues at coordinate 125,125,100 of OZ026515.1, forward strand.
GATAGGCACGGTGTTTGAAGCAGATAGCTTGGAAAAATGAAAGTAACATATCAGTCCTTAGGTCCTTACAATCCTGATATTGTAAAAATTCAAATTATTTATATCCCTCTGCAGGGCATGTTATTACAGGTAATCTAAATATCATTCCTGACGCTAGAGTTCGCAATATCATTTCTAAAGGTCCTAAATATAGATTTCCCTCTAATATTGATTTCTCTAAATGTCGTAGAGAGATCGCTGCTTCTTTAAATGACTTTAGTTATCGTTGGTGCAAACGGGAAAATGTTGAACCTGATGCCTTGAAGGAATGGAAGATTAACATTTTTAAAATTATTGATACTCGTATTTCATTTTACTCTCGTAATACACATCTTTTGCCCCCTAAACCTAAATCTTCTTTTCGTCATCTAAAACAAGGTATCCAGGATTTTCATATGAACTATGTTTTGGTTCCAGCAGATAAAGCTGCTAACAATGTTGTAGTTGTTTGACGACTGTATTATATTAATACTCTTAAGGATGAGCTTGTTGACACTAATGCCTATAAACTGCAGCCTTCTTTAAGTGAAAGGGTGATTGTTGATGGGCATGGTTGTCATACAGCCCTACATTTTTGTGTCAAAGCTAAAGAAAATCAAGACAAAGTTCCTACGTTGTATTGGTTACCTAAACTCCATAAAAACCCCTATAAAGCAAGATTTATTGCTAATTCTAGTTCTTGTACGACAACAGAACTTTCTAAATTGTTAACCTCGTGTCTTACAGCTGTTAAAAAACATGTTATCAAATATTGTGAAAAGGTATATGAGAGATCAGGTTAAAACCTATTTTGGTCTATTAAAAATTCAGGTGAAATTTTAGATAAGCTTAAAGCTAGAGATTTCAATGCGACCAGTTTGTCTATTTATGATTTTTCTACTCTTTACACTACTTTACCTCATAATTAAATTAAAGATAAACTTATTGATCTTATTGAAAGAACCTTCCAGAGAGAAGGCTCTCCTTACCTTGCATGTAATGACAGAAATGCATTTTTTACTTCAGAAAAACCTAAGAAATATCATGCATGGTCGTGTCAAAATGTATGTGATGCGCTGACCTTTTTGTTGGACAACATTTTTATTCGATTTGGCACCAAGCTCTATAGACAAGTAGTTGGGATTCCTATGGGCACTAATTGTGCTCCCCTGGTTGCAGATTTATTCCTGTTTTGTTATGAGAGGGACTTTATGATGTCTCTTTCTGATTAAAAGCAGGCTGATGTCATTGATGCATTTAACACTACTTCCAGATATTTGGACGATATTTTGAATATTAATAATGTTTATTTTGATAATATGGTTAGTCAAATATACCCTTCAGAGCTCCAACTTAATAAAGCCAATGCCTCTGATACCAAAGCCGCATTTTTAGACTTACATTTGTCAATTTCTAATGATATTGTCTCTACCAAAATTTATGATAAACGTGACGACTTTGATTTTGAAATTGTCAATTTCCCATTTTTAGATGGTGATGTTCCTCGTTCTACATCCTATGGAGTCTATATCTCTCAACTCATTCGTTTTGCTAGAGCATCTAGCTATGTTGCTGACTTCAACACTCGCAATAAATTGTTAACTCAGAAACTTCTTAAACAAGGCTATCGGTATCATAAACTTCGCAAAACATTATCAAAATTTATTAGACGATACTATGATTTGATTTCTAAATTCCAAGTTGGACTTAAATCTCTCTTGCGCCAAGGACTTTCGGAACCTGATTTCTATGGTGACTTGATGTATAAATTGAAGAAGATTGTTGGCTCTAATAATTTTTCAGCGCAGTTCATTAAAATAATTTCTCATTATAAAAAGATTGGCTATAACATTAATGTATTGCAACAGACTGCATGCTTGGTAGTCAACCCAATCACGGTTGGCAACTTTGCTTTCCTCTTTAATTGCACGCCGGTGGGTCGGACTTCAGACTCTATGATGGGTTCGACTTAAAGACTTATCTATTGATGAGATGGTAGGGGCCTGATGCTTTGGCTGTTTGTCGGGCCCACCGGGGTTTACCTGTTGGATTTCTTTTGCTCAGGTATTCAGTTTAATTTACTGTTGAGTCCTTATCCTTGCTTTATCTCCTTGTTATATCTTGATTTATATGTTTTAGGAGATGATGCATTGATAAGTTAGGGGTCTTTCATGCAAACCAAATATCTATGTGTCTTGATCCACATCTGAATTAAGGGTGAGGTTGGCGCCGTTAAACCGGTAAAATATTTTACTGACCGTTCCAAGGCGGTACTTCTTTTGTGGATCTTTTATGTTTTTGTTCTGTCTTGTGTTTGCTATGTCTTTGTGCGCGTCTGTTTATATGTGCTTTGTGGTCACCTGCATGGAAAGGGCTGACCTCTTGGCTCTCGTTTGTGGTGTCTTCTGTGAGTTTGTCACTTTCCCATTGGTATCCTGGGTCAGGTGTGGTACTTGATTGTATCGATTCCTGATTTTTGCACCCTTACTTACTTTCAGACAAATATCAGGTAAAAAAGTGACTGACGAGCCGCCGTAAAATTAGGTTGCTTGTCAATCACTTTCTAACGAGATCTTTGTCCGAAAGTCGCATACAATGGGCATGTTGCTGTCATTTTCCGGTGTATTTCCTTCAAACCCCCATGCATTAGAGGAAATATCAAAGAAAGGATTAACTGAATCAACATTTTTTTTCAATGGTATAACGTGACTTTTCGCTTACTGTTAAGGCGGCGCCTAATGAATGCGTAATCTGCAACATTTGAAACCAATTGTTCCACAATCCTATTAAATTTGCATCCAATTAATGGTCACTAAACCCTTTAGTATAAACATATTTTATTCAATAAATACAAATGATATAGACCATACGTATAGTGCGACCAAGTAACTAGTCAACCTTAGACATAGGTAAAAGCTGAAAAGGAGGCGTGGTTTTATTCAAAAGTAACTGTATTATCTTGTGCCACGACCCCATTCATTATTTAGTCCTTAAAACGCCAGCAAAATAACTGCATCTAACATAAGCAGGGAGGCAAACATTGTGAACCCAGACCAGACTGCTCCTACAGGAGCAGTCTGATCTAGGTCCACACTAGTAGTATGCGCAGCTATTTAGCATCAACTTTCAAAAAAAAGGTCCCTTATGACCATACAAAATCGTGTAAAACGGTCCTTTTTAACAAGACAAATGGATGCTGTAGAATTATAGCATCAAGTTCAAGGTCACTCTTGTAATGACGTCATTTTCTATTTTTAGTAACTGACACGTTCGGACCTGTTTATCTATATTTAGACATTATGACTTCTTACACTCTGAGCCGTTTTTCTTCTGACACGTATTCAGACAGCTGTGGATTTTTATATTAGAAAATCAATTTCTTAATGACCGCTATAAAAGAAGAGCAATAAAATGCACCTGGCCCATTTTAAGGTCCCTTATGACCACACAAAATGAATGCTTATTGGCATTAAGACTGTATATGTACAATAAATACCTACGGGTGCGTAGGGCAGTCGGTAACGTACCAGAGTGCAGATACTTGTCTGTCTGCGGATCCAGGGGTCTCGAGTTCTATCCCGACCAGGTCCCACTGAGATTGATCTGTTTACCATTTCTAAGGCCCCTTATTACCACAATGACGCATTTCATCAGGGTCTTTGCTGTTTGGTAGACGCCCATCTGACGTTCTACCTAGGGGGGTCTACTATAGGCGCAGATGAAGCGATAAATGATAGAGATGTGCAGACTGGTTTGAGTCAGTACTGGGTACACATGAGATAAGTATTAATATCTATCAAAATGTCTCATTGCTCATGAGAACAAAAATCTGAGCAGCCTTTGCAGATCCTTCACTGTTAACAGACGACGCTAATAGGTAAAGAGCTTATTCGATTAGGAATCATACCTCATATGAGCCATGAAAATTTGGCATTTAAGGCTCACTGAAGGCTCAGACTATTCTGCGCCAATGTGAAGACAAGCAAACGCGTACACGCACATAAAGACAGACAGACACACATACACACACACAGGACAGTGACCTGATCTTGATCCAAACTGTTTTCAAAGGTTACCAGCAGACGACAGTCATCATAAAATAATTTGATTGTATCTAAATTAAACACTTTTGGTAATCGTAAAAAAAGCAATAAAATCCACAAAAAAGTTTATTAAATATAACTGATTTATGGACATATCACATGGCAAATGAGTTGTAGGCTGCTAGGAAAAAATCAAAGGAACAGAACTCACGTTCGAAAATCTTGCCTGCGTACATACAGTTGTTTCTCTTAGACCCTAACAATTATTTGGGGTTTCAATCTTGTACGAGATTTCCAACACTTTGGTATGTGCGACCAGCAAAGGCTCAAACACGCCTGTGCATACGTGCAGACTGATCAGAACCTTTGCTTGTCGCTTGAATATTTAATGAGTTTTAAGCTACTTACTGAACATAATTTGGAGTTTCTAAGCTTAAAAGGGGGCTGCACAGGCTCGACTGAGGCTACACTTGTCAAAATGCCACATTGATGGAAATCACATGCGGCGGCTCATTTATATGAATCAATAATGAGCACGACCCATGATGAGCATTTTCACTCACTGACCTCGATCAATAGAATACTTATACTATTTATACGAATCAAAAGGACAAAATCAGGAGGGAGGCATAGGGAAAATGTAACAGTTTTTGACACTAAATATTTATTGATTTTTCGTTGACGAGTTTTAAGACAATTTTAGGCGCGTTTATTTTTTCTACAATAACCAAGGTAGACCATATCCCCTCTATAGCTAAGGTTAGCTGTTATTTAACGTGCATAAAACACGCATTTAATCACCCACAAACACGCACACACCTCTACAGAGAATCATGCAGACAGACACACACACAGACAGACACACACACACACATAAGCACGCACGCACACACCTCTACAGAGAATCATGCAGACAGACAGACACACAGACAGACACACACACTTATGCAGAGAATCATGCCGACAGACAGACACACAGACACAGACACACACACTTATGCAGAGAACCATACACCAGACAAACAGACAGACACACACACACACGCACGCACGCACGCACGCACGCACGCACGCACGCACGCACACACCTTTGCAGAGAACCATGCAGACAGACACACACGCACACAGACACACACACACACACACTAATGCAGAGAACCATGCAGCCAGACAGACAAACATACACGCGCACAAGTGAGGGTACGGCTGTAGTTGGGTCAATATTTAGCTGGAAAGCATAAAAATAACACAACATTAGTATACTTTTCTATATTTATTTTACAAGGATCCAGCGCATTAACAAACAAACTTACAAACGACCATTTTACAATAGAGTACGATATTATGGAAAAACGCAAATAGCCATTCGTCATGCACTCGATAATAAAGGGTATAATGATAGGGATACAGTGAGGATACAGCCAGGATACAGTAAGGATACTGTGAGGATACAGCAGGGGTACAGTCAGGGTACAGCAGGGGTACAGTCAGGGTACAGCAGGGGTACAGTCAGGGTACCGCAGGGGTACAGTTAGGGTACAGCAGGGTACAACAGGGTGGGGGCAGTGCAAGAGGACAAGTAAACAAAATCATCTGACCAGAATAATGTGCGTTGTGCTTTTATAATGAGATGTTTTTGCAACGTAAGAATCTCTCAAAAAGACACTAGTATAAGACCACCATGTCCAACCCAAGCGATACGACATACTATTTTGATCAGGAGGAGGTAAAGTGTCATATCAAGATCATGAAATGGACAGGTGTTATAGGCATCATATTAGTCTCTCTTAGCACACCACTCTATATTTTAGCGGGCATGGAATGGTCGAATAACTATCCTTTTGATTATGTAATGGAAGTCAATCAGACTGCATGCTCATATCTGAAGCAATTTGATCTCAAAGATAATGTAATTTTAGTTGGTGTGCAACAGAGATGGAGAAATCATGTTAGATATACGCCTCTTCCTAAATCAAACGGCTACCATTCGTGGTATCCCATTGAACCTAAGACAATGGAACGTTCTACAAGGAGTATCCAATAGTGTGAATAGAGCTATCGAAATAGGAAAACACATGTAAGAACCAGTGATCAAGGAAAAAGTTCAATTCATGTTGGAGCTTTCAAGTGTCTTTAATCGAATTCATTTCTTATTAGAGTTGAAAAATGCATCAGGAGATGACAGAATCATCATGTTAGAATACATTACTCCGGGGCAAATGGCCTGTATAGGAGAGATAGCGCGCAGAATATACCACCATACATTTCCTTTGTTGATTCGAGACCTGGCTTATTTTGAGGACAGAAGCTTAGTGTTACGCGTATTATTTTCATTAAGGGTATCTTTTCGTGGAAAAGTAGCCACACTAGTTTGTTACCACAGAATCTTGTCAAGACTTCTACGAACGTATTACCTCCAGGCCACAATGCAAGATCAAATACAATCTCAACGAGAATCTTAGTTTACCATAACATGAGGTCGAGATGGTGGTGGTGGTGGTGGTGGTGGGGGTGGTGGTGGTGGTGGTGGTGGGGGTGGTGGTGGTGGTGGTGGAGTGGTGGTGGTGGTGGTGGAGTGGTGGTGGTGGTGGTGGTGGTGGTGGTGGTGGTGGTGGTGGTGGTGGTGGTGGTAACTTTGATCCAATGATTGTAAGAAGGCTGAAAAGCGTAAGAAGGTATAGACACATTATTCGTTGAGATAAAATGATCAGGTGTTTGATCTGCAACCAGTCCTATAGTAGGCGTGATGCAAACTGAATGGACTAGAAATCTGTTACTCACCTCATTAATACACCCACCTCCAGAACGTATCTTATGGTGTTTTGGGCAATGACAACCCTTGTACAAGGATCTTCAGAAGAGAATTCTATGGATAGAATTTGTGCATGTCATCCCAGACTATCTCAATAGTCCTCAGTTTATCAATCCAGGTAAACGGAACCTAATCATCTTTGATGATCTGATGACTGAAGCGAAGTGTGACCAGAGAATGGCTGATCTCTTTACCAAAGGCAATCACCACAGAAATGTATCTATTGTGTACCTTACCCAAAACGTGTTTCCTCAAGGTAAAGTGTGCAGGGACATTGCTTTGAATACGCAATACTTGGTCTTGTTTAATAATCCATTTGACAGACAACAAGTGGCAACCTTGGCAAGAAGAATTTATCCATCAACCAGCGCTTTGTTTATGAAGCGATTAGAAGAAGCCTCTTCACGACCTTATGGTTATCTCGTCATAGATCTTAAATGGAGTAAATCAGAACAAGACAGATTACAAACTGATAAATTTGAGTCCACTGATCAACATGCTTTTGAACCTCCAGACGAGGAAACTCTGTCTGATGATGAAGATGCTAGCAGCGTAGAGTCTCTAGACTATATAAACGATCTTGGACCTCCTGGTAAACGAAGAAAATTAAGAGATGCCCGCTCTAGACCTGACATATGGAAAAGGAGATTTAAAAATCCGCTCAGGCAAGCCAACATAGAACAGTTTAAGGCTAAAGTAAATGCCTATGAAGAGCAAGGTTTTACCTTGGAAAAAGCTATCCATTTTGCTGCCAATAGTGAATTGCCTTATCTCCGTAAAAGACTCAGACAAGAGTACGCCCAATTTCTAATTGATTTTTATGAGTTACAAGAGGACCCTATTCAACAGCAAATACTAGAATTGGCGAGAACGATCAGAAATCAACATGATATGAATCAGACTGACTCTATCAGACAAGCCATCAAACTCAGAAAAGACTTATTTATTGACATATGGCCAAATCATAATATAGAAGAAAACCATGAAGAGGATGGAGCCTCTGAAGAGGAATGAACAACGTAAGAATGATGAGGTGCCATACAAGAACAAGAACAATGGGGTCAATCGAAGTATACGATGCTAAACAAGAAAAATGGGTTCCCTACGAGCCAGACTACAATGCATGGTATCAACATTTTAAAGACTTGAGAGATGGATACGTCCAGCCCGACCATATGGGACGTTATGTCGTGGGCAGTGGGAAGAAATACAGAAAGCTAAAAGAAATAGAAACACGAGAAAAGGAAATGGAAGCGCGTGAAAAACAACTTGAAGCACGTGAAAAACAAATAGAAGCGCGAGAACAGAATAGTCCCACTTTTACACCAATAGCTCAAGCGATCAAAATAGCCAAATCAGAGATTGAGCGTAAACAAAAAGAGAATGATAGTCAGAGTATAACAGGTGGAAATCTGCAGCGTAAGAAATGCAAAGCAACTGTGGACTGGAATTCATTCAGATATTAAAAGATGAACAGCAAACAACTGTATGATATGCTGCTTGGCTATCCAGTCACAATATGCACTGCAGATCAACTTAAAATACAAAGAGGAAGATTATTCATTTCCAATACAGACACGAGCCAAGGTCCAGGTGAACACTGGGTGACATTTTACTTTCCTAAACGTGGTCCTTTCGAATTTTATGACTCCTTGGGACACATGCCAGAATACTATGGAGTTGGATTTGAAAAGATCCTAAAAAGGAAATACCTCAAAAACGTTGGTCAACTACAGCAATCTACATCCAATGTGTGCGGTCTATACTGCGCATACTATGTTGTGAAGAGACATCTGGGAAAAACGATGAAAGACATTGTAAAAGACTTTAATGTACAACAGAAGAAGCGAAATAATCGCTTGATAGTGACTAAAATGATGAAACTGTGTACTCGAAAGCGTCCAGTGCAGAGGAAATGATGTCATAATGTACGAATTATGTAGTGCTTGTTCTGGGTTCTCTATTACAATAAATATAAAACACATATACTAGTTTTTGCGTTATTTTTATGCTTCCACCCACAACCACTGTACCCCCTACTGGTACCCCTGCTGTACCCTGACTGTACCCCTGCTGTACCCTGACTGTACCCCTGCTCTACCCTGACTGTACCCCTGCTGTATCCTCACTGTATCCTTACTGTATCCTGGCTGTATACTCACTGTATCCCTATCATTATACCCTTTATTATCGAGTCCATGACGAATGGCTATTTGCGTTTTTTCCATAATATCGTACTCTATTGTAAAATGGTCGTTTGTATGTTTGTTTGTTAATGCGCTGGATCCTTGTAAAATAAATATAGAAAAGTATACTAATGTTGTGTTATTTTTATGCTTTCCAGCTAAATATTGACCCACTACAGCCGTACCCTCACTTGTGCGCGTGTATGTTTGTCTGTCTGGCTGCATGGTTCTCTGCATTAGTGTGTGTGGGTGTGTCTGTGTGCGTGTGTGTCTGTCTGCACGGTTCTCTGCAAAGGTGTGTGCGTGCGTGCATGTGTGTGTGTGTGTGTCTGTTTGTCTGGTGTATTGTTCTCTGCATGAGTGTGTGTGTCTGTCTGTCTGTTTGTCTGTCTGTCTGCATGATTCTCTGCATAAGTGTGTGTGTCTGTCTGTGTGTCTGTCTGTCTATCTGCATGATTCTCTGTAGAGGTGTGTGTGTGCGTGCGTGTGTGTGTGTCTGTCTGTCTGGGTGTCTGTCTGTCTGCATGATTCTCTGTAGAGGTGTGTGCGTGTTTGTGGGTGCCTAAATGCGTGTTTTATGCACGTTAAATAACAGCTAGCCTTAGCTAAAGAGGGGATATGGTCTACCTTGGTTATTGTAGAAAAAATAAACCCGCCTAAAATTGTCTTAAAACTCGTCAACGAAAAATCAATAAATTTTTAGTGTCAAAAACTGTTACATTTTATCTATGCCTACCTCCTGATTTCGCCCTTTTGATTCGCATAAATAGTAAAAGTATTCTATTGATCGAGGTCAGTGAGTGAAAATGTTCATCATGGGTCGTGCTCATTATTGATTCATATAAATGAGCCGCCGCATGTGATTTCCATCAATGTGGCATTTTGACAAGTGTAGCCACAGACGAGCCTGTGCAGCCCCCTTTTAAGCTTAGTAACTCCAAATTATGTTCATTAAGTAGCTTAACACTCATTAATTATTCCAGCGACAAGCAAAGGTTCTGATCAGTCTGCGCGTATGCGCAGGCGTGTTTGAGCCTTTGCTGGTCGCACATACCAAAGTGTTGGAAATCTCGTACAAGATTGAAACCCCAAATAATTGTTAGGGTCTAAGAGAAACAACTGTATGTACCCAGGCAAGATTTTCGAACGTGAGTTCTGTTCCTTTGATTTTTCCTAGCAGCCTACAACTCATTTGCCATGTGATATGTCCATAAATCAGTTATATTTAATAAACTTTATTGTGGATTTTATTGCTTTTTTATGATTACCAATAGTGTTTAATTTAGATACAATCAAATTATTTTATGATGACTGTCGTCTGCTGGTAACCTTTGAAAACAGTTTGGATCAAGATCAGGTCACTGTCCTGTGTGTGTGTATGTGTGTCTGTCTGTCTGTCTTTCTGTGTGTGTATGCGCATTTGCTTGTCTTCACATTGGGGCAGAATGGTCTGAGCCTTCAGTGAGCCTTAAATGCCAAATTTTCATGGCTCATATGAGGTATGATTCCTAATCGAATAAGCTCTTTACCTATTAGCGTCGTCTGTTAACAGTGAAGGATCTGCAAAGGCTGCTCAGATTTTTGTTCTCATGAGCAATGAGACATTTTGATAGATATTAATACTTATCTCATGTGTACCCAGTACTGACTCAAACCAGTCTGCACATCTCTATCATTTATCGCTTCATCTGCGCCTATAGTAGACCCCCCTAGGTAGAACGTCAGATGGGAGTCTACCAAACAGCGAAGACCCTGATGAAATGCGTCATTGTGGTAATAAGGGGCCTTAGAAATGGTAAACAGATCAATCTCAGTGGGACCTGGTCGGGATAGAACTCGCGACCCCTGGATCGGCAGACAGACAAGTATCTGCACTCTGGTACGTTACCAACTGCCCTACGCGCCCGTATGTATTTATTGTACATATACAGTCTTTATGCCAATAAGCATTCATTTTGTGTGGTCATAAGGGACCTTAAAATGGGCCAGGTGCATTTTATTGCTCTTCTTTTATAGCGATCATTAAAAAATTGATTTTCTAATATAAAAATCCACAGCTGTCTGAATACGTGTCAGAAGAAAAAGGGCTCAGCGTGTATGAAGTCATAATGTCTAAATATAGATAAACAGGTCTGAACGTGTCAGTTACTAAAAATAGAAAATGACGTCATTACAAGAGTGACCTTGACATTGATGCTATAATTCTACAGCATCCATTTGTCTGGTTAAAAAGGACCTTTTTACACAATTTTGTATGGTCATAAGGGACATTTTTTGAAAGTTGATGCTAAACAGATGCGCATAATACTCAAACTGTTTATCTATGAGACTTCGAATAGTTTAGGGGGCGACAAAAACCATACACTTTGTGAGTATCGCTTTAAGGGTTAATAAATGTGAGTTCAGTGTGTATACGGTTAGGATTTTCGTGAAATGCACGCACGTTTTCGCGGCTCAAAAGGCTTATTAACTTTTTACCAGATTGTAATTAAAACCTGATTTCTCTTCCTTAGCAGATGAAATAGTCGAACCACAGCCAGATATGAATATTAAAGTTGCCGCCTTTACAGTAAGCGAAAAGTCAAGTAATATCCGCCATTGCTGTCGTTTTGAAGTCACGTGATTCTCTGTCGTGTAATTGCTAGCTTAGTTTTTGTTTAGTAAATTTGTATAATCTCATCTATCGTAAGGGAGACTTTAATTGGATCTGCAAACATCTGTACTCCTACTAACATTTAATACGGCAAGTCTAAAATTAAAATTCTATTTGGTTCTGTTAAATAGATTCATACAGTATTCCCTTTAACAATTACTCTTCATTACTGTAATCAATGTTCGATCTCAATAACTAACTATATTGTAACCATAATAGAACCAACCTATTGTTTGTAATTAAATTGTTTCCCTTTCACTTTGCGTCTTAGATTGATTTTAATAATGGAATCTAACAATAAAAGCCATTTTTACAGCAATTAAAATCTGTTAATATTTACATTCTATTGATTTGATTATGACAGTCTCAAAGCAAACTTTCAATGAATTTTCATATTTTTGCAACCAGATCCCACCTCGAGAAGGCGTTGGAATCAAGGTGTGCCATTGCTGTTCGAGAGGGTGTGGCCCGTACCAGTTTTTTTTTCTAAGGAAATGTAAAGCAACTTGTGAATTTGTAGGGATAATGGGGTCCGTACCCATCTCCTGCATTTCCTCCATTTCCTCTTGGTCCGCCCATGGCGCTCATCCTTTTGATGGACATTCTAAGAAGAAAGCAGTTCCTTTATCATCAACACGCGGGCATACAGTGTAGATTCTTATAAGGCAGTTTGATAAGTATGCATGCTTTGTTAAGACATGATATGTCTATGGTTTGAAGTACATGTATCAAAGACAGGGCACTTTTTAAGCAAAGCTTTGGTTGACATGGTTTTCAAAGTGCTAGCAGTGCATATTATGACAAGAGTTTGCAATTTTTTGGCTCGCCTGAGCCGAAGGCTCAAGGTGAGGTATTGTGATCGGTCTTCGTCATTTGTCCGTCCGTAATTTTTTTCTTTAAAAGACATCTCCGCCTGAACCACTTGTCATAGTTTCATATCACTTCTAATGAATTTTCCCGTGATGCTCTCTTTCAAAATTGCATGAATTGTTCCGCTCCACTGAACAGGAGGGCCACCAGAGCTCTAGATAAGAAATCTTTTAAATGACATCTCCTCCTGAGCCACTGGTCCAAATTTAAAATAATTTCACAGAAATTTTCCTCATGATGCTCTCTACCAAAATTGCACAAATGGTTTTGCTCCGCCGAAAAAGGGGTTGGCAGAGATCTAGATAAGAAATATCTTTAAATGAAATCTCCTGAACCACAGGTCCAAAATGAAGACAATTTCACAGAAATGGTCCTTATGTTGCCCTCTACCTAAATTGATCAGAAGGTTCAGTTTCGCTGAGCAACATTGCTACCAGAGCTAAAATAGAAACATCTTTTAAATCATATATCTCCTTAGCCACAGGCCAAAACATTAACTACTCATGCGTCAGGACTCAGGTGAGCGATCCAGGACCCTAGAACTATCTTGTTTTTTTTTCTTTTGTTTTTTGTTTGTATTTGCTTCTTTAGGCACCAGTAACATGTAACAATTTTTCAGTCATGAAAGGACGGGGTTTCTTAGATAGAATCCAGGCCCCAGATAAAAGCGCGTACCTGAAAATTATTTTTCTTTTTTCTCAACCAAAACATTTGTTGTGGGTTCTCAAAAGAACCGTCTTGATAAGACGGTCCTTTTGAGCACACAAAAGAAATATTTAAACTGATGGATAAGAAAATAATCGCAATTTTACGCAAGTTCATTTTGCTTAACTGGCCTTATGTAGAACCAGAAATTATTTTTAATTTAAATCGGAGATTCAGGAGTAGATGTCATTTAAAGACATTTCTCATCTAGAGCTATGGCTACCCCTATAATAAGCCTAGCGAAACTGTTTGTGCAGTTTTAGTAGAAGCCATCATAAGGCACAATTCTATGAAAATATTTTGAATTTGAACCATTGGTTCAGGAGGAAATGTCATTAAAGTACATTTCTTATCTAGAGCTCTTTTGGGTAATTTTAGTAGAAGCCATCATGAGGAACAATTCTGTGAAAATATTTTGAATTTGAACCATTGGTTCAGGAGGAAATGTCATTAAAATACATTTCTTATCTAGAGCTCTGGCAGCCCCTATGTTCGGTGGAGCGGAACCATTCGTGCAATTCTGGTAGAAGGCATAATGAGGAACAATTCTGTGAAACTATTTTGATTTTGGATCATTTGACTAGAAAAAAAGTCTTACTTTCTGTGAAATACTACGAGCCTGTAAAAACCTAACGTATGTACATATTCAATGACAAAAATGGCAACATTTACCCCATTCTAGTCTGGCGTACTTTAATGGGACAATTGTAAACAGTGTAAACCCAGATCAGATGCCGCAAAAGACGATATCTGATAAAGGTATCAACTGTTCCCTATATTTTCTTCTTTAGTGTTCTATAAGTTCATAAAATACTAAATGGACAAGCCCATACTAATTTTATCATATGAAGTCGCGTCTGGGGGTGAAATAACGCCATGCAATAAAATGGATAAACCGTTAGTGGTTTTAGGAGGCTTTCCACTAAGTATTTCTCCATTGCTGACAATGCAAAATAGCAGTAAAGTAATCCATTCTCAAAATCAATTCACACATACACTTTTGACAAAAGTGTTTTATTTGATGGATGTTTCCCATCTCAAAAATTAGTCATGTGTAAATAAGTTTGGGAACCCCCTAGTCCCGCAGCAAATAAACAGATGATTTTTATCAGAGGGGGTACTCTAAAAATCGAAACATTATTCTCCTGCTCAGGGCATAAAATATTCAAACTCTCTTGATTTTGATTTATTTGATCTGGGAATACCATATACACTTAACATAAACATATTATAGGTCACTTCCTGCAAAGAAACTAGATGTTGCGGAAAGTCGCCATCTTAAAAAGATTATTATGCAAGTCTATAACCCAAATAGACAAAATACACATTTGTCTCTTTGGTTTACCAACTTACACTACATGGACAGCGAAGATTCTGACCCGTCTATATAGATGCGTCGACCGACGTTAGCCATCTCTGAGCGAAAACATATCAAAATGTGCACGACAAATGGTGAACGTAATTTAATCAGTATCCGGCGTCAGAAGAAATGTGTGGATAGCAAATTTGTAATTTCCTGCAGAATGATGCATTATTTAATGTGGTTCAAGAGTTATAGCATTTTCACGAGTTGCAAAGGTATGCACAAACGGACGGACTCACACAGAGATAATAGTGCACACCTGCAGATGGTGGAATTCTTTTTTCACTGTGAAGCTCACCAAAACGTATTCAATACACACTTATTACAATTAAAACACAAAAATAAGCAAACAAACAGAACAAATTTAACAAAAAAAAATAGTATAGAAATTGTCATTTTTAAGTTCACTGATCTGATACGTTTTAAGATCATAGGTCAGCTTACAGCCTTCTTCAGTCTTTCTGATAAAACCGAGGTTTTGTCTTTGTATGAGCTTAGCTGTTGGTGTGACGGAAATCATGAACACCTCAACCATCGCCATGTTACGTTTATGAGCAATCGGTATGTGTAGAGCGATACTGAAAAGTTTTCTCTGCAATACCTACCACAATACCATATTTATTATGGTGAATGAAATTAAGAGTAACTACTTCCTTGAACGGCTATGTGGCGACAAGAAGAGCCAGATGTTGAGGGGGGCGGGCTGAGGTATGCTTCCAGCTCCGAAACTGATGGAAATATGGAGGCAGGTCAGTAAGAAGCATAATTGTAAAGCAAATATACCTGTCTCTGAACATTCTAGGTTTTTTAGACTTGGCCGATTATCGTCCTCTTCAGCCTCTAATATCACTTGAAAATCAGCAGTCGTACAATTTAGGACAAAAGTATCGCCTGGGACACCGATTTATTTGTCCTACGTAAAGGACAAAAAGTGAGAACTTTCTAAATCTCCAGAGTATGATGAAACACGATGTTTGTCTTAAACATGTCCTAAGACATTTTAAAGACAAAAGCACGTCTTAAATGCTTTGATGAAACTGGCCCCTGGGTTCAAACTGTTTGCTATGGTACATGTAACTTGCGTTATGTGATATACAGGTATTGGATTACACTGTGCACAAGGAGTTCTCAGGTACCTCTTGGTCAGAATGTCTAGTACACTTTGGTTTCAAAGTCTAGTGCTCATGGGTCGCAGATGAAGTTCAAAGTCATGTGCACACCTCTCTCTGGCGTGTTGCACACGGGTTGCACTTTATGTCAAGTGTTTCTCTGGCTTGACTGTAGGTATCTTGCCCCAAAAAGCGGTAGTTAACCTTAACCTATTTTAACATTATTAAAGAAATCAGGTGAGCGCCTCAGGACCTTCAGGTCCTCTAGTTCACCCTCACTAGCATTTTTCACAAGATTCCCAATTAGCATGATGAGCTGGGTCTCACATGACCTTTCTCTGAAGCCATAATGGAGGTCTTACATGCCCATCAAGGTGCTTAACAATGTTGGAAGCCAGAATTGTGTTCGAGGACCATGCAAAGAAAGCTAGTGAGGGAGATAGGACTGGTCTGTAGTTTGATGCCAGAGACTTATTTACATTAGTTTTGCTTTAAAAATGAGGGGTAACGTAGTTATCATGCTGTAACAGCCAAACGCCCCAACAGTCAGAGAGCTAACATGTTGCAAAAAAAGCTAGGCCAGAAACATAAATTTATGCTAATATTTGATTTTAATCGCAAGGCTCACACAAGTTTCCAGAAATATATTTCTGTACACAATATGTTTTTCGTGCAAACTGATATCAAATCGACGTCATTTTGATGTAAAATTAAAAGTCATGTTGAATCATTTTTTTTTATTTTGGTCCTCCTATAGACGTTTTCAACCACTTCAACACAATGCACAACACTAAAATGCGAAGAATGTAGGCGTATACAGCACAAGCAGGTACAAACTGGCTGATTCATGTGAAAAGACGGTACGTCATTTTGTGACGTCACTGTGGCGTTGATGCTTCTGGAGGATGTTGAGACCGTCTTTCGCTTTAAATGGAGTATATTTTTCTAGTTGAAAATCGATAGGAATCACTTGACCCGAAAACGCACACGGGAGCCAAAATTTCGACAAAGCGGCCTACACTATATCCTTTTATCTATTTAGAATCATCTATGATCCATATATATTTAATTTCATATGCACTTTATGATGTAAAAGTATCTCAATTTTAACACCACTGTGTTTTACACATATATGTTCTTTTCAGTGTACTAAGGTTGCAGGCAACATTTTCATTTTAGGTGATTGTAAAGAATAATTTTGTGATGTGTCATATTTAAATGTGCCAATGCTTTATACTGTGATATTTGTCCTATATGTATCTTGTCGTCAATTAACTTGTACTAGTCGATAAATAGCAATACATAGCTAATGTTATCTCTGTTTATACTCTCCGGCTTTAAATAAAATTTGTCTTATGTCATATGTGAGGGTCTGGATGGGGTATAATGATAAGTGAATAATGGCCCTTGTTTATAATGAATAGTGAATAATTGGCCAAAAAAATAATGAATAGTGAATAATGAGGGCTTAAAAATTAATGAATAATCCTTTTTTTAATGAATTAAAGAAAAAATTAATTAATAGTGAATAATCAGATTTCTTTGCCACCTTTCTTATTTTTAATGAATAATTGGTCTTATCTTAATGAATAACCCAAAAATCTTAATGAGATGAATTATGGGCTTAATTTTAATGAAAAGTGATCCCCCATCCAGACACTCTTATGTATCTCTTACTTATCACGTATTAACATCAACCTTCTTCTTCTTCTTCTTCCCATAAAGTGCATAACCAAAGAATAGGCATCATCGCACTGTGATAAAAGCTTTGGACACGTGAGGGAAGGTCCATATTTACAGTTTAAAAACAGGTTAAAAGCACCTCAATCACAGTCTACGTGGAGAGAGCTGCCGCTATCACAGTCTTGAAGACATCAAGGGAAGATGCGTTGACAAGGCTCTCTGGAAGCTGGTTCCACTGACGATTAGCAGAAGGGAAGAATGCCGTTCTGTGTGTGTCTGTCCTGCTGTACTGGACCATAAATCTGGACTGGTGACCTCTGGTTACTGCTGTACCTTGTTGGTGAAGTGATGTTGTGGAGGAATATCAACCAGAGAATTTACAATGCGGTACATCATAACTGCTTTGGCCTCTTGTCAGCTCTGCTGAAGACTTCCCATTCAAGGGCTCTCATCATTGTTGTGACGCTGAGCACACTAGTGTAGTTGTAGTCATTGGTGACAAATCTAGCAGCGCGGCGTTGAACTCCTTCCAGCTTAGCTATGTTGATGTCCGTATGTGGGTCCCAAACAGTTGTTGTATATTCCAGCTGGGGCCTGACAAATGTCTTGTAGCAAATTTTTTGATGTGCTGAGGACAGGAAGGCAGATTTCTGCGGAGAAAAGCTGTCGTATTATTGGCATTCTTAGTCACTGTGTCCACATGAACATTCCAAGAAAGATTGTCGCTGATCAGGACTCCCAGGTATTTTGCATTCTTGGTATGTCTGAGTTCTTTGCCATGGATGGTGTAGTTGGCACCAATAGGTTTCCTCTTCTTGGTGATCCGAATCACCTCATATTTATCAGGGTTGAATAACATGAGCCAGTCCTTTTCCCACTGCTGTAGATCATCTAGATCATCTTGAAGTGCATGTGCGTCCTCTGGTGAGTTGATGATGCGGTACAGGAAGCAATCATCTGCAAACAGGCGTGGGGTTCTTTGGTGCAGTCTTTACTTCCAAAGGATACCCTTTTAAGAACATATTTGACTTCACTACAGCTGGTAAATTGGACTGTGTGGCGGCGGTAGAACGTCTCCCTGTCCTTCACTTTAGTGTAGATTTTATTTTCTTGTCCTTTAGGATCATGGGTTTTATTTCGGAACTTTGAAGCTATAAGAGGGTCACTGATGAAGCCTAAATGGCAGAAACTAGCTAGTCTGGCCCAGGAAATATGCACACTCTAGTTTCAGTTCTTTTGTGCAGTCTTTGCTTCCAAAGGATACCCTTTTAAGAACATATTTGTTTTGACTCTGAACGGTAGGTCGTTGATGTAAACTAGAAATAACAGTGGTCCAAGGACTGTGCCTTAAGGCGCTCCTGAGGTTACTGGTGATGTAGAGGAAGCTTGACCCTCAAGGGTGACTTGCTGTGTCCTGTCTGCTAAAAGCTCTGTATCCAGGATATGGTCTTTCCTCCTATACCATAGTGGAGGAGCTTGGCTGCTAGTCGGTGGTGGGGTACCTTGTCGAAGGCCTTTGAAAAGTCTAGTAGTATCCCGTCAATCTGCTGGGAGTTATCTAATCCATTTGCAAGGTCGTTGATAGTGAGTATGAGCTGAGTCTCACATGATCTGTTCTTCCTAAAGCCATGCTGGGAATCTGAAAGTATATGATGTTGTTCGAAGAACTTCATGATGTGGCTGTGCAGGATGTGCTCGATCACCTTGCAGCAAATGGATGTTAAGGACACTGGTTTGTAATTTGAGGGTTTACTCTTGTCTACCTTCTTGAAGATAGGGGCAACATTGGCTGTTTTTCACTCATCAGGAATCTGTCCATGTTCAAGTGATGCCTGGAAGATGAGCGTCAGAGCTGGTGTGATGGGTGATGCCATCTCCTTGAGGAATCGTAAGGATATTTCGTCTGGTCCTATGACTTTATGAGGATTGAGACCTTGAAGATGTTTCATCACACCATGCCTGCCTACTTGGATGTTGGGGGCTTCTGAGGTGCTGCTGATGCCTACATCTGGGAGTGGTGCATCATCTTCTTTTGTGAACACAGACGAGAACTGATCGTTGAGAACCTCTGCCTTCTCTCTGGAATCTCTGAACGTGAGGCCATCTTTCTTAAGTGATGCTACACCACAACTATCACTTTGCTTGTTCTTGACAAAGGAGTATAGCTTCTTCTTGTTGCCTCCATCGGTAACCATAGTGTTGACATAATCATCGGGTGTTCTTTTGCATTCTTTCCTGTTGGTATTCTGAAGACTCTTGAAGGGGGCCCAGTCTTTATCCTTATTAGTACGTTTAGCAAATGGATTAGATAACTCCCAGCAGATTGACGGGATACTACCAGACTTTTCAAAGGCCTTCGACAAGGTACGCCACCACCGACTAGCAGCCTGTATGCTCTTCTTTTCCTCCTCGACAATCGTCGTATTGTGCGGTTGCACCAGGATTGGCTTATCTGGTGGAGGTGTACTTGGAAGGGGTATGCTTCTGAAGTACTTCCATGCACTTTTTTCTTGAAAATATCCCACAAAGTGTTGATTGGGGTTGTTTCACTATGTTCTGTTGTGAAGGATCTGGAAAAGGCCGCTAAATCCTGCTCCATCTCAATCAGATTGGCTTTGTTCCAGAGGTAGATAAGTCGACGAGCTGGCTTCTGTCTAGAGGGCTCGATGTTAGCATCTATCAAGACAATATCGTGGTCACTTAATCCAGGTGTTGGGGTACACTTATTCACTAGACTTGGTCGGTTGGTAACAAAGATGTCCAGAATGCTGTCCTTACGTGTAGGAAAGTTCACCATCTGCTCTGCACCTAAGTCCTGTATCATGTCTAAGATAGATTTACTGATGGGGATCGAGTAGTTGTGTCTGACCATAGAATTGGTCTTCCAGTCGATTTCTGGCAAGTTGAAATCGCCTCTAATCCAAATGGTAGAGTTCTTGTATGTACTGCCAATGTGTATCACAGCTTTGGGCAGATCCTCTGCATACTCATAGTTGTTGTCAGTGGGTCTGATTTCTGATCCTACAGCCTGGGACTGCTTCAGATTTTTACATGCAAATGATGCAGCTACAAATTCTGTCTTTGTTGAAAGCTCTATCTCAACAGCGTCAAACTCAGCCTTTGCAATGATCGCTACACCTCCATGTGGAATGCTCTTTCTGTCTTTCCGTGCAACAAATCTGTAATTGTCTGGAAGTATTTCTCCCTCTGTAATATCTGGATACAGCCATGTTTCGCTAGCCAGAATAATATCAGGGTAAGTATACTCCAACATACTCCAAAATGCTGCTTTCTTGGACCTCAAACTTTGGAAGTTGATGGGAACTATGCGAACTATGCGTAGTATCTATCCTCTTGGAAAGGGGCTGGCGCTTCCTAGAAGTGGGGGATGATGTTGGTCTTGGGAGGCCAATGTTGGATGTGTCGAGGACAGAACCATCAGATGATATGGAAGATTTAGAAGTGTGCAGGCTGTCAGAGGATGATGGTAGAAAGTCTTCAAATAAGCTTGTGTTGAAGTTAGGTATGCCACAGTTACAACAATACCAGCTAACATCGCTGGCCTCTAATGCCTCATACACTGCAGTGTTCATGTGAAGACAGTCTGTGTGGAACCATTTTTCGCAATTGCTGCAAGCTACCAATCTAACTGTCTTGGACGGGTCCCTAGACTTACCGGAAAGACCCGAATTACCGGGAAGACCACCGAAATACCGGAAAGACCAAAGAATAATAGGGGGTTATTTCCTGTATTGATTTTACAAGCCTTATTTGTATAGGAATTTTTGTTTTTAACTATTATAAAGCGATATATGTACTTTGAAATCATTTTATTGTCTGACAATAATAATTCAGTCATTTTGAGCCATATTATTAGCATCGAAACTCTGCTGGGCCCAAGCCTACGTATGGAGAAAAAAACTAAAGTAAACCCCCCTCCACGCCCTGGGGAAATTTGCCTTTATAAAATTGTATTGTTTTAACTTCAATCTTGTTTATTGAAAGGAATAATAGCTTGGATTAAGGCCTAATTGAAGGGCCCTTGTTAACACCTAGAACTAATCAGTGTGTCAATGAGGTGGAACTAACTAGCCTTATTAAAGGATCATTGTTAACTTGAGGAACAAACCCAATCAACGAACATGTTTCAGAAAAAGGGAACACATCCATCCATCCATCCATCCATCCATCCATCCATCCATCCATCCATCCATCCATCCATCCATCCATCCATCCATCCATCCATCCATCCAATAAAAGACGTTATGCAAGAATGTTTAAATGCATTTCCTCATATTTATATCTTTTCATGTCCTTTAGTTTGAACTTTGAAGTAAGTAAGGGTGCAAAGATCAGGAATCGATACAATCAAGTACCACACCTGACCCAGGATACCAATTAGAAAGTGACAAACTCACAGTAGACACCACAAACGAGAGCCAAGAGGTCAGCCCTCTCCCAGAACTAATCAGTGTGTCAATGAGGTGGAACTCAGCCCTTTCCCAGCCCTTTGAAGCTCATTTTATGATTCTTATAATTTAAACTTTGGTCAATGATTCTTATATATCCGCATATGTTATGCCTTTTTGGTAATTTAACTTTCGAGCCTCCGTTTCGGTAAGTCGATGTATGGTTATGCCATGTATATGCCAGCTTTATTTTCTCACAAATCACGTTTCGCCAAATACACAACTTTTCTATAATATGATTTAGACATATTTAATTTAAGCCGTACATTTTTGGTAATTTGGAAAGGGAAATCTTCCTATCTTTTTTTCAACTCATGTTTTCAAGACAAAATAATCATAAAAATGAATTAAAAATATAAAAAAATATATAACAAATTATAACATATATACTAAATAGATAATCAAATATTAACAATATTCAATAATCAATAATAGTTGTCTTAATTGGCGAAGGGCATATCAATATTTCCCTATTATTCTTTGGTCTTTCCGGTATTTCGGTGGTCTTTCCGGTAATTCGGGTCTTTCCGGTAAATCTAGGGACCGGTCTTGGACCATTTACAGGCCTTTCCACATTCTTGACATCGGAATTTAGGTGGTCTTGGGTCAGGGTTTGGGTGACTTTCATGGTCATTCTGTATGACAAGTGGACACAAGTAGAGCAAATGACACCTGGAACACCTCTTTGAAGAATATAGCTGGCTGTGAAGAGACTCACAATCAAAACTAGGGGCCGTCAACAATGTGATGGAAGTGGGTGGGGTATGAGGAAGCATATAATTCTGTCTAGTCTCTCTAAGTCCAACAGAAAATAAAATGAGAGGAATCAGGATCTGTTATTACTAAATGAAAGCATAGTGTCAGTAACTGATGATGACAACAACAGGGTCATGTTGTGACTTTGTCCATAAACAGTTGTAAACAAATCCATTAACTTCTGATGGGAAATTCTAAACATTTGTAAAATTCAACAATCGATCATATTTGGTCATCCTGGGCTCATTACTGTTTTAGAACAATAGTTGGGGCTGTAATTAATGCCTCGGTTACATTTGCCACGGTCCTCGTACGATTTAGTTGTTTGCGGTTTTCCTTACGATTTTTTTGGCATCATAGGTGGCAATAAGCTACGACGTAACATTTACATTGCTTACGATCACCTTACGATTTCTTTCGGCGACAAACTTGCACAAAACATTACAGAGACCTTGCGGATATCGTACAACAACCCCAAGGTTATCGTACAGTCATCATGTTATCTTCACTACCTCCTCATATAAATTGTACGATGCCCGTACGATGACCTTGCGGAAGTCACAAGGAGTCGGTACACTGACTGTGCGATTGTCGTGTAATTATGTGCATTCGTGTACTATAAGTGTGTAGTTAATTGATATGGCGCCTAAAACAAAAGGCGGTAAAGGGAAACGTTCCAGAAAGACCCCGAGTGCTGAGCCAGAATTGCCAGCAGACTTACATGTATCAGACATTGATCGGCCTGATGGGGACGATATTGAGGACGACGAAGTAGCTGCTGTCAATTACACAATTGTTCAGTTATTTGAAGACCGTCCATACTATTTTAACATCAGCCATGAGGGATAGGCTAACAAAAACTGAAGGAGATGGAACTGAAAGTGTTTTCAGAGTGTATCAGGTTGGCACGTAAGTTGGAGAGAAAACGGGTTTCAACGCACCTGTAAGGGAAAAAACTTTGCTAATTTATTTTTGTCACATGATAGCATTTACTCACGAGTCCCATTCTAATGCACACATGCACAGTTTGCCGATTAACTATCGAGGCCCTCGGGGAGGGGGGTAGTACCTGTTCTCTTGTTCCCTTTAAATAAATTGGCTTGTTCCCATATTCTACATAAATCGCAAATTTGTTATCTTGTACTCTCAATTCACACATATTCTCTTTGTTTCCCAGTTCCCCTTACAATTTAGCCTTTGTTCCCCTGCCCCCCCCCCTCCCCCTGAAATAAATGCCATTTACTCCTGTTCCCCAAACCTCTAGGAGTTATAGCCATACACCCGCAAAACAGGCATAAAATGTAAAATGTATAATTTAAGTTTACAGACATTTGCTTTATTTTTCTTTCGTCCGAAAATTCTTTCAGGAATTCTATCAGAGTGCTAAACGGTTTTGTCCGAGACCAGGTCCGACGTTTAGTAGGACCTATACTTGGTCAAAACTGTATGCAAAGTTTATCAGCTGAGGACTCTGAAGATATGCAAAGAACTCATACTTGTAAGCAATTGAAAGCAGAAGTTCAAGGTTGTTGTTTTATGGCATAAGAACGGTTGGTGAGTGGTGGAATTATAGACATCGTCTGAAGACAAACATTGAAATGAAACAAACAGCTGATGATAACCAATATATACCTGTCTGAAAATTGTTGACATGTCGCAAGGCGACCGCGCGCTCATTGTGCCATCGCCTTGGGGTTACCGCACAATGACCGCCCGATGTCCGTACGATTTTATGAACCCTGCATGGGCATCGTGCGACAACCTTGTAGGTATCCTACGACGAGCGCAAGAGTCTACAATCATTTTTTGGCAAAAATGGCAATTCAAAATCGCGCGTTGTCCTTACGATCACCGTGCAGTGCCCATACGGGATTCGTACGATGTCACTGCAATGTGTCTACGGGCTTACGATTTTTTCAAATTTGTCATTGTGTGGAGTTAAACAAAATCGTAGAGGCCACGATGCCCGTAAATCCTTATGATGATCGCAAGGTCACCCTGTGGAGGCTGCACGGAAACAGTGATTTGGACATCGTACGGACATCGTATACTCGTCGTAAGGCAAATGTAACCGAGGCATAAACACCATCTCTTTAGATTCTTCCTTGTGCACCATTAAAGAAATGCCAAGTTTAACAGTTTAATGCCAATATAGATGTGGATGAATATGAGACGTTTTAATGGGGAAGTAACTTATTTTTTTACATAGTTGTTGTTGTATCAGGGATCCAGTCTGAGAAGGCTCAACTCCCATAGCCTGGGAGAGGTCCGCCACGCTAGCAACTGACACCCCCGAGACCATTGTACGGTAAAAAAAAAACTCCCCAAAAATAGTGTGGTTTAATGTGAGTTTCCAAACCGTACACTGGATACGAATAGGTCATGCCAGCGTAACGGACAGAGTCTGTTTTTACCTTGTGGAAAGAAGCCGGAGTGCCCTGAGAAAAGAACCAGAACAAGTGGCTTTAAAGCTGGAGGGGTATACTGCATCATCAGCTCGACTAAATTTACACAGGAGCCTCAGCGTATGCGTCATAGAACAACACTGTTCTCAGCAAGAACCCCAAATGTCATCCTTGCTCGGAAAACCCCCCACCCACTACAAAAGAAAGAAAAGTCTGAAAATTGATTACATTCGAATAAAGCGTTAAGATGTAGAGAAACCACTTCTTTTACAATAATGTAACACTCAGGTTACTAGATTGAATGCCAGTTGCAGATAAAAACATAAAATAAAATAGACAGCCAGGCACTTAAGCCAGATGTTGGAGCATTCGACAAACAACATGGCGGTTGGCCCCATGGCTTCACAAAATATTTCGCTAAGGCATTTTACAAAAATATGGATATAATTATCCTTCCTAAATAAGAAGATTCATTGTGGAGCAGTGTCTATTGAAAAAGACAAGAATATGACCCCCGCTCACAGTTTGAAAACTACCAGGTCATCGCATAGTGCTCAATACCGCAGACACCAGACATACAGTGATGCCCTGAAGAATTCCTTTTTCCCCCCGAACTATTCCACATTGGAATAGTCTGTCTCCTTCTGTGGCAAATACCCAGTCCACAGAGGAGTTTAGGACACTCCGTGTTTAAACAAAAATTCAGCCAAAAGTTTTTTGTGTTTTTTGTGGGTTTTTTTGTGTTGTTTTTGTTTTTTTATTTTATCAAAATTTCCAAATTCGCACTCCCTGGTGTAATGCTCAATTTTGAGCGAACCAGTAAAGATAGATAGATAGATAGATAGATAGACAGATAGATAGATAGATAGATAGATAGATAGATGGATGGATGGATGGATGGATGGATGGATGGATGGATGGATGGATGGATGGATGGATAGATAGATAGATAGATAGATAGATAGATAGATAGATAGATAGATAGATAGATAGATAGATAGATTTCGCAAAGGCATTCGACAAGGTCCCACAACAGGAGGCTATTACACAAACTCGACTACTATGGGATACGAGGGTCCACCCACAAGTAGATCAGCTCATGGCTCTCTGGGCGCAGTCAACAAGTAGCTTTAGACGGTCAAGCCTCAGATCCAGTCCCAGTTTTATCCGGTGTACCCCAGGGGTCAGTCTTAGGACTGATCCTTTTCCTAATTTTCATTAATGATTTACCGGATGATATCAAGTCTTCAGTTCGCCTGTTCGCGGACGATTGTGTCCTGTATAGGAACATTCATTCATTGCAAGACTGTCTCATTTCGCAGGAAGATCTTGACAGTCTTGGGCTCTGGGAGGCCGATTGGCAAATGAAGTTCAATGTTGCCAAATGTCACTCTATGAGAGTGACTCGGCATTACTCACACAAACAAATCATTCATGACTACACTCTGCATCAGCAAACTTTGTAAAACGTTCAGTCCGCGAAATACATTGGTATAACAATCACAGAGAACATGGATTGGGGTCAACATATCTCTTATATCTCGTCTAAAGCAACTAAGACTTTAGGTTTCCTTCGAAGGAACTTGGCTTTCACACCTAGGAGTACTAAGGAGGTTGCATACAAAACTTTGGTACGCCCTAAATTGGAGTATGCAGCCCCCATTTGGAGACCTTATTGTAAAACTCAGATTCAACAAGTGGAGAAGGTACAGAGGACGGCAGCCCTCTGGACCTGCAGGAGGTGGCGCAACACTAGTAGTGTTGGAGAAATGCTCAGTGAGCTGCAATGGCCAACTCTGGATGCCCGGAGGGATCAGTCCTCTCTGCTTTTCTTCCACAAGATTTATTGTGGGACTATGTTGTTGTTGTTTTTGTTGCTTTACGTCCCAAGTCAACAGCTATGGTCATTGCGGGACGGTCAGTTCACCTAACCACACTTTTTCCTGGGCAGGCTTGAACAAGCGGTTAACCAGTAATTCGTGCACATACTTTCGCTTGTAACTGACAAAAACCCTTCTTGAATAAATCAGCGGAAGGGGGAGAATGACCGTAGAAATTATTTCATGATCAATCTCCACGAAAGTATGGGACCGGGCCGGGATCGAACTCGTGACCCCTGGATCTGCAGTCAGATACGCATCTGTAGCCAGACACGTTACCGACTGCGCTACGCGGCCCGGTGTGTGGGACTATGTCTATTGATAAAGACAAGTACTTGACCCCGTCTCAGAGTACAAGATCTACCAGGTCATCACACAACTCACAGTACTGCAGGCCCCAGACTTATAGTGATGCCCTGAAGTATTCTTTTTTCCCAAGGGCTATTTCTCATTGGAATAGTCTTGCTCCATCTGTGGTCGCAGCTGAGACCACAGAGGAGTTCAGGGCACTCATTTAGATGACTCAGCCAGAAGCTTTTTTTTTCTTCAAAATTCTAAAAAACAACACTCACCTCAGAAAATAATAGATTCAGCCAGATCGAAAAAAAAATCTAAAGTCGCAGTTCTGCAACTACCCTGACATAACGTCCTGCTGTAGACTCCCAACCAATTGATAAAGTCCTATTTCAGGTAACTGTACAGACAAAACATCGTCGTACCCACTTCCCAACAGTGAAATGGAAACACGTCACATATAATCGACCAATTAGATATCCATTGCAGTCTGGTGACCTCCAGCTCCGCACAGTTTAGGGCGCACATGGTTTCGATGCTTGTCAGAGCTATTTCTAAAACCATCTTTTATAGTTGAATATTGATGCGCAGTGAGATATTTCTGCTCCCTAGTATCTTCGATAGTTATATTTATGAAATGAAAGGGTTTTTTTGCATATTCACATAGATTTGAAACGAAATGAAGGTAAAATAACGGGTGTCCGAATTTCCCTTCAGGAAATTTAATTTCGGACACGCCATTGAACAACGTTCAGACGATGATTTTTTTACCCTTTCATATAGTTTTCTTTCCTTTCCAGCTGTAAGTAAATAAAATGCATTGCATCTGTTTACGTTTTAGATAAGATTATTTTAGATTATTGTTGGTATAGCGATTGAAAGACTGGAATGCATCACCATGGACCCCAAAAATTGAGCAAGAGTTGACTGCGGGTTGAAAAGATTCAGTAGCTTTGCATACTGGTTGACATTTCAGCACTTGATTTAAGAAGCAAATGAAATCAATATCTTAAAAGGCCTCGGTAGTTTACTCACATGATAAATGAACCATGTTTAACTGTTTTTGACAGAATAAAAGCATTTAAAGAGCTTTATTTTTTAAAAAGAAACAACTGTCCGATTTTCCCTTCAGCTCTGTCCGTATTTCCCGATAGCCGTCCAAATTTTCATGTTCGACCCTATGTCACTTTAAGTGCTAATCAAACACTTTTAAATGCATTAACCAATGAAATTACAGCTTTATTAAGTCAATCGAGCATGTCTGGTACCTACCAGCTAGATTTAACCTGGTGACATGTCTGGAACAAAGCACAAACTGTGCTGAAGTAGTGACACAGCGAAAAAGCGTCCGAAGTTCGATGTTTTTACCCTATATTAAACTAAGAGAATTTCGTTGCATATTGAAAAATAATATTTTTATCATAGAAAATCAGAGGGTTGTAGCTGTAGTTGTTGAGTTGAATAGCGCTAATCAGTTGAGTAAGACTGCCACGCCTGTTATTTCGTATAGTGCCGGTTACCGGCCTATTTCAGTACGCCACATTTGTTCTCTATAGTGGCGGATCCAGGACCACTCATGCTCGGTAGTCGGACATTGGTAGTCAATACCTACTAGTACAAATCAGAATTGTGCCCCAATAAACAAGAGGCTCAATGAGATCTGTATATATCACTCACCTGAGCAGTTGGTCTAAAGGTTTCAGAGAATATTTTCTGAAGTTTTCATTTAAGAAGTGTCTACAGACAGGGGCCCGACTACGAGTCTAGGGATACGGACCTGTACCTGTAGACAGTCAACTGAGGATTGGCTACAGGTAAACCTCTAAAATTTCAGCAATAATTGGTAACAGTTATTTTACCGTTTGAGATAATCTAATCCAACATAATATTGTGTTGCAAATTCACATCTGTTTGGTTGTCATCTTTGACAGTTGAAAGGGAGCCACAAATCAATTGAAAGGGTAAATACAATCAGTGTCGGATGTCACTTGTGAACAATTGTGAATAAACTGCGAAAACCAATTAAATATTTTCTTTTTAGTGCCCCCTAATTGCTCATCTGCAGTGAGCACACATCTATGGTCTTCTTTTTAATCCAAAGAAACACAAATTTACCTTAAATGGGCCCCGTGCGTGAAAACCTGTCTTAAGCATTTGCGAATAGCAAAGGCACAGATCAGCCTTCGCAGTCTGATCAGTGCAATTGTGATTCAAAAGTTTATTGAAAAGTATCATATCTAGTCTTGCTATGAACAAAATTTCAATTTTCTAGCTAGTATCTGAGCAGACTTGGCAGAATATCACTTTGTCAAAAACCCTGAAGACAGGTTTACTCACCATGCTCACATCACGGCTCTATAATTTAAAATGACAGGTTTCTTGTGCCTAGGGCTGCCACGTTTACGAAATTTGGTAAACGTTTACACGAGTTCCAGTAACAGAAACAGTTCCGTTTAAAAGTTACTTCCAGATTGAATTTTTTTCATTATGCAGATCGGTAAAATCGCCGATATTTTCCCTAAAAAACCCTTTGAAAAATGTACCTTGTGCGAATATTCAAAATTGTTTCTAGTTGGGTGTTGCGATAGAACTTATTTCAAGTAATTGGAAAGTGATTGCAACATGCACAGACTCGTAGATTGCGGACATTTTCTTCTGTGGCAAGCGTGTAATTAATGAGTGGACACACACAAGACATAACTGCGAATCGTCACGTACGCATCAATACACACGTCAATAGGAAGTAAACAAAAAAAATCTTCCAATATAGTGCATGGCCTTCTCTGAAGCATTGTCGCATGCGTCTCTTCTTTGCCATTACATAAATAACTGTTAATATGCAGGAAAATAATTGTTCCAAGCAGTGACTGAGTGAGACAATATTCCGGACATTTTTATGGCCCATTGAGTATGTCCGCCATAATTTCTAATTGAAGAATACAGCGGAATCTGATTGATGATCCAGATCGGGATGTGTTGTATCACTTAGAGAATATTTTTTTCATTAAGAAATGCTATTAATAAACCACGACGCTTGTCACCTGACAAAGTTTGTGTAAAGGTATGTCAATTTTGTAAACGTTTATTGCAGAAACACGAAACGGTGCCGTTTACACGTGTAAACATGGCAGCCCTACTTGTGCCACAACACAATTAATAGCTGGGCATCCCTCCATTAAATATCTTTCTTTCTATGTTTACTCTCTTGCGATGTGATTCAGGTCAATACAATGTGTCACGTAAAATAACTATTGTTTCTATTTTCTTAATTTCTGAGTTACGCCCCTTTGATTATTTTTTTTCTTCAAATTTTCCCAAAAAATTCTTGTAAGCTCTGTAACTCCGTTACACTTTGGGACATTTTCATGAAACTGTATAGGAAAGTATACCAGGTCAAGATGATGTTTCACATGCAATTATGGTTGCTTTCCCTTTCTTGGTTTAATAGTTTTGGCCCTTTGATTGTGTTTTTGTACTTATTTGTGTAATTTTCATTCTTGTACACAACATAACTAACTCTATTTTCATGGTATATTCATGCAATTTTATAGGAATGTGTAATAGGTAAAGACGATGTGTGACACGCAACAATGATTATTCCCCTTTCTTACTTTCCATGTAATACCCATTTGAATTTTTTTTTCCGAAAAAAGATTCTTGCACCGTAACTCAGTAACTGTTTGGTTTATCTCCATGAAACTTTATAGGAATGCAGGGTTCAAGCTGGGCCCTGACAGAAGGGAGAAGTGATTTCTCCTTCCAGTAATATTAGGGAGAAGTGACAGTCAGATAGGGAGAAGTTATAGCGTAAAATTACGGCATGATCTGTCAGTTAAGAAGCAAATTAGCTATTACACATACTATCTCCATGGAAGGAGAAATATGATGCAGTGGTAGTAGATTGTCACCACAGCTTGCAGAATGAAAAAGAGTCTCCCTAAAAAAATCTTTTTTTAGGGAGACTCCCACTTCTCCCAGGGTCCCATTTAAGGCAAAATTGCGGCCCCTAGGGCAACCATTTTGCCCTAGTCGCCCCCTAGCTTAGTCCCTGGGAATTTAATATCAGGTCAGGATGTTGTGTTTCATACAATTAGGGTTTGTTTCTGTTTCTGAGTTATGGGCCTTTAATTGTGTTTTTATGCTTATCTTGCTTAATTTACATTCTTGTACACCCCATAACTAACTCACTATTCATGATATCTTCGTGAAATTTTATAGGAATGTGTAATAGGTAAAGACGATTTGTCGCGCACAAGAATGATTGTTCCCCTTTCTTAGTTCCCAAGTTATGCCCCTTTGATATTTTTTTTCCGAAAAAAATTCTTGCACGACTCATAAGTAGGTAACTGGTGAAAGTTAATAGGAATGTATATCAGGTAAAGACACTGTGTTGCGTACAATTAGGTTATATTTCTGTTTCTGTGTTATGGCCCTTTATTTGAGTTTTTATGCTTTTTTTGTGTAAATTACATTGTTATACACCCCATTACTCATTCTTGTAATGCCATAGAGCACTCAGAGTTTAGTCAGGATGATGTGTCAGGCACATGAATGAATGTTCCTCCTTTCTTAATTTGAAAGTGATGCTCCAAGGGTGTGTATTGCGCCACTGGGGGAGCCCATTGACCCTTTTGCCTACTAGATAATTTGTCATGTTGTGTGGTCTGCTTAATTTTTTTTCAAACTCAGTTTGTTTGTTTTGTTTTTTCCTTTAGAGTGTCAACCAGTTTGGATCCAGATCATGCTCGATGTTTAATGGGGCCTAATATGGGTCCAAATTTTTTGCAATGTTATCAGCAGACAACACTAGTAGGGAAAGAGTTTATGAAGATCAAGGAGTTGAAGAGTTCATAAATACACAATATTTGGATTTTTGTTTTAATTTCCAACTATATCAAATAATTGCTTTTTGAAGCTCTTTCCCTGATAAACTATTTCAACATCCTAAACCCAGATCGGGCTAAAAATGTTGGGCATTATCTGGATCCATACTGTTTGACACCCTACTTGTATTGCTAAAAGACATTTGAGCCAGTGCATGAAATTTCCAACAATGTGGTATGTGCGACCAGCAAAGCCTCAGATCAGCCTGCACATATGCGTAGTCTGATCAGAGCCTTTGCTAGTCAGGTGAGTATTCTATGAGTGGTAAGCTACTGACTGAACACAATTTGGAGTTTCTAAGCTTAAAAGGAGGCTGCAGAGGCTTGTCCGAGTCTACACTTGTCAAAAAGTCAAATGTTGGTAATCTCATGCCGTGGCTCATTTTTAAAAGAATTTTCTCGAAAGAAAATTCAGCAGAGGACAGCAATGACATAAACTTACCCATCATATAACGTTTGCTTTTCAATACAGGACATTTTAATGTATCGGTTTTGAATGTACAGTGAATTTTATGAGTTAGTTTAGGCGGTGAATCATAGCTTAATGTACAAATTACCACCACTGACCTGTATAAGTCAGTTTATTTATAAATATTGTTAAGTTTATTTGGGGACTAATTCAAAGTGGAGCAGCAAACACACGCAAAATTTCCATCTAATCCCAGCCTATATAAAAACTCATATTTAAGGGAAATAAATAAATTCAATTATGGGATTTATTTTTAAATTCATTTCTCTAATTTATTTTTCAATTAAAATCACCATTAAATAATAATCAGCAAAAACGGGGCTCACTTAAAACTTGGAAACACAGTAGTTTTAATGTCAGAATAGCTACATATAACAGGGAAGACCCTGATCAGACTGCATCTTCAAAGACTTGTTTAAGCCTTTATAGCAGGCAACCAGTTTTCTAATTTTTCTAACATTTACGGTAGGCATTTGTTTTATGCAGCCTTCACATTTCCTCAAAATCAACCAGCAGTGACAGACACCAGTGAGTGTCCTAGATAATTACCTGCCTTGATAAATGAGCCATGACACGTGATTTCCAACAACAAGGTATTTTGAGCCTGCACAGCCTCCTTTTAAGCTTAGAAACTCCAAATGATTTTCAGTCAGTGGCTCAACACTCATAGAATATTCGAGCGACTTGTAAAGGCTCTGGTCAGACTGCGCATATGCGCAGGCTGATCTGAGGCTTTGCTGGTCGCACATACCACATTGTTGGAAATGTCATGTCGTGGCTCAAATGTAAATTTTTCCCATGATAGAAATTTTACAATTTCGCATGGCTGATCTTTTTTAAATATTATTTTCTAAATGACTATTTCATGAATATACCATTAGTGTCAAACAGTTTGGATCCTGATCAGGCCAGATCTGGACCA
This sequence comes from Loripinus fragilis, assembly GCA_964019695.1. Lineage (NCBI taxonomy): Eukaryota > Metazoa > Mollusca > Bivalvia > Lucinida > Lucinidae > Loripinus > Loripinus fragilis. Next base: position 125,158,620 of record OZ026515.1, read on the forward strand.
AACTGTTTTCACGATTATAAACCGATGTCTGATGACACTAGTGATCAGGTAAAAAAAAATAAATGAAAACATGAATATAGTTGAAATTAAAGTGCATCCAATTGTTAAAATCCAGTACATGTTAAACTTGATCCTCATAGTTTACCTGACTTTCCCAAGTCAAGATAAATATTTTAAAATCTCTCAAATTAGTTGTTATTGCAGAGACTTTCTGTGTGGTATGAGGGCATTTTGAAGGAAATAATGGATCTTCTGTGTGGTATAGGCAGCAATAGAAAATGCTCTTTTAACAATCGATGAACACAGATTAAAAATCCCTAGAAAGTGTTTTTGATTGCCATTTGTCGCCAGTCTCCTGTTTCTACCAACTTTTTATCTTCATTTGTCGATATTAATTAAGGTTTTGGGTTGCCCCATATCCAGTGTGTATTCTGTGTGGGACTATCTTTCTATTTATTGCCCACTTGACCATTGAATGAAGCCATATAATTAGTTTTCATGGTTCACCAGTTTTCATTTGTGAAATAATCAAATTCTGGCCTAGGGTTGCATCCACCGGATGTATTTGGACAAATATTAGCATCTTGTTATCCTGCATTAACTAAAACTTTATAATTCCTGTGAATGTCATAATTTCTATCTCACAGCACTTGTTTGCCCTAAAGATGAAAAAAATAGACTTTTACAGGTATAGATAAGATTGCTAGAGCCAAGTTGAAAATTGGCCAAACATTGAATGCTGGCTTGGTAGCTTTGTGATTATTAGCGGATCTAGACCAGTATTGCTGAGAAACCCTATATTTTTGTGATTTTTCGGGGGGAGGGGGGGGGGTCCGCACCCTCTGTCCCCACCTCTGGATCTGCGCATGTTATATCATTTTAATGGTTCTTTTGAACACCCACAGCATACCTTTAGCCCTATGTATTCAATAAGCGGTCCCTAAACAAGTTCTCTTGCAAACAATAAAGACCTAGATGGAATGCTGCATTGTGCTGCATTTCATCAGGCCAGGGTCTATACTGTTTGTAAAGGTAATAAAGATCCTCAGACAAAAGAAAGCAATTACAGTTTTGAAAATTATAACCTGTTACCCCTAGATTATACAATGGGCTATTTATCCCAAGATAATTGAATCAAACCAGAATAAAGAATCCATTGGTAAACAATTTAAGGGTAAATTAACCTGATGGATATGAATTTAAATACAATTTTAGGCTCAAAATTCAGATTTTTGGGGAACTTGGAGCCCTTAGGACTTTCAGGTTGGGAAAATTAGCCTGGGAAACCCCTAAATTGGGAAATTTGTTTAAGTACATAGTTATGGCATTTTCTGTCATATAAAGAAGAAATTAGCTATTACACATACTTTTGCCATTAAATTGAAGGAGAACCTCACCATGTAGCTTGTCTGTGTGGTGACTGAATGAAAATCCCAATCTTAAAAAAAAAAATGAGATGGGGGATTTTTTTTCAAAGTTCGGGAAAAAAGTCCCCTAAATTCCATTGGGAATGGGGCCAAAATTTGGCCCCTGAGAACAATAATTTTTGAATAGCGAAATCCCTGACTAGACCTATACATTATATATGAAAAACTTAAACTAATGTTGTCTACTGCAGAAAAATGTGTTTTAGTTGATGGGTTAATATTCAGCACACCTATTTAGGTGAAGTTTTATTTCCTTTTGATAACAAGACCTCATTTCGGTATGTACTCTTTTTGTACTGATAAAATTGTATTCACATTTTTATAAAGAGCTCAAGATAAGCAAAATGTTTAAACTTTTAAAGATGATTCACATTTTATTACCTTAGGCATCAATATGAAAGCTTGTTACACTAAAAAAAATTACCTCAAGCAATTTGTTTGAGTGTTTATGAGATTTTTTTTGTTCAAAAAGACAAGAAAGACTGCATATAAATTTATGTCTGTACTCGCCATTTTATCATTGGCTGCCAGTCATCACTGAAACATGAGAAGAGCATGGTGGCTCAGTCAGATGGAGTGCTCAAATTTGAGATCCCAGGATGGCTGGTTCGAGTCTCACCATAAAGGAACCAACAGTGCAGTGTCCTTCAGCAAGACTACAAGTCTACTGCCTAGTACGAGTTCAACCCAGGAAGCATCCCAACATGAGTGAAAAACTGTTGGTTTGGGCACAAAGCAAAACAAACAAGACAAAAAGTTTGGTATAACTGAGTGACCAGAGATTTTGACCCCTGAAAATGAAAATAGAAGATTCCATTGGTTAAAAAAATCATAACATGGCTCCAAGGAAGTATTTTTTCTTCCAAATATTTACACATTATTATAATAGTAACTTGATCTTGCTTACTGTATCACATCGAGTGGCTGAGGTCATACCATCAGATCACACGAGATGTGAATTGTCGAGGGTGATCCGATTGATCTCATCCACTAGACGTGATACTGTACGTCATATCAAGTTGTATTCTGACATTATTCTGATTTTTTAAAATTATTTTGGTCATTAATCCAGAAAAACTGTTGGAACGTGCCTTAACGTTGTGTTTCTTGGCATTTCCGTCTCTGGTTCCATGCTTGAAATTCAATTTACCACAAATTCACCACAAAGGCAGGTAACGGATGTTAGCCTCGTTTGAAAGGATAGTGATACAGAATCAGAAAACCTCAGTTCGTTGACCCCGCTTTCTGTATCAGATAGCCAGGAAAAAGACAGCTCAAAAGTTGTCTCATTTATAGGTATACAATAAAGCACCCTTACCATGCTGATACCAGATATATTTATCTGTTTATACATATCTGTTTTGAAAACAGTGTAGATCCAGATCAGCTGGCTTCTAAGACGCCAGCTGATCAGGATCCACACTGCTTTCACTCAGCTTGAAATACATGTAAATGCAGTTAATAATTGTATAAAAATTGGGGAGGAGTGTACTGAAAAGAAACCCACTTTGCATGATAAGGGATATGATGAAACATTTGATATCAATTTCAATTGATAGTGTATAAAACATGAACATTTTCAGCCTGTGATCAGTTGAAGGTGTACTGTCTCTTTAAGACCAGAGTGTGTGAGGTAAAGATTTGCTTAAATTAAAGGATTACTGCACAATCGTTTACTCAAGGTATGTGTGTGTTTGTGTATATGATGTGTATGTATATTAGGGACTCATGAGCTATGATGTGAGAAAATCTGACTTTTCGATTTGCCACCAGTAAGGGCTGATACTGATAGCATGTTCAATTTAATATTGTCATCTTTATAGTTAAATTGTAAGGCTAATCTCTGTGAAATAGTTTTAGAACTGTAAATATCAAAATAACTTAAATTCTTAATGTCTCTCACAATTCTTTTAGAATGGCAGTTGTATATGTACCTATGTATTTTATATGTAAGATACGTTTTACTGTATACACTCGTGAGACAAAAATAAACAGTACTTACTTACTTATTATATAGATTGTGGTAAGAGCATATAATATACCATTATTTCATGCCTGTTTGTAGTATAGTCAAAACTATTACCCCGAGGTGATGTGGACAACCTGATGCACTATTGCACAGGGCCAAAGGCACACTTGAATCATGTTACAGTATGTGGTATGAACAATGGTTTTGGCGAAATAGGAATTATAATATTCTGTAAACTGCAAACAGTTGGGATCCAGATCAGGCCCGACCTTTTGTCGGGCCTGTAGGATCCAAATTGTTTGACACTGATAATCAGTGGTATTCCTGAAAGAAATTTTTGGAGAAAGCTGATTTTAAAAAGAACAGCAGACAACAAAAAAGCATGAAAAAATTACCCAGTACATAAATGCAAAGAGTTAAAAGCTATATTGATATTATTCAACTACAGTAAAACCTGTTTTAAGCGGCCACTCAAAAATAGACAAAACAAAGGTCTTAAAGACAGATGGTGGCTTAATGAAGGTGGAGCGTGTTGCAGAATGCTCTTTTGGTGCATTCTGCAATACTTTTGACCTGCATTTAGGGATAACCAGTCTTGAAAAACAATTTTTGGTTTTCTTTGTGAGTGGCCGCTTAAGACAGGTTTGACTGTATTTGGCCACTGTCTAGCCATGCCCCCAATTGGCTCCTATCTCTGTTAGCTTTACAAGAAACCTTGGGACATTGCATACCATGTGGTGATACAGTGACCGAATAGCTGAATAATATCTAATTGGTACAACTGCACGTCTAGTAAATGCCTAATTATTTAATTTCAGCACTACAATGGCTACTGGCGACCAAGTACATGATCAAGTAAAAGACTACTACGGTGTAAGAGTTAAGAATCAAGATGATCTTCAGACTCAAGCCTGTCTCGCTGATGAGAAAGCAGCCCCGGCACATATCCGTGAGATATTCAACATGATAAGTGACGAAGTGGCTATCAGGTAAGTTTTGTCTTGCATTATCTGGGCGTTGCGAGAAAACCTGTCTTTGGGGTTTCCGACAAAGTCAGATTCAAACCAGCCTGCTCAGCTACAGAGACTAGCTAGAAAATAGAAATTTCGCTTGTAGCAAGTTTAGATATGAAACTTTCCAAAAAGTGAATAAGAAAGGTGCTGATCAGACTGCCCAGATACGCAGGCTGGTCTGCGCCTTTGCTATTCGCAAACCCCGAAGACAGGTTTTCTCGCATTGAGGCCCATCTAAGGTCCAGTTAACTCTTTGCCCCTGGGAAATTTTTCAGGCATTTTTGTCCGAAAATTTGTTCAGTATATAATACCATCTGAGTGTCAAACAGATTGAATCCAGATCAGGCCCGACATTATGTCCGGTCTGATCTAGATCCAAACTGTTTGCAAAAGTTATCAACAGATAACATTAGGAGATTTTTAAGTGTAAATCTTGTTATTATTTTCTTATCCATCAGTTTAATCATGTGTTTGGTGTGCTCATAAGAACCGTCTCATTGAGAAGTCTCAATGTTTGTTTGTTTGATTTGATTCTTTATTATCAATCAACAATCTTTCAGTTAAACAGGGACGGGTCTTCCTGGGTGGAGCCAGTACTAAGCTTGGATGAATGTGTCTTGCTCAAGTACCACAACACAGTGACCCCGGTGAGACTCGAACCCCCAGCCCCTCAGTCTCCAGTCAAGCACTCTACCACTGAGCCACTGCGCTCCCAAGAAACCTGTTCAAAATTGATTCACTGTTTAATATTGCATAAAATCAGTGCAGCATGCTTTTAACAGTCATGTTTCAATAAGCACAAACCCATGTATTAACAAGGCAATTCACATGCTGTTGATGTACAGCTTTGGTACCGTAAATATACTCATTCCAGGCCACTAATGTTATGTGTGCTGATGCTCATATATTATGATTGGCCCTGGAAGATGAATAGTGACTGAAAGCATCCAGCCACTTGTTGACTGAAATGATGACAAAATATAGTCCCATATTTTTTGCAAATATTGATGAATAGTTCGTTAATTTATTCAATTATGATTTGCACCCAATTTTCATTATCCCCACGCTTTTTTAAAAAGCGTCGGGGATATTGCAATCGCCTCCGTCCGTCCGTCTGTCGGTCACGCTATCTCCTCCTAAACCATTGGACAAAATCCAACCAAATTTGGTGTGTGAGTTGCTCACATGAATGGGGTGTGCAACGGCACATTTTTTTTTTTGGCCCCGCTCCCTGGGGAGGGGCCAAAAGGTCAAATATCATTCAATTTCAATTACAAAGTCAATTTCGAAGATTTTTTAACCAAACTTTGTGTGTCTTCTCACACATGAAAGATATAAAACATATCAGATGGGATTTTCATTTGGACGCCTGGGTCATGCCCCAGGGGTAGGACTTAGGGGTACCGTGGGGGGGTTTGAGGGGTCAAAATTTTTTTGGGGGAAATTCAACCAGATTTGGTGTGGGAGTTACTTACATGAATGGCACATGCACTGGCACCATTTTTTTGGTCCCCGCCCCCTAGGGACTTGGGGAGGGGCCAAAAGGTCAAATATCATTAAATCTGAACTACAAAGTCAATTACAAAGGTCTTTAAACCAAACTTTGTGTATCTTCTCACAAATGAAAGATATATAACATATCAGACTGGATTTTCATTTGGCCGCCTGGGTCATGCCCAGGGGTGGGACCTGGGGAAACCGTGGGGGGTTGGGGGTCAAAATTTTTTTTTCTGAAATTCAACCAGATTTGGTGTGTGAGTTACTCACATGAATGGCACATGCACCGGCACAATTTTTTTGGTCTTCACCCCCTGGGGCCTTGGGGAGGGGTCAATAATTTAATTTTCTGAACATGGTCATGTGGCATAACAAATTAAAGGGGATGAACAGTAGACCACGATACACTGAACAATTTTAACCTACGATAAAACTGGTGACCTTGGGATGGGGTCAAAGGGCCAATTACCATTAGATTTCTTCGAGAGCGTGGGGATTTGCGATGGCACGCCATCGAATGTGTTCTAGTTTAATATAGTGATCAAACAGGATTGTTCAATACATTAATGTTTGCCAGGTCCCTCGGTAGAGGTTAAAAACCTCAGGCTTCACCCTCAGTTTTTACACATCTCTCTTAATTAGACCTGGCAAACTTTAATGCATGGAAAACCAGGTTTGAACCCTATATTAATGAAATCATACAGCTGAATTGGGTGCACTGTTCCGATGATCATGTTTATTTATTTTTGTTTTTGTTTTGTTGCTTTATGTCCCAAGTCAACAGCTATGGTCTTTGCGGGACGGTCAGTTCACCTAACCACACTTTTTCCTGGGCAGGCTTGAACAAGCGGTTAACCAGTAATTCGTGCACATACTGACAACAACCCTTCTTGAATGAATCAGTGGAAGGAGGAGAATGACCGTAGAAATCATTTCATGATCAATCTCCACGAAAGTATGGGACCGGACCGGGATCGAACTCGCGACCCCTGGATCTGCAGTCAGACACGCATCTGTAGCCAGACACATTACCGACTGCGCTACGCGGCCCGGTGTGTTTACTTATTCAGCAGAACTAGAGTTATAAATGTTTGGTAGAAACAATAATTTAACCCTTTTCATGTCTATATATCTATGATAATGTATTTTTCCTCACAAAATCCATGATACATATTTTGCCTCTGTGGTTTAACCCATGTATAAGCCTTACATCCTATTTATAGGGCATAAGCAAACAGTACAGACCCTGATCAGATGCCGCAATAAGGCAACATCTTATCAGGGTCTTCACTGCTTATAGAATGTTCTATTAACTTTTTGTGTACTAATGGATTGTTCCTTCTGGTTTGATACAATAAATTTGGGATAGTCCATTATACATATCTAGGGGTGTCAGGTTATATTTTTCGTCTGAAGATTTTTTTTTTATCTTAACAAACAGTGTAGACCCAGATGAAATGTGGCATTATAGGGCATTTCATCTGGGTCTTCACTGTTAATATAACTACCCGTTTAGGGGTTCCCCAAGTAAAAAGGGTTTAAGAGGGCAGCAATTAAATATTCCTAAACATGCAATGTACTAGAGCTGTAACAATAAACCTTATATGCAGGTATTTTGCAATATGAGTCTGAAAAGGTACAATGTATTAGTACGAAAAACATATCGCAATATATTTTGGTTGCTATAAATAGAACAACAAGAAAGTGAAATATTTGGTTTTATTTTATTTTCCATTCAAAAATCAGAGAAATGTCTTAAAAACTCAAAGAAATAAAAGTTATTGGAATAGAAATGTAGTTGTGGTACAAAAAAGGTGGAAATATAAGTTTAAAATTTGCTGGCTGCCTTTATTTATCTGCCCATTCAATGCTTTTACTAATTTTCAAAGCATTAATGATTGTTAATAAGGTGCTTGTATTTATTTCATATCTTAAAACCTTAGATTTTTGCATAAATGTATTTTTATGACAAGTAGTGCTTAGAATAATGACTAAATGTAATAAACAATATATTGTGGTAAAATCGCAATATGTTCTTCATATATTGAAATATATCGCAATACGCTTTTGGCATATCATTACAGCTCTACAATGTACATATATACCATTGAAGGTTTTGTCAGATTTTGCATTTTGATGCAAATTTAATTAAAATCAGAAGTAAAAAAAAAAAGAAAGTTATACCAATTCAAAATTTTAAAATCTGAGTTCTAATAAGCCAATGGTGGCTGCCATTTTGAAAATTTTGGGTCAATACTGTAAGAGTACTACATGTATCTCATATCCTGAGTAATGATTTTTGTGCTAGGTACTATGGCTGTGGATTGGTTATACCATCTAAGGTAGAAGGTATGAAGATACTTGACCTGGGTAGTGGAAGTGGGAGGGACTGCTTTGTGGTGAGCAAGCTGGTTGGACAGGATGGTCATGTGACTGGCATTGACATGACACAAGAACAGGTAAACCATTATTTGACATTGCTGTAAATTCAGAACTTTTATTTTTGCGAAAAGCGTTAAAAGACATATTTGTGACGTTAAATATTTGCAACCGGGGCATGATTTACCTATATCAGTAAAAGACAGAGTGATTACGACATTATGCGAGGGTTCTATTTTCAAGAAACTTTGTATATGCTAAGTTTCGCGAAAATAAAACCCTCACAAAAATTTCCAAATCTACAGTATTTAGCGCACATGCTCTTATTAGGCCACAATGAATGCTTTGGCAGCGCAGTGGCTCAGTGGTAGAGTGCTTGACTCAAGACCGAGGGGTCCTGGGTTCGAGCCTCACCGGCGTCACTGTGTTGTGTCCTTGAGCAAGACACATTAATCCTAGCTTAGTACTGTTCAACACAGGAAGACCCGTCCCTTTATAACTGAAAGATTGTTGATGGGACGTAAAGAATCAATCAAACAAACAAAACAATGAATGCTTTAATGGGTTGTTCTCACAATTCCATTTGATTTTCGGTTTCAAGTGTCAGCGCAACGAGGCCCATTATTAGCCATAAGCCATATTAAGCGCTCACACCGTGCCCATTTTCATGCACCCACTAAGGCTTTAACCCTTTCCCTCATGATTATTCATGCTAAGTTACACCCACTATGAACAATTATATAAATAAACTTTAAATTTGTTCATAGAACAAAGAAAATACTTGTCTGCTCAACTAGTGTAGTATCAGCAATATCATATTTCCATCAGCAAACAGAGTAGACCCTGTTTAGGCAGCTCCAAGAGCTGCCTGATCTGTGTCTGCTCTGTTTGCAAAAGCGTTAAAAGGAGTCTATGAGGTAAGCGGTTAAATAAGGAGGTCTGGCTTTTGCCCACCTTTATCAATGCCTGGCCATTTTAATTAAAGGGAGGGGCATTTAGGAGATGGAGTTTTGAGAATGTTCTAAAGTAGACTCAATGGGTCAGTTCTTGACTTGACAATTTTGTCTACACAATGTCATCACTGCATCATCTGAAAATATTGATTTTGTACCTGGAGAGTTCATGGAGGTTGGTTAATTTTGTTTATTGGTTGTTTACTGTAAATCGTTGGCTTCATCAGAAGCCAGTTGATTTGAACCATCACTGTTTTCAAAAGAGTATACATGGATCAAATTTAGCACTTGCTAAATGCTAGCAGTTTTTCCCAATAAGCAAGTAGAAATTACCGTCACTTGTTATTTTTTAGCAAGTGAATACAAGTCATTCTCAGATCACCTAGTTTCACAATTGTGCAAAAACTGCTTGATAAACAGTGTAGTTTCTGATCAGCCAGTGCTGGATCTACACTGTTTGCAAGGTAGCCAAATGTGATTTCAGAAAGGCAATATTTTAAATCAATTTTTGCAACACATGTTGTCAAACACATATGCTAAGATTGAATTTGTTCAAGTGAATAAGCAAGTTGAACATCAACTTTCGCAAGAAAGAAAAATGATCACTTGCTTTTTTTAGCTAGCGGGTAAATTTGTAAAATTTGATCCCTGGTATATATAATTTTGAAAAGTGATGAACAGTGCGTTTATCACGTCAAATATGAAGGTAGGCAGTGTATCTGTCCTATTATAAAAGATGCAAATGCAGAATTAGTCAGATAAATGTATTTTTTTCTTTGTTTTTGCAGCTAGATGTAGCAAATAAAAACATCCCATATCACATGGAAAAATTTGGATACAGTAAACCAAATGTGGACTATGTACATGGTTATATAGAGAAACTGACAGCAGCTGGATTGCCAGAAAACTCATTTGATATCATTATGTAAGTTTACTAACTATATAGCTGATTCAAGAAACCCCGTAACGAGTACTTTTGCAAACAGTGGAGACCCAGATGAAATGCAGCATAATGCTGCATTTCCTCAGGATCTACACTGTTTGTAAAGGTAAAAATATCTTCCAGCAGTGAAATTTTCAGCGGATCCGCTGATTTCAGTGTTTATCATACTTTTACCTCTAATATATTTATTTAAAATCAGCATTCAGTTCAACATTTAATTAGCATATTCAGTGGATTTTGTCAAATGCTGTTCTCACCCCTGATCTTCAGACAAAAGAATACAATGTTTTTTGAAAATTGTGGCTGGACACCCCTAGATATAAACAATGGACTACCCCAAGTTTATTGCATCAAATCAGAAGGAAGAATCCATTAGTATACAAAGGGTTAATATTGCAGTGCTTAGTGTGCCATAGGTAGTAGGGTTTGGTTTGTAATTGTGGGATTTTCTGTTCATATTCTATTGTTTTAAGAACCATGCTCATTTTTTAAAAACTTTATTAGCATGAAAATGGCAGACAATATGTAGTCTAAGAGCTGTATTGTCCTTGACACCAGAAAACTTGTCTTTGGGGTTTACAATCAGATCAGAGTGACAGACTCAAACCATTCTGCTTGGCTACAGATGCTAGCTTACATGTGAAATTTTGCATGAAGCAAGTTTAGATATCATACTCTGCAGAGAGAAATTGCCAAAGGCATTGATCAGCCTGAGTGGATGCACAGTCTTGTCATCTTTATACCACCTGCAAAACAGAGTTTTAAGAGGGTATACTCTTTTCAGCTTGTCCATCATTCCGTCAACATTTCATGGATTTTGTTGAATAACTTTCATAGCTTTTGTCTGTTTTCTTTCATCAAATTTGCACCACACCGTCACCATTCGACAACACATGCTTGGAAGGAAAAATGGGTCTGTAGGGTCAGTATTGCAAGAGTTATGCCACTTTGTAATTTGAGTCTGCGCTGTTTGTCTAGGCTTTTTTGGCAGACAACTAGTGTTGGAAACTTTAGAACATTAACTGTAACAGACCATAATTTTTGTCAATTTAGATCGAACTGTGTTGTGAATCTGTCTCCTGACAAGAAAGCTGTCCTAACAGAAGCACACAAAGTATTGAAAGTAAGTAAGCTGTATTATCATATGACGTCACTTCTGGGAGTGATATAACACCATGCAAAAAATTTGATAAACCACTAGTGGTTTTCAGACTTTCGGCAAATGTTATGACATCTATAACAATGTTGGGTACATAATGACAAAATTATAATGTTTTTACGACATTTTTTCTGAAATTTGGGACAAACCTTGATGCTGATGAGTTGTATTATGTAACAAAAAACAGCCATATATTGCTTATCATCCCCTTTATTTGTTCATTTTTCTTTCTCTCCAATGAAAATTTCTGTCACAGATTTCTCAGCTCCTATTGGAGCCAGTATTTTCAAATTTTGAGTTCACCTTCAGGTAGGCAAAGTGTATTGTGTAAATGAAAATTAAAATCCTAATTTTCATTTTGCCTTCTTTTTTCAATTTTTCATTTTTTTCCTTCTGTCACTCTTATATAATACATAATTATGGACATTTTTTTCTGTCAAAGATTTCTCCGCAACTACTTGAGTTAGGATTCTGAAATTTGGTACAAAAATTGATAGTGATAAGTTGTATTGTGTAACAAAAAAGTAGCCACATATTGCTTATCAGTCCCTTTATCTGTTCATTTTTCTTTCTCTCCAATGAAAATTTCTGTCACAGATTTCTCGACTCCTATCAGAGCCAATTTTCAAATTTTGTTTACACCTACAGATAGTCAAATTGTATTGTGTAAATGAAAATTAATATGCTCATCCTCATTTTGTGTTCTTTTTTCAAATTTTTATTTTTTCCTTCTGTCACTCCTATATAATACATATGGAAATTTTACTGTCAAAGATTTCTCAGCAACTACTTGATTTAGGATTATGAAATATTTAACAATTTTGTCTTTTCTCTGAAAGTGTTACAACCTCTGATGGCTACTGCCGGGGGTATGTGAGCTTTGCTCACTTCTTGCTATGTTTATTTTCGGGTTACTGTGGCCTTGACCTCTGGCCTCAGTTCTAGAAAAATCGTGTCCTGAGCTTATCTCCTATATTCTTTGATTTAGGAATCCCAAATTTGGTATGTGGATACACTTTGGGATCATGGAGTGTCACATATTATTTTGGGGTCACTGTGACCTTGACCTCTGGCCTCCGTCTAGAAAAATTGTGGATACACTTTGGGCTCAGGGAGTGTCACATACTATTTTCGGGTCACTGCTACCTTGACCTGTGGCCTCAATTCTAGAAAATCGTGTCCGGAGCATATCTCCTATATTATTTGAGGTAGGAATCCCAAATTCAGTGTGTGGATACACCTTGGGGTTCCGGAGTGTCACATACTGCTTTGGGGTCACCGTGACCTTGACCTCTGGCCTCAATTCTAGAAAAATCATGTCCGTAGCAAATCTCCTATCTTAGTTGAGGTAGAAATCCCAAATTTGTTGTGTGGATACACTTTGAGGTCTCTGAATGTCGCATACTGTTTTGCCGTCAATGTGATCTTGCCTCTGACCTTAGTTCTAATAAAATTGTTTCAGGAGCATATCTTCTATTTTATATGATGTAGGAATCACAAAATTATTGTGTGGGTACATCTTGGGGTCGCGGAGTGTCACACGTTGTTTGGACCTTGACCTTTCACCTCAGTTCTTGGACTATCTTGTCTTTAGGGGCATTTGTCACATTGTGACACATTTTTTGTTCAATCTAATGTGGATCCAGATAAAATGTATCTGCAAAAACACAAAATTGATGAGCAGAGTTTTCTGATCTGGTATGTGATTACTCACTGGATATCTTCAAATGTAAGAATGAAAACGTGTTAAATGTATTGGCTAACTAGAAAGTTAATGTTCCTAAGCTAAAACTGTGCACATGAACAAAATATCTGAAAACAAATTTTACATACATAATGCACCTATCAGTTTTTTTGCTCAGAGGGGAGATGGAGTTGATACACAGGGAATTAGGCTGCAAATAAATCTCAACCCGCAGGAATAAGATAAAGCACCTTAAACCTAGGATGGGAAATCAGATCTGGAATTTCTAAATTAAATTGTATAACAAATCCAAGTGATTTTAGACAATATATATTTATCACAAGGGTGGGGAATTAGACCCAACTTTTTTTAAATTGTCGAATTCCCAATTGGGATCCCAGGGCTTACCCTGGCTTATAATTTGTTGTAACCAACACTTTAGCCAAATGCTAAACGTTGGAGCCAAATGAAATTGACTTTAGCCAAGGTTTTAACAAGTTGTTGTTCTGTATTTAACTCTTTGCCAGCTAGTGGCAACTTTTGTAATCTGCTGATACCCTTTGCAAACAGTTTGGACCCAGATCAGGCCCGACAAAATGTCGGGCTGATCTGGGTCCAAGCTGTTTGACACCCTGATGGTATTGAAAAAAATCCAGCATCCAAAGAGTAAAATATGACACAATAATAAAGAATGAAGGAATAATAAAAGCAATATTGGAAAATCAGGTGATCAAAATACACTTTTTCGCAAATATGTAACTTTTGAACCACCTAGAGTGTACTTTTAGCCAATGATTTACATTTGTAGCCACTCTACATTTTTGGCAGCTTATGGCAGGGTGAGCCCTGGCATCCCTTCGCTCCCCCTCTGGGAGAAACAATGACAAGTGCATCTCTAGTTTAGGTGGGAGTGGTATAAAAAAGTTTTGAAAAAAAAATGAGAATACATTAAACATCTTGGTACCCACTGTATATGAATTTTTGTGCATACATTACAGGTTGGAGGAGAGCTGTATTTCAGTGATATATATTCTGATAGACCCCTCTCAGAAGAAGCCAAGAACCATGAAGTCCTCTGGGGTAAAGTTTAAGGCTCATCACTTAAACATTCCCACTTCTCCATGTGTTTCAATCAGATCACAATATACACACCAGGTAGGCGGCAATTGAAAACATTAATACTATCGACAAACGAAGATCAAAAGTCGTTAGAAACAGAGTTTTTGATTGCCATTTGTTGCCCAATTGGCAACAAATTGCAATCAAAAACACTGTTTCTCGCCATTTTTTATCCGCATTCGTCGACTGTTAAGAGCGTTTTTGATTGTAGCGTACCGGGTGTAATATAGGAATGAATTTTATTTTTGTGGATTTTATCAATGTGTAAACTGGCAAATCACTCATAAACCAAAGGGATTTATATAAAGTTTGTGAGTGATTTGCCGGAGTTTAACAATTCATTTTATATAGTTCTGGCTTTGGAACAAAACATCACATTTGTAAAAGGTTGTTGACATTATTTTAAATTTTCAAGCCCACGAAAGGAAATTAGGAAGAAACTGCTGTACATGAAAGATATCTTGCAAATTCTGTAAGTTTGAAGCTTTTTTTGCAACATAATGATTAAGAAAATATGGCATTCTGAGAAGTGAGTATATGAGTATGAGCTCAAAAACAACTCTAATTTATTGTGGAATGCTTTTCACTTGGCAAATACTGCTTGCTGGGCTCATTGTAGAGCATTTAGATTTAGGCCCTACCACAGATCAACTAACAAACATCTAGGGGTACCTTCACAAGTCCTGCCTAAAATCTCCACAATAGTAAAAGTAAACTTAAAAAGCATGTTTGGTCAAACTGCTTTGAAACCTTTCGTTGTTCATGTAGACATTGTTTTGATGATGTTAATCTTCAATGACATTGCTGTTGGCTAAGCAATACCTCATAATGTTGCACAATTTGAAGGCAGATATCAAAGATTCTTGCACTGGGATTTTATGGAAAGTATAGAAGTCTCCTATCAACCAATCAGCAGGACTTTGATACAGGTGTAATTACTAGGGGTTTTTTTTATCTTAAAATATATAAACATATTGGGTTCTCATAACTAGCCATAACCTTTGATTGTGAAGAATTAGAAGCAAGGTTGTGGTGTTCAATGAGACATAAATATTATTCTTATGGATGAAACACACTGTATAGGATATTTTTGGGTTAGAATTAATCTAATAAAGCGTGGTATTTAGTTGAAAATTGTTAAGGGTTACAAAGTATTTTGTTTTATGGTAATTTTTTTCAGATTTTACAATATTTGCTTTTTAGCAATAGCAGATAGTATTTTCATAAGTCTTTGCTTGCATGTCATTTTTTATGCTTTTATTGTCGTTGTGCTACCTTTTTTGAAAAATGGCTCTTTCAATAACTTTTTTCAGGAACGCTATCAGAGCATCAAACAGTTTGGATCCAGATCAGGCATGATGCTTCACTGGGTCTGATCTGGTTCCAAACTGTTTGCAAAGGTTATAGGCAGACCGCAAAGGCTGCTGCTAGCATGGATGAAACACACTCATGATATTTTTGGGGTAAGAATTATCTAATAAAGCATGGTATTTTGTTGAAAATTATTAAGGGGTCCAAAGTATTTTGTTTTATGATCATTCTCTTTAAAGCTGCATAGTCTGTAACTTTTGATCTTCTAATTTTGGAAATAAAGTTTCTATTTTTCAAGAATACAGTAATAATACTCAAATTCAGGTAAACATTTTACCATTTTGATACATTTTAACAAATTATATCTATCAAAACAACAGCATTATGTTAAAAATCAACTGTCTAGAATTATTGGAAGTACGTAAATAATTCCTAACAAGAGAAAAAGCACCTGTTTTTATAAGATAATTCACTGTTCCATGCAGCTTTCAGCTGTACTGAATATATTTATTTTGAAAACATAACTTCATTTTATTTTTACAAATGATTTAAAAAGAATTTTTTTTTTTTCGAAAAATGTTCATAGTTACAGATCTAGTCTGTTTAAGATCTTACAATATTTGCATATAACATGGATGAAAGATTTCAGGATTATTCCTGAATTCAGGATTTTGCATCTTCACCAGCGAAGGTTTTGTCGTATCTACCTTTCGACAAACCCTTCACCTCACGACCCTCAAAATTTATTAATAGCACAGACTAATCGACCAATGAAAACGCCAGGAAGGATTTTTTCGATAATCTCTTCCTGCCAATCAGATTAAAGGTAGCAGTTTATCGGCATCAAATATACACCGCCTGTTAAGTCTCCATTAGTCAAGATAAGCAAACATTTTGGTCGTAAAATTATTTATTTTTCTTCTATCCTTCCGTTCAAAATTATGTAATGGGTGCTCAAAATAACCATCTAAATGTGACAGTTCTTTTGAGCACATTAAACGTATATTTTAGTTGTTAAATTAGAAAACTGTATGTAAATTAATTACGTCGTCTTATCTGGAGCCCTGGTGTTTATCGATCTTTCGAACCGCTTTGTGATTGTTCATATTAATTGTTACTATATTCGTCTTACGACGTAATCAATCGGAAGAAAGTAGCATTGTGAGGCCAAGGGTTAAGATAGCGAATCGCAACCCTTGGTATGACAAGATGGGATTTTGAGGCCGACTTTCTATAGAAAGTCAGCCTCAAAACCTGAATTAAGCAGATTATAACAGCTTCTTTGATTTATATTCAGTGTATCTATAGACAATTGACCATTTTAACTTGAAATTGTTGATATTTGTAGGCATGCTGTAAGTTTTAAGATTTGATTTTAAAAAGTTCCAATTTTGGAAATTTTGAACTTTCACCCATGATATAAGCAATGGAAAATAGTATTTTCTTGCAATAGAAAATGGTATTTTAGAGTTGACTATGTAAGTATTTAGATTTCAAAAAATGATTTTGATACAAAATCAGATGCAGTAGAAATAACAGATCTATGTGACATGGGTGAAAGTTTTCAGGATTATTCCTAATTCAGGATTTTGAGGCTGACTTTCCACAGAAAGTCAACCTCAAAATGCTGAATTAAGGAGATTATAATAGCTTTTCTGATTTATTTTCAGTCTGTCTAAAGACAATTGACCATTTAAACTTGAAATTGTGAATATTTAGTGGGCATATGGCAAGTTTTAAGAAAGGAGTCTCCAAAATTCACTCAGATTTTGGAAATTTTGAACTTTCACCCATGATGTGACTCTGTTCTGTCTTCTTCAGGGGAGTGTTTTTCTGGAGCTTTGTGTTGGAAGGACGTCTACAGTATAGCAGCTCAGGTAGGGTTCTCACCACCACGCCTCGTCAGTGCATCACCTGTTGGTATAGACAGAGATGACTTCAAACAAGTTCTTGGTGAGTTTTACACATTTAACTCTTTTCATTCTAGTGGACTTTCAGAATTGAACATGGTTTGGCAGAAATGGTTACTAGGTGACCCTCTACAAAAATAGCTATAAGCTGTTTGATCCGTCAAAAACATGGCCCACAGGGGGTGGGGCTTATTGCTGTAAGGTAAACTTTAAAAATCTCCTCTGAAACCAGTGGTCAGAATTCAAAATAATTTGGTAGAAATGATCACTGGATGGCCTTCGACAACAATAGCTAAAACAAATTTGATCTGTCCAAAAATATGACCGCCAGGGGGTGTGGCCAGTTACCCTTATGTACCTATGTAAGAAAAATTAAACATCTCTGAAACCAGTGGTCAGAATTGAAAATTATTTGGTAAAAATAGTTATTAGGTGACCCTCTACATAAATAGCTAAAAAAAATTGATCTGTCAAAAACATGGCAACCAGGGGGCATGGCTTATGAAAGCCGCTTGTTACTTTAATAAAGACTCTAAAAATCTTCTTCTGTGAAACCATTGGTCAGACTTCAAAATAATTTGGTAGAAATGGTCACTAAGAATGACCAACCAAAATAGCTAAAACAAATTTGATTCATCAAAAAACATGGCCGCCAGGGGGCATAGATAGTTTCTCTTATGTATCTATCTCAGTGATGAATGTTCATTTTGACCCTCTTTTTTCAAATTATTCTTTCAAGAATAACATCAAAGTGTCAAAAAGCTTGGATCCAGATCAGGCCTGACATTTTGTCTGGCCTGGTCTGGGTCCAAACTGTTTGCAAATGTTGTCAGCAGATGACAAAATTTGCAGCTAGCAGACAGAGTTAAATGCTGCTAAGAATATTGTATTTCTGAACCCTTTCCTTGCTAGTGGTGACTGTAGTCATCTGCTGATAATTCCTTTGCAAACAGTTTAGACCTAGATCAGGCCCGTCACAATGTCGGGTCTAATCTGAATCCAAGCTGTTTGATACTCTGATGTAAATTTTGAAAGAATAATATATCAGAATGTGGATCCTGATCTGGATCCAAATGATTTGACACTCTGATGTGTTCCTGAAAGAAGTGTTTGAAAAAATAATTTTGAAATAAGTCAGCAGATGACAAAAAAGCATGACAAATTACCCAGCATGCAGAGTTAAAAAGTAAATATAATAAACGAAATGACTAGAAATCTGAAATACAGTATAACCTGTCTAAATCAGCCACTCAAAAATAGATGAAACAAAGGTCTTAATGACAGATAAACTGTAGCTCAATGAAGGTCGAAAGTATTGCAGAATGCTCTCTTGGAGCATTCTGCAATACTTTTGACCTTCATTAAGCGATAATTGGTCTTGAAAGTCAATATTTTTTTGTGTGGCCGTTTAAGACAGGTTTTACTGTAGATAATAGAACAATTTACTCAGCTTCTCAAAAGGCAATGCATGCTTGCATATTTTCCTCTTTTGTAGGTGACTGTAAGTTTGTGTCTGTGACTTGTCGTTTATTTAAACTACCAGAGACGAGAGAGGCAGCCAAACAAGTTACATATAAAGGAAGTGTATCTAAAAATGAGAAGGAGCTGGAGTTTGATTACCAGAACACCTTCAAGGTTTGTAAATTCAGGGATTTTTGTTGGTGTTCTCAGGGGTCAAAATTCAGCCCCTGTCCCAATGGAAATTATGTAACTTTTTTCCCAATTTTGAAAAAAAATCCCAATCTTAAAAAAAAAAAAAAAAAAAAATAAGAATTTTTATTCAGTCACCACACACACCACACAAGCTACAATGTTGACAATCTACTACCATTGCATCTTATTTCTCCAATTTAATGGCAATATAGTATGTGTAATAGCTAATTTGTTTTTTAATTGATCGAAAATGTCATAATTGTGCACTACAACAAATTTCCCAATTTACATGTAGGGGTTTACCACACTAATTATCCCAATCTGAAAGGCTCTAGGGCCCCTTACCAAAATTGAAAAAAAACACCTGAAATTCTAATTATGCAAAGTAGGAATATAATGCAGTTTTTGAGTTGTTGTTGCTTTTCTGCAGGGCATATTATTTTTTGGTGTGTAAGTGTGTGTGCATGGGTGCAACAAACTTTAGCATTGGAAATAACTCTTGAACTACTGGACATAGAGCTTTGATATTTCATATGTGTACATAGGTTTAGATAAACACTTTTTTTGAGCGTAAAATTGTGAATATATTCTTACCCATCAGTTTTAACATGTGTTTTGGGTGCTCAAAAAAATGTCTCATTGAGATGGTTCTTTTGAGTACTCACAACATATGTTTTGGTTGAGAAATAAGAAAAATATTTTTTTGGTACACACTCTTAACTAAATGCCTGGTGTATACCTTTAATGATTTATGATCATCATTATTTGTGTCCACATACAAGAAAAAAAATAAGAATTTGTTACTATATTAGATCATAGTCTACATACATGGGTACAAGTGTTCAGAATTGTTCCTCAATTCAGGACTTTGGGGGCTGACTTTCTCTGGGAAAAGCAGCCTCAAAATCTTAAATACTCCATACTCTATTATGTTCATTATTCCAGGATTTTAGAGGTAGGTCCAGATAAGGGACCTTTTTATTTATAAAATTGTGATTATTTTCTTATTCATTAGTGAAAACATATGTTTTGGGTGCTCAAAAAATTGTGTTTTTTTTCTTATTCATTAGTTGAAACATATAAACCGTTTTTTTGAGTACCCACAACATTTGTTTTGGTTGAGACATAACAGAATTAATTTTCATTTACACACTCTTATCAGTAGGGAAGTTTGAGAACCAAGGACAGTTTGAGTTAAGCCCTTTGTCCTAAATAAGGCTTACCGTTTTATATACTAGTGACTCCCAAATGCATACTTTGGCAAACAGTGAAGACCCAGATAAGGCTAACCCTTTTATATACTAGTGACTCCCAAATGCATACTTTGGCAAACAGTGAAGACCCAGATAAGGCTTACCCTTTTATATACTATTGACTCCCAAATGCATACTTTGGCAAACAGTGAAGACCCAGATAAGGCTTACCCTTTTATATACTATTGACTCCCAAATGCATACTTTGGCAAACAGTGAAGACCCAGATGATGATGTCGCATTTCATCATGGTTGGCACTGTTTGCTAAGACAAAAACTATCTTCTGGGAAGAACTATCTTTTATTTGGAAATCATAACCTGTGACCCAATTGATATAATACAGTAGACCATTTCAAGTTTATTGTATCAATCCAGAAGGAAGATTCCATTAGGGCGTAAAAGGTTGAATATGTGCATATTGATTGTTTGGCTTGGCGAGATCTGATTGCTAATTACAAAGCTTTTCTTTTATTTGTTTATATACACAGCGTCAAAAGTTAAGCACCACTAATTCTGTAGCTAAATTTTTCAGAGCAAGATTATGTGATGTAAATAAATCTAATAAATACAGATGACTGCATCATATAGGGATAAGATAGTGAAACAATCATGCTATTTTGCTGAAGACATGTTACCATACAAAAAGCACTTAGGGTTCAACTTATTTCATTGCAACCTTGTGGACGTGAAAAAATGTTGAAAAATTTTTTGTGAAAAAAGGCACAAAATTCGTTTGAAGATGTTGTAGTTACTTCTTGAAGATTTCAGGGGGATAGTTAGAAGTTTTGATAAGTTGCAAAAACTTGTGGCTTTGTAACAAAATCCTGATATCACATGTTGTTTTTTAATTTTCATTTTTAATAGTTATTTATTGAGATTTTCACAACAGATAAAGATTTTCCATGCTCGATAAAAATTTTCACAGTAATTTGAAAATGGTTTCAGCAAAAATATAGGTGGTGCTTAACTTAGGATGCCGAGTATATTACATGTCATGCTTAATCAAGATATTTTTCTAGGCTGGTGAAGCAGTGGAGGTAGATCCTGAGCTGGCAACCATTCTGTGTGTTTCACGATTTAAGGAGGATTTTGATATCCAGCCAAGTAGTCAACAAGGAAAGCAAACTGCTTCTGGTCAGGTAGGCATGTAAAACACTGCATATTTTGGTTAGGTCTGCATTTTATCATACACTGAATCTTCTGATCAGATAGTTCTCATACACTGTGTTGGTCAGACATGTTACCATACACTATATATGTTAGCTTGGGTGGAATATATCTTACAATGAATCTAGGAGCACAGTGGTAGAGAGTTAGACTTGGGACCCTAGGCTGATTAGTTTGAGACCCACCCTAGGCTCTGTGTTGGAAGGCACTCCCAGGAATTTTTGGGGAACGTGGGGGAAAAAGGACATTTATTTCAGAGGAACAGGGAAACAAAAGCCAAATTTTGTGTGAACAGGGAACGTAAAGAAACTAATTTTTGGGGAACAAGCCAATTTATTTCAGGGGAACAATGGAACAGGTACCCCCACCCTCTGGGAGGGCCAATGTCGTGTCCTTGAGCAAGACACTTTATCCTCTGCTTAATATCGGTTCAACCGAGCAAGGCAGGAAAATGTCCCTGCATGACTTAAATTGTTGACAGGGTTGTAGAGCATCATCACAAACAATGAATCTGTTGGTTAGTATTCATACACTGATATGAACTGTTATTCAACATCCACTGGCAACTAGTTTTAATATTGAAAGTTCACCACCAGTACTGCATTTCCGAACTGGATTGCCTTCATGTGGAAATGAATTATAATTTAAGTTTGCAGTAAATTGAAGTTTTCAATCAATAACTTTTGAAGGGATGCAACAGGTTCGAATTTGTAGGTAATTTGCAAACTTTTGACTGAGTTATGGCCCTTTTTGACTTTGGTTTAGGTTATATTGGCTTTTTGTGGAACCAACTTCACATTTTTCCAAAACTATAATATCTGGCAACTTCTCACTATATGGCATGGTTACCCAGTGCATGTAGATAAACATGACAGTGATTAAAATTTTACCCCACCCCCTGACCCCTTAGGTGGGGTCGAAGGTCAAATAGTAAAATTTGCAAAAAACTCAGTCAGTTGTCAATATGTTTTAAAGAAATTATGCATGCAGGCAGAGGTACAGTAAATATGAAACATATCAAATGTGATATCAGATCAAAGGCCTGGATCCAACCCCCTGGATGGGCTTTGGGGGTGGGGCAGACGCCAAAATTCAACTTTTTCAGAATATGGTCTGTTGCATAACAAATTAAAGAGAATGATGCGTGCAGCAACATGGTAGCAAATATTTTGCCCGCAGACCCCCCTTCCCAACCCAGAGGGGGGGGGGGGGGGCAGGGGGGAGGTCAAAAGGTCCAAGTTCACTTTTTCAGAACATGGCTATGTTGCATATCAAATTAAATGGAATCACAAATGCAGCAACAAGCAAGCACATATTCTGTCCTTACACACATACACACACCCTCGACCCTTGGGTGGGGTCAAAGGTCAAAACGTTTTCTGAAAGTAGCCATATTGCATATCAAATTAAAGAGAATGGAGCATAGAGCACCATGCAAGCACTTATTCTGTCTTTACAGACACCCTCAATCTGTGGGTTGGATTAAAAGGTATAAAAATCTGAACATGGTCATGTTGCATATCAAATTAAAGGGAAATAAGTATAGACTAACATAGAAGCAACAACTTTGACCTTACATACACTTATGACCTCTGGGTCCGTTTGAAGTCAGATATTGAAATTGTACAGATAAGTTATTTTTTTTGTTGAACTAAGCACTAAAAACTAGTTTATAGGCTTTTTTTTTTTTTTTTTTTTTGTTGAACTAAGCACTGAAAACTAGTTTATAGGCTTTTAACTTTTATCTGTATGATTTATAAGTTTCTATAAAATAACTATTCGCCGTGGATATAAATTCGACATATTTGCCTTATTTGACTTCTGTTTGCCAGGCAATACATGCAATTCTCGGAATTCTAGTGTCTACTGACAACCTTTGCAATCATTTCCGACCCATATCAAGAGTGACAGAAATCTTTTGACCCTCGGATAGTGTTCCTGATAGAATACAGTAAATCCTGTCTTAAGCGGACACTAAAAAATAGACAGGACGAAGGTCTTAAAGACAAATGGTAGCTAATAATGAAGGTCGAAAATATACCACAATGCTCTCTGCAATACTTTTGACCTGCATTAAGCAATAATCTGTCTTGAAAACCAATTTCTGCTCTTCTTTTTGAGTGGCCACTTAAGGCAGGTTTTACTGTATTTTGTAAATAGTCAGCAGACGACAACAAAAGCATGAAAATTTCCCAGCATGCAAAGACATTATATTATATTCTGCAAATTAATTAGGAGATAACTGTATTCACATTTTTCATTGGGGAGGTATATCTACGGATATACGGTCAGAAATTTAGTTTTACGGCGAAGCACGAACGGAGCCGTAAAACGTGATTTCCGAAGGTATATGTGACAATATACCTCCTCAAATGAAATAATTTACTACAGTTATCCCTATTCTAATGTACTTCTGCAGTTTTGTCTCAAATTGAAACGTTGCAAGATGCACGTCAGCCAACAATATGTGAAGTAATTAAAGACGTCAAGCTATTTCTGACGGTATATCACAGGATATACTGTCCTAAATTTTTGACATTATCCAATCAGATGTCGCGTTACAAAATTAGAAAACTTAATATGCCCATTTAGTAAAATTATTTCTTGATTTTATATAGGTTGACCCTTTTGACTACCTTGCTGAGAAAGCTAAACGAGGAGAGAAAGTAGCTGCTGGGTGTTGTGGAAGCAAGAAGGAAGATACAGGATGTGCCCCTGCTGTCAAGAAAGCATGCTGTTAAAGAAACCATGATGTTAACTTTTTTCTGCCTATTCAAGGCAATGTACTGTAAAGTTGGAGATTTTTGCGAGAGTTTTATTACTGCGAAATTTTGTATATGCGAAGTTTGATGAAAACAAAACCCTCGCGAAATGGCAATATCACTCTGTTGTTTACTGATGCAGGTAAATCATGCCCTAGTTGCGAATTTTTAACTTCGCAAATATGTCTATTAACACTTCGCGAAAATAAAATTCTCGCAAAAATTTCCGAATTTACAGTATTGTGCTCATTCTTCTGCTTAAGTACTTTGGTGGCCTAGGTTGCAAACAATATGAACCCAGATCAGACTGCTCCTAAAGGAGCAGTCTGATTAGGGTTCATAGTGTTTGGTACTGTGATAAACTTAATCTGGAGTGTATTTGAATATATGCAGCAGATGGAAGAAGCAGGCAACATTTTTCTGACAAAACATATCAGCAGGTCTGGATAAGAGTTATAGAAGTCATAATAATCAAGTTGCAGCAAAAAGATGTAGAAATGAAACTAAAATTGGAGGAAATGGGTGCCATTTGTTCAAAGCTTTGATAGCTAATGAACCTTGTTCTGCCCCCCTCCCCCCCCCCCCTCATTTTGGAGAAAACGAGGTGACATAGTGTTTGGCTTCCTGTGGTGCTTGGTGCTGTCTCCCTTTGACATGGGGTACTTTTTGTGCACAATTTCTTATTCAGTCTGTTTTTGAGTAACTTGCACCTTGAGTTGTTTTTGTTGAGCCAGACTTTGTGATATATAATACCACTCTTAATAGTATTTTTTCATAAATCCTCTTACATTCATGAGTGTTCATGTGTTATTGAAGTTATTTAACAAGTTGGGGAAAAATTTTAGCAACCAGTTTAAAAAGAATCAATATACATACAGGAATATAAATGTTAGATTGTGTTATCATATGACATTAAAATTACTTTGAAGTCACCTTAAGATTTTGTCATAATGTACGCAACATTGTTATAGACATCATAAGATAACATTTACAGGATAACACTACAGTTAAACTTGTCTTAAGCGGCCACTCAACAATGACAAAACAAGGATCTTAATGACAAATGGTAGCTTAATAAAGGTCGAAAGTATTGCAGAATGCTCTTGGAGCATTCTGCAATCCTCTTGACCTGCATTAAGCGATTTCAATTTTGGTCTTCTGTTTGAGTGGCTGCTTAAGACAGGTTTTACTGTATTCAATATGTTCATTCAGGGAGGTGTATCATCAGATATACGGTCAGAAAATAGTTTTAATTCTAATGAACTAGTAACATTTTTCCTTCAAAAAATCTTAAATCGTAGGGTTTCATGCCAAAATTGTGACTTCAAAGTAATTTTAATGTCATATGACAACACAATATGTTGCACCTACAGCCAGCGGAAACTACTTGCCAGCTGCATAAAGCCACTTGTCAGCTGCATTAAACCACTTGCCAGCTGCATAAAACCACTTGCCAGCTGCATAAATCTACTTGCCAGCTGCATAAAACCACTTGCCAGCTGCATAAATCTACTTGCCAGCTGCATAAAACCACTTGCCAGCTGGACCCATGAGAATATTAAATATGTAAACCACTAGTGGTTCATCAATTTGAATACTCCCAGATGAGAGGTCTTGTGTCAAAAAGCATAATTTCTTTTCTACCAGTTTTCCCATCTTCTATATTTTTATGGAAAACCACTGCTCGGAATACATATAATTTTTTTATAAAAGTATTTAAACATGTAAGCAGTATATGCCAAGTGTCTCATATATGTATATACCCATAACTACATATTTTTGATTGATTATTAACTTTTATCATGTTTGTAGTTAGGATAACTCAGATTCGTCTTGTTTGTTTGATTAAGACTAGAACAAATCCTATGCTGTTGAATAGTCTTTTGAAATATTTTGGACTTTTCATATACGCAAAATAGTTGTTTGTCTTTTATAAATGCATCCCATATACGTAACTATTATTTGAACTGCCCGAATACTATGCAGAGAATTATCACATATAGTTAAAACTGTTTCATACCTTTCTGTGCAATAGTCAAAACTATCATCCCATCAGTGCTATGGATTAGCCAATGCAATGTTGCCCATGGCTAGCGACCAAAGTCAATTTGGAATTAGATAAATTTGAAACCTATTCAAATTTAATAGAAACTAGTTTTACAAATATTTGTAATTTGACAAAATTGAATGCGTATGAAGAAGCATATTCATAATGAACATTTAATTGATAAACGTTGTGTGAGATGAACAAAATTTGCTGAGAAGCTTAAATAGAGTGAATATCACAATGATTAATATATAGCTCTTTTGCATGTTTCTCCACACAGACTTAAACAGTGAAAAATGCTTGAGCACTCTATACATATAGTAAGTTTGACAATAACACATACTCTTTTATCTGCCTTTGTTAGATGCAGCTAATCTTCCATCACTTAAATTCTAATAGATTAAAGTATCCGCAATTTGGATATATTGGGAGTCAGATGATTAATTTAATGATGAACTAATTTAATTAATGCCTATCAATACATGTGTTCTGAGTGCTTAAAAGAAATTTATCAACTGACTTTGCATCTGGGAGTGAAATAACGCCATGCATTAAAATTGATAAAACACTAGTGGTTAACAGATTTTCGGGTTACGTTATGAAATGACCCTTTTAAAGTCACACATATGGCAAAACCCTAACATTTTCATGCCAAAAATATGATTATAAATTTATTTTAATGTCATATGATAAATAGAATCTAACATTCCTGCTCCTGTATTATTGAATTTATTAAACTTGTTGCGAAAAAGAGATAAAATGCTCAGCAGGCCTCGCATTTTATCTCATTTCCACAACTCGTTTAATAAATTCAATAAAACATGAGCACTCATGTAAGATCCTGTTTTTCTCGACGAGACATTTCTTTTAAGCACATAGAACATGTTACGATAGGAATTGTAACTGAAAATATTCACTTACAAAATAACTCCTTTAACTCAAACTACTGCCTCTAAATTCTAGTGCCATATTTGAACCGTGACATGTGATTTTCAACAATGTGGCATTTTGACAAGTGTAGACTCAGACGAGCCTCTGCAGCCTCCTTTTAAGCTTAGAAACTCCAAATGATTTTCAGTTAGTAGCTTAACAGTCATAGAATGTTCAAGCGACTAGCAAAAGCTCTGATCAGACTGCGCATATGTGCAGGCTGATCTGAGGCTTAGCTGTTCGCACATACCACATTGTTGGAAATCTCATGCCTTGGCTCAAATTCCATTGTGTTTTGCGTTTGAACTACGCATATTTGTTTTGTAAATGTTGAAACTTCATTAGCTCTACATATAGATAGAATCATAAAAATGACAAGTTGTTCTCAGAAAAGATGCAGATAACCACCTTTGTTATTCACTTTCTAACTTGCTACAAGCAAAATTTCAATCTTCTAACTAGTCTCTGTAGCTCAGCAGGCTTGTTTTTTGTATGACCTGGTTGAAAACCTAGAGGACAGGTTTTCTTACGACGAGGTCTATTTGTTTTGTTTATGTTGAAACATTGTTAGCTCTACATTATGACAGACATGCTCAACAAAGATTCAGATCAGCCTTGAAAATATGTCATGTCAAATCAGAGTCAATGCATAATATTCAAAGGGTTGTCAATGCCCGTAAGCTTCTGTTATACTTTGATCAGACACGGCCAATGCCTTGGCTCATCTGAGTGTTTTCTGAGTATACAGGTTATTGTTTGTGTGTGTTGAACAGCAGTTAATTATATTTGATGAAGGCCAATGTAGGCAGAACTATTGCATGAATAAATGATTATTACATTTTGGAGTTGTTTACTGATTTTTTACCAAATTTTTACGATGTGTAGTAATTCAATGTTTAATTTTTTACGGTTGGTTATGTTTTAGCTAAAATTCAACCATAGAGAAATGTGTTAAACTGCCTCTGGTAAAGGTTAATGCCCTGGCTGTACCCTCAGTGGCGGATCCAGGGGGTGGGGGTTCAAGTGGTTTGCTCAAACCCAGCTTTGAGACAAAATTATTTCATTTTCATGGAGAATTTTCAGAAAATTAGGAAAAATTAATAAAGAATCAGGTTAAATTAACAGATCAAACCCCCTTTGTAAATATGAACCCCCCCCCCCCATCAAGGAATCCTGGATCCGCCCCTGACCCTAAAAAATCATTATTAGTCCCCTATCAGTTGAAGACTGGTTTGGGGACTATGGGTTTGCTGGATTCTATATGTCTGTCCATCCGTCTGTTTACACCTACAAATGATTAAATGTATTAAAATGGGATTTATTCTGTAAGGATCCACAGATCCCTGTTTTATATGGCAAAAATGAATTGTGTGGCTCAAATTTTATCATAAGAGATTGGGGCTGGCCACAAAAATTTCCGTCTGTTAGAATGTCTGTCTGTCACAAATGTGTTTGGGCCATATATTAAACAAGAGTAGACCAAATTCATATAACTCCACATGATTATTACCCAGAGCATTAAAGTATGTCGCAGATGACACTTATCCACCAACTTCCAAGTTCAAATTCACAACTTTGACACCCACTGTCAAGTCATGTTGAAGTTATAACAATAATAATAAACTTGATTCTTGTTGAAGGTATGTCCCAGACACTAAACCAAGCATTACTATGTGGCACATAACACTTATTCACCAAACCTCAAGGTCAAAGTCACAATTTTTAACTTGAACTTTGTCAGTCATGCTGTAATCCTGGGGTTTCGTGTCTGGGCTAAACATTCTACAATGGTAGGCCAAATTGATTATAACTTTACATGATCATTAGGCTTCCAGATAAGAGTGTGTAACTGAAAATTATTTTTCTTATTTCTCAACCAAAATATGTTGTGGATACTCAAAAGAACCCTCTCAATGAGCACCCAAAACACATGTTTAGCCTAATGGATAAGAAATTATTACAATTTTACGCAAATTATTTTTGCTTAACTGGCCCTATACATCATTACCCATAGCATGAAAGTGTGGTGTGAACATACTTTGCCACTAACTTCCAAGGTGAAGGTAACAACTTTGATAAATTTCCTCTTGTCGGTCTATCAGTCACACTTTTATTCTTGGTTTCATGTTACGGTCATATCTCAAATAAGGGTAGGGCATGTTCATTATAACTTCACATGATTATTACCAATAGCATGGAGGCGTGTCACACTCTTCACTTTGCTGCCAACTCTTAAGGTCACAACTTTGACTGAAACTTGGCCAGAGTCTGTTATGCTCAGAATTTCATGCACGGGCCGTATCTCACAGAAGGGTAGACCAAATTCATTATATTTTTACATGGGCAATACCTGTAGCATCGAGGTGTGTCACGCACAGCACTTAGGAATCAACTTCCAAGGTCAAGGTCACAATTTTAAGTAGCTGAACATTACTCTTAGAATCTCTTGTCCAGGCCATATCTCCTACAAGGGTAATCAAAAAATCATAACTTTACATGATCATTACCGATAGCATAGCCCAGCACCTAGCCACTAACTCCCAAGGTCAATGTCACAACTTTGACCCAAACTTAATCAGAAGCTGGTTCAATCAGAATCTCGTGTCCAGGCCATATCTCCTACAAAGGCAGACCAAATGCATTAACCTTTACATAGTTATTACTCATAGCATGGAGGTGTGACCTGTACAACACTGCTTAGCCATCAACCCTCAAGGTCAAGGTCACAACTTGGTTTGAATCAAGCTTGGTCAGAAGTGGTTATGCTCAGAAGTTTGTGTCTGTGCCATATCTCCTACTAGAGTTGGAATTTTATCCTGTACAAAACTTGGCTACCAACTCCCAAAGCCAAGGTCATGACTGACTCGAACGTTATCTTGCATCTTGATCAGTTGTCCCACATTTGTGTGTTATCACAAACATCAAACGGTCATTTTGGCTGCCATCTTGGAAAGCATACATCGAACAAAATCCATATTTGAACTTTGTGGACACATAAAAGTAATGTCTAGCTAGAAATTGTGTTTATGAAACACACTATGCCCCCAACCATTAGCGTGCTGATAAGGATGATGTCACCATTCTTTTCACCAGATAATCTACTAGCCATCCTCTATCAGCTGACCAAATCTGAGGCTGTAATAGTTTTCGAGATATCTTTATTACAGTACTACACACTGTGCAGATAAACTTCCACGCCATGGATGTAAACAAATACAGATGCATACAGACTCCCATTGGATTATTGATTTTTTGAGGTTATAGATCATGTTTACACTGTACAATGTGAAGTACTGATTACAAGTTTTGAAGTCCAAATTTGCGAAGGCCAATAACTCAAAAAATGTAAAAGACAATAACTCGAAAAAATAAAACAATTTTTTTTTAAATTTCTATCAGGTAATCTACTCATCATCCTTTAACAGCTGACATCGTTTTAAGCTCCTAGCTGTAATAGTTTTAGAGATATCCTGATTACAAAATTTCATTACGACCCTTTAAAATGGACATAACTGCACAAGGGGAGATAATTCAGACTTAAAAAACGGGTCAGTTACTTTTTGTTGAGAAATCCATCTATGAAATTTCAAAACCCCATCTTTAACTTTAAACGGAGGACGGATGCACGCACGGACAAGCCTAAAGCAATATGC
The DNA here is from genome assembly GCA_964019695.1 of Loripinus fragilis. NCBI lineage: Eukaryota > Metazoa > Mollusca > Bivalvia > Lucinida > Lucinidae > Loripinus > Loripinus fragilis. The sequence goes on from OZ026515.1 coordinate 125,189,450, forward strand.
CTCTTTAACTTTTCCAAAGTTGGGGGCATAAAAATGTATGCTATTTTGAAGAGTCAGGACTAGTGGACAAGTGACTATGTGATAGTGTCTACATGTGCAAACGGACGGGTGGCGGTCATTTTGGCGGCCATCTTGATAAGTTTACATACGAACAAAGCTTATATTCAAACTAGTATGTTAGATTAACCCATATAAGCCTAGCGTGCCTTTTGTGGGACATAGACAAACAATGCAGTCCCAGAAAGCGGCGTCTGATCAGGGCCTCTGTTTGCTTACAGAAGTTTCTGCTAAATTTTGAATAAAAATGAAAAATACCGCCCAACAACCCTTATAATGGAAACGACCTTGTCCAATTGATAAGGCTAGGAAATTCCATTCAGCTTGAATTGGTTAAAACAAGTTATGGGTATATGGAAGGTGACAAATGGCTTGACCATATTGTCCACAAGGTTGAAGATGGACAAACAGATTAAGACTTAGTAATTGTGTACTATCCACAAAAGAGGACAGGCAAACGGAAACAGACGGATGGACCGACAGACAAAACTACATGTACTACTACAGCACTTCGCCTATATCCATTGGACGGGCCCTCATAAATACTAAATTGCTTAAACGAGCCTATCGATATTATAAACTTAGTAAGGGCAGCTGAGGGCTATATTTAAGAGTAAAGTGTTCTGTGATGGGTCTGTGGTTAACAAACCTAAAACAAATCTCATATCTATTTGACAGCTGCTGTTTCAGAAGCAAAGTCCCACTGGTTTTGTTGTTTCGGTTTATAGTTTTGGCTAAGAAGAAAAAATCTTGCATCTTCAAGTTGATCTCCCTCCGCTAATTCTAGTAGGGTAGATGCCTTAACTTATTGACTGTTGCATAAAGCTAATATACAGTAAAAGAGTAGTATCATATTCATCAACTATTGTTTAACCAATTGATCAATAGTTTTTATGTAGTTTAGCGTGTTTCAAGTTAAGATAATTAAAACATGTATTCAAATTACACACATGTACATGGTTATAAATGGAATCGTGGTCCATGCACTATTAAAATAAACATGTAAAGATACACTATACAAGATATAGTAGGAAATTAAGGAAGTGGAAGTGTATATTGATACAAAAACGATGTTCAAATTATATTCAATCATCGATATCCGTCCGTGCCATAATGGCTTTAGTCAAAAACAAAACAAACACCAGCTTCATTTCAGCCTTTAACTGTATACGGATGTGTAGAACTCGTTTATGTGCGAGTCTGATCGTGGAAAAACCTTTTTATAATCAAAAACGGGCGTGTCTTTATTCTAAATTAGACTAAAAGTGGATGATTTGGTTTGTGAGTTGTCTCGGGATAAATACTTTTTAAGATTATAGCAAATAATTCATATTAGACGCGAATGAAATGCCTCTCAGATATTCAGATTTAGAGTAGTGCTTTTAAAATGTTTCGTTTTTCAAAGTCGTTAACATACATAAAAAAATTAAAACGTAAAATATCTTTAAACACTATAATTAAAGCCAAGAATTAACTAACTGTATTGTGCACGACCCATTCAATGAAATCTTAACCCAAAATCGCTAATTACATGTACATGCAGCGCGATATCTGGTATCCTTAAAAACAGATGGTTAACAAGATTGTATCTTGGCAATCGCCTGCCCTTATAAGGATACCAAAACATAATCATACCAATTTCGGAATTGGTTATGGACAGAACAGAATAGAATAGAAATTTCATTTCGACAATATACTTATCTTCTACGCATGTATTTTAGTGTTTAGACATGAGGCTATAGAGCTATAGGCTTAAAGCTGCATAGTCTGTAACTTTTGATCTTCTAATTTTAAAAATAATGTTTTTATTTTTTCCAGAACACAGTAAAAATGCTCAAATTCAGGTAAGCATTTTACCATTTTCGTAAATCTTAACAAGTTATCACTATCAAAACAACTGCATTTATGTTAAAATTCAACGGTCTAGAATTATTGGAGGGACGCAAATAATTACCAACAAGAGAAAAAAACACCTATTCGATAAGATAATTCACTTTTCCATGCAGTTTTCAGCTGTACTCAACATTTTTATTGTGAAAACATAGCTTAATTCTACTTTTACAAATGATTAAAAAAGAAAATAAAACTTTTCGAAAAATTTTCATAGTTACAGACTATGCAGCTTTAAGTCAGGTAGCTTCGGACAGCGGGTAAATTCGGACATACATTTGCAAACAGTGAAATTCCAGATGAGACGGCTCTCAAGGAGCCGTCTCATCAGGATTTTCACTGTTTGCTTAGTTAACTTAATCTTATTCCAATAATTCAGAAATGAAAGAAACAATGTTGCTGTCCGAATTTAGACGACTGTCTGAATTTACCCGACTTTACCCTAGTACGTTGATCACAAACGATATTTGGTTTCTCTATTAAGGTTGATGATTGTCAACATACAGTCACACTATTTTCGGGATTGGTTATAAGGCTTTATAGTAGGAACATGTCGAGAGTGTTGATATATTTGGTTATCCATACGATGATGTTCTCCATTGGTTATTTTACTATGGATAGATCTTTATTCTTCGAGAAGTATTCAGCTTCTTCAGTCCGCCTGTATCACCGGTATAGGATAGAGACGAATGTATCCTTGTATCTGTGCTTAAGATACTGCCTCGACGATCCGAGATGCTTGGCTATAAACTACAACGATACGTCGAGTACATGTGAACTTAACGATGAAAACTGTTTCTTTCAAGATCACACGAAGGAGGAGGAAACTGGCTGGGACATTTATAATGCACTGAAAGGTAATGTATCATATTGACACATTTTAACCGAATAGACCTTTTTAACCTTGTCAATTGGACAAGTCCATTTTCCAAAGTTGGTGTGGGTTGTATTTTTACGAAACGACATTATGGTTTTAAGATAAGTTGGCAGTGACGACATTATGTGTACATTCTGGTTTAAAGTATTACTCAAAAGCATTACTCAAATGAATGAAGAAGCTCAAGGTCATCAAATTTAGAAATTAAGAATGCAGAAAAACAGGGATGTTCGCGTCTTTGAACATTATTATATTACGAGATCAATATTGTGATACAATATCACAGGGAAACAATCAGATAAGACAAATAATACTCTTATATGTCAAGGTCAAGGTTATCAAATGTACAATTCAAAATGCTAAAAACTGGGAGTTTCAATAGAAGAAGAGTGCTTACTGAAGTGAGTTAGCTTCACAATCATCTGGGATATACTGCAATATGAAATATCAGATGTTTGGGGTTAGACGTATTTTTAGAGTATCAAGATAAAGCCAACTGTATTAAATACATCATTTACATTGCTATCAAAAGCAAAGGTAACTGAATCTTTGATAAAAGACGAAGTTTGGGCAGGAGAATTTGGAGGTCTATCAATTATTCGCCCTGCTCCAGTTTGAAAATATATTGGTAAGTTTTACCGAAGATGAAAAGAAAACAAGTCTTATGGTGCTAAAGGATAATGAATCAACTATTGACAGCAAAGCCAAAATGGTTCACAAATTTTGATCAGAGGATCAAGGTCGCAAAATCGGAAGGTCAAAGTCACAACATCTCTATTGAATAAATGTAGAAACAGATGGATTTCCAGCTATTTTGAGCCAATATTGGTACGTACTGCAGAAGATATAGAGGATCTTACATGAGTGCTCATGTTTTATTGAATTTATTAAACGAGTTGGGGAAAAGTGATAAAATGCGAGGCTTGCCGAGCATTTTATCTCTTTTTCGCAACGAGTTTAATAAATTCAATAATACAAGAGGACGAATGTTAGATTCTATTTATCATATGACAAATACTTTGAAATCTCATTTCTGGCGTAAAAACGTTATCATTTTGCCATTATGTACGCAACGTTGTTATGGACGTCATAACGTTTCCCGTAAATCTATAAACCACTAGTGGTTTATCGATTTTATTGCATGGTGTTATTACACTCTCAGACGCGACGTCATATGATAATATACAATTATTGACTTATGTTGAGGTAGACATGGAGTGTTATTGAACAGTAAACGTCATATTGACCGACGCGGAGCGGAGGTCAATATGATTAAGTTTACTGTTCAATAACACTCCATGTCTACCGAAACATAAGTCAACAATTGGTTTATTATACAATAAATGTATGTTATGCATTTCCTGCCATTTTAGACCATTGAAACGTTGACGTTACGGATGGATCATGCGTTACTTGACGTTCTGGCGTCACTTGCCGTAAGCCAGTCAATATTACCTCGTGACGTGTACTTTGCAACGTCACGTCCGGCAAACCATGCAATATGTATTTTTATTGACTCGAATGGATATGCATCTGGGCCAATCAGAAGACGTTTATTTATAGATTATATAATAAAAGAAAATAAGTAACATTGTTCTGAAGGATAATGTAACTACTACTGACAGCAACGCCAAGATAGATTAAGAATTTATACGGGGGTCAATGTCAAAGTCGCAAAATCTCTGTTGTCAAAAATGATAAAATAACAGGTATTTCTAGCTACTTCGAGCCAATTTTGATCAGCATCGCAGAAGATGATAACAAAATAAGCCATCTATGGTGTTACAAAATAATGTATCAACTATAAACAGCAAAACCAAAATGGATAAGAAATTTTAATCTTAAAGCTGCATACTCTGTAACTATGAACATTTTTCGAAAAATTTTATTTTCTTTTTAAATCATTTGTAAAAGTAGAATTAAGCTATGTTTTCACAATAAAAATGTTCAGTACAGCTGAAAACTGCATGGAAAAGTGAATTATCTTATCAAATAGGTGTGTTTTTCTCTTGTTGGTAATTATTTGCGTCCCTCCAATAATTCTAGACCGTTGAATTTTAACATAAATGCAGTTGCTTTGATAGTGATAACTTGTTAAGATTTACGAAAATGGTAAAATGTTTACCTGAATTTGAGTATTTTTACTGTGTTCTTGAAAAATAAAAACATTATTTTTAAAATTAGAAGATCAAAAGTTACAGACTATGCAGCTTTAAGGTCAAGTTCAGAAATACGCTATTTCCTAATGTGAAGAAAAAGGATTTTAGATAATTTGAAACAATTTTGTTTAGTATTGCAGAAGGTAAGAATATAACTAATATGGTTATCAAGGATAATGAAGCAACTATTAACAGCAAAGCGAAAATGGATCACAACTTTAAAAAATGTGAAGGTCAAGGTCACAAAATCACTATTATTAGACATGGAGAAAAGGAGTTTAGCTAATTTGAACCTATTTTGGTAAGTATTGCAGAAGATAAGAATAAAAAATGCGTAACTATCAAGGAAAATGTATCTACTATTGACAACAAAGCCAAACTAGATCAGGAACTCAAATCTGGAAATAAAAGTCAAGATCGCAAAACTTCTATTCAATAAAGGAAAAAACATTGATTTTCAGCTAATTTGAACGAATATTACCCAAAAAGTGATATTCAACGAGGACGCTAGCTTGAGGTGAGTATCACTTGTTAGGGTAGATAAATCCTCGTATCTACCGGAATTGAAGTCAATAACTATTTTGTTATATGACTTTTCAACTATGCATGAAAATGTTCTATTTTCACTTTTGTTGTTGAAGACATGTTTAACCTGAGGAATTTAAGCAACTGTTATTAAAATAATTCATTGTAGTATGGCTGATGCTTTTTTCTTTGATCTTTGCTGATGTTTAAATCAGACACCCTAGAACAACGACGAAGAAGACGCTTAAAACCGTACTCTAACTTTTAATTTTAGTTAAACTGCGATGTAGGCGGTAACTATCTAAGTAGCGACAAATTAACCCGTAGGTAAATGTAATATAATTGACAGCTTAGGCCGGATGCAGGGAGGAGCGAATGTAAATTTCGTCAGGTGTCAGTAACACGTGTTTAATTGCGCCTGCGCCTGCGCCATACTACAAGCTTAATAAAGGATTCTTCCTCGGCTTTATGTTTAAACCGCTCGGTGGGCTACGCCCACCTCGCGGTTTAAACAAGAAAGCCTCGGAAAAGAATCCTTTATCTATTACTTATTCTATAGTGCATTTTGAAATGTATACAAAATCTCTGAATGTGATATGTAAAATTTAATCATAAACTTTTTTTACATTTTGTTTATTCAAACAAAAATAAATGAACAAACCAAACAAAACAAAACTGTTGTTAAATCCATTAAAGTAAGAAAGGCGGCAACGATCAGGAATCGATACAATCAAGTACCACACCTGACCCAGGATACCACATCCATTAAATCTTTTAATTTACCTGTTGGGAGGTGAAACAGCAAATCATGTCAATTTTATGCAGCCCATGTTATACTTCCACAAACGCTTTGAGGCGTGACTGTAACGGTAAATACATTGAGTGAATCGAGGGTCATTACTTAAGAGGTCGTGGTAGAAGTATAGTTTCATACTCATCAAGTTATTTTAGCTCTCTAGAGGGTGATATTGCAGAAGTGTCAAAAGTATTAACTTCTAGAAACTAGTTTGAGCTGGTTGTAATCCTATATTAACGTGTAGGACAGTTTAGACCGGTTTTCAGGTAGACATGGAGATTTATGGAGACAAATAGGGCCAATCTGGAGACAGGATTCTCTCCAGTTACATAACAATGTTAAGTATTGCAGAAGATGAAGGAAATAAGTAATAATTGAGCCGTGACATGTGATTTCCAACAATGTGGCATTTTGACATGTGTAGACTCAGACGAGCATCTGCAGCCTTCTTTTAGGCGTAGAAACTCCAAATTGTGTTCAGTCAGTAGCTTAACAATCATAGAACACTCACGCGACTAGCAACGGCTCTGATCAGACTGCGCGTATGTGCAGGCTGATCTGAGTTTTTGCTGGTCGCACATACCACATTGTTGGAAATCTCATGCACTGGCCATATTAGTATTTTATAAAGGATAATACATCTACTTTTGACACCAACCCCAAAATAGATCTAGAATTTATACCTAAAAGTCAATGTCAAGGTCACAAATTTCTATTTTCTAAAATGGAAAACAGGCATTTTAGCTCATTTGAACCAATTTAGATTAGTATTGCAGAAGATGATAAGAAAATAAGTCAGTTGATTATAAAGGATGATTATTCTTCTGTTGACCGCTAACCAAAATGGAGCAAGATTTCTGATTCAGTGGCTAGACTTTAAAATAGACAGATTCTAAAGTTGCTACATTAAAATATGTTTATAAATACTACTGCTTGCAATGCCAACAGGTTTATATAATATTTGAGATACTGATTGTCTATGATTGGTAGATGACAACAGAAGCTTAAGATTGCTGGTATAGCCCCATCCTCGGTAACCCATGCGTGATCCATTCCGTACATGTGCCCACTGCAGTGGGTACGGAATGGATCACGCCTAGGTTACCGAGAATGGTATAGCCTAGGCGTCAAATGTCAATCATGCACAGATCCGGAGGGGGCGGGGCAGGGGATCCGGATCCCCCCTTGAAAATCTAAAAATATAGGGTTTCTTAGCAATACTGGTCCGGATCCCTTGAAAAATTAAAAAGCTCTCAACCAAGCCAACATTCAATGTTGGGCCATCATCGGCCCTCCAACAAAACGCCATTTTGGCTTTTCGCTGACGAACCGATTATGGTCCGGTTTTAGTGGTATCCTCACCACAAACAACAAAAATACGTCAGAGTTGGACCTCCTCTGACAAAACTTTCTGGTTTAGAAAATGTCATATTAGGAAGGGCCAGCCCATCGATTGACCCAGTTCTGTTAATGTTGAAATTGCTTTTGTCACTAGATTCCATTATGAACGTCGATGTGAAAATTAAATTTTTTTTTTCATAAACTTTTGTTTAACTCTAATATTGATGCGTTCACCAAGAATAATGAAGTCAGAGGGTACATATCGAACGGTGATTGCATTTGTGAAAGAGGATACTATGAAACATAAGCCTTAAAGCACCACCTATAATTTGCTGCAGACGACAATTTAAAATTTTGCCTCTTTTTCAAAAATAACAAATAAGGCAGTATCGTCTGCTGGCAGACGATGCTCATGAAATATGATACCTTATTTTTTTCGAAAATTAGGAAGGATGTCGCAAAATGTGTCGTCTGCTGCAGTCGTGATTGGCGCTTTAAGGGTTAATAGACTATACTATATATATTTTATTTTAGGCCCTAACCCTAAAGAGCCAGCAGAAAATGCATCTGAGAATGCTGTTTCTAAATTCGACTGCTGAATACATTCGCTTACATTAATAAATCGCCTTTTCGAAGAACTTTTGTTGTCTATATCCGAATGGCAGGATTTTTAGGTAACTTTTTTTCTGAAAATGTCGTCTGCTAAATCGTCTGCTGTATATATTTATTAACAGCGTTAACTAGAGTAAGTAAAGAGGCAAACAATGTAGACCCAGAACCCACTGCAATCTAATCTGTATGTGCGCTGTTCGAACAGCAGACAAAAAGACAGACAACTGTTTTTGCGATCAGTGCGCTTTAAGGAACAATGGATCGGTGACCTCTTTCCATCTTTTATCGTGGCTGCGGCTTAAGACTTTTTCTTTGCATGTCCAATGTCTAGGTCTTATCAGTGTACATATGTTGTGATTTTTTTCTTTAAATCCGACAACGTTTTGTATAAAATATTGTTTCGTTACATGATAAAAGACAGACAGATGGACAGATAGACAGACGGACACGTGTCACGCATAAATTGTGGTGGCAGATGAACAGTCGCTGATCTTGGTTCAACGTTTCAGTTGCTTTAAAAGCTATGGTCAGGTATATGAGCGCACGATTTGCTTTATTTAGTTGTTGTATACTACGTCCCGTACAAATGCTCGTACTATCAAAATAGCCCTAAATGCTGCGTACCGTTATTGGTTCCAGCCAACACACAGTGGACCGGGCCGTGATGTGTCTGACAACAGATGCGTGTCTGACTGCAGATCCAGAGGCCGCGAATTCGATCCCGGTCCGGCCCCATACTTTCGTAGAGAATTTCTACGGCCATTCTCCTCCCTTCCGCTGATTCATTCAAGAAGGATTGTTGTCAGTATACAAGCTAAAGTGTGCACGAAGTGAAGAACTGGCTAACCGCTTGTTCAAGCTTACCCAGGAGGTGAATAGACCTTCCCGATATGACCATAGCTTTTGGCTGGGACGTAAAGCAACAAAACAAACAAAAGCAGCATACAGTGGTGGGCCGCCATCGGCCCATCAGTGATACACCATTCATATAGGAGGGTCTGGATGGGGTAGAATCATTAGTGAATAATGGCCCTTTTTATAATGAATAGTGAATAATGAGCCAAAAATAATGAATAGTGAATAATGAGGGACTAAAAATTAATAAATAATCATATTTTTTTAATGAATTGAAGAAAAAATTAATGGATAGTGAATAATCAGATTTCTTTACCACCTTTCTTACTTTAAATGAATAATTGGTCTTATTTTAATGAATAACCCAAAATTTTAATGAGATGAATAATGGGCTAAATTTTTAATGAATAGTGAATACCAGACCTCCCCCCCCCCCATCCAGACCCTCGTATAGCGTTTCGCTGGCGGGTCAATTGTAGCCCGTACCTTTATATGTTTACTGGGTTTCACCCTCTTCAATTTGATTTTGTCTATATGGTTATTAATTGAGCCGTGACATGAGATTTCCAACAATGTGGCATTTTGACAAGTATAGACTCAGACGAGCCTCTGCAGCCTCCTTTTAAGCTTAGAAACTCCAAATGGTGTTCAGTCAGTAGCTTAACAATCTTAGAATATTCAAGCGACTAGCAAAGGCTCTGATCAGACTGCGCGTATGCGCAGGCTGATCTGAGGCTCTGCTGGTCGCACATACCAAATTGTTGGAAATCTCATGCAATGGCTCAATTTGCTTTTATTTAGATTGTGGAGCCCCTGATAGTGTTCCTCATGCAGATATTGAGGTGGGCGCTAACACCCTCACTGGATCAATCGCAACGTACACGTGTGATACAAATTACAGTCCATACCCCAGTAACTCCGACACCGAAATATCATGTGGACCAGATGGTGTGTGGGGTGCCAAAGGATTCTCGTGCGAAGGTATACAGCTAAACCTGTCCTAAGCAGCCAATCAAAATAGGAAAAACAAAGGCCTTAAAGACAGATGTTAGCTTAACGCAGGTCGAAAGTATTGTAGAATGCTCTTTTGGAGCTTTCTGCAATACGTTTGACCTGCATAAGCGATAATTAATCTGTCTTGAAAACCCAATACTTGGTCTTCTTTTGAGTGTCCGCCTGAGACAGGTTTTTACTCTCATTTACATTTTTTCACAGGTTTCGAAGTTTCAGCATTTCCCACGCATGAGTGTTTTAAACAGCATAATGCTTAACCTAGAGAATTTAGAATGAATGAATGCATGCATGATATAAAACTTAGGAATTTTGAATATAAATACATGTATATCAGCATGGGTGGGGGTGATATTAATGATAACAACTTTCTCCTTAATATCACTGTGGACATAAAAGTTGTACTTTTCTCCCTCACCCATGCTGGTTTCATTTTGACGTGCTTTGTTAACTTTAAAATCAATATGTATTATGCTTTATTACATAAATTGTTATGTATGTAGTAAGTAATCATCATATCTTGTGAACGTATTATAGCCAAGCTCGTCGTTAACTAAACGGCCATTTCAACATACAGTATGCTTATTGTTTCTGCTTACCTAATTGGTAGGCAACGCGATATAAATACAAATTTTAAGAAGAGATGCTTAAGTACATTTATGTCGGGGCCAGCTATTGTGCTCTATATTTAATTTACACTCATGCTGGTAACAGCAGTAAGTCTCTCGCAAGCAATGCGCATACACTGATGTTGAAAATATTGACGTTTACCCACCCATTACTCCCTACCCTTTTGTTTTGTTTTGTTTTGTAGGGCTGTTGTTTGGGCTTGATATATAGTTATTTACCATGGTAGGGACATAATAGTTGTACTTTTCACCCTCACCCAGGACATAAAAGTTGTACTTATACACAGCACTATTTCTTTCACTGCAGATTCTACCAGGGGCCTCGCAACACTCTTTTGAATGCCTGTACTAATTACCAGAATGCTTCCCTAAGTCTCCTCCTCTTTGGAAGTTCAACACTACCACTTGAAGCAAATATTGCAATTTTGGAACATGTTCACAAGTATATACTTGATACTAAACGTTTTACCTAATCAAGTATCATGCTACCTTAGGGCGATATATTCATACGTACACATATACTACAGGTTTTCAGCCTTCCAACTGGTCTGTGGTGTCTACTCTTATCCCCAAACCTACCCCTGCCCCAACCAAAGTGATATTCCTAGCCTTAATGATGATGTAATCATTTTTTTTTTATAATTCTTGTATTTATTCATTATGTTCTCACAAAGCTGCATGTTGTTTTCTTTGTTTTTCTGTTCTTGTACTCGTTTTGTTTTCAAATGAATATCCACCGCTCAATATGCTAAACTAATACTCAACTTCCGCTAAAGCAAACAAATACATTGTGATAGGGAGAAGAACTTTATAAGCTTTGCTTTCGTTCTAATCCTTTATATTGTCTACATATTTATGTATGTATACTGTAATTATTTGTGTTTTATTTCAAATAAAATATGTTTAAACTAAAGTTGTACTTTTCTCCCTCACCCATGCTGGTTTCATTTTGACGTGGTTTGTAAAGCATTAAAGCTATGTATGTACTAAGTAGTCATCTTATCTTGTGAATGTATTATAGCCAGACACGTAATTAACTAAATTCCATTTCAACATACAGTATGCTTATTGTTTCTGGTTACCTGATTGGTAGGCAACCCTACATATATACGAGGCTTGTTCAGAAACTATTGAGACACATGCATTTTAACATGCATTCTTTAGCGTAGGTAGTTGAAATTCGCTCTCAAGTATTATTGTCCTCTTGCAAAGTTATTTTGGTATACAATGTAGGTATAACTGCCTCGACTTTTATTCTTCTGTTGCCTTAGTAACCACAGGTAGCAATTACCGGAGCACGTCAAAAAATGCTTAAAGTGTTTAGAATACTCAATTTTACAATCACCATGACGTATATGATCGAAGTAAAATATTTTGCAAACATTGTTCAACCAAAACTGCCATTCCGTGTGCATCATTTGATAACAGATGTGTAATGTTTACAGATAAATGAATGGCATAAATGGCACATGCTCAAGGATACTCTTGAATTTCAAATGTCAAAATTACAACGTCAGTGGAAATCGCGGAGCACCAAAAACGAAATTATTGAGTACAACGCCTAAATACTATTTTGAAATGAAAATAAAACAAAATGTTTAGTTATATTTCATTTTGAGCTGGCAAAAGTGTTTGATTGAAACACATTTTAACAGACTTTTCAGCAAATTTGCTTTTTACTATCAAAAATAAATTTGACATGCCCACATTAGTGGGTTTCATCAATGTATTGTTCAGATTTTTCACATATAACAAGTAATGTATATTTCCAAAGTCCATACAGATAATTAGTTGATTCTGCAAATGCAGACAAACATAAAAATAGTGTAAGCACCAAGAATCCCTAAATTGTCAATTTATCAATGTAGCGTAATTACCTGAATGATATTATTATAGACACTGTACAATGAACGCAAACGTTATATGGCGTGCTCCGATGTGGTGGGGGTATCGGTCATTTAAAAGCTATTGCACCATAGTCATTAAAGATAACTGCAAGATAATTCAGCCAACCTTCCCTTAGCTGCTGCACTTAATGTATATGTACTTTGCTTAAAATACTGTTCAGTGGGTTTGACAAAATGGCGATTGTCTCAATAGTTTCTGAACAAGCCTCGTACATGTATATCATGAGAATAATACCAAATAATAAATATCCGTTCAAATGTAAATTAGTCCCGTCTGTACTATGTGATATTTGTTCAACGCAAGAGGAAATAAATGTTCACCTGTGTTGGCAATGTTGGTATATACATGATCTGTGGTCTAAAGTCCAGGAAATACTAAGTTCCATAATTTAGTTGAGTTTCTTCAATATAAGCTTTGAGTTAGTTATAAAAACAAGCTCAAATATTTAGTTCTTAATTTCATTATACTTCTAGTAAAATACTACATTTTTCCTCAAAATATAATTACAAAGACCAACTATAAATGAGTCAAACACGAGAAATAGAAGAACACATCACATTTTCCAAAGATAAATTAGAGGTTCACAGGGGAAAAATGGCAACTACTCCAAATTACATACTATTAGTTTTTCTATATAGTAGTTATGTTTTTATGCACAATAATACTTTATTTTTTAGATAAAATCAATGTGAGAATTTTAACCTTTTTTTTTAAAAAAAAAAAAAATCTTACTCCATAAATGAGACTATTATTTTTATAAGAGAACTGAAATTAAGTATACATGAACTATTATATATTTGACCAGACTCTGAACACACAAAACATATAAAGTTCTATGGTACGCACAGTATAGATTCAGATGATTGCGGCTCAAGTGAGTCTTCTCATCTGAATATATACTGTCTATATTTTACCTACATCTGTCCTGGTGCTGAGTCTAATGGTTATTTCCACGGTAGCCACAGTATAGATTCAGATGTTGGGGCTCAAGTGAGTCTTCTCATCTGAATATGTACTGTCTATATTTTACCTTCATCTGGCCTTGTGATAAGTCTAATGGGTTTTTCTATGGTACGCACAGTATAGATTCAGATGAGGTGCTCAAGAGAGTCTTCTCATCTGAATATATACTGTCTATTTTTTACCTACATCTGTCCTGGTGCCGAGTCTTATGGTTACTAATAGTGTAGGGGCCAAACTGAGATATATGGGCTATTTTGCGAGTTTGTTGCACCCCCCAGGAAGAAAAAGTTGGTTACTATTTTCAGTCAGGGACATGTCTGGGGCCTCAGAAACCCATGTTTTACTAATTTTTCTGTGGTCAATTTTCTGTAAATGGCCTGTAATCAACGTTACCCCACAAACATTGAAAATAGCAGTACACAAAATACAAGCCTAATAATATGTTTTATAATAGTATCAATGAATTTATTTGAGGTTAAATGTTTGATCTAGTCATAAACATTAATTGCAGACATCTGTTAGATGTTTTCCACTCATCAGCGTTACGTATGTTACATTTTATACGAAATTGCAGATAATGACTTTATAGATTGCATATAAGAATGAACCATGTTCCCCAGCCACAGGAAGAGAAATTTGGTTACTATTTTCAGTCTGAGACATGTCTTGGGGCTATAGAAACCCATGTTTTTGTAAGTTTTCTATGGTTAGTTTTCTGCAAGTGAACTGTAATCAATGTTACCCTAATTTTGAAAATAGCAGTACGCAAAATACAAGACTAGTAGGAAAGTCTACAATAGTTTTAATGGAATTATTTGAGTTTTTTTATGTTTTAGCTAGACATAAACATCAATTGCAGACATCTCTTATATGTATTTCTGCTCGTCAGAGTTACCTACGTTACATTGTTTTACGAAATTGCAGATAATAACTGTATAGATTGCATATTATAATAAACCATGTTCCCAACCTTAAATGTGCGATAAAGATCCCTATTCAAATGATGAATTTCCATTTTCCATATTTGAATCTATTTATAATTTATAATTGGATATAATTTGAAGTAAAATAAATTTTAAAATATGCTTATAAGCATATCATTTCTACTGGCATACAGATTTTCTATTTCAACCATATATATATTGCATTGGAATTGACAGTGTCTTCTTTCATCTCTGTCACAATGAAATGAAATAACAACATTAAAAACACAATTTACTACCATGGGCATTTAATTTCTGTCAATATATAACTAAGGTAACGTAAGTAACAACAATGGTGTTTTGCGTAAATGGATATATTAAAAATGGAGGAGAGTGGACTCATATTTTTACCTCAGCCTGACGACACACAGAGTCTACTCTCCACATATTTTATTAACTTATTAATAGACAAATTATCTAAAATAAACATTAATCTTAGAGAGTTTTGTAATTTTGTTTGATTCTGTTACTTTGATACATGTATGGTAATCTGCAAATTTTTCTTTGTCAATGATTCATAGCAATAAACATGATATTTACTTTATGATTCAAATATTGGACTGAGTATACCGTACATCAATAAATAAATTCAAATAGAAAAGCAATATTTCCTGCATCTGGTGGCAAGGCATGAGGATAGTGTGGGTGTCTTCCAGTCTCCAGAGCAGGGGCTTTCTGTCGATTTTACACAGAGGACACATCTTAAAACTAGTAAAGTTCCAGCTGAGCCTTCTTTGAATGGGTAACAAATTGGTCAAAATTGACGATTCACTGTTTTTCAAGATATTTACCCTTTACACTATATGCATATATTTGTCAAGCCCATAAAATATGTAACAGCACACTGTCATTATTTTAGCTTAAATATGTTTTCCTGCGACAACATGCTCCTTTTTTGCCAGTAGAAGTATTTTATCATGCCTGAAAAAACTATGTTTACTAAAAAGTGAGAATGAAAATGAAATGTCACAATCACAGACTGTAGATCTAACAAAGGTACTGTGATGAAAAAAAAAACAGAACATTTTAGGTCTTGGCTGCATTTTGTTATAATCTAAAATTCCTCTATCGTTTTTTAAAATTACAAATATGATATCAATCAAGTACCTATCAGTATAAAAATAGCATGGTTTATACCAAAATGTACATGATGTTTTGTAGATCTAGCATTTACTTTTTTCCTTGTATGCTTAATACATTAATTTTCACTGTCGACAATTAAATTTTGAAAAAAAATAATCAATGTATCCCTAGGCCTGTCACAATTGCAATCGTCTATTCTCTTGTTGAAAGCGATTTCATTATATCATATTGTAAATGCTTATTATCTTATTCCATATTATACATCAATTTCGTAAGAATTTATTTTGTTTGTTAACCAAGAAAGTTTGAGGTAAAGCAACCTGAGCGATACGCATAGACTTAAAAGCATATTACGTGGTAACATTAATTACAAAGCTATTTCATGTTAACATTAATTGCACATGTTATGTCTGTTAGTGAATCTTTATTTTAAAGTCCATTTTGAGGAGTTATTCTAAAGGTTTAATCATAAACATGACTCACTGTAATTCAACAACATGGTTTGAATTTCTGAAACTCACAGATTAAATTGCCGAATGAGTGTCTGTTGAAAAAGTAGTGCCAAGACTCACGCTCAGCTGTTAGCTTTCTTATATTATTCACAAGAAAGTTTTTTTCTTCCTTTTTTGCACCTTTGGGTCTTGTTGAGCTATTTGTAACACTGATACATGTTAACACATGAGGAGTAAGAGACTTATGATCAGTTTGTTGGTTTCAAAGATTTACTGAATTAGCCTTACTGTATGCAAAACCATCAAAAATTGTGAGCAATACTGCAGACAACAGCTCGTAAACATAATTTTAGTCATAAACTGACTCATTCTTGCACTCATATCCATGTACAGCATATATTTGTTAATACTAATATTGTTTGAAGGTTGTTTCTGGTTAAAGGAAAGTATTTCAGTTTTATTTTAAGTGTAATGCAATATTAAAATTACTAGTTATGAGTATGTTACAAATTACAAGTGCAAGCTAATCTCGTATATTGCACTGGTTTATATATGTAGTAGATAACTTTCATGTAAAGACTAACCTTATATGCAACCAATCACTGTTTCAGCAAACTTATATGGTTAAAACACAGATGCATTTTTTATATGTAAGGACAGGCCAGTTTCCCACCTAAGGGATTTTTTTCTACATCAAGCAAATCATACATTAAACCAACTGATTATGTTCGTAATTTTGTATTAGATAAACATTTTGTGATATCATTTCTCCAAACTTAAACATGGCCTCAGTTTAACTAATGATAGACTGGGTGTACACTCAAGCTATTAGCTGCTGCAATACGGTGAATGACAGATTCTTGCATAGCATGAGCATATATCATTGAATAGCCTTGTTAGGAGCCTTAGTCACCAAAAGGCCAACCAAGACACACTAACATAATAGGATATTTTTCAATAGTATCATGAACTTATTTTAGCTTTACTTGTTTGAGCTAGACATAAACATCAATTGCAGGCATCTGTGAGATATGTTTCTGCTCGTCAGTGTTACTTATGTTATGTTGTATACTAAATTGCAAATAATAAATGTATAGATTGCATTTTAGAACAAAACATGTTCACCAACTTTAAATTTATAATGTAGATATCTATTCTAATGGTAAATTTCCATTTTTACATATTTGAAGCTGTTAATTACTAGTAACTGTAGTGAAATTAATTTATGAATATGCTTATTGGCATGTAATTTATACTGGCTTACAAGTTTTCTATCCTCATTTATTAGGTAACGTAGTTTACAGACCTATTATGAAACTTTGACAATAGGAAACGTAGTAAAACAGACCACAGGAAACATAGTAAAACGTTCAGCCCAATATTTGAATTATGAAGTAGATATTCTACATACTGACAAGTACAACTGATTAAAAACCTGTAAACTGACATATCAAAGTAGAATAATCAATCAAAATTACAAAAATCTCTTAAATAAGTATTTATTTAGAATAATTTGTCCATAATTGAAAATATTTAAATAATATATAGAGAGAAGACTCAAATATATTCTGTGCCTGGCTTGTTGTCAGGCCAAGGTAAAATTTGAGTCTTCTTTCTACACTTTTGAAATCAGTATTATATCCATCTATGCAAGGGACAATGATGTTACCTACGTTACCTGCTGTATATTAACAGCAATAAACTATCCATTGTAGTTTAATTTGATTATAGTTATTATTTTGTTTAATTGTGAAAGTGGTGAAGAAGACATTGTACATTCCAATGCAATGTACATTGCCAGATAGAAAATCTCTATGTTAATATTAGAAGTGGCATGCTCATAATCATACTACTTATTTTTTAACCTCTATTGCCATATACAAGTTGTAGATAGCCTAAAATATGTGAAAATGGAAATTCATCATTAGAATAGAGATCTTTAATACAAATTTAAGACTGGGGGAAATGGTTTATTCTAATATGCAATCTATAAAGTCATTATCTGCAATTTCGTAAAAACATAAGTAACTATGACAAGCAAAAATACATCTTACACATGTATGCGATTGATGTAAATGACTAGCTTAAACATGTAAAGTTAAAAAAATCCATTTATACTTTTGAAAATATCATATTAGTCTTGTATTTTGTGTACTGCTATTTTCAATGTTAATAGGGTAACATTTATTGGAGGCCATTTACAGAAAATGACCAAAGAAAACATAGTAAAACATGGGTTTCGAATACCCTAAGACATGACCAAGACTGAAAATAGTAATAAAGGCTCTCTTGCTGTGGCTGGGGAACATGATATATTCTTATATGTAATCTATAAAGTCATTATCTGCAATTTTGTATAAAAAGTAACATACGTTACGCTGACGAGCTGCAATACATTTCACAGATGTCTGCAACTGATGTTTATGACTATGTTAAACATTTAACCTCAAATTAATTCATTGATACTATTATAAAATATATTATTAGTCTTGTATCTTGTGTACTGATATTTTCAATGTTTTTGGGGTAACGGTGATTACAGGCCATTTACAGAAAGCTGACCACAGAAAACTTAGTAAAATATGGGGTTCTGAGGCCCCCAGGCATGTCCTTGACTGAAAATAGTAACCAACTTTTTCTTCCTGGGGGGGGGGGGGGTGCAACAGAACTCAAAATTTGAGATTTGGCCCCTAGACCATAATTTTGTTTTGAACACACACACACACACACGCACGCACGCACGCACGCACGCACGCATTACTCCTAATTCTATGCAGTATTATGTTCAATATAGTCTGATGGTTCCATTCTTATTCTCCCAATCAATGCCACTTCTGCAATCATGTTTGTTATATACGTTTTCCTATGTATGTTTTTCACTTCCCATGGAGCACAGAAGAGGGACGGGTCAGGGGACATTGGTAAACCTCCTTATATGTACCCTTGTGATATGACTTATGAATATGCTTTCTTGCGCGTTACGTCAGTTGATATATTTCTGATTTTGTTGTCTTCAATCTCATGAATAGTAAGAAGAAATATCCATTTGACGTAATGCGCAAGTACTCTCCATCATTCAAATTTTCTATCTCACTTCACATCTTCATAGTGCTTCCCATTCTCTTGCAAGAGTTTTACATCTCTTCCTTTTACTGGACAATTATAGCCAATGCAAAGAATTTTGAAAAATTTCACCTTCACGAAACAGCAAAAAAAATAACTTTAAGTAAGTCAATTATGACAAATATTAAATTTACGAGATTCGTATGTTTACTGGGAGCATTAGCAATTGCCTTGCTTTGGTTATGGACACTTTTGTTGACCTCAGGTGATGTACACCCTAATCCTGGACCCTCCTCAATGTCGTCTAACAGCAGCTCATCTAATTTCTCAAATTCTTCGAATGACTCTTTCTCCTTCTTAAACACACTAAACTTATCAAAACACTTATCTTTCATCCACTACAACGTTCAGAGTATTGCAAACAAACTCGATATCCTCACAGCAGAACTTTCTAATTTTGACATCCTTGCTTTCTAAGAAACCTGGCTTTACGCTGCAATACAAACAATAGACCTACTGATGCCAAACTTTAAACCACCAGAACGCAAAGACAGGGCAAGGGACCACCACGGAGGTGTAATGATATACGTTAAGGACTCAGTGCACTATACAAGAAGAAATGACTTGGAACCTCTAAATATTGAGTGCATATGAATTGAAATCCAACTTAAACAAACTCGATTATTGTTTGGACTTTTTTATAGACCTCCTAATTCTGATGCTCTATATCTTTCTGCAATTGAAGATTCTATATCTCTAGCTCTTGACACTCAAATCAGTAATATCATTGTAACTGGTGACTTCAATCTTAATGTACTAAATCCACACACATCCAATAAAATATCTGACATATGCCAACAGTTCTCTCTGTATCAAACTATCACTGAGCCAACCAACTTTACCAAACATTCTTCTTCTCTTATAGAAGTAGTTTTCACTAGTGATAATTCCAACATTCTTTACAGTGGAGTAGCAGAGCCCTTTCTTCATCAGGACATTCGCTATTACTGCCCTATATATGGTATCTGTAAATTCTCAAAGAATGTCAGAAAATATTTAACCCGTTGTATTTGGAAATATGACGAAGGCAATTATGATCTTTTAAGGACTAAATTTTCAGAAACTAACTGGGATGCTGTCTCCGACACTGATGTCAACATTTTTGCTGAAAACATGATATATTCTTATATGTAATCTATAAAGTCACTATCTGCAATTTTGTATAAAAAGTAACATACGTTACGCTGACGAGCTGCAATACATCTCACAGATGTCTGCAACTGATGTTTATGACTATGTTAAACATTTAACCTCAAATTAATTCATTGATACTATTATAAAATATATTATTAGTCTTGTATCTTGTGTACTGATATTTTCAATGTTTTTGGGGTAACGGTGATTACAGGCCATTTACAGAAAGCTGACCACAGAAAACTTAGTAAAATATGGGGTTCTGAGGCCCCCAGGCATGTCCTTGACTGAAAATAGTAACCAACTTTTTCTTCCTGGGGGGGGGGGTGCAACAGAACTCAAAATTTGAGATTTGGCCCCTAGACCATAATTTTGTTTTGAACACACACACACACACACATGCACGCACGCACGCACGCATTACTCCTAATTCTATGTAGTATTAGGTTCAATATAGTCTGATGGTTCCATTCTTATTCTCCCAATCAATGCCACTTCTGCAATCATGTTTGTTATATACGTTTTCCTATGTATGTTTTTCACTTCCCATGGAGCACAGAAGAGGGACGGGTCAGGGGACATTGGTAAACCTCCTTATATGTACCCTTGTGATATGACTTATGAATATGCTTTCTTGCGCGTTACGTCAGTTGATATATTTCTGATTTTGTTGTCTTCAATCTCATGAATAGTAAGAAGAAATATCCATTTGACGTAATGCGCAAGTACTCTCCATCATTCAAATTTTCTATCTCACTTCACATCTTCATAGTGCTTCCCATTCTCTTGCAAGAGTTTTACATCTCTTCCTTTTACTAGACAATTATAGCCAATGCAAAGAATTTTGAAAAATTTCACCTTCACGAAACAGCAAAAAAAAATAACTTTAAGTAAGTCAATTATGACAAATATTAAATTTACGAGATTCGTATGTTTACTGGGAGCATTAGCAATTGCCTTGCTTTGGTTATGGACACTTTTGTTGACCTCAGGTGATGTACACCCTAATCCTGGACCCTCCTCAATGTCGTCTAACAGCAGCTCATCTAATTTCTCAAATTCTTCGAATGACTCTTTCTCCTTCTTAAACACACTAAACTTATCAAAACACTTATCTTTCATCCACTACAACGTTCAGAGTATTGCAAACAAACTCGATATCCTCACAGCAGAACTTTCTAATTTTGACATCCTTGCTTTCTAAGAAACCTGGCTTTACGCTGCAATACAAACAATAGACCTACTGGTGCCAAACTTTAAACCACCAGAACGCAAAGACAGGGCAAGGGACCACCACGGAGGTGTAATGATATACGTTAAGGACTCAGTGCACTATACAAGAAGAAATGACTTGGAACCTCTAAATATTGAGTGCATATGAATTGAAATCCAACTTAAACAAACTTGATTATTGTTTGGACTTTTTTTATAGACCTCCTAATTCTGATGCTCTATATCTTTCTGCAATTGAAGATTCTATATCTCTAGCTCTTGACACTCAAATCAGTAATATCATTGTAACTGGTGACTTCAATCTTAATGTACTAAATCCACACACATCCAATAAAATATCTGACATATGCCAACAGTTCTCTCTGTATCAAACTATCACTGAGCCAACCAACTTTACCAAACATTCTTCTTCTCTTATAGACGTAGTTTTCACTAGTGATAATTCCAACATTCTTTACAGTGGAGTAGCAGAGCCCTTTCTTCATCAGGACATTCGCTATCACTGCCCTATATATGGTATCTGTAAATTCTCAAAGAATGTCAGAAAATATTTAACCCGTTGTATTTGGAAATATGACGAAGGCAATTATGATCTTTTAAGGACTAAATTTTCAGAAACTAACTGGGATGCTGTCTCCGACACTGATGTCAACATTTTTGCTGAAAACCTAACAAATCATATAATTACACTATCAACTGAGTGCATCCCAAACAATACTATTCGTATTCGACCTTCTGATCCCCCTTGGATTACCACTGCTATTAGGAGGCAAATAAGGATGCGTAAAAGAGCATACAGGAAAGCCAAATCTTCGAACACACCACATACATGGAATAAATTTAAAAAAGTCAGGAATAAAGTAATTGAATGTCTGAGGAAATCTTAACAACAATATTTCATTCAGTTGTCTGAAAAATTAAAATCAGAAAACCTTTCATCCAAAGACTGGTGGCCAATCTTAAAATCTTTTATATCTCCTTCTTCAAATTCTTCTATACCTACACTAGAAAAAGATGGACTTATCTTCACTGATGAAACTGATAAAGCAAATGTTCTGAATGACTTCTTTCATGACCAAACAATTTTGGATGATCAACATGCACCAATCCCTTATATTGAACCGTACACTGATAACACTATGTCTTCATTAGTTATAACACCTCTTGAAGTTGAATCTATAATGAAGTGTCTATCTCTTGGAAAAGCTGTTGGTCCTGATGGTATAAACAATCGAATCCTTTGGGAGTGTTCACGTGAGCTCTCACATCCACTGTGCTTTCTATTAAATCATTCTTTAAGTCTTGGAATCTTCCCTGAAACATGGAAAGATGCTATGGTGTGTGCTATATACAAAAAAGGAGATATGTCATCTGTTTCTAATTATCGTCCAATTTCCCTCTTGTCCTGTTTAGAAAAGGTAGCAGAGCGCGCTGTATTTAAACACCTTTATAATCACTTACATGAAAACAGAATTCTCACTCCCCTACAGTCTGGTTTTATTCCAGGAGATTCCCCAACAAACCAACTGACCTATCTATACGATACTTTTTCTCATGCTTTAGACTCTGGTAAGGAAATACGAGTGGTATTTTGTGATATAAGCAAAGCGTTTAATCGTGTTTGGCATCAAGGTATCCTTCTTAAACTTCAAGCAGCAGGTGTAACTGGTAACCTTCTATCTTGGTTCAGGAGTTATCTTTCAAACAGAAGACAAAAGTTGCCCTCCCAGGTGCATCTTCTACTTGGAATTTCATATTTGCTGGTGTACCACAAGGGTCAATCTTAGGATATTTGCTTTTTCTGTTATATATAAATGATATTGTGAAATATATTGTGTCTAACATAAGACTTTTTGCGGATGATACAAGTATTTTTATAATTGTTGGAAATCCTATTTCAGCTGCACAACTTCTGAACTCTGATCTAGAAAAAAATCGCCAAATGGGCATTAGATTGGTTAGTTGCATTTAATCCAATCAAAACAGAGGCACTTCTCATCTCCAGAAAGCTTCCAACCATAAATCATCCACCATTGTTCATAATAAACCAACAAATTATGGACGTTGATACCCACAAACACCTTGGAATTTATCTAAGTAATGATGGCTCTTGGCATAAACAGATTAGTTATATAAAAGAAAAGGCTTGGGCAAGAATAAACATCATGAGAAGATTAAAATTTGTCTTAGACCGCAAATCCCTTGAAACTATATACATCTCTTTTATTAGACCCATTTTGGAATATGGTAATGAAATCTGGGACAACTGTCAGCAATATGAAAAAGATGATCTGGAAAAGATCCAAGTAGAGGCAGCCAGAATAGCCACTGGAACAACAAAACTTGTATCTATTGCCTCTTTATATAGTGAAATTAGCTTGAATTCTTTGGACACCCGTCGGAAAAAGCAAAAATTGGTTCTTTTCTACAAAATGGTAAATCATCTTTCACCTCTTTATCTATCTTCTCTTATACCACCCACTGTCAACGAAACATCTCGATATAATCTAAGAAATGCAAATAATATCTCTACAATTAATGCACGAACAGACCAGTACTTCAATTCCTTTCTCCCTTCTACAATAAGAGATTGGAATAGTCTCAGCCAAGAGCATAGAAATTCCACGTCTGTCGCATCTTTCAAACACACCTTAAACCAAACAAATATATTTGTGCCTAAGTACTTCTATGTCGGTGATAGACGTCCGCAAGTATTGCATGCACGCCTTCGTACCAAATGTAGTGCCCTAAATTATGAAATATATCTAAAGAACTTAGCTGACACACCTTTATGTCGCTGCGGTAACATTGAAAATTCAGAACACTTTTTTTACAATGTAGATATTATCACAGACAAAGACTAGAAATGATACAAACTATTTCTCCACTTTGCCTCATCACCTTAGATGTACTTCTGTTTGGGGACAGCTCACTTTCTATGAATACAAACACATCTATTTTCACTGCTGTGCACAGAAATTTATTGTTGAAACTAAACGGTTCTAGTAAGTGCTATAATGAACTTCATCCTGTTCCTTGAACGCGAAACAAAATATAGTGTATAGATTGGGAAGTAAAAGCCACTAGACCTTGATTCGTTCCCTCCACTCCAAGGCTTTCATAAACCTTAGCCTCTCTCCCTATTTCTGTGCTCTCCATGGGTCATCCCCATTTTGTTATAAAATTAATTCTGTTCTCATATATGCATATTTTCTTCATTTTTTGTATTTGGTAAACCGTAGTGGACAAATATGCAACGCTCATCAAACACAAAACTTCGAAAACGAGGCTGCGTGACTGCTGAGCACCAACACAAACCAAATTTATCCACTAACATTATATGCCTTCTTATTAGAAGCAAATGTAATCTTCCGTTAGTGGAATAGTTACTTGCGAAATGCATATTTGTTCAACTTTACCTCAATTTGCCATTATCGTTTACAACATGTTATTGGTAATCAGGAAAGGAATTATATAAGAATGTTGCTTCCATTCCAATCCTTGTAACTTAAATACTGTTAACATCTGTTTGATAATGTCAACTGTTCTTGCTAAAAAAATATGTTTAAACCAAAACATATAAAGTCTAAAAATAAATTATCTGACTAAAATGCCTACAGAATGAATGTCGCAGACACATATTTCTTTTTCAGTCTTTGTTGCAATTTTCCAAAGTATAGCAGCTGTGACTATTTTGGTCTATGTTTACATCTTTTACAGTTTACACCATGGGTAAGAATTGCCGTGATAGCGCTGATTGCTTAGAGCCAATGTCTAGATGTGTGGATAGTGGGAATTCAGAAATGGGCAAACACTGTCTCTGTCAACCTTTGTATGAGTACGAGGAAGACAATCGCGCATGCGAAAAAAGTACGTATGAGATGACTTCAATAGCGAAACTTCAGCATTTCCGGATACAAGCATGAGACTTTCACAAATTTTCTATTTTCAAGATGGCTAACAGAAATTTCAAGAAGGCAGCGGAAAGTGACAAAAAGAAGGCACATGCAGATATAAGCATGAAACTTGGTAAAAATGTTCATGAGCATAAGTAATTTAAATATTTATCATTAGCCAATCGAAATTGGCCTATTTTCAAGATGGCGGTACTAAATCCAAGACGGCCGCCTCCAAAACACACGTCAGATCAGGAAATGAAGATTTTACATGACACAAAGCAATTAAAAACATCTAAAATGGTAAAATTGGATGAAATATGACATAAAATAATATTGGTTACTTTGAATCGCGACGTCACGGTAATCATAAGCCACAGCGTTTCGATTTTCTTTTTGACTGCATGCTAAATGACAGAACTTGTCAATTTCATTCTTCACATGATGAAAATATTCAATTTTCGACATAAATTAGCATATAAGCAGGTGGTGTGTTCCTAAATTCCTTCAGTTTATGTAGATGTTGGCTGTAGTGACATGAATTTATCAGGTATTTCAGTAACTGAAGATGATCGTTTTGATCAACATCAGGCCTGCATTGTCAAGCCTGACCTGAGTAGAAAGTGTTTGAAAAGGCTGACAGCATATGACATTCGCATGCAACAGAATCAGGTTTCCATGCGCCTATGTCCATTAATTTCACACTACTTGTTCAACCTTGACCAGAGATCCAGATGAGACATGCAATTTTGATCTTGCTATGCGTTAAGTCCTTACTGGTAGGATTCGTTTGACTGTGATCTAATTAAGAAATGAATTCAATGTTTGGGCCTCCCGTTAACTTTGCAAGAGACATGAAATATTCATGATTCCATGAACATTCCAAAAATTGAATCTTTCTTTCTTCTTTCTTTAGATTCTGCAACACCTGAATCTATTGCTTATATTAACATTTTATTTTAAATATATAAAATATAAAAAAAATATTTTAAATTTAGGATTTAAAACAGTTTTGTATTTAAAATTAAATCGTAATAACGGTTTAGTCGGAGTGTAAAATGGAAAAGCGGAACAGCCAGATTAATTAACACGACAGCCAAGGGAGCAAACAAGAGGCTTGTTTTTGCACATGGACTCAGGTGTGGCTCGCTGTCAATCACAACACCAGTATCGATTCTGACCAATGAGTTCGATGTTCGAAGCGTATTGCTGGGGCAAGGGAGCTTGGCAGCTGTCAATCAAATTTTGTGTAATTCATGAGGCTATCCACGGTTGCGAAAATCTTAAGATTCATTTAAGGATTGCTTCGATAATGTAAATATATGAAGATGTCATCTTGTCTATTAAAAATGCCAGTTTAAAGATATATACTGGGCCACAATGTGAAATGTAATATTTTGAATGTGTTCTCTGTAGTAAAAGGTCTAGATCAAATGGGGGTAAAGTCAGGTATGTTCGGACAGACAGCTAATCTCGGACAGCGACCTTGTTTGTTGCATATTTCAAATATTGGAATAAAAGATAAATATACTAAGCAAACAGTGAAAATCCTGTTGAGACGACTCACAAGGAGCCGTCTCATCTGGATTTACACTGTTTGCAAATGTGTGTCCGAGTTTACGTGATGTCCAAATTTACCCGACTTTACCCTATACGTTTATGTGTTCTTTTTTCAGAATGTGATCACCTCGCGTCAACATTCACACGACATCGTGGGCATGTCATTCGGCATCACAACATTAATTCGAATTATAAAGATGGCAGCTTATCAGCAGATGCATGTGGGGTGCGATGTGTCGACACTGGAAAAGACTGTCTGTCATTTGATTTTGAACCTGGAAGGTGTACCCTAAACTTTTTGTCAGTCGAACAGGCTGTCCTTGCTGGTGCGTTTTTAGACAAAGACGATTTCGACTTGTTTGAAAGAGACTGTTCAGGGAATCTTTTTCAATGACAATAACGTTTTTTCTTAACTTTTACCTTGTCAAGCTGAATAACTTCCTACTAGAGTTAAGTCAGGTAACTTCGGACATCAGGTAAATTCGTCAGTGACCTTGTTTGTTTCATATTTTAATTATTGTAATACAAAAATGTATTAACAAAGCAAACATGGAAGCCGTCTCATCTGGATTGCCATTGTTTGCAGATGTATGTCCGAGTTTACCTGATGTCCGAAGTTACATGAATTTACCCTATTCTCTTACCCATTGTGACATTGGTAACATGCAGCATTCCAGTTGTTATTTGAAAATCGATTTGCACAATTTTCCAGAAAAGGTTTGACTTCAAAAGGTTTTGAGCTAGCCTTTAAGATATGTGATCTTACATAAATGCTTTTACGAAACGATTTGGGGAAAAAGAGATGAAATGCGAGGCTTGCTGAGCATTTTATCTCTTTTTGTAGCAAGTTTGATAAATTCAATTATACAATCGCAACGAGTTTAATAAAAAAAAAACATCATTAATAAAAAAGCACGAATGTTAGCCCCTATTAATTATATGACATTAAGATTACTTTGAAATTTCTTTTTAGCCATGAAACGTTATAATTGAGTCATTATGTACGCAGCGTTGTTATGGATGTTATAACATTTCCCCAAAATCTGTAAGCTACTAGTGGTTTATCAATTTTACTGTATGGCGTTATTTCATTCTTAGACATGTGATAAAAAATATTTACAGGCACGTCGTACCGTCAAATTGTGGTAGCAGTTTTTCAGGAAGGTACGTTTTAAGCCCTCCAGTAAAATATTTTTACTAAGCGTTCAAAGGCTGTGCTTATTTTGTGGATTATTCATGTTATTTCTGTCTTGTTTTTGTTATGCTTTCGTGTGCGTCTGTTTATTGATGCCTTGTGGTCACCTGCTGGGAAAGGACTGACTTTTTGGCTCCCATTTGTGATGTCTAATTGTGAAGTTGTCACTTTCCCATTGGTATCCTGGGTCAGGTGTGGTGCTTGATTGTATCGATTCCTGATCTTTGCCCTCTTTCTTACTATTATACACCTACCCATTTTTTACTATTAACACAATTATAGCATTTGAATAAAAAACGGTATTCTGGCGGTACCAAGATGATGCATACAGTCGTTCTTTACTGACAACAGCTAACTTTTTGGGCCTAACCAAGTATCAAAATGAGAAGTTGGCTTCTAGAAAGACACCGTTTTGTTATCTATTTAATTAACATCGCATAGTCAACTACACCTTATCAATCAATTAGATTTTGTTCCATAGATTCATTTGGTAATCTTAATAAAAAGTATTTAGATTTTATAAACTATATATTTCTAAAAGACAATTATCTGGTTATTTAAAAACTATTTCAAAACTACAAACAGCTTGTCTCTATCACAAGTAGTTTGACAAGAAATGTCCAAAACACGTGACGAATGCCCCCAAAGGAATTGGTCTGGCATAAGACACATTTGAGGAAAGTAAGCGGTAATATAAGAGATATGCTCCAGACACGAAAAACCTATAAATGGGGCCAGAAGGCAATGTCAGGGTCAAAGTGACCCAAAATAGTATGCATCACTCTGCCATCCCAAGAGGAATCAACACCCCAAATTTGATATTCCTACATCAAATAATATAGGAGATATGCACCAGACTCAATGCAGTTTCTAGAAACTAGGTCAGAGGGGAAGTTCAAGGTCACAGTGACCCAATTATGGTACGCGACACTTCGTCATCCCAAGATGCATCAACACACCAAATTTGAGATCCCTATCTTAAATAATATTAAGGGATATGCTCCGAACACAGTTATTCTAAAATCAAGGTCAGATCTCAAGGTCACAGTGACTCGAAAATGGTACGTGACACTCCGCCATCCCAATATGCAATATGCACACACCAAGTTTGGAATTCCTACCTCAAAGTATGTAAAGAGATATGCTTCGGGCAATTCTTAAAACTAGGTCAGAGATCAAGGTAAAGGCCACAGTGACCCAAAAATGATGTGTGACACTCCGCCATTCCAAGATGCATTTACCCACCAAATTTGGAATTCCTGTCTAAAAGAATATAGGAGATATGCACCAGAATCAATCAAGTTTCTACAAACTAGGTCAGAGGTCAAGTTAAAGGTCACAGTGACCCATTAATGGTACACGATACTTCGCTATCCCAAGATGCATCATCACACCAAATTTGAGATTCCTACCTCAAATAATATAAGAGCTATGTTCCAGACACGATTAATCTAAAACTAGGTTAGAGGTCAAGATCACAGTGACCCGAAAATGAAACTCGACACTCTGCCATCCCAAGATGTATCCACACACCAAATTTTGAAATCCTACCTCAAAGAATATAGAAGATAGGCTCCAGACACAATGATTCTTAAAACTAGGTCAGAGGTCAAGGTCACAGTGACCCGAAAATGATATGTGACACTCCGTCATCCCAAGTTGCAGTTACACACCAAATTTGGAATTCCTGTCTAAAAGAATATAGTAGATATGCACCAGACTCAATGCAGTTTCTAGAAACTAGAAACTAGGTCATGTCAAGTTCAAGGTCACAATGACCTAATTATGGTATGTGACACTTCGTCATCACAAGATGCATCCACACACTAAATTTGAGATTCCTACCTTAAGTAAGAGATATGCTCAGGACTTTCTAAAAACTAGGTCAGAGGTCATTGTCAATGTCACAGTGACCCGAATATGGCACCTGACACTCCTCCATCCAAAGATGTATCCACATACCAAATTTGGAATTCCTACCTCAAAGAATATGGGAGATAGGCTCCCAACACAATAATTCTTAAAAAAAAGGTCAGAGGTCAAGGTCACAGTGACCTGAAAATGATATGTGACACTCTGTCATCCCAAGATGCATTAACACACCAAATTTGGAATTCCTATCTATAAGAATATAGGAGATATGCACCAGACTCAATGTAGTTTCTTGAAACTAGGTCAGAGGTCGAGTTCAAAGTCACAGTGACCCAATTATGGTACATATCACTTTTTTATCCCAAGACGCATCCACACACCAAATTTGAGATTCCTGCCTCAAATAATATAAGAGATATGCTCTGGACATGATTATTCCAAAACTAGGTCAGAGGTCAAGGTCAGTGTCACAGTAACGCGAAAATGGTACGCGACACTCCCCCATCCCAAGATGTATCCACACACCAAATTTGGAATTCCTACCTCAAAGAATATAGGAGATATGCACCAGACACGAAGCAGACGGACGGACGGACTGACGTAATTTTATCATCCTCTCAGATTATATCATTGACAGATGAACAAATAAATACAAACTTACTTTTGATCCTTAAATGTGCAAGAGTGATTTGTGATCAAATAAATTTCAAATCGATCCTTTTTACATGAAATTCCAGAATAAAAAAAACTCCCATACGCTAGCTATCATCTCTCTCACTACAAAGTTTATGTTACACACAGTGATCACATGATTTCAAATTAGCCACAGAATATGCTAGCTCTTACAGTAGCTGCAATATTGCCACAATATTGCTGAAATAGTGCCACTATTGGCAATAGTGCAGCGCTCAGAATACGCTTCTTTTGGCAAGAAATTCATACTGCCGCAATATTGGTCACAATATTTTGATTTTGTTTGGACAAATCCGCCATTCATAGTTAAGGCTGCATAATTATAGCTTTTATGTAAAATTTTTAATCATATCGTATGCATTCCGTTAGGATTCTCCTTATCTTACCTTGTTGGAGGAGGTGGACAGGGGGTACCCAACTCCCACTGCCCTCCCCCTTTCCCCCAGTTCCCTCCCCTTTCACCCCCACTTATCTCTCCATATCATTTTTCTCTCCCCCTTATAAAATTTGTTCTGGTATTCAGTTTTATGTACTGTTGAGTCCCTATCTTTGTTTTATCACCTTTTATATCTGGTTTATATGTACTAGGAAATGATACATGGATAAGTTAGGGATTTTATATGGAAACCAAACATCTATGTCTTGTATCTTATCAGAATTAAGGGTGAGGTTATTACCATAAAACTAATTTAAGCCCTCCAAAAATCATTTTAGCTGATCATTCCACGACAGAGCTTCTTGTGTGTGTCTTTTGTGTTATTTGTGTTTGTCTTTGCCTAACCACCATCTGTTTCTTGCATGATTGAGGTCACCTGTTAAGAAAGGGCTTACCTCTTGGCTCTCTTGTATGTGATGTTTACTATGGTTTATTCACTTTCACATACAGTGTCCTCAGTAGGATGCCGTGCATAATTGTATCAATTCCCGACTTTTGCATTCTTCTTTACTTTGCAAACGAATGCAATATTGGGTATGGTATTAAGTTTCACGTCACCAAACCAATATGTGTGAATAAAAGAAAAAAAAGAAATATCACAGTAACGTGACAAATGCCCCCAAAGGAATTGGTTTAGCATAAGACACATTTGAAAGTTAGCTGTAATATAGGAGATATGCTCCAGACACTAAAAACCTAGAATGAGGCCAGAAGTCAATGTCAAGGTCAAAGAGACCCAAAATGGTATGCATAACTCAGCAAACCCAAGAGCTATCCTACAAACTAGGTCAGAGGTCAAGGTCAAACTGAGACGAAAAAAGGTATGTGACACTCCGCCGTCCAAAGTTGCATCTGCACATCAAATTTTGGATTTCTACCTTCAATAATATAAGAGATATGCTCTGGACACGATTATTCCAAAAACTAGGTCAGAGGTCAAGGTAACAGTGACCCGTAAATGATACATGACACTCCATCATCCCAAGATGCATCCACACACCAAATGTGGGATTCCTATCTCAAATAATACAAGAGATATGCTCCCGACACGATTATTCTAGAATTAGGCCAGAGGTCAAGGTCACAATGACCCAAAATTGGTACGCCACACTCCGCCATCCCAAGATGGATCCAGACAACAAATTTGAAATTCCTACCTCAAAGAATTTAAGAGATATGCTTTGAACACAATATTTGTTAAAACTAGGTCAGAGGTCAAGGTCAAGGTCACAGCGACCCAAAAATGATATATGACACTTTGTCATCCCAAGATGCATTTATATACCAAATTTGGAATTCCTATCTCAAAGATTATAGGAGATATGCACAAGACTCTATGCAGTTTCTAGAAAGTAGGTCAGAGGTCAACTTCAATGTCACAGTGACCCAATTATGGTATGCGACACTTTCTCATCCCAAGATGCATTGACAAACTAAATTTGAGGTTTCTACCTCAAATAATGCTCAGGGCACGTTTATTCTAAAAACTAGTTCAGAGGTCAAGGTCGCAGTGACCCGAAAATGGTACGCGACACCCCCCCCCCATCCCAAGATGCATCTACACACAAAATTCGGAATTCTTCCCTCAAAGAATATAGGAGATATGCACCAGACACCAAGGGGGTCTGACTTACGGACGGACACTGCGATTACTATACAGGCTATGCCTCCCAAAATTCCTTTGGGGCATAAAATATCTATTTCATTGTATTACTAAAACTAGCTTCTATTTACAAATAAATATTTTCCACACCATCATTCCCCTCTAAATCAATGTGAGCCAATCACTACTAAGTCAATTGGGCAATCACAGCCAACGGACATTAAATAAATAAATAAACTGTTTTGACCTTATCTGCTCTACAAACTATCTCCTGGATACCTCACCATGGGGTAGACACATAATCGAAACACACAGTCATGTTTCCAGCATAAACCAAGCCTGAAAAGAACAACTACATTATATACTCCCATATAATAAAGTACTGCATTACATAACCCAAGTGTTCTCTAATCTGTACAGTTAGCCCTCAGTTTTATATAACCATCGCCAAATGTGGCCACCGTATCCATACGGTGAATCCCACTTCTGACACCTATGTTGAGAATGGATGAGTCCCACGTCAGTGAAAGCTACAACAGACGAAGATCGATAAAAAAACAACTGGGGAATTAAGCACAAAATCATTTTAACTAATGAAAGATATATATAACAAGAAAAACTATAACATGTGTCACATGTTATAAACGGTGTTGTTGAAAGGTTCTTATGAGTAATAATAGATGAAGGATAATAATGAAGTTTTTTTTGCAATGAGATATACATTAAAGCGACTTTGAAATGAGTCATTAAATGCTTGACGTTTCGCTAATAAACTATTCAATCAGACGGTGATGGGGAAGCAAGCTTTTGTGAATACTTGTTATCTTCAGTCTTTTATGAAAACCAATACTTGTCCGCGGGGAAAGAAAAATGTAGACTGCATTACGTCCCTTGATATAGATTTAAAAAAGAAAAAAGTCTAAGAAAAAGTCAACTTTTGTGAGTTCCAAAATGTTATTCCATACATTTTCCTACTTCAGATAGAAAGGAATCCAACCCCAGTCATGAATTTGCAGGTGATAGGAAAAATCTACTAGCTTCCGCGTTTCGATGACATTGGCCAAACTAATCGAATGACCTATTTTCCGCGTTTGCCATTCATCTTTCTTTTGTAATTTTCTCTGTTTATTCATATTTTCTGCTTGTATGCCTATTGTCTGTCTGTCTGTACTGTTTGTTTGTTTAACATTTTCTTGCTCCTATTTTCTAATAAAATGAAAAGTTCGTTTCTGTTTTATGGTGAAACGAAACAATTTAACTTCGCACACTGATAAATATAGAATGAATGACGTCACAATGATTTATAAATAGGGCCTTTATATACTTATTTAAGAATTTCGTATCTATAGTTACGAATTTATCAATAAGTTCGCCCCAGAAAACCGCTGATAACACATAATTGGAAATATTTTCTTGGTAGAAATAATAATTACAATTCTAAGTTATTCTAAGTTAGACCATTAGACCAGCTGGCGAGAGTGAAAAATAGATACAGCCCGTGGGTAGAACAGGTCTTTAACATCCGACATTTACACTGAAAAGACACCCAATTTTAGACGTTTTAAATACTCTTTTAATAAGAGAAGTCTAAATTTGTTTTTACTTTACCCTTGGAAAAACGAAAAATTTAATCAAAACGTTATTCAATGAACAATAACTTTGATCACACCCCTCTTCGGACTAGTCCATTTCAAAACCAATTACAATTATAGGCTAAGTAACCACTGTTTCATAAATGAACTAATATTAGTTACTTATGCATTAATAAGTAACGCCGTAGAAAAAAATACATACTATTAGTACATGAAATGTTCATCAAATGTATACTGAACGAAACTTCTCAACCGCCACTCAATATTTTCTCAAATATCTTAACATATATGATACATAAATGGCTACAATTTACAGTCAGTATGGAAAAATCAATTAAACTGAACCTGTCAAAATTTCATGTTCATAAATTGAAATAACATGCTCAATTGATAGACTGTATAAAGGCACACTCGCATTTAATTTTCACACAAACGCTAAGATTTGAACTCATCGCTTAAAATCAAGTATTCCAGGGACCCAAACTTTATGGTGTTATAAATAGACATTAATGAACATTTTTGGGTTTCGCTTTTATAAGTAGGAATTTTCAACTAATCCAAAATGTTCATATGGAAGCCCATATGAAATCAAACAACACAAGATTGCTTTATGGAGAGGATATGTTTTTGTCCACAATATTATTGGAACTTTCTGGTGCTGTAAATGGACATTATTGAACACTATCGTGTTGATTTAGTAATATAAAGTAGCAATTTTCATGCAATTCAGTGCTCCTATGGAGGCCCATATGGGCTAAAAGAACACAAAAATGTGTTTATGGTGATGAAATGTTTTTTGTCGACAAAATTATTGAAACATCCGTCACCCATTACGCGTGTACTGCGCATCAATCTCGACACTTCCCACATTCCAATGCAGCATTTGTGCAACATCGCACCAAAGTATGGTGGACTATACAGGACATTTTATGAAATACGCAATACTCAGTTTTTGTTGATTTTTCTCGTCATACGAGTGCAAAAATGAAAACTGACCTACAGGTTGTGGTGTAAACTGTCGGCTCTATCAAAACATGCCAAACCTTGTGATAAATTATGAATCAGTCTCAGCGAGGCCCCTATTTCGATCGAACCCACAGCCCGAGCCCTCTACATTATACTCATACAACCAAAACGTTGTTATTTTTGTGATAAAATAAAGTTGTCCGATAGTTGTCGATAAAAATACGAGTAAACAGAAGGCGAAAAACATTTAGCATCGTGTGCCACGTGCAAAACAGGTATTAGTACTCTGTCGTTACGCATAAATGAACATCCGTATTGAATCAAACTTTGTTATGTTCAATCGACGGATACATGTGCCCAAATATACTGTGTTAAATATCATGTCAAACAGTTTAATAATAAACCAGCTATTTTGAAAAATATGTGTTGTGTTAACTGGCGGTTTAGAAGTTTCGTTCAGTATATTTATCCTACATCTGGTCGTTGACCTTGGTGTAGATGATTGGTTTCTGGTCTTAAACCGTACAAATAGATTATGAGGGTATCTGGTATTTACTATATCATCCTTAGTGAAATAAATCTGAATGCAAACTACGTAACATGGTTCATACCTGCACAAGTCAATACTTCAAACCATATTACCTTATTTCACCAGAGCATACTTCTGAAGCAATCATACATTTTTCAGCTGTGGTGATGGATTTCCAACTTCATTACACACTTTGTACCACAGGCACAAGTATCCAGCTCATACAGATTCTGACTAGGCGGTATCCAGAAGTTAAGAATCATTTTCTAGACCTTGTTACCAA
This sequence comes from Loripinus fragilis, assembly GCA_964019695.1. Taxonomy (NCBI): domain Eukaryota; kingdom Metazoa; phylum Mollusca; class Bivalvia; order Lucinida; family Lucinidae; genus Loripinus; species Loripinus fragilis. The sequence goes on from OZ026515.1 coordinate 125,225,706, forward strand.
ACATCACATTTTATTATCAGATCAAGTTTTTTTTATATATATCACGTACTGAGTGCGCATGCCTAATGTCTTACGATACAAGTCAGTTAGAATCAGCTATACGAAGACGAAATCAGAATTGAAAACACATGTACGCTATTGTAAGTACCCAACAACAACATAGACAGTACGCAGTCAATAGATGACCCCTAAAACTGTGTCAACAGATTACCCCTCAAATTGTCAGTGTGTTTGTGTGTGGAGTTGGTAAACTTCTCTCCATGCAATAGTGCTAAAGGTGTGTGAGAACTGTTACACATTCACTTAGTTCTCATTAACTGCATGCTGTTTTCTGATAGTGTATGTTCTCTCTATTACTGATGGATACGTTTTTCTATATCATCTAAAGACATGTGGGGCTAATTTCCATACACACAAATCCTGTGTTGGAATCAGAAAAAGTTGTCTCACGCTAAGGTTTGTCTATTACAACACAGGGTGGTCCTGGATGACAATATTTTACAGGTCCTTGACGACTGTGTACTTGTGCTGGATGACAGGTTGCAGGTTTCAGACGACAGATTCTGGTTTTGGACGAAAGTGGATAGGGGTAACATACACAGAAGTAGCAGAAAATGATGATTTAAAGTGATATATGTTTGTTTGAATCGTTACTGTCATAAGATCAGCATTAGAGGTCCAGGCATCGAATATATTTGCAGTTGAATTGTAAAACTATGGTCTGGAATAGAAACTACAAAAATAAGTAATTTGTGGTCCATTACTTGCATTTCAGTCATAATATTAGTATAAATCGTCCAACAATATATACAATCAATTTGTCCTTTTTAAAGAACACTGAAAATCTCAAATTTCATTTTTTCAAAATGTTACTGCTGATGTATGGTTTGTAATAAGTACTAGACGACGTCATGTTTTCTGTAACAGGTTAGAATCGACATTTTTCTTATTTGAAGGAACACTTGAGCAGATGTTAAAACTGCTCTGTAACTTTTTCAACGCCAAAAGTAGATATGCAATCTGCAACTCTCATCCAGACAAGCCCATTTACTTTACCTGGAAAACGGTGCAGGTTTGCTGCAATATATCGATAGCAAAATCTTATATATAGTATTATTGTTGATGATTTAGATTTACATAATCTTCAATTTAACATAGATGTTGTGATATTTTCCACTTTTCTGGCATTTTATATGTTTTCAATTCTCCCAACTCTTACAAGAAGAAGGACAGTGCTTGAACAATTTTCGGCACGTCTTAATTCTCCAAATTCTTTCAGAGAAACGCTGCAACGATTTCTGCTATCGACGATAGATCTTCTGGTACGCTGGCGTTGATTTCAACTATACTTAACTACTAAAGAAACCTCACACATACTGTGTGTCAAATGTTTAGTAGTAAATGAACACGATGCACATTTGTCTTTCTATTGCGTAAAGCTGAACATTGGTAGACTAAGATGCACTGAGATTATTTGAAAAGATGAACTAATTTCAGACGTCAGCTGTCAAAACGTCACGTAACCCCTAAAATCAATTTTCGCAAGAACAAAGAAATCATTCAAAATTCACCAGAAATCGCTTTAGTGTGATTCTTTGTTATTTCATTGACATCTTCTTGGCATTCAAATAAAGCATGCATGCAATTTTTAACCCAAACGCATATTTTCATTTTCTTAACGTCAATATTTTCATTTTCAGCGTTTTATGAGCCTTTAAAAAGCACTGCCACTTTATCAACTTTTTTCACGTTGTATGATGTTTAGAATGCATTTTGACAATGATTCAGTCCTTTTGAACTCCGAAGCTGCCTTCTACGTCCAGTTAGCGACGTCAAGCGTTACAATGACATGCTGATACATGTATGTGTATACTGCAAAGCTTAAAATTCATAAGCGATTAAAGTAAAGTGCAGCCAATTGGCACTATAACAAAGTAGACAACACGCACTAAACGGCGACAGTTATTGACAAAGAACAAAACGGTTATTATCCATAATTTACGTTGTTCCTTAATTGACGTTAAACTTGGTTTAATCCGCTTTTACCATTTAACGTGACGCGAAACATAAATTCTGATTTTTGAAAATGCATTCTCTTACAATGATTGGTTGACTCCAAGTCATTTCAGTTTCTAGAAATTGTTTAAACAAAGGAAAAACACTGCCGTTTAGACAACGTCAACAGCAAAACTTAAAAACCCCATATCATACGTCACAGCAAGAAATTGCAAATTTTTAAGTGCACTTTTGTCTGTACTGGTATTGACATTGCATAAATGAAAAAAAAAAGTTTTCAAAAAATATCTAGACATACATTCCCGAGGCAAAAGTGATAAAACGGTGTTTTTGACGTCGTGACGTCATGTTCTATATTTGATAATTATATTTTTTCGAAGAATACTTTCTAATGTCTTGTTATAAAAATAAGCTTATCGGCTTAGCTCTATAATTTGTTATTTACGAGTTTGAAGCAAGTAAGAAGTGTCAGGTTTCTTTAGTAGTTCAGTATATAACAGTGTGTTCTCTTCACAACGGTTATGTGAGTTATTTCATGTTATTTAACTGCTTGCAGACATATGATATCATTTCCCCTTTCCAAAGGACCAGTGTCTATTAGGCCTGTTTCACGGCCACTATGAATTTCCTTTAAACTTTGTGTAATAAAAGTAGCATGTCTTAGCTGTAATATCATGAAATGTTGGATCAATAGATGAAGTTTTCTGAGTTGTATTCTCATTTGAAATGGGTGGGGTAATTCCACCCCAAACAGGGTAACGCTACAAAAACGACTATATTTTTTATAACCATATGTAGCTGGGAATCAGCCATTTAAAAATTATTTATTATTATTTTTCTTCTCCAACTTTACGCAAAACCACAACATCTTTTCATGCTTAAATGGATTCAATTGATGTTTAGAGGTAATATAGTATATATGATGGTAATTATAAAATTGAATGGAATTGGAATTGGAATGTTACCATGATGATTACTTAAAGAGTTATCTGCCCGCAAAATCAGCGATTTTTATTTTTTTCATTTTTTTAAGAGTGGGTATACATGCATTTGATATTTTAGATACATCATTGCTTCTAGGTTACACAATGATTGGTCATGGTGTGTAGTATAAAACAAAGGCTTCAGATAGCTGATATGACCTTGTGGTCAAAGGTCAAGGTCACACATACTTAAAACTTTTCTTTGGCTCAAAACGCTAAAACCTCTCTCATTTTTTGGATCTAGTGTGTATATATTCGCCACAATGATTATCTATTATGTGTAGATTATAAAAAGTCTCAGAATATACATATGACCTTAAGATCAAGGGTCAAAGTCAAATATTCTTATAAAACTGTCACACTGCTCGTAATACAAAACTCCTCTTTGATGTATTGATGGGATGTGTTCATATTTAGCACAACAATTGCGTATGATGTGTATATTAAAACAAAGGTTTCAGATAGCTGATATGACCTTTTGGTCAAACGTCAAGGTCACACATACTTAGATCTTGTCTATGGTTCAAAACGCAAATACCTCTATCATTTTTGACCTAGTGTACTTATTCGCCACAATGATTGCCTATCATGTGGAGATTACAACAAAAGTCTCAGAATATGGTATGACCTTGAAATCAATGATCAAAGTCAAATATTCTTATAACTGTCACACTGCTCATAATACAAACTCCTCTTTGGTGTATTGATTGGATGTGTTCATATTTAGCACTACAATTGCGTATGATGTGTCGACTAAAGCGAAGATTTTAGATAGCTGGTGTGACCTTGTGTCAAAGGACAAGGACAAACATACTTAAAACCAGCAAAATTGCTCGAAATACAAATATCTTCTCCATTTATTTTGACCGAGGGTGTTCAAATTCGCCCCAATGTTTGCATATCATGTGTTAATTGCAACAAACGTCTCGGATTATATTTATGACCTTGAAGTTAAGGTTCATATTCAAATATTTCTTATAATCTGTCTTACAGCTCTTAACGCAAACTCCTCATTCATGCATTGATGGAGTGCACTCATATTTAGCACAATGATTGCTTATGAAGTGTAGTTTAAAACGGAGGTTTGACCTTGAAGTCAGCGTCAAAGTCGCACTTGCAAAAACCTATATACAGCCCATACTGAGAGCTCCTCTGTCATTTCTTGAGCGAGAGTGTTCATATTTGGAAGAATGATTGCCTATGGTTGATTTGATCCTTTTTATCCCAGTCAATATTTTTTCCGTCAAGTCATGTCAGGATGGCCCTTACTGGGTTGAACTGGCTCTAAGCAGGATTTAATGTGTCTTGCCTGTCATGTCTTTTTCTTGCAGTCTTGTGGTCACCTATTGGGCAAGGACTGGCCTCCTGGTTCCCTTGTATGTGATGTTTTCTTTTGTTTATATAACCTTCCCATACTGTGTCCTGGGTCATGTGTGGAACTTGATTGTATCGATTCCTGACCTTTGCCTTCTTCTTTACTTTGCTCAAGGACAATATGCAGTTACACCTGTGAGGCTCAAACCCGCAACCCATCTATCTCGACTCAAACACTCTACCACTGGATATTGCACTCGCATATTGTGTGGTAATTAGGATGAAAGTGTCAGATTACTGCTATGACCTTGGAGTAAAAGGTCTAGGTCAAATATATCTTACAAATGTTGACGTGAATTATTTTTCTTTTTTTGTTAGAGGATGTCCATATATCGCAAAATGATTTCTTAAGGTGGGTACATTAAAATGAAGGTTTCAAAGAACCAATATGACCTTGGGATCAAAAGTCAATGTATTTAGAATCGGTCCTACGGCTCGAAACACGAACTTCTGTAGAGGATCTATGGATGCAATTTAGTTAAAAAATACATGCATATTATCAGGTTGTTTGGCTTCTAGTGCCACTTCTCTTACTTTTTCAATGGCGGATATTCATATTTGCAACAGTGTTTGTCTGAGGTATGTAGATGACAAGAAATTCTCTGTTTTCCAGTGAAATGTTGAATATTTAAAACTCAAAAATATTCAAAAATATTTAAACTTGTAAAGTGAGTATCCTTTACTACTCGTAGTTTCGATGAAGATTATATATATTTTGCACACTAATTGCCAAAATATGTAGATATCATCAATGGTTTCAGGTCGCTGCTATGACATATGATTCAAAGGTCAAGGTCAAAATATTTGCATTTAGAGCAATTGACAGGTTTTAGGTATGTGTGGCCTTGACCTTTGACCACAAGGTCATATCAGCTATCTGAAACCTTTATTTTAATTAACACATTATAAGCAATTATTGTGCTTAATATAAACACACCTCATCAATGCAAGAAAGAGGAGTTTGTATTATGAGCAGTGTGACAGATTTAAAGAATATTTGATCATTGATTCTAAGGTCATATCCATATTCTGAGACTTTTGTTGTAATTTTCACATGATATGCAAATATTGTAGCAAATATGAACATGCAAGGTCAAAAAATGATAAAGGTGTTCGCGTTTTGAGCCGTAGACAGGTTTTAAGTATTTGTGACCTTGACCTTTGACTACCAGATCATATCAGCGATGTGAAACCTATGTTTCATTCTACACACTATGAGCAATCTTTGTGTAACCTAGAATCAATGATGTATCTAAAATCTATAATGCATGTATACCCACTCTAAAATTTTGAAAAAATAAAATAATCCCTGGTTTTGTGGGCAGATAACTCTTAAAATAATCGCCATGGAAACAGTTCCTCATAATTTTATAATTACCATCTTATATACTATGTAACCTATAAACATCAGAAATTATTATATCGCTTCAAGCATGAAAAGATGTTGTGGTTTTTCGCAAAGTTGGAGAAGAAAAAAATACTAAAATTTTGGTATGACTTTCAAGTGAGTATATACTTATCATTTATAAATATTTTAAAATATCATTAGTGTCAGTTTTTATATCTGTTATCCCATAAATAATCTTGAAAGGGCTGATTCCCAGCTACATATGTTTATTAAAATATAGTCGTTTTTGTAACGTAACCCTGTTTGGGGTGGAACTACCCCACCCATTTCAAATGAGAATACAACTCAGAAAACTTCATCTATTGATCATCATGATATTACAGCTAAGACATGCTACTTTTATTACACAAAGTTTAAAGGAAATTCATAGTGGCCGTGAAACAGACCTTATAGACACTGGCCCTTTCAACCCATCAGGAGCAGTCAGAAATTTGAATTTTAGAGTACCTGCTAGAATATAAAAGATCTCTTGGTTAATAACCAGACTGTCTATACTCACTCATTCTCGAAAACAACTATTACTGAAAATACATACAAAAGCTGGGGATGTAGACTGATACAATGTGGATTCTAAAAGTCGGTAGCTTGTGCCTCCAAATCGCCTTAAAAGCACTGAAATACAATCTATGTAAGGTAACTAAGCCTTCCTTCATATGGCTACTTTCAATGAAATCACCTATTTCTAATGCGAAAAATGGTCTGAGATATTGATAAAGTACCTGCCAGCTCTGATTCTTTTATGGTATTTCCGTCAATATTTTCCGCCAAATTATTGATCAAATTTTGGTTGCATTTTAGGATGCTGATGTATTTTTTGAGAATGATGACGCTATTTTTGTGATGTCCCAGAAAATGTACATAAAAATTAAAATTATCAAAAGAACCAGGATGTGATTTGCCTTGTTGATACATTAGTTTGTGCCAGTTAAGATGTAACTATTTAAATTGTGCAACACAGCTTTTTATTCATTTATATTTATTTACTCGAAGTACGGAGTTATTCAAGTCAAAAAGGAACAATATGAAGCATATAAAGTGAAAAAAATGCATTTACTCCGCAATTAGACTGTCTTAGCTATACCGTGACTCTCTTAACCAGACCATGACTATATCAAAGTCCAGGTTGTGACATTGTCTTAAACAGACAGTGACACCAAAACTCTGATCGCTGATTCTGTACAACATGCAGCGATAATGTTGGCGTTGCTTTTTTTAGTTAGAAACGATATACAAACTACATGTAAGCAATTCGAAGTGGTAAACACATCCAACAGTTTTCAAACAATTAGCATATATTTGAAATTTATGGCTGATAAAATTATAAATAAGTTAACTGCCTCCTTCTGTTATCCGAATTGTTTCGTGACGACCTGTAGGCGAAAATACAAAAATCGTTGTGACGGAGTTGGGCACTGGTGAATAGACATCTCTCAATACCTTCTGAGCATGTGCTCTGAACCACTTGTAATGAATCAGAAGGTAAAGTGTATGTTTTTTTTTTACGAGCCGTTTGATCGTTACATCGATCCTCGGCACAGAGTATTTTGTTTTAGTCATTTTTGATGGGATTAACCTTTCTTCAGCCTCTACAAAGCCTGTTTTGAATTTGACCCACACGTAATTAACTGACATGTGACTATGGTCTTCGGAAAGGTATAGCGCGTCCTTAATTTGGGCCATGTGGTCTTTAAGGCGGACCATGTCTGCACGTTTATAGAGACAGATCTTGCGTGATGCCTGTTTTATTCTTTTAGCCTTAATGTCATACTCAACATATACAATGTCGTGATCAGCTTTGCCGATCGGGGGCATCCCCTTAACTCTATTCACAGGGGATGGGGCGTTAGTAAAATGCAGGTCAAGAGTTTTATCATTGCGCGTTGGTATGTTTACAACTTGGGTTAGACAGTGCTCTCCTATAATATCCAAAAGTTTCTGCTGGGACTGTCTTTTCTGTACACCATGAGGTACTTGCATGTGATTCCACTCTATATCGCCGCAATGAAAATCTCCTCCAACCAGAACATGGGCGTTTCGATTCGACATAATCCGAGATAAGGGTGAGTTAAACTCCTCAAGATAATCATTATCAATTTCGTCAGGAGGGCGATAAAAAGAACCCAGGTACAGTGTCCTACATCCAATATTGAACATTCAACCTACACCAAACTATTTCGCAGTTTGGTGTCCAGTTCCAGAGTTTCAGTACAGAGCATGTCACGTTTAAAAACAATAAAGACACCACCATGGACAACACTTGCTCTGTCTTTCCGAACTGCATCAAAGGAATCCGGGAAAATTTCCGAGTTTTTAATATCAGAAGTTAACCAGGACTCATTCCCCAAGATGATGTCTGGTTTTGCCGAGTCGATAACAGCATTAAGTCTCGCCTTCTTTTTCTTTATCAAATTTCTTAAATCTAAACATCGAAAGCTTATTTTAGGCATCTTCACCAGCTAAGGTTTCGTCGTATCTACCTTTCAGACAATCGCAACCCTTGGTAGGACAAGATGATTTTGGGGGAATACCAAAATATATCATGCAGCATCTTGTCACGGCTAGGGAAAACAAATGTCAAATTTTCTAAAAAGCTTGAGGTCATGAGCCAAAAATTAAAATAAAGAAACTGGACGACCATTACCACTATTTTAGCTTAATTTAAGGACTTGGGTTATTTTCAAAAAAAAAATGATCAAATACAGTTCAAACACTTCCATATGAGATTATAAAAAAATGAACGCGGTGACATACCATTTTTATTTCATAAATTGGCAGCCGATGCATTAAAAAACAGTATGCAAAGTTTTGAAAAGATTTCAATGTGGGAAGTATTTATCCCGGGGTTTGTGTGTGTGCTTGGTGTGTGTGTGTGTGTGTGTGGGGGGGGGGGGGGGGTACTCTGATATTTTCATGCATACGTAGGCTCTGGTCATTTTTTTTGGGGGGGGGGGGGGGGTCAAAATTTTGAATTTTGATATTTTTGGAATTCTCAGAAAAATGAATATGTTTTAGGTATGAAGCTTTTGTGAATATTTTTTAGGGTCATCATAAAAGTGGGCCATATTTATGGGTCATTTCCATGCATTTTAGTGTCTTTTCTTAAGAACAAGGTGCAGAATGGGGATATTTTTGGGGGTTGCTAAAATTTTAAATGCTTTTTTGGGATGCTTGAAATTCCTGAAATTTTTTTTGGATGAACGGTAGATGCTGGGTCCAAGCCTACGTGTGAGGAAGAAATGAGAGTCCCCCCACTCCTGGGGTATTTATACTGGGTCCGCCCTAAAACAGTTGGGGAGTTTGGAGGCATTGATTATTGCTGGGGAGTCTGCAAACTAAAGTACGGGATTTTATCAAATGAGACAGGCGCTTGTTTCTTGATAGTCGGATAAACTGTGAACAATATTTTTCAAGATATTAATGCATTTTACTAAATTGATAAATTATCTGACAACCAAGTCAAGTTTCTATAATCACATAGTAAAGAAAAGCAGTTATTTTAAATCAAGGTAATGCTCTTGTTGATTCAGTTTTAATATCGCAATTTTTGTAAGTCGGTGTCCTGTAGGCGCATGCCGTACGAAGCAATTTATGTACAAGTTTAAGCTTTTCTAAAAAGCTTAAAGATAAAGAAGCCGTCTTTCTTATTTCGGTTTGTTAAGAGACTTCATTCGAGCGTGAACATTATGTCTCTGGTGGCGGTTAAGAAAAGAAAAAGTGGAAAAAATAGGAAAGATAGAAATGAAGTAGATTCACCATATCTACATTAATTGCTGGTTCCCGCTTTACAGGTGGTCAGTAATGGACAAAAAGGTAACCAGTACCCCCCCCCCCCCAATACCTGGAAATGGGGGGGTTCTGGTTACCTGTATTTACATTACTGACCACCTGTAGACAGGGAACCAGCAATTAATGTAGATATGGTGAATATAGTTCTGGAACCATAACGTAGTTTGTAAGTTTGTTCTAGACTCAAACTACGTTATGGTTTTTATGCACGATAGAATGAAAATTAAGTCACGTATTTTAATCCATGCAATTCCAGCTTGCGTGTACTGCTGTGCACTTCTGGCAATTAGTAGTCATGAAGAAAAATGTTGAAATATTTGAAATACAATAAGTATGTCGTATATTGACACTTACGATGTGTTAAAGAGTGAAAAAACAAAAGTGTTTTGTAAACAGAGAGATGTTGTTGTCCGACATCATGGCGTGTGGTTCCCAGTGCTATCAACATCAGTATAGGAGGCAGGGTACCAAACTTGACAGATATTGGGGTATAACTCAACACCGGAAGGACCGTTCCTTACGCGGAAGAATGCTCCTTGTTACTCTTCAGCATGACTTAACCTCCACATTGGACAGCGGTGTACAGACAGACATGATTGTCTTGGAATTTTCTAAAGCTTTTGACAGAGTTCCAAACATTCAGTTTACCCGGGAAGCTACACCACGATGGCATTAGGGGATACCCAACAGTAGATATAATACTTCCTTTTTGGCAGAACCCAGTGTGGCTGTTGAGAGTTGTTCTTCAGAAAGTGTGCCCGTCTTTAGGGGGGCGGGGGGGGGGGGGGTTCTGTATGTGTTAGTACTGGTGCCCTTGCTATTTCTGCTATTTATTCTGTACATTTGTATGTGCCAGATACTCCAAACACCTCTAGGAAAGTATTTACTATTACGCTGCATTGAGTGCGCACTGAAATGGCAATGAATTTTTAGTCAAAATAATCAGAATATAACATGAAAAGGACAATCAAGAAAGATGTGTAAATAAATTGACAAAACGTAAATTTTGGAATTTGAACTATATTTCGAACAATAATTAATTATTGTTGGAAAGGGGGGAGGGCATTCTGTGAGACTGACACAACAAAAAATTCTAGATGATATTATGCGTGAATTATTGATGATAGATGATTAGTGTCATTAACTACCTCCAGACAATCTCATATCCAGACATGTTTGTTTGCAGATGACTGCATAATGTATGGACCGTTATATGAGCATTGTGATTATGTCGTCCTACAGCAAGACCTTGATGCTTTGGCAGAGTGGGAATCCAAGTCGCGCATGGAATTCCATCCTCAGAAATGCAGTGTCCTGAGTGTATCAAGATCCAGACCCCCTTCAGACCCCCCTCCCACAAGCTAATAGGACATATCATGAATACTGAAGATGCAACAAAGTACCTGGGCGTCGACTTCCAGGCAACCGTTTCTTCGAAGACACACATAGAAAGTATCTCCAAGAAGCCCAACAGCATGCCCAGGGTCTTAAGACGCAGCCGCAGGTCTTGTGGTGAGGATTAAAAAGCAAATACCTACTTCAGCATAGTCAGCTTGAACTTTGAATACTGCTCGTTTGTTTGGACCCAGCACAAGAAGTGTCAGATTCGGAAATTAGAGATAAATCAAAGAACAGCTGCCTGGTACACAACTGAAACAGAAACACCAGCAGCCTGCCATCAATTCTCTAGCTTCTCCAGTGAGAATCTCTCGATTCCAGGCGTTACAAAATTCAACTGATACAGACAGATAGTATAATGTGTCCTTATTATATGTACAAGGGAGTATGCAGGTTTATTTGTGTTGTTATTGCTTCTTTGGCTTTTATGTAGTGGTTTTGGATGTATTTTCTTATATCGTCTTTAAATGCTCAACAGTTGGCCAGGCCTTTATAATGACGATTGTGGCATAAAACTTTCATGGTAGCCGATGACTATTCTGCTGCTGTACCAGTGCCTGTCTGTGATATTCTTTTGAAAATTGGCGCCATTATGTGATTTTGTGAATTTTACTTATGGTGTGATATTTTTATTTTCTATGATTTGAATTTATCATTGAATCGATTGAAAATAAATTTATGCCAGGTATGTACCATGCTTATTCCCAATTTTAACGCAATCTGTCCACATATTATTAAATTACATAACATATATAGTAAGTATTGCATTAGCTGTGGTCTGGAATCTGGATTGCATTTTATCTCCGTCAGGTCTGGTACTTGATTTTATCTATCTGATCTTTGGATTATTCTTTACCTTTCCTTTAGCGGCAATCAAATACCTATTTATGCAGATATAAGTTATTACTTACACATCTGAGTGCTTGTAAGTAACAAATGCTGTTTCTAAAACACGCATGGCAATCAATAAAGTAAGGATGGCTAGGAATGGAATGGTAACAGATGTCAGTCATATAACAGAGCAATGCAGCATACTATCATATTTCCATATGCCTTATTTGGTAGGTAGGTAGGTGGTGGGTGGGTATATAGGTAGGTGGATGGGTGAATGTGTAGGTAGGTAGGTTGACCGGTAGGAAGGTATCTAGACCTGCATGTAGGTGGGTAGATCTGTATGTAGGAAGGTAGATATTCCTGTAGGTAGATAGGCAGACTTGAAGGTACGTAGGTAAATAGATAGATAGGTTTGTACATAGACCTGTAGGTAAATAGGTAGGTAGACCTGTAGGTAGTCAGACCCGTAGGTAGGTAGATAGGTAGGTAGGCCTGTGGGTAGGTAGACCTGTGGGTAGGTAGGTCGGTAGGTAGATTGGGTTATGCAGCCCTTTGAAAATTCGTGGAAGAACAATTTCGGTATTTAGTATAACCCTAACGACCTCTTTCTCAAAATCATGACCGGCCATTCAAAATGTCTACAGAATATGTAAACATATGATTGAGGTTGAATAAAACCGATCAGGTGAGTTTTTTCCACAAAACATTCCTAGCGGCGTAAAGATAAGTATCTAAGGAACATTTCTATATAGTTTTTATAAGGCTACGTCATAAACTGAAGTGAAAATTGAGTCCACTCTTATCAATTAGAATTTTGAACAAAATGTGCACATAAATATTACGCCGTAGAATGTGTCAAAACCAAAAATGACATTCGGAGGCGTAATCTTACACCTAAAGTAGATAGAAAAGTAAGAAAAGAAAGGAAAGTTTTCCAGCATGCGTTTTCAGTTCTTCATCGAGTAGTAGACCAATCCGGCTACAGTTACTGCCCCTGGGTATGGTCACCCAACCGGCACAGCTCTAAAACCCTCTGACCCTACTTGCAGACTGGCCCCTACCTACATGTAGCTTAGAATGATAGAGATATCAGCCCCTGCTTGAAGAGTGCCAAGTCAGGGGCCTCAGCAACTGAGGCTGGTAGTGAATTCCACACAGGTATCATGGTCTTTGGAAAGAAGCTGTACTTGAAGGTATCTTCCTTGTGGGGTACTGTAGCAGCTTCTTCGAGTGTATTGCTCTTGTTCGGGTTGTTGCTGGTGTCAAATAGGTATCAGCAGGTATGTAAAGTAAGGAAGAGGCACTACAGATGCAATCTTTGTGGTCCGACAGCTGCAGGAGAAATACCTCCTTTTGAGAGAGCGAAGGCTTCGCTGGTTTGGGCATGTGGAGCGTTCTTGTGGTGCAATCAGAACAGCATTTGATATACAGATTGATGGCAGGGGGGGGGGGGGCAGGGAGGCCCAAGCTTACATGGAAGAAAATGACGGAGAGAGACTGCGGTTATTGGAAGCTCACGAAAGTTGACCCTCAAGAAAGGAGCACCTGGAGATCAGGTGTGAGATCTGCTATACGTGCAGCTAGCCAGTTACCTGGAAAGAGGCCCACTGATGTGGATGATGCCCCTGCACCTGCACTTTAATCAAAAATCTGATTATGATGTGATGATGATGATGTAAACTAGGTCGTTCATGAACTTGTATATCATAACAAGCTGGAGTTTGGTCCCTCTCGACTCTAGCGTCTCCCAATTTAGATCATGTAGCATATCTGTGACACTACTTGTGTTGTGGTATCTATTGGTGCAGTACCTAGCTAATCTTCTTCTTTGAACCATCTCCAGTTTCTGTTTGGATTGGTCTGTACTAGGACTCCATATAGAGGCACAATATTCCAGGACAGGTTTGGATGGACAAGTGTGACATAGGCAGATGATAATGATGATTTGGTCTCACGATTATTGATGCAGAGATTTCTTCTCAGAAAACACAAAACACTATTTGCTTCAGGGACCAAGCTGGCCCAGAATTTTAGGGAGAAGTGACTTCTCCCTGCAGGAAAATTAGGGAGAAGTGACTGCCAGATAGGGAGAAGTTATAGCGCAAAATTACGGCATTTTCTGTCAGTTTAGAAGCAAATTAGCCATTACACATACGATTGCCATTTAATGGAAGGAGAAACATGATGCAGTGGTAGTAGATTGTCTGATAATGTCACCACAGCTTGCATTTGTGTGGTGACAGAATGAAGATGAGTCTCCCTTAAAAAAAAAAAAAATTTTTTTTTTTTTTTTTTTTTTGGGAGACTCCCACTTCTCCCTGGGTCACATTTAGGGCGAAATTTCGGCCCCTAGGGCGACTATTTCGCCCTATTTGCCCCCTAGCTTGGTCCCTGTTGCTTTCTTCACTGTCCGGTCATTGTGCTCTTTCCTGTCCAGGTTGCTTGAAACAGAGTTCTCACTAGGATTTTGAAAACAGAATTCATAGAATCCATTCCTGGAAAAAGTTGGAGTAAAAATTGAAAAATTGGAGTTTGACCTGGAAAAGTTGGAGTTTTTAGTTTTAGCCAAAATATGAAAAGTTTTATTATGGATGTATTGTCTTTTATCCTGCAAAATGGTAATTTCAAAATCCTTGTGAGGACTAGCTGTGAACAAAAAAGATTTTAGACCAAAAATTAAAGTTTGTATCATGTTACCGTATCAAACTTTAATTCCCATCTTCCCCAACCCCTACACAATATTTTCTAAACATTGTTGGGGATTTCAAAGGGGTTTGGCTATATTGTTTTCCCATCTTCTCCATCAAAATATTTTTTCATGTTTTAAAATTTCATGTATCATGAAACACATATTTTTATGTTTGGCCTTAAAATGAAAAGCTTATACTATATTGATAAATGTAGTTGTTTTATTCATTTACAAGCAGACTGACAAACGGATAGATCTTTTGCAGATCTATAGATCTAGTTCATTCGTTTAATTATTTGCATGCAAGTGCTTTTTGCGCTCCTAGTCTATGGCGATTGTTCCTAAATTAGGATGATTATTTTGATTTCCTACCTACGTGCGAGACGATTTCAATGGTTTTAAATGAACGGTTTTTCTTGCTGAAAGTCATTTGTTTGCATTTAATACCCTAAGAATAGTGTATTCGATGGAAAAAACCCGCTGATAATTGATTGCATCACTCATTTGTTGCTAATGACACTTCATTTGGAATGTTACCTTATCGGGCGTTATCCTATTTGGCTTACCGATAGCAAATATTAGTTTTATTTTATCAACCAATTGTGGAACTCGAGCTGTGGAAGAAATTTCATGTGTTCAAAAAAGTAAGAAACATTTCAAGATTTGATTGAGACAGACAGTCACAAATGCACGCCTTTCATTTGTCTTTACACGCACTCGGAAAAGTTAAAACCAATCGACCACGTGATTCCCAAATTTGCATAGGCGTAATTGTTGTCCTGTCAATAAAGACGAAGTCGCTGTGCGACGTTCTATTTGGCCGAGAGCTAAATGAGATCATGCCTACTGCTATCGGACGACTGGACATTTTATGACAAATCCTGGCATTGGATCAGCGGCGATCTTTTGTGGCGGAAGCCACATTTTGGACTCCCGCTGTCGTCTTCAGGTGTTTTTAAGGAGCTTGAGATACGTGAGCAGAAAAAAATTGGTGTAAATTAGAATCCCCAGCAGGAAAATGTACACATACAAAACCAAAAGTGGTCATTAAAATATGCCTGATTGGGCGTTTTTGAGAACTCTGTTGAAAGGCCCACCCCCAAATATTTGGACGTGGATAGTTCTGCTAGTTACTGGCCTTTGAGTTTATAGGTGGAGTAGAGTGGAGTTTGCTTCTTGGTTACTCGTAGCACGTTGCATTTATCTGGGTGGAAGGACATACCCCATTTTGATTTTAGGCTAAAGAGGTCCCGCTGAAGTTTTCTGCAATTTTCTGGAGTCTGTATATTCCAATATACTATACTGTCATCTGCGAATAGTCTGGTCCTCAATGTAACGCAGTCAGACAGGTGGTTGATGAACAACAGGAAGAGAAGAGGGCCAAGCACGGTGCCTTGAGGGACACCGCTTATGACAGGGGCTTTCTCCGATGTTGCTTCATCTACGATGACTTGCTGTGTTCAGCCTGATATGAAATACTTGATCCATCCATGCGTCTGACCCCTAATTCTGTAGTGGTTGAGCTTCTCCAGAAGTCTCCGATGCGGGACACAATCAAAGGCCTTGGGGAAGTCGAGAATCACAAGGTCCATCTGCCCTCCCAGTGATTTTATTTGGCCATTTTTACAGCCTTATATGGGAGTCGTTTCCAATCCAAAAATGACCTTTATTTTCCCAATTTCATGTATTTTAGTACTTATTTTCCCATTTTTATGATATATTTTCCCAAATGTGAAGGAAAAGGTAGCTTCCCAAAATCCACCAAAAAATCACTGCCTCCTGTATCCACTGTCTCAGCAAGCTCATGCACTAGGGTCAACAAATGAGTCTACGTGGGGCTCTAAAACAGTGTTGACAAACTGTCAAAATCTTGTGTTGCTCCAGATGGCTCAAAACGTTGCTGGCGATTATATGTTCCTGGAGTTTACAACAGAGGCTTGTAAGTGACACAGGCAGTAATTTGATGCCTTAAATCTGTCTCCTGTTTTGAAGATTGGTGAGACATTAGCTGATTTCCAGTCTTCTGGTAGTTCTCCAAGGTCTATAGTCCTCTGGAATAGGGTAGTGAGGATTGGAGAAATCTTTTTGGCCATGTCTTGTAGTATCCTAGCTGGTATCATATTGGGTCCACAGGCTTTGTTTGGATTAATCTTCTTCAGAAGTTTCTCACCCCTTCCTTGGTCACCGTGGTATCAGGCATGGATAGATAAGGTCTCTTGAGTAGACTGATTCATACTGGTGGTTAAGTATGTTGGCTTTGTCCACCGGGTCTGCGTGCATCTTGCCTCTGTCCTTGAGTGGTGCAATCCCACTGTTATCCTTCTTCAGGACTTTATAAAGCACCAGAAACGCTTCTGCTTCCCCGGTCTGTCATCAATGTCAGGATCACCAGGGTCTATTACTTCCTCAACATGCTGCCAGTATGCTTGTCTCTCTGCTCTCTGGATCTTTGACTTCATCTTTTTGTAGTTGTCTATATCCCTGAATTTTCTAGTAGCCCTCTGTTTTTTGAAGAGTTTATTTCACTTGTGGTGTAAGGCCCGGATAGTTACAGTAATCAAAGGTTTGGGCTTCTTGTCTCCACATTCTGCCTTGTGTGTTGCTTATAATCTAACTGACAACATAGCTCACCAGCTATTCTACGACATAACAATATCTTAAACAGATACTCAACCTGCCTTACTCTATCTTCCTACTAAGTTCCTAGCAGGTTCTGTTGACCACTGTTTCTAAGTATTTACTTTCAATGAAGTATATACTTCGATCAAAGTATAAATAACGCATGGGTATTTTATGATTTTTGGATATTTTGTTGTGGAAGAAAACTGCACAATGGTAAACTTACAACTACTTGTACAGATTTTTGTTATTCGTTACATAAAGTGTGAAAATAGGTATAAAAGTGATATTTTCAACTTTGGATTTTACTAGGACTATGTCCTATGGATCGTCAGGCAAGTGGCGATCCCATCCAATCCACAATTCATGAGTTACGATTCACAGATAAAAGTAATGTATGCTTGCTTTGATATCTCTTAGGGCCCTATCTGCTATGTCAAGTGCACACATCAAAAAGGTCATAGACGATGGAGGCATCATCAAATCAGCAGAGGATAAGCGCCTCTATAGAGCACTGGAGCTTAACAACGGGATGAGAGTTATGTTGATCAGTGATCCACAAACTGACAAATCCTCAGCTGCTATGGATGTTTACATAGGTAGGAAATTCTTAAGTTGTACAGTAAAACCTATCTGAAGTGACCACTCAAAAAAGACAAAACCAAGAGTCTTAAAGGCAAATGGTAGCTTATTGAAGGTGGAAAGTATTGCAGAATGCTCTAAGAGAGTATTCTGTAGTACTTTTGAACTGCATTAAGCGATAATCCATCTTGAAAACCAATTTTTGGTCTTCTTTTTGAGTGGTTGCTTAAGACAGATTTTACTGTACAATTCTGTCCCTGTATCTATCTTACACCATCTTAGGGTTTTCCCTTAATAATGAATTTTAACCCAATTCATTCTGGATTCCTGTAGACACTACTAGACAGGTAGTTTGGCAAACAGTGAAGACCCAGATGAAATGCCACACAAGATGGCATTTCTTCAGGGTCTACACTGTTTGCAAAGATACAAACAATCTTCAGGGACAGAAATGGGTCATAATTTAGAAACTTCTATGTGACCTTTTAAAATACAAAATGTGCAATTCCATACTTATTCTATCAAAAAGCATGGGAAAATCCATCAGAATGAAAAGGTTGAAAGAGTCCATGTGGCTCTCACTTCTCCATATTGAGGGTGTAAACCTTTGTATTCAAATAGATTTTCCATACATATTGATACAATAAGAATGGGACTGACTGTTGTGTACTTTAACAGCCCTGAATGTTGCTTAAATCTTATCAAACAGTTAAGACCCTGATGAGATACATCATTATGGGTCTTCGTTATTTGTCAAAGTACCGTTTTAGGGTTTTCTAGCATGCAAAGGGTTAAGGAAGGTATGTTGAGGGTTTCAAGTAAATATAGGGACCTCCTTTGACTCAGGGATCAAATCAGTATATCAAATTTGATAAAATAAGTTGAACTTACTTTTAGACATGTTTTTATTGTATGAAAAATCGAATACTGTGGGACCAGTATAAATTTCTATATTTTTTAAAAAAAACAAACTGAGTAGCTTTTACACTAAGTGCTGGAGCAACTCACAGTTTTTCAAAAAAAAAAAGATCCATATTTTTCATATCCATATTTCATATAATTATATAATAGGTTGTAGACCAAAACTTTACTGTTGGATGTGAATTTTTTGTGCTTAAAATGCTCTGCATTGGCATAGCTCCCATTGCGCATTTATGCACGTGCTTAATAAAAATAGCAACATTCAAGGGAGGTCACCCAATGTGGTAAAAGTGATTTGCCATACCATAATGAACTGCTCTTAAAGGAAAGATTTTGCTCCCAGAGGGAAAAGGGATGCAAATGAAGAGAATCACTGCTTGATTTAGTTTTCGTAACTTTTTCAGCGTCCTGGCTAACCCATTGCTCTGCATATAAAGTTGACCAAGAATTCATTATTTCTAATTTAATAGACTATTTTTATAAATCAGGATAAATCATATTCTTATGTTCATACGTCATATCTCGGACAGTTGAAATCAGCTGAATAACTTAACCCTTTGCATACAGGAACCCCCCAAATAGATACTTTTACAAACAGTGAAGACCCAGTCTGAAATGCCACATAATGCAAAATGTCATCAGGCACTACACTGTTTGTTCAGGTAAAAAAAATATTCAGGCAAAAAATGCAATATTTTTTTTTAATTACAACCTGACACCCCTAGATATATACAAGAGGGTCTCAATGGGGATACTCCAAAATCAGTAACAAGTAAAACCTAAGCCCCATAAATTGATAACCAGTAAAATTTAGGTAAAAAGATCAGTAATCAGTAAAATTTAGGCCCAAAAAATCGGTAATTCGTAAATTTTAGGCCAAAAAATCAGTAATCAGTAAAAATTTGGCTAAATCAGTAAATTTGTTTGGGGTGGAAATATTCATTTTTTAACCACTCAGCATTCATTTCTCTCTGGATCAACTAGTAGGGTATCTCTTTGCCAGTTCCAGATTGCCTTGTGATTGGTAAGACAAATTTGCTTACCGTTAAGATGTATCATTTCGCTATGCAGTATTTTTATTCACACAAAAAATAGCTAATCATATTTTTTGCCAAAATTTGCAGATCACTAGCAATGCTCATTCCGCTATTTGGTAAAATTATCCTTTAAAATCGCAAATCATTAAATTTCAGGGACATAATTCGCTAATCAGTAAACCCCATTGACCTTTTACATGGACCATCCCAAGTTCATTGTATCATATTAGGAGGAAGACCCTTCAAAATACAAAGGGTTAATACATAGAGGATCTTACATGAGTGCTCATGTTTTATTGAATTTATTAAACGAGTTAGCAAAAAGAAATAAAATGTGAGGCTTTCCGAGCATTTTATCACTTTTTCGCAACGAAATTCAATACTACAAGAGCACGAATGTTAGATTCAATTTATCATATGACATTAAGATTACAGGTACTTTGAAATCTCATTGGTATAAAATGTTTTAATTTTGTCATTTCTGGCTTAAAAAACTTTATAATTTTGTCTTTATGTACACAACGTTGTTATGGATGTCATAACATTTTCCATAAATCTGTAACCATAAGTGGTTTATCGATTTTATTGCATGGTGTTATTTCAATCCCAGACGTGACATCATGTGTTAAATGGAAATATTGCACACTTGTTGTGTGAAAGAAAGTAGCGCTTATGGCCGTTGACCTTATTATTATGAATTCTAAAACTCACCTGATTTGTTTCTCTTTCTGGTTTAGGTCACATGAAGGATCCTAAAGACATCCCAGGTTTGGCACATTTCTGTGAACACATGCTCTTTCTAGGAACTAAGAAGGTAAGGATCGAGATGAACACCTTTGTCTGTTTCATCATTTCTATACAAATAAACATTGTCAAAGAAATTATATTTGACTGTATAAGCACAGGCCTTGAAATAGTTTAATACAGCGCAGTCTCTAAAAATATAGCTAACCTTGCTATGCCATTGGCATTAGCTTATTTGTTTTGTTTTGTTTGAGGTTTTACGTCCCAGTCAACAGCTATATGGTCATTATACGACCAGTTCACCAAAACACAATTTTTCCTGGGCCAGCTTGATTAAGCTGTTAACCAGTACTTTGTGCACATAGTGTTATGTCCTTTATACATTTTTCGGTTCAATAACAGAACTATAATATTGGAATAACTTTATTTACAAGTAAATGGCACAGAGCTTAAAACCAAACTGACTAATGTATGCATAAGCTTTTTAGAGGCCTGTAAATCATGAAACATTAGATAGGTGGTCTCTTTGTTATGAGCGTGAGAAACCAACATATACTTGAAAACTGACAGACTCAATTAACTCAATTATATAACACATACTTTCACTTGTAATTTACAATAAAAGTAAGTAAGGGTGCAAAGATCAGGAATCGATACAATCAAGTGCCACACCTGACCCAGGATACCAATGGGAAAGTGACAAACTCACAGTTGGACACCACAAACGAGAGCCAGGAGGTTAGCCCTTTCCCAGCAGGTGACCACAAGGCACATATAAACAGATGCTCACAAAGGCATAGCAAACACAAGACAGAACAAAAACATAAAAGATCCACAAAAGAAGTACGGCCTTGGAACAGTCAGTAAAATATTTTGCTGGAGGGCTTAAACCGTTTAACAGCGCCAACCTCACCCTTAATTCAGATGTGGATCAAGACACATAGAATTAGATATTTGGTTTGCATGAAAGACCCCTAAATTATCAGATGCATCATCTCCCAGAACAGACAAATCAAGATATAACAAGGAGATGAAGCAAAGAAAAGGACTCAACAGTAAGCAAAACTGAATACCAGAGCAAAAGAGATCCAACAGGTAAACCCCAAGAGAGATTTAAGTCCAACTTGGAATTTAGATATCAAATCATAGTATCGTTTTTAAAATTTAGAAAAGGTTTTGAGAAGTTTATGATACCAATAGCCTTGTTTAAGAAGTTTCTGAGTTAACAATTTATTGCGAGTGTTGAAGTTAGTAACATAGCTAGATGCTCTAGCAAAACGAATGAATTGAGAGATAAAGACTCCATAGGATGTAGAGCGAGGAACATCACCATCTAAAAATGGGAAATTGACAATTTCAAAGTCAAAGTCGTCACGTTTATCATAAATTTTGGTAGAAACAATATCATTTGAAATTGGCAAATGCAAGTCTAAAAATGCGGCTTCGGTATCAGAGGTATTAGCTTTATTCAGTTGGAGCTCTGAAGGGTATATTTGACCTACCATACTGTCAAAATAAACATTATTAATGTTTAAAAAATCGTCCAAATATCTACAAGTAGTGTTAAACGCATCAATAACATCAGCCTGCCTATCATCAGAAAAAGACATCATAAAGTCCCTCTCATAACAAAACAGGAATAAATCGGCAATCAGGGGAGCACAATTAGTGCCCATAGGAATCCCAACTACTTCTTGAATCAGTGGAAGGAGGAGAATGACTAGAAATTATTTCATGATCCATGAAAGTATGGGACAGGGCCAGAATGGCTGTAAGCTTGACTGAAAGTGATGTCTCAGCAGCCATTTGACTGATTCTAACTTAATTTGCCTGGATGTAACATAAGGGCATGATGGAAAATTGATTAGGTAAAGGTGAACTTGGCCCACTTTTTAAGGTTACTGTCGGAGTCCACAGTTGGACATTACTATTTTCCTATCATTTCCATTTCTTTCTTGATATTGTAATTTCTTCTTATTAAATTTGTCTTTTTTTCAGTATCCAGAAGAAAATGAATACACAAAGGTGAGCAACTTTGTATATTTGTGGTCATTTGTGAAATGGCAATATAAATAGTATTTAGATAAAAAAGATAACTAAAATGAAAAAAAAGAAAAAGATAACTATGAGCGGTGTTCTAAAAATATCCAAAAAAGGTTCATAATATATTAATTAATCAATGTGGCTAGAAGGACAAAATTTTCACAAGTGATACTTTGATATTCTATGCACATAATCCAAAAGAAAAAATGACACAAATTGCCAATCCACAGTCACTGGCAACATTGGGTAATTTTGCAGACAAGGTTTTATTGTCGCGTATATAATAGAGCTTTACGCTCACTGTAAAGGAGGTAACTTTAATATTCATATATGGGCGTGGTTAGGCTATTTCATCTGCTAAGGAAGGGAAATCAGGTTTTATTTGTAAAAATAGGTAAGTAGTTAATAAGCTGTTTGAGTGGTGCAAACATGCATGTATTTCATGAAAATCGTGACAGTATATACACTGAACTCACATTTATTAATTCTTAAAGAGCCTACCAAAACAAGTCCTCTGCTTTCATCATCTGCAAAATGCCAAGAAGCCTCTTTTACAAACAGTGTAGATCCTGATCAAACTGCTCCTGTGGGAGCAGTCTGTCTCTGATCTGGGTCCACACTGTTTGCCTTTATACTTATGATAACCAAGAACAGACATTTATTGCTGGCGTTTTAAGGGTTAAATAATATGTTTGTGTCTGTGCTGAGGTGGTATGGGGCAAGTTGATACAGTTACTTATGAATACAATCACGCCAGCTTTTACCTATGTCAAATATAGACCAGTCCCAATTATGCATTTATGAGGTGCCACCTTTACAGAGACTGGAAAGTTCTATAATATTAATGGATTCTTCCTTCTGGTTTGATACAATAAACTTTAGATAGTCCATTTTACATATCTAGAGGTGTCAGATACTATATTTTTTGTATGAAGATTTTTTTAAACTTAACAAACAGTCTTGACCCTGATGAAATGTCGCATAATGCGTCATTCCATCTGGGTCTTCTCTGTTTGTAAAGATGCTCTTTTAGGGATTTCCCCTTATACAATGCGTAAAAGTGTTGATGAGAGATACTGGAAAGATTCCTGAACCCTTAAATGGATATATCTTTCTCATCTTGGGACCTTTTCCTGACCAGTAGTCAATATTGTTTGTATTGCAGTTTCTGAATGAGCATGGTGGCAGTTCTAACGCATTCACATCAAACGAACATACAAACTTCTACTTTGATATTGCCCCAGACAAACTTCCTGGTGCCTTGGATAGGTAAGACAACTTTTTGTAGTATACATGTACCAACATCAGGATTGGATATAATATGGGCCAGGACATGATAAACTGGTACTTATTGCATATGTGCAAAAGTCTCCTGTAAACGCCCATGCTGATGTATCCAGTAGGTCTGGGACGATATATCGATACATCCAGATACATCAAAATACAGACTTGGCCATCATGCATATCAAAACTCTTAGTGCCATATGGCTATACCTTCAGCAACAAATTAAGTTAATTTCTTACCAAAGAATAAGTTCTGGTATATTCTTTACTTTAAGTTTTGATTCTCTTAAGATCAAATATGCAAAATAATGGTAGAGAAATTTTCCATTGTGCTCCTATAGGGCAACCTCATGGAAATTATTTGCTGTAACTAAAAATTGTGTTTTTCTACGCCATTTGAATCGATTTGACACTTAAAATTTCCAAATGTCGCACTTTGTGTTTTTGCACCATATGAGTCCATTTGACAGTTAAATATTTCCAAATTTCCCACTTAGTTTTGGTTCAGGGTTTACACTGGTCAGCAATATGTGTCAACAGCAGTTTTGAGCTTTTCAAACATGACATTTCTATGATCTATCGCTTCTCACAGACAGATATATGTTAGCTATATTTGAGGGTTTTATATCAGTAATCTGGTCCTTGAGCTGTTTTAGCTTTTAACTCATGACATTTCTATCACTTCTCACAGACTAAAAGAATCTATCATAAATCAGAATGTGAGGGTAGGATAAAAAAACCTGTACCGAGGACCACTGTTTGGCATCACGAGGCTTGCCGAGTGATGACAAACTGTGATCTGAGGGACAGATTTTCTTTCCTACCCTCACACAACAAATGGATTTTGTTTCTTGCTCACCATTAAATACCGCATTTTCATGTTTAAAAAAGGCTCCCAAAAGTTCCTGAATATGCTGAGATGAGACATGATATGATGACATTACTTAAACATTACAATGACGTCATTTGACGGCTATGTCATGTGAGTTCCAATACAACCAATGTACAGCCTTTGTGTGACAGCTTGGATAAGACAACATGGGTAAGATAAGATTTGCTACCCCAGGATAAAATATCAGATATCCTTATCCGGTTTGCAAGAAAAATATATTTTAGGGTTTACATCAGTAATCTGGTTCTTGAGCTGTTGAAGCTTTTCAATCATGACATTTCCATAACCTCACAGAAAGATATATCTGTCTGAGAAGTGATGGAAATATCAGGAATGTTGGTCTAACCCATTAATGGCAAACCCTAAGAATCTCATGTCAGATGTATATATCTTTGTTTCTAGGTTTGCTCAGTTTTTTCTTGAACCACTATTTACGGAATCTGCAACAGAAAGGGAGATAAATGCTGTGAACTCAGAGAATGACAAGAACCTACAGAGTGATTCATGGAGATTTTATCAGTTAGACAAGTCTTTAGCCAACCCAGATCATGATTATAGTAAATTTGGCACTGGTAAGTCATAGGTTAGATAAACAAAAAATTTGAGTGTAAAATTGTAAATATTATCTTACCCATCAGTTTTAACATATGTTTTGGGTGTTCAAAAGAACCGTCTCATCGAGATGGTTCTTTTGAATACCCACAACATATGTTTTGGCTGGGAAATAAGAAACATAATACAGTCGACTCTCGTTAACTCAACTATGCATAACTCAATACTATCACTTATCTCGACCTGACGGCCCGGCCCCAGTATTTTCCCCTATATATTATTGCAATTCCACAACGTTTATCTCGACAACGGCTAAGTCAATAAAATTGATAACTCGTTACAAAAAATGGTCCCGCTGATAAATTTTAGTGTATTTTACAACGCTCAACTCGATTCCATTTCATAAGAAATTACCTTTTCATCTGAATGTGTCTCCAATTAATCCACCGCTTTCAACGTTAATTATCCCCATTAAAACCACCAATTGTTTGATCACTTGGTCCACGTGTGTGACACATGCAGTTGTAAATGAGTGTGTTGTAAATGTATAATTACATATTTGACCGCGGTCGCAGAATTCTATTGATCTATTGTGGTACAACTTCAAAGCGGCTACATGAGCTAATGTGTCATATTTGAGCAATCTCTGTCCGATGACTTCTCGTTTTAAATAAGGCCAAAGTATAATTTAATTGTTTCTCGGGCCAATTTTTTTCTTTTGAAAACAGACTTGTGCCTTGAAGGCTATTTTCGGACATTGGCCATGTCATGACAAAAATAGATTAGGAAGGCATCCGACGAAAATTAAAACGTGCATGACCACTGTTGGGGCTTAAAATATGACGACTTACGGAAGGGTAAAACCTGCGGCAGAGGGACCAGCGCTATGTTTATTTCATTTTGTCTTAGAAAGTAAAAAAATAGTCATAATGTCAGGACTGTAGCGGTACCTGAGAAATTTTAATGTTTCAATTTCAAATGTCAATTGATTCTTGGGTCAATTCATCCCGTAGTTTATTAATGAAATAGCTCCGTATAACGATCTATTAATGGACGAGTTGAACGTGAATTATTTTGCCCCAAAATGGTAGGTATACGTCATGATTTGGTTACCTCGAACTACTGATAACTCGACATATTTTGCCCAGTCCCTTGAAATTCGAGGTATCGAGAGTAGACTGTATATTAGTTTAAACATATTTTATTTCAGAAAGATAATTGTACAATTATACATCATCTGTGAATACAAGGTATGGGATTAGAACGAAAGTAATACTACTTATATAGTTCTTCTCCAAAAAAAATAATATATTGGTACGCTAACTCTTAACGTAAGGCCTGGTAAGTGGATTCCATGAAATTTTGATTGAAAACCATCTTAAATATAGCCATTTCATAAAAAAAATAATTACAAATGGATTCTGAGAAGGTTTGTAATACAAGAATGTATAATTCCGATATTTAACATTGTGGCTAGAATTACCCTATCAACCTACGTCACAGCCTATATCACAGGACGCTAGATTTGTATGCCGTGTTGAAAAGTGAGTTCAATTCAGTGATGAAATGAGCGCGGACATTTGGTACAGCAAGTTTGTATTGATGGTGCTATGTTCACCAAGGACTTTAGGTATATTTGGTATACAGTGAAACCTGTCTTAAGCGGCCACTTAAAATTAAGAGAGTCTTATAAATAAGGGTCTTAAAGCCATGTGATAGCTTTTATAATGCAGGTCAAAAGTACTGCAGAATGCAGGTCAAACGTACTGCAGAATGTTCCACGGGAGCATTTTGCAATACTTTTGACCTACATTAAGCGATTATTGGTCTTGAAAACCTATCGTTTTGGTCTTTTTTTGAGTGGCCGCTTAAGACATGTCTTACTGTATATCATTATGTTCCAAACTGAAAATAGTTGATAATATCGAGAAACACTTGGCCCAACTAATTGAATATGGCTGAAAGCATTGTTGGCCAGGGTGTTTTCCGTAAATGCAGACTGTCAATGAAACAATTTAAAGTAAAGCCTTTCCTTGAACATTGGTTTCTTAGTAGGGGCAAAGAGGTAAATCATAGAAAAAGAACAAATGGAAAAATGCAAATCAATCTCACCAATCCTTCACATGGCTTCAGTAAATGTCATAGAAATTATCACCCAAAGTTGCTACTTGTGACGTAGGTTGAGGTCCTTGTAGATGGTGGGACATACTTTATATAAGTACTGAGAGGAAAAATGAGAAGAACATTTTTTAATGAACACAAATAAACTTGCCGAAATAAATTAGGCCCCATGTCACTTTTTTCCATAGCCATTATGTAAAATTCCAAAAGTTTAGTTCTTTATTTCAAAAATGTAGAAGGTAGTTGAAAACTTTAACTCTACCCAAGCTAGACAAAAATATCTTGGTTAAAATTATACCACGTTCCAATTGAAAGTAACATTATTTTTTTTGGGTTATGTGCAAAATTTTCCCAAGAGTATCCAAATTTTTGCCAATTTTACTAAAGCAGGGTTCCCACAGACTTGAAAAAGTACTTGAATATCGAGGGCTTTCTTGAAAAGTCTTTGAAAATTAATTATGCCTTGAAAAGTACTGGAAAATCAGGCGAAGACCATTCTTTTATATTTGTACTGTTGAAATCAGAATAAAACTATTGTGCCTTTATTTGGTGCAGCAAATGCTGCACCAAATAAAGGCACAACAGTTTTATACTAATTTGCTAGTACTAATTTCTCCATTATCTCAGTCTAGCATTTCTGAAGTAGAATTTTAACACTTAAATCAGGGTTTTTCATAAAAATTTTAGTCCTTTAAAACTGTAGGGTAGTCTTTAGAAGTCCTTGAAAAATCCTTGAGTTTACTCAAACTGCCTGTATGAACCCTGTATAGGAATGATAGGGAATGAAATGGGACATTTACTGGAATGTGTGATGCTATATGGAAAAATTATTAATAAAAGTGACACCTAGCACATGTTTAGAGGAACTATTGCTGCTACTTCACTGAAAATTTTATGGAAAAATCTTTACCAGTAAAATGTTATGATAAATCAAACATGAATGTATTTACATTAAGTCTATGGGAAATTTTCCAGTGGGGCCTAATTTATTTTGGCCAGTTTAATTAAATAGACATCTGACAATTAAATAGAGATCACTTCAGTATAAGAAACAAGATATTTACAATTAAATCACTTTAGCAAGTTGAAAACAAAATACATTTAATAGCTGTATTTTGTTTGCAGCTATTATTCCATCTCAGCTAAGCCTTGGCTGTTTGCCTATAATTTACAAAATCTCATGTACTTGTTTAAATATTCTAACATTTATTTCATTAACCAGGTAACAAGGTTACTCTAGAAACAACTCCAAAGAAGCTGGGCTATGATGTGAGGAATGAACTGCTCAAATTCCATTCCAAAAATTATACTTCCAACCTAATGGGAATGTGTGTACTTGGAAAAGGTATGTCTTCTATCTGTCAACTATGAATGCAATTATATAGATTTAATTGTTGTATCCCGCCACACTTTAGTGGTGTGGTATTATATTTTTCAGTGTCTGTCCGACTATGCTCACCATTTCTGATCGATAACTTGAGTATTTCTTCATGGAATTTCTTAAAATTTTGCCTACATATATTTTTATCAGGGATGAGTGGTATTGGATTGCTAATGGGCAAAATCTGTTCATTTTTAACAGAGTTATTGCCCTTGTTCATATTGGAAAAATTGTTTCTTGCCTGTTATTCCTTTACTGTTCATGGTATCTGAAAGAAACTTCACAGATATGTTTCACATCAAAGGTTACATATTGTGACTAAGAACGGTCACTCTGACCTTTCCAGTTCAAGAGTTATCTGTCTTTGATATATCTGAAATATGCTCTTTGACCTGTTATTCCTTTTCCATATGGAATATCTTATTGAAACTTCATAGTCTATAGACCACTAAAATACTTCTTATAGACAAAGACAGCTACTCGGGCCATTCCTATTCTTGAATTAATTGGCCTTGATGTCCTTGAAAAATAGGTTTATTATCTGTAGTTAGTTTACTATATGTACTATCTTATTGAAATTGCACAGCTATATACCAGTGCATGTTACATGTTGTGACCAATGGGAGACTACTAGTCTTGCCTTTCTGTCGAGTTACTTCGACTTGATGTATTTCCCAATTCTGTGGGTATTTATCTAATATTTATCTCAAAAAATAAGTTAAGATGCCCAGCAGAGAGCAGTGGTGGGATATTATGCTAGTTCCTTGCGGTACTTTTATTTAGAATGATGGATTTCACACTTTATTCACTAGTGATGACTCTTTAACTGGGAAATAACTTTTTGTTAACATTGTGAACTTAGATTGGGCTAGACAAAACGAAGGGATTTAACTGTTTAGTGTTCTTGAAAGACTTATTTTTTTTTTTAATATTTTTTTTTATTTCTAAGATAGAGTTATTTTAAGCCTGCATACGTGAAACTTCTGTCTTTTCTATTACTATTTCTGTGTTTTTTCCTTTACATTTGCTTGTTTGCCTTGTGCTAATTTAGTCAAGTTTCTTCATGTTAAATATCCTTCACTGTCAGCTAACCTTTGAAACTAAGAGTGTCCGGTAGGATAGCTGACTGTGGCAGCTATGACCAGAACAGTGTTCAGTGTGCTGTAAAGAAAAAAAGCAGAGAATGCAAAAGATTTCATAATATAAAAGCAAAATGATCTGAAAAAAGAAACAACTGATTTTGAAAAAAAAAATCAACCTATTACCCCATAGGACCAGTAAAGCAAAAATAATTTGGCTAAAATTGTGATTATTTTCATATCCATCAGTTAAAACATGTGTTTTTGGTGTTCAAAAGAACTGTCTCCTTGAGTACCCACAACATACGTTTGGGTTGAAAAATAAGAAAAATAATTTTCAGTTACTAATAGGCACTCTTATCTTGAGGCCTTATTACCCTGATTGCAAAGAATTAACGACTCATTAACCTACAAATCTTATGTCTCAATGAGACGGTTCTTTTGAGCACTCAAAACATATGTTAAAGCTGATTGGTAAGAAAATATTTACAATTTTAGGCTCAAAAATGTTGTTAATCTTAGACTGTGTCTAACTTAGGTAAATGTTGAAGAGAAACCTTTATTAGAAATTATAATTCATCTTTTAGAATCGCTTGATGAGTTGACAGACCTAGTTGTCCCCCTTGTGACAGAGGTGGAGAATAAATCCCTTCCCTATCCAGAGTGGAATACACATCCCTATGGCTCTAAAGAGTTACAGGTGAGTAGGGCGATTCCATATAGTAAAACCTGTGTAAAACCGCCACTCTCAAAAAGACAGAAAATTGGTTTTCAAACACAATTATCGCTTAAAACTGCATAGTCTGTAACTTTTGATCTTTTAATTTTAGAACTAATGTTTCTATTTTTCAAGAACACAGTAAAAAAACTAAAATTCAGGTATACATTTTACCAATTTCGTAAATTTAAACAAACTATCAGTATCAAAACAACAGCATTTATGTTAAAATTAGCTGTCTATAATTATTGGAGGGACGCAAATAATTACGAATGGGAGAAAAACACACCTGTTTTATAAGATAATTCACTTTTCCGTGCAGTTTTCAGCTTTAGTGAACATATTTATTGTGAAAGCGTAACTTAATTCTACTTTTAGAAATGATTTAAAAAGAAAATAAAAAATTTCGAAAAATGTTCATAGTTGCAGACTTAGTCTCTTTAATGCAGGTCAAAAATATTGCAAGGGGAGCATTCAGCAATACTTTTGAGCTTCATTAAGCTGCCATTTGTCATTAAGATCTTTGTGTTGTCTATTGTTGAATGGCGGTTTTACACAGGTTTTACTGTTAGATTACATATAAACTAAATTTTGAGAGTGAATATTGGGTGCTTCTCCCTTCCCCCACACAACCCCATTGATAACTCAAACTAGAAAACAATATTCTGAAAAAAATTATACCAACTATATATATAACTCTTTCCATTCTAACACTGACATTAGTTGTCTGTCTTGATCTAGATCTGAACCATTTGACACTCTGATAGTGTTCCTGAGATAATTTTTTGAATAAAGTTACTTTTAAAAAAAAAAGTCAGCAGATGTCAACAAAGGCATGCAAAGAGATAAGCTTCTTGATCAACTGCAGTAGCTGTATTAACTTATTGCATGCTGGGTAATTTTCCAGGCTTTTGTTGTTGTCTGCTGATTTTCTTTTCAAAATTAACTTTTTCAAAAAATTATTTCAGGAACACTATTAGAATGACAAAAAGTTTGGATTCAGATCAGGACCGACTTGTATCGGTCCTGATCTGGGTCCAAACTGTTTGCAAAGACTGTCAGCAGAGGACAAATGTCACAGCTAGCAGGCAAAGAGTCAGCCAAGCATCTGTCTTTAGCAAGTATGAAGCTAGGCCAATGTGGGTAATATTTCTTTTTTTTTCTTAAAAACATTTCTTTGAAGCTAATTAGCTCCAAAGAAATGTTTTTCAAGAGGAGAAGCATAAAAGAAAATACTGTCATTTTTTAGAGGAATTTGATTTTTTTTTGTTTCAGACAATGTGTTATGTTGTTCCAGTAAAAGACATCAGAAATTTAGGAGTGAATTGGTCCATCCCTGATCTCCATGAGTATTATAAAACCAATGTAAGTAATGTATGTGAATATGTGTAGTTTAAAGGAGCTCCACCTAAGATGGGGTAAATTTAATTTGAATATTTATAATCAATACATTTTAAGTTTGGGGATGGTTCAGACTAGCCCTTTGCACATTGCTACAGAATGAAAGTTCTGATCAGCTTGGTGCTTGAGGTTAATAAAACAAAGTTGGTATTTTAAATACCAAAGATATGAGCCATCACTACTGCATAAACTCCCATTAAAATCCCATTAATGGCCCCCATTAAAATTTCCCATTAAAAATGGTCCTATTAATGGTCAATTTTAATGGTAAAAGGCACTTTCAAAACTGAAAATCTGTCAAAATACCATTAACTCAAACCATTAATTGAAAAAAAAATAATGAGCATCTTTTAAGCATTATTTTTAGTGTGTGAAAATTAATGGCCATTAAAACCTCCCATTAAAATTGTTGCTGGTTAATTTTAATGCCCATTAATATGGTCTATTTTTCATGGCCATGAAAATTTTGGCCATTATTAGAACCATTATTAATGGCTTTTTATTTTTAATGGCCATTATAACAGAAAATGTAACTACAAATTTATGGGCATTAATTACCCATTAGTATATTGGATAGAAAATAATGGGCATCATTCTTTTAAATCAACAGCATATTAATGGGCATTAAATGCATAATTTAATGGCCATTAGATAAGCATGACAAATTTCTAATAAAAATATGTTAATGGTCATTAATTTTCTCTTATGCCCACTGCAATGTTTTCAAGATTCTATTTCTTGTGCTGCTTCCTGTTTCTCATTTAGAAGCAGGAAAGACAAGCAAGAATCTTGCTGGACTTTGGTTTAAGTCCACTGTCATCTTAAGAGATAAACAGGCCAATTAACAAGTTAATGTTACCTTTTTATTTCTGAATCCTTCTATATATTGATGAAAATATAATTACCATTGGTGAATGCAACACATATACATTTTGATAAATTTAGGGCACAACCTTGCTGTATGTTAATAATAGAGATCAGAAATTCTGATAAATTAATAAATATAATATTTCAGAAAAAATATAAGTCTTAAATCATTTTTGTATATCATATTAATCTTTTGTGAAAAAATAAGATTTTTCAAGGGGAGCTACTCTAATTTGCAACTCTTGTTTAAGTGATTTTAATGGCCATTAAATTTGTTTATTAGAATTATTGCATGTTTTGATCATTTTTCTCAGTCAGAAAGTAAAACAAATTTTTTTATTAAGATAATTGTAAAAATAAAGTATGGTATTTTCACGATTTTAGAGACATCTTTAAACATTAAATTGTATACTTCTCATTATAATTGTCAAATTCTATCCCATTGTTACATATAGCATTTACCTGTTGGTATGTTGTTTTTTTTGAAAACTTAATTCATCTGGATATTCGGTTTTGTGACATAAAAACATAGTTTGAAACGTTATGAAATTTGTTAAAGGGGATGATAATGATACAGCATATATCCAATAAGTAAAGTCTAAGACATGATCAAATGGCTTTACACATTAGGCACACCAACAGTCTTAATGAAGCCTCATCAAGAGCGTTTAGAATAAAGTCTTTTTTTCTTTCTGATTCTATTGAGAAATGTTGCATTCTTTTACATGGAAATGAATTTTGAGTGTAAATGTTATTGGCCAAGTTGAATCCTTCTTAGGACACAGTCACATATAAAGAAAACCATATTAATTCAAAACTAATGGCCATTAATAAATAGTTTGGATAAATAATTGGCATGAAATTAGATTAGATCCATTAGATGCAACTTTAATGGCCATTAAATCCTGCTCAAAACTCATTTAGGCTAAATTAATGGCTTTGGATTTTGTATTTTCTTCAAAAATACACTAACTCTTTTATTACTTCTCTTCTTTGTTCAGACTTATAGGCATGGTGGTCGAAGCCTGCTAACCAAGTAGTGCTTAAATTTATGAGACGCCTGACTGAAAATTTCAATCGCCATACTACTCGCACCTCGCGGGTTCCCGCTTCCATGGTGATTGTGCTTGTACTCAAAAGCAGTAATACACATGTTGTTGATGGACAAGCAGGGTTTGGTAGCATACATAACTTAGAATTATAGAACTGTTTGGAATGTTAAATTATGCACAAAATTTCTACAAATGCAAGATCCATAGAATACATGTTTGTGCTACAAGTTTAAAATTGATTACCAATTGATTACCAGTGTACCTCATTAAAACTCCCCTCACAGTATCACGGATTTCATTATTTCAATAAAGCATGGTCATGGCTCCCAAATGCATATTTTCCTATATCCTATGTATTCTTGCAGTTGCTAAATCCTGTTTCCAGGCTCTAGCTATGCTTGGAAGGAGAGCAGATTGGTTTGTGTCTGAAAAGGTAACAAAGGCCCACAATCTCCTTGATAAGCTTTAAAATTTCCTGGATAAATGCTGGAGAAATTTCTCCAGCATTTCTCCAGGATATGTTATGATTTTCGATGAAATTAATAGAGTTTGCTTTTAAAACTCATTTTCCTACAGCATTTCTCGAGGTAATTTTCTTTGTCTTCCTGAAATTTCAGTTTAATCACACAGGCAATTTCTTCATGAAACAAGAAATGTGGCGATTTTAATTTACAAGCACTGAATGGTGGAGCTCTTCATTACACAAACATACCTATGGATGCAATGTGCAGCAAGTTTTGAAGGCTGTAAAATGATAATGTTAAAAACTAACCTTTACATGGGTGTACAAATAATGGACAATATCAAATACTCTGATGATCTTTTTATTGATGGCCATTATTAAAAAATTAATGGGTTAAGATGTTCAGTCCCTAAAATTAATGGCCATGAAAATATTGATCTCCCAACTTCAGTAATTTAAAATTCATGAACACATCTTTCATGGCCATTATTAGACATGTAATGGGGTTTTCATGGCAATTAGTTTTTGTAATGGCCATTAATACTGCAAATTCATGGGCATTAAATCACCATAAAACAGAAAATAATGGCCCATTAAATTTTAATGGCCATCATTTCATACCAAGGGTAAAAATTAATGGTATTTTAATGATCATACTTGCTCTTGAATTAAATTAATGGCCATTACCACTGAAATAATGGCACATTGTTTCATATAAATATTGGTTCCCGATATTTCACTGCTTTCTAATGCTAATGAATTGCATATTTATATATTTAATGGCCATTAAAATATCAAACATGCAAATTTACTACTTTTTAATGCCATCAATAGACACAAAAGGTTTCAATGGTCATTACTTTTGTAATGGCCATTACAGAATGCAAATTCATGGGCATTAAAACATCACAAAACGAAAATTAATGGACCATTATTTCTTTTAATGGTCATTAATAATACAGAAGGTGCAAATTAATCAAAAATTAATGATTTTACTTGCTCTTTAATGGCCGTTACCGCTGAATTAATGGCCATTATAATGAATATTAATGACCGAACACACAAAACCATTAATTTTAAGAAACGAAAAGTAATGGATGATTTTAACAGGAATTTGATTATTAATGGCATTTTTATGGACTTTTAACGGAATTTAATGGGTTTTATGTGCAGTAGTGCATGACATGAGAATTCCAACAATATGGTATGTGCGACCAGCAAAGCCTCATATGCGCAGTCTGATCAGAGCTTAAATATTCTTTGAGTGTTAAGCTACTGACTGAACATCGTTTGGAGTTTATAAGCTTAAAAGGAGGCTGCAAAGGCTTGTCTGAGTCTACACTTGTCAAAATACCACATTGTTGGAAATCACATGCTTGTTTGTGGTGGTTATACTGTTTTCACATTGTCAGTGCGTCCATCCGTCCGTAACGTTTTGTTTCCTTAATATCTTGAAGAGTTATTGCTGGATTTTCAGCATTCCTTGCAAGCATGTTCATATATGCAAGACAAATAATTTCGACAAAAAAGTAAAGGCTAGGGGCCAATTCTATTTGGAGTTAATTCCCTTTGTAGTTCTAAATGGCTTTTAATAAAGGGTTTTATGCTTATCCTATTATAGGCCATACATGAGCCGATCAACTCCTACCACAGCTTTTGATGGAGCAATTTGATACTTTGCCTATACAATGTAGACACATTGAGCATATGCATGAAGGAGTTTGGTTCAGAATTTTTTTTTTTTTGGACAAAATAACAGCAGTGAGAACTTAGACAATTTTTCCCTAAAAAGGGTTTTGTATATGCATAGATGGTGCCTTCATGGGCCGATCAACTCCTACCACAGCTTTTGATGGAGCAATTTGGTACTTTGCCTATACAGCGTAGACACATTGAACTTATGCATGATGGAGTTTGGTTCAGAAAAAAATAATTTTTGACAAAATGACAGCAGTGAGAACTTAGACAATTTTTCCCTAAAAAGGGTTTTGTATATGCATAGATGGTGCCTTCATGGGCCGATCAACTCCTACTACAGCTTTTGATGGAACAATTTGATACTTTGCTTATACAATGTAGACACATTGAACATATGCATGAAGGAGTTTGGTTCTGAAAAAATAATTTTTGACAAAATGACAGCAGTGAGAACTTTGACAATTTTTCCCTTATAAGGGGTTTGTATATGCAACGATGGTGCCTTTATGGGCTGATCAACTCCTACCACAGCTTTTGATGGAGCAATTTGATACTTTGCCTATACATTTAGACACAATGAACATATGTATGAAGGAGTTTGGTTCAGAAAAAATAATTTTTGGCAAAATGACAGCTGTGAGAACATAGACAATTTTTCCCTAATAAGGGTTTTGTATATGCAACGCTGGTGCCTTTAATGGGCTGATCAACTCCTACCACAGCTTTTGATGGAGCAATTTGATATCTCCCCTATACAATATAGACATATTGAACTTATGCATTATCGAGTCTGGTTCATAAAAAATAATTTTTGACAAAATGACAGCTGTGAGAACTTAGACAACTATTCCCTATTATGGCTTTTGTATATGCATGGATAGTGCCTTTATGGGCCGATCAACTCCTACCACAGCTTTTGATGGAGCAATTTGATACTTTGCCGATACTATGTAGACACATTGAACATATGCATGAAAGAGTTTATAATTTTTGTTTGTTTGCTTGCACAGATTCTACTGAAATCTTCTTTTCAAAACTAAGGTGTGCTGGTTTGAACTATAACTTGCCAAGTTTTTTCACTGACTCTTACTGTGCAGGGGGTATCTAATAAGCATTGCTTATTGACTTTTTTCAATTTTAAATGAATCTCTTTAGCCACAGGCCAATACATTAACTCCTCACGTACCAGGGTTCAGGTGAGCATTCCAGGGCCCTAGGGCCCTCTTGTTTATCTCTCACATGGGTGAGATAGAAATATCTCACATGTGTAAAAACAGCAAAAATTCCTATCAGGCGAGCAAAAAAAATTTTTTTAGCTCCCAATACATACATTTTTTGATAGGAAATTTTTAAAATAGTGTGTTAACCCTTAATGGGCCAATCGCGACAAATGTTGTTGCTTTTCTCGTCTGCTGAAATGTTTAAGAAGCCTCTATGGCAAACAGTGTGGACCCAGATCAGACTGCTCCTGAGCAGTCTGGTCTGGGTCCACCCTTTTTGCTTCTATACTTAATTCGTCGGTAATGTAAGGCATTTATTTGCAGCAGTAGACTTAAGCAGACGACATTTTCAGATACTTTTTTTCTTGGCGTTTAAGGGTTAAAACATCTTGTACTCTGAATCCAGTTCAAATTTGATTAAAGTAATCAAGTACTTTAAACTTTATGGATTGGAATTCTTGTGTTTTTACCACATATTGATTATTATTTCAGCCTGGACATTATCTCGGACATTTGATAGGACATGAGGGGAAGGGCAGTTTATTGTCAGAGCTCAAGTCAAGAGGTAATTTTACAGTCTATAGCTCAAGATAAGCAAAAATTTTGAGCATAAGTTGTGAATGTTTTTTTTTTAACTTTGTGTTACCTTTCAGTTGTAACATATGTTTTGGGTGCTCAAAAGAACTGTCTCATGGAAATGAGACGGTTCTTCTGAGTACCCACAGTATATGTTTGTTTCAGAAATGAGAAAATATACTTTTTAGTTTTGTACTTCTATCTGGAGGTCTGGAAGTCCTCCAAATTTCCTAATTGTTCCCTTAGTAATCATTTCCTTATTTGTAATGGCTGTAAATATTATTTTTCTCTACAGGGATAACTACGTTCTGAGCTAAATCTTGGGTATAAGGACATCCTGGATAATAGAAGCATGTTTCAAATGTTCATATTTCCATGATTTCTTAAAACAGTAAAACCTGTGTAAAACATTTACTCAAAAGTAGACAAAATAAAGATCTTAATGACAAATGGTAGCTTCATGAAGGTCAAAAATATTGCAGAATGCTCCCATTGGAGCTTTCTGCAATACTTTAGACCTGCATTAAGCGCTAATTGGTCTTGATAAATCAATTTTCGGTCTCTTTGACAGTGGCCGCTTTACACAAGTTTTTCTGAAAGTTTAATTTGAAACCCATTGTTTTAGACAACTTATAAAGTGTAACCAGTGATTATGATTTCTTAATCAAGTAATGAAGGCACTATGTTATGTGCCATTGAGCAGGTCACTTTATCCTTTGCTTAATACTGGTTGCAACCCAGGAAACATCTTGACATGACTGAAAAATTGTTGACTCAGATGAAAATCATCAACTCAACAGACATACATCTTATTTATTTTCTTATAGGCATGTCACATCAATATTCATTGACCTCACGTCTGAGATTTATAAAACACCATGTATTAAAATTGACAAACCACTATTGAATTACATATTTTGGTATTAAACTAAATATTATAAAATAACTAACACCCATATAAGAGTCACATTTTATGGCAAAATCATGATGTTTCATTCAAAAAATGTGATTTCAAAATAATTTCAGTGTTGGATAATAGAAAACAATATAACATTTGTGCTCTTGTAGTTAAGGACCTCAGACAGTCTCCTATTCAATCTGCCCAAATTTGACAGCCTGTGGTTAGGATCATGCATAATTGCATAATTGACAACTATATTATTGTGCTTAAATCATACCCTTACATTAAGTGCACCTAGCAAACTAAAAATATTTTGAAAATATTGCTTAACTATGCCAGGACATCAAGGTTAAGGGGGTACAAGTTTTTTTGTGACCAAATTTTATTTCACAGATATTCAAAGTTTTGCCTTGAATTCGTCTAAAGGCATGGAAATATAATGTTTGTGGCATAAAACTTGAGATGAAAGTGATGTGTTTGCATAAAATACATGTTGAGTAGTTTTCATCGTTTCTTCTAAATTGATATATACTTAAAGCCAAAAGTAACTTTACACTTTGAACTATCGAATATATCTTTACTGCTTTTTGATTTTAACCAAATTAAATATTGCAATGAGTTGCTGGTTCCCGCCCTGTCCTAATTCACGAAAAACAACTTAGGTAAATTAATCTTCTTTCAAGTTATCTGTGCTTTCATTAAAAGCACAAAATCAGCATTTCCTAATAAATTCCAGTGTTAACCTAGGATTTGAACACACTATTTTAAGGGCCATCGATTGCACATTAAAAATACTGCAAGACATTCTGTCTCTGACGTATAGTTTGTTTTTGACAGCATTTTAAAGTTGGTTCACTTTGAAATTATCTCCCTTTGAATTAAAAACAATAGTAAATTTTAGTCCCTGCTAAAAGCTTTATCTATGATGGAATAAGAATTTTTTTACCAGCGATTTGTTGGGACTTCTGCCCTGAGTTTGTGACGAGATATTCTGATAAAAATTCCCATCGATTTGGAAGAAAAAGGACAAACAATTGCTTATGGGAAGTTCCAATGAAAGCATTATAAAGTTCATAAAAAAGGGGTATGTACGTAAAACCACAACTCTAATTGTGTTACTTGAAGGGTGATCCAGGCTGATTTGAACTTTACACAACAATTCAATAGCCTGTCTTTCAGACTGGTTCTTTAAAATTAAAAATTGTCCAATTGCAAAGCTACAGTAACACATCAAAAGTGATGCGTTTTGGAAAAGTTTATTTTGCCCCCTTGCTTCTTTCATTAGGGCATTGTGGTTGCATTTATGACAGCAACAACATGAAATTTAAAAGGTCATATGAATAATTGTTTGAACTTTAATATGAATTAAAGACATTTAAAATACCACTCACCAATGCCTAGAAAAGGTGTATATAATAACAGTGTAAAGTTACTTTTGCCCTTAAGTATATATAAGTATGTTGTCCATGACTTTTGACTATTACCTGTTATGATTCAAGTTCAGCCAGTTGCACTTGTTCACTGAGGTGTATCATACCTACATACTGAATAAATCAGAGTCTAGATAACACAGTTTTTGAGTGTAAAATAGTTTTGTTTGTTTGTTTGTTTGATTTTATTCTTTAGGTCCACTCAACAATCTTTCAGTTATGCGGGACGGTTCTTCCTGGGTTGAACCAGTACTAAGCTAGGATAAATGTGTCTTGCTCAAGGACCACAACGCAGTGACGCCGGTGAGGCTCGAACCCGCGGCCCTTCGGTCTCGAGTCAAGCACTCTACCACTGAGCCACTGCGCTCCCATAGTGTAAAATAGTAATTATTTTCTTATCGAACAGATTTTACCTATAATTTGGTGCTTAAGTCTCATTACGGCGGTTCTTTTGAGTACCCACAGCATATGTTTTGGTTGAGAAATAAGACAGTTAGCAAAAACAGAGTTTGAAACCCAGATTTTTTTTAATTGGTACTATTCCTACGAGAAAAAACACTTTTGTGGTAATTCGAGGGTAGAATCTACTATCCTTTTCATGGGAGAAAATCATTTTCTTTGAAACTTTTCTCTAGCCATTTTTATGGGCAATCAATTATTAAGACTGTCCAAGGTTGTTTGTTGCGAAGAAATGCTTGGCAAAAAATGCTCAGCAAAGCTTAGCATTTTATCACTTTTTCTTCCATTTGTTTAGCCCTTTGTATACTGGAAACGCCTAAATGGATACTTTGACAAATTTGGAAGACCGAGATGAAATGCAGCATAATAATGCATCTCATCAAGGTCTGCACTGTTTGCATAGATTAAAACGATCTTTACGGACAGAAATACATCATAATTTAGAAAATTCTAACGGAGACCCCTTAAAGTTCACTATGGACAGTCCCATACTTACTGTATCAATATTTATGGAAAAATCCATCAGAATACAAAGGGTTTATAAATACAATAATTCTTGAGCACTCATGTTTTGTTTGTTTTGTTGCTTTATGTCCCAAGTCAACAACTATGGTTATGGCAAGACGGTCATTTCACCTAACCTCACTTTTTTCCTGGGCATGCTTGAACAAGCACCTAACCAGTACTTTGTGCACATACTTGTAACTGACAACAATCCTTCTTGACTGATTTAGTGGAAGGGAGGATAAAGACCATAGAAATTGTTTCATAATGAATCTCCACAAAAGTATAGGACCAGACTGGGATCTAACTCGCGACCCCTGGATCTGCAGTCAGGCTCGCATCTGTTGCCAGACACAATTGAGCACTCATGTAATATCTTTTATATTGTATATAAAATGGTTCCCTACATGTTCCAGGCTGGGTAAATACATTGGTTGGAGGCCAGCAGATGGGAGCGAGAGGATTTATGTTCTTCATTGTGAATGTGGATCTCACCGAGGAAGGTCTAGGTAGGTAGGTCACAGAGATGGGAGCGAGAGGATTTATGTTCTTCATTGTGAATGTGGATCTCACCGAGGTAGGTCTAGGTTGGTAGGTCACAGAGATGGGCATGAGAGGATTTATGTTCTTCATTGTGATTGTGGATCTCACCGAGGAAGGTCTAGGTAGGTAGGTCACAGAGATGGGCGTGAGAGGATTTATGTTCTTCATTGTGAATGTGGATCTCACCGAGGAAGGTCTAGGTAGGTAGGTCACAGAGATGGGCGTGAGAGGATTTATGTTCTTCATTGTGAATGTGAATCTCACCGAGGAAGGTCTAGGTAGGTAGGTCACAGAGATGGGCGTGAGAGGATTTATGTTCTTCATTGTGAATGTGGATCTCACCGAGGAAGGTCTAGGTAGGTAGGTCACAGAGATGGGCGTGAGAGGATTTATGTTCTTCATTGTGAATGTGGATCTCACCGAGGAAGGTCTAGGTAGGTAGGTCACAGAGATGGGCGTGAGAGGATTTATGTTCTTCATTGTGAATGTGGATCTCACTGAGGAAAGGTCTAGGTAGGTCACAGGGGCCAAATTGAATTTTATCATTGTT
Organism: Loripinus fragilis; assembly: GCA_964019695.1. Taxonomy (NCBI): domain Eukaryota; kingdom Metazoa; phylum Mollusca; class Bivalvia; order Lucinida; family Lucinidae; genus Loripinus; species Loripinus fragilis. The sequence continues at coordinate 125,267,831 of OZ026515.1, forward strand.
CCTTATTTATCCTTAATATTTGGAAATCTAAACGTTTTACCATATTAAGAATTTGCTTCTTTATGGTGGCTCTAGGAACCTAGGGCTCCCAAGACAGCTACCAAGCTGTTTTTGGGAGCCAGGAAGCCGTTTTCCTGAACTATATAAAGCGCATTAGTGCTCTCCAAGCGTCACTTGACTATTAGAGTCAACCCATAACAGGTAAATCTCTTGAAGAATCTTCATATAGACAAAACCATGGTCGGGTTGTCGTTAGCGTTATTGCCAAGAGCAAGGCCACAGCCTTGTTTAAACTGTCGGGGTCTACGCAACCATTTATCTTATCATTTTACCAAATTAATCCTTAAATTACAACAAGTGTATTTGTCTAGCTGAAGAGATATGGGCCTCAGTGTGAGGAAACTTGTCTTAGGGTTGTCAACCAGGTAAGGCTAAATCCAACCTGCTCAGCTATAGAGACTAGTTAAAATATTGAAATTTTGTGTGTAGTAAGTTTGGCTGCTTTACTTTTCAGATAGGGAATAATAAAGACACTGGTCAGACTGCAGATATACAGGCTGGTCTGTACCCTTGTAGCTTGCATGCAACAAAATCAGATTTTTCTTGCAACAAGGCCCATATGATAGTACAACCCAGGCCAATTCTAAAAATGTTAAATAAAGAATCAGTTTGAGTCTTATAGATGGCAGTGTTGTCCCCATGTCAGAAATCTTTGATGTTTGGCCCCCTTCAGCATTTTCTTGGGGCCATTTGAAATTTTTGGGGGCCATATATTACCATCAGTGAAACACAACCATATATGCTTTTTTTAAAAAATTTGAACTCATCCCAATTCTAAGGAAGAAAAACGGTTGTCATGCATTTTTCCAGCTCTCCTGCGAACCAATATTTACCGTTTTGTGGCTTTCTTTTCAAATAAAATATAGAAAGTGCTGTTTTAAGACAAAAACTCCGAAATTACCTGCAAAAATTGGCAATAAAATTGGGTTGGCCATCTTGTCAGTGCTAGTGCACAACATGAATGCGCATAAATAATATCCATGCAGCCAATCAATGAAGCCATTCCTGGGGATTGGAATCCTACAAACACTTATCTTTAGAATACCGGGCATGCGCAGAGTATACCGTTTTCCAATAATGAATATGAGTGTGTTTTTAGCAGAGCGGACCTGAGAGAAAGCATGGTATTTCATGACTATTTTTCATGGCCAATGTTTTCACAGAACATGACTTCTGATTCACTTTATGGCTTAATTTGGGAGCGCGCCATCGGTGGTGCACCAGTGCATTTCTAAAGGGCCATCATGACTGAAAATGCGTGATTGGAATTGTATGTAACTGGTTGTATATATAAATATATACTCATACTATCTGCATATTCTTGCCAGAGTCCGTGTTCTCATGTACAAAGTATGGAAGCTTATGAAGGCTGACATTCAGATGAGGCTTAAATTTACAATGGCTTTTTAAATTCTCACATTCTGACCACTCATGTAGCAACCTTCGATTGGTATGTTTCTCTGACTTCAGTATATTTGAACACTGCAATAATTATGATACTGTAGATCCGGAAATTTTTGCGAGAATTTTATTTTCGTGAATAGCATTAAAAGGCATATTTGCCACATTAAATTTAAAATTCGTGAATAGGGCATGATTTACCTATATCAGTAAACAACATAATGATTTATCCATTTTGCGAGGATTTTATTTTCACGAAACTTCGTATATGCGAAGTTCTGCGAAAATTAAACCTTCGCGAAAATGTCAGAATTTACAGTATTCCTAATTTGCATATACCACTCAAACTGAAATCTTATAATTCTTCCTCTAGTAATAGTCAAGTTTATATTAGCCCATATAAGCCTAGCATCCTTTTTATAGGACATAGGCAAACAGTACAGATCCACCCATATAAGCCTAGTGTCCTTTTTGTGTGACATAGGCAAACAGTACAGACCCACCCATGTAAGCCTAGCGTCCTTTTTGTGGGACATAGGCAAACAGTACAGACCCAGATTAGATGCTGCAGAATGCAGCGTCTGATCAGGGTCTCCACTGTTTGCTTACAGAATGTTCTATCAGAATTTGGATACATATGAAAAATACCACCCAATATCCCTTAAAACAGTAATGGACTGGCCCAATTGATAAGCAGGAGATTCCATTCAACATAAATGGGATAATGTGTCTTAATGTCCTGTCCTTGTAAGTTTGTAGATAAAGGTAGGTTGAAATTTAACCAATGTCCTTCTGAACCCAGAAATACGCTCTTAAAAAAAGCAGCCAGCTGATCATGATCAACATTATTTTTTACTCCGACTGTGATTATCTATTTTTTGAATAAGATAATTCCACTGAAAGGGGGAAGGGGGAAGAAAAATGTATAATGCCTTGTCATACTGAACGCTTTTATGTTCTGCTTTCCTCCCTAAATTATTCCAGTTAAGTATGCATTTTCAATATGAGTGGAAAACAGTGTAGATCTTGATCAGATGGCTTATCAGAAGCTATCTGATCTGGATCTACACTATTTTCTATTTTAAATATATTCAGGTTTAGCAGGACAAGGGTTAATTAATAGCAGGTTAAGGCAACCAGAGAAAGTAGGGGGAACTCGTTTGTTTCACTGAAAAGTGAAAACGTGTTATTTATTTCTTCCACAGAGCATGTAGATGATATAATAACATTGATCTACCAGTATATTCACATGCTACAGAAGGAGGGGCCAAAAGAATGGGTCTTCAAAGAATGTCGGGTGAGTAATGTTGAATTGATAATTCCTCACTAAGTCCATAGGGCCAGTTAAGCAAATTTTTTCAGCGTAAAATTGCGATTATTTTCTTATCCATCAGTTTAAACATGTATTTTGGGTGCTCAAAGAACCGTCTCAGTGAGACAGTTCTATTGAGTAACCACAACATATTTGTCGTTGAGAATTAAGAAAAAAAATCGTTACGCACCCTTATTTGGGGGCCTGCTAAGTCAATGCTTCTTGCTGTCTGTATAAAATCTTGTGTATAACCTACCATCCATTTTATGGACATCAGCAAACAGTGCCGCAGAACCAGATCAGATGCCCCAAAGCGGCATCTGTTCAGGTTCTTCACTGCTTATAGAATGTTCTTTTAAAATGTGGAAAAAAATTCAAAATACCAACCAACACCCCTAAAATTGGAAATGGGCTTGTCCTGCCGATAAGGAATAGGCAAGTCAATTCGGCTTAAAGACATATGCGGCTATTTCCAATGCGCATCTTTCCCGCGTCTGCAAAGGGGGAAAGATGTCTGGGTCCTGTCTTTCGACCCTTAACGGATTCGGATCAACACAGCTTCCGATATTCTTATGTCATATCGGTGTTCCCACATTTTCTTCACAAAATAACTAATTAAAGTGTGTTCGAAATATCTATTGACATCTTTTCAGAACTGATCGTCTCAGCACTAAAGACAGATAAATGTAGCTCAGTCGAAATCAAACGACGTACACAATAACCCTGGTTACGAATACGATAGTGGCCGAGTCTATACTATATGTATGGTTATTTAGAGCGGCGCACGACCTGACCTCGTGGCCTAGTGGTTAGCGTGTCTGGCTACAAAGCCAGAGGACCAGGATCGATTCCAGGATGCGCACATATTTTCAGTGTGTGTTTTCTTTCTTTTTTAACATTTTTATGCTAAATTACTTCATATACTAGTAAACTGGCATCATCAAAACGACCGAAATGGTCATCCCCGAACTTTTTATATTGAATTACGCATGAAACCTATGGGGATGGGGTTAAATTTGGCCCTCTAGAAAGAGAATTAGTTCGGTGACCCCAGATTTTTATTCTTTTTTCTGAAAGGTATTATAATAGTCCATGAATTAAAAATAAATTTTCAACATTTTCAATATCAGATTTTTTAATACATGATTTATTCTAAAAACAAATTCCATTTTTCGACGAATTGCCAAAATATATCATGCAGTATCTTGTCGCAGCATGGGATAACAAGTAAACATGCACATTTTTTTAAAAGTTTGAGGTCATGGGCAGTGATTTAAGTTAAAAGAAAGAAGCTGGCTGAAGATTACAACCGTTTTAGCTCGATAATTAGGACTTGTGTTATTATTTTATATTTCTAGAATATTGGTCAAATGCTGCAAACTTCAATATGAGATTGTGAAAAAATAAGCACGGTGACATATCCTTTTTATTTCATAAATGGATAGCCCATGCATAAAACAAACTGTATGCAAAGTATTGAAAATATTTCAATATGGGAAGTATTTAGTAGCATATGTCCTTAAATGGTTTAATATCTGGGCCAGGCTCTTAGTATCACAGGTGAGCCTGTTGCAGTATTGACAATTAAATTTAGAGTTATATGAGCCAGTTAATGACATTTTGATACATATTGCATCAGCAGTGAAGCCTTAAACAAGTTCGCACAGTCTCTCAAAAGATCCACTGCTTGCATGCTTAAATTAAAGTAGGAATAGAGTTTAAGGCTGAGGCCAAAATTTTGGTCTCTTGGCCTACAAGACAGCTGTGCATGCATGATAAAAGAATTTCAATGAATTCCCCCCATATACAATAAGTGCCAAAATCTCAGGAACTTGCCCAAATGTTGTCTTTTTACATATAGTAGCATAAAAAAGCCATATCTTTAGCATTAATTTAATAAACCAGACTTCTTTCCACTTCCTATCCATCAATTTTACAGATTTAAAAAAACAACAACTCTCTATTGAAACACTATAACAAAATGTATAAGACATATTGAACAATATTTGTTTTTACCCATAGGTGGTGCCCATATATTCCAAGGATGATTAAAGTATAAGATGGACTAAAACCCATTTTTTTCTAGTATGCTGTTTTCTCTAATTTAACCTGCCAGTGAAGGAATTTGACTTATTCATTTCAGGATTTAAGTGCTATGCAGTTCAGGTTCAAGGATAAGGAACGACCAAGAGCCTACACATCAGCTTTATCAGGAATTCTACATGTAAGTATCTAAGTTATAAAGTTGATAGTTGAGATAATTGTTTGCACCAAGCATATATTATGGGTATTAATTGGATAATCGTAACAAAACTGTCGTTATATATATGGCTCTACTGCTCACAAAGTATGGATGTAGATAAAGGGCCATCTGGACTAAAATATGGACCTAGATTTTTAGAGGCACATGGGCATATGCCATAAGTACCAAATTTTAAAGTCTGGTGTACTGGTCTATATCCTTCCACACAGTAAACTAGACCTTTATTATGCTTGATTGATTCACAGCAGTGTATACCTACATTTGCATAAAACCTCTTGCCAGCCAATGACAAACGACTTTATGCAATGACGTCAAGTTAGGGACAGTATATGGCAGAATATACTGTTGCAAATTTATAATGGTATCCAATCAGAGGTCATGTTACATTTGTAAGTGTATTAGAATGTATACTGTCGAACTAAATTCCAAAATTTACTATACCCCCCCCCCCCCACACACACAAACATAGTTTAGGGGGGGGTATTATATTGTTTTCAGCATGTCCGTAATTCCGTCAACATTTCAAGGTTTTTGTTGAATAACTTATGTAGCTTTTGTCTGATTTCGATTAAATTTGCACCACACCTTAACCATTAGACAATGCATGTTTGGTAGGAAAAAGGGGGCTGGAGGATCAGTATTGCAAGAGTAATACCATTTTGTAGTTCTAATTGAATGGTGTTTGCAATATGGCTGATAGTGCACACTTTGTGAAATCAACTCCTCCTAGAGTTTTTGATGTATCGTTTTAAAACTTTGCAGTTATGTTACAGACATATTGAAGATGTGCATGTGGAAGCTTAATGATGAAAAAATTATTTTTGATAAATTTACACCATTTCTCGACTTTGTACATATTTAGTAATGGATGATAGTGAACATTCTCCTGGAGTCTTTGGTGTATCCTTTTAATACTTGGCATGTATATTACAGACATATTGCAGATGTGCATGTGGAAGTTTAATGATGAAAAAATACCATTTGATAAATTCACAGCACTTTTAACTTAGCCAATTCTCGACCACTGCACATATTGAAAGCCTTGCTTGCAGCCCAATTCTTGTTTCACCTTCTTTTATATTAACGAATTTTGTTCATATCATAGATGGTGCCAAATTAAAATTATTAATATAAGTGTTTACAGAAGTGTTTCGTATTTTCTAGGATTATCCAGAAGAGGAAGTATTGAGTGCCCACTATCTACAGACAGACTATAAACCAGAACTTATAGATATGGTGTTGAATAAACTTGTTCCTGAAAATATGAGGTAAATACACCTCCAGATAACAGGAGGGGTGGGGGTGTAATAATAACTTATTTTATATTTTCGTAATCAAATCACCGGGGTTTACCTGTTGGATTTCTTTTGCCCCGGTATTCAGTTTAATTTACTGTTGAGTCCTTATCCTTGCTTTATCTCCTTGTTATATCTTGATTTATATGTTTTAGGAGATGATGCATTGATAAGTTAGGGGTCTTTCATGCAAACCAAATATCTATGTGTCTTGATCCACATCTGAATTAAGGGTGAGGTTGGCGCCGTTAAACCGGTTTAAGCCCTCCAGTAAAATATTTTACTGACCGTTCCAAGGCGGTACTTCTTTTGTGGATCTTTTATGTTTTTGTTCTGTCTTGTGTTTGCTATGTTTTGTGCGCGTCTGTTTATATGTGCTTTTTGGTCACCTGCTGGGAAAGGGCTGACCTCTTGGCTCTCGTTTGTGGTGTCTTCTGTGAGTTTGTCACTTTCCCATTGGTATCCTGGGTCAGGTGTGGTACTTGATTGTATCGATTCCTTATCTTTGCACCATTACTTACTTTTATAAGATATTTTAAGGCTTAAATAAAAAAAAAAATTGTAATTTTTCTCTTCCATTATTCTAAACATATGTTTTGATTGCTCATTCCATTATTCGAAACATACAGTAAAACCTGTGTAAAACAGCCACTCAAAAAAGACAAAACAAAGATCTTTATGACAAATGGTAGCTTAATGAAGGTCAAAAGTATTGCAGAATAAAATCAATTTTCTGTCTTTTTTGAGAGTGGCCATTTTACACAGGCTTTACTGTATGTTTTGAGTGTTTTGAGTGCTCAATGAGGACACAAAACATATGTTTAGAAGGATTGATGAAATAAAAGTTATTTGATGCTTATAGTTTTGGCCTACCTGGATCTATCCTAAATATAAACTAGATTTTAGCCTTTGCCAAAGATAGAGAGAAATAATATCAGCATTTTAGTTCTTCAAAATAACACTTACAGATCTATACTCAGAAAAACAATTGAAGGATATCAAAATTCTTTTGACTTTATAACATTCGGGAATATAATTTTCAAACAAATTATTTTTGTCATTGATAGAATTATTACTATGCAATTCACCAAAATGCAAATTGAAATTCACGGGTCATTGGTTACGATACAGTACTACACCGATGTACCGACCCTCTCTACCCAAAATTCACAAGCAAAAAAATTAGCGCTCACAATTTTTGCTGAAACCTTTACCAGGTCATTGCGTATGTTCTAATTCCGACCACAGAAAAAAGTAAACACCAATTTATCAGTCATTTCTCCTAATAATGGGACAACTTCTTCAACAAAAAAACACGGATATGGCATACCCCGGCAAATTTGACCACAAATTTGCAATAAAACACTTACAACAGCTTCAAAATTAGGTGCCGGGAGAACCAGCGATGATTTAAGAGCCAGTCATTATGGAATACAAACGATAAAAATGGGTTTCAATCATTTTTGAACGTTTGTGACCTTTCAGTAGAGAGGGTTGAACCATTTGAATTTGCGCTGTCCTTAAACCATTGAAGCGTGACTAATATAAATCATGCATTTTGATTGCAGTTATCTGGTGCTATGAAATACATGCATAATTAGTAAAGTTTTTATTGTATTGGATGTAAGAGATGGGACTGAATCTAAATATCCTTCAATTGTTTTTCTGAGTATATTAAATAAGTACCTTCAGCTGTATAGAAAACAATGGACACATATTAAAAAATTATTATCAATGCTTTTCTATATTTTGCAAACTTAAAAGGAAAGATTTATACAATCTTTTAAGGATGTCTTTGCAGACTTGAGGATAGGGATTTTAAGCATGCCTTTAAGACAGAATTTTATATTTTTGAGCATCCACAACTTTTGATGAGAAAATATTTATACTTTTAAACTTCAAAATTTGCTGATGTGGACCTATGATATGATGTTATTTTCACAATGACTGTTGTAGCGAAGAATTTTGAAGGTGAGTCAAACAGTTTGGATCCAGATAAGACCCGACATTATGTTGGGCCTGATCTGGGTCCAAACTGTTTGCATAGGTTATCAGCAGACAACACTTAGTAGTAAACATGATATGATGTTAATTTAAGAGGTACAGTTGTAGCAAAGAAGTTTAAAGGTGAGTGTCCAACAACTTGGATCCATATCAGGCCCGACATTATGTCAGGCCTGATATGGGTCCAAACTGTTACTATTTGCAAAGGTTATCAGCATAAAAAACTTGTAAACATGATATGATGTTAATTTTAGAGTGACAGTTGTAGCAAAGAAATTTGAAGGTCAAGCTGATGCCAAGGAAGAGTGGTATGGAACAGACTACAAACTTGAGAAAATTTCTCAGGAAAAACTTCAGGTAAAAGGTACTTGTGTTTCTGTGAACTTGCAAAACTGAGTCTTGTAAACAGTATACAACTATTTCATACCTTTCTGTGCAACAGTCAAAACTATTACCCCCTAGGTGCTGTGGATGACCCAATGCACTGTTGCCCAAGGCCGAGGACAACAGTGTACCGAGTCATCAACAGCACTGAGAGGGTGATGGTTATGAAAAAAGTTGTTTAATTACCTAACTCAGAACAATATATGCTGATATCGATGCATTCGTTTATGTCAATAGATGTTCATTAACAGTGGCGGATATTAGGTATTATTTGGCCTTTTTTAACTCCTAATAACTTTGTTGTTTGTGGCTAGAAACATAAAGCGTTGATACTCGTTTTCTTAGTTAAAATGAGCGGAACACTTTGAGACCAGAATTGAACAGATTAGACAAATTTTTCTGCTTTGCAACAAATCCGCATCTCCTATAGCAACTCCATCTAAGCGATGCTGCTAAGTTTGATGTCATCAGTGATCAGCGTGTCACATCACTGGGAAACAGTAAAAATTGTCATTTTGAAATTCAACCTTGATGACAATGTATTTACCTAGTGCAATATTATGCAGCAATGTACTATAAACATTCATCCATGCGTAAAGTACACCTATTCAAGGGCCATGTAGCTTATGTGTATAGGATAGATACAGTATATGTGCAAAATGATATATCAACAGTATTTAGTTAAAGGACAATTTTCATAATCTTAAGCGATTGCTAAAAAAGATGTAATATTTCATGACTAAGGGGTTGTGAAAAGTAATTGTATCATTATATTGAAAAAAAAAAGATTTTCAAGATAACACACCAAAAATTTAAATACTTAAGTTCGGGCTCGCCCAGACTTCACACTTTGGGCTGTGGGATATCATCCCCCCTCACCTCCATCCCAACTAGCTATTCACATATATTATGTAAAATAATAGAACACATTTACCTGCAAAAGGATTAGTTGGGACTCGGGGGGGTGGGGGTGGGATAATATTTTTAAAAATATTTTTCTGTTTTCTATATGTTTAATACAAAAACTGACCATTTTAGCCCAAAAAATAAAGCTGTGCATTCATGGAAATAGAAATTCAAATGCAATATCATATTATAGAGACCAACAGCGAGCTCATATATGAAAATGGAAGCATTTGATTGACTTAATTTTTATCATAATCTTTGAAAAATATTTTTCTTTTTTCTATATGTTTAGTAAAAATAGTGACCATTTTAGCCCAAAAATAAAGCTGTACATTCATGGAAATAGAAATTCAAATGCTATTTCATAAAATAGAGACCAACAGTGAGCTTATATGTGAAGATGGAAGCATTTGATTGACTTGAATTTTTATCAAAATTATAGGCAGTGATACACTGTGATTCCCATTACCACCGTCAGAGGTCCTTTACCAGTTTATCACCATTTGCAAATCCCTAAACTGCCTGTGGCACTTCTTTTAACGGAATATATTTGTTAACCCTTTACCTCATATAAACTCCTTTTAACGCATTTGTAAAAAGAGGAGACCCAGATCAGGCAGCCTGATCAGGGTCTACTCTGTTTGCTTATGAAAATATGATTAGATATGGTCCTACACAACTGGACCTGACAAATAATTTCTTTTTTCTATGTACCAACATGAAAGTTTATTTATATTATTATTCATAGTGGGTGGAGCTCAGCATGATTATTCATGAAGGAAATGGTTAATAAAGCTACCAAATAAAGTTTCTAGTAAAATTGCTGAAAGTAACAATTACACAACAGTCAAGTTTCTTTTTGTGGTATTTTCTTAAAAAGTGGATGACTTGGACATGCAAGATTCTGTTTGAAATCAGCTGCCTGCAAACTACCACTGTAGTTTCCACCAAGTTCATAAGTTCTGGGGGCATGTTTGTGACCTTGCCTCACCTGTTGTAGTAGGAGTTTTTGCCATTATGGGGCATATACCTGAATTCAGGATTTTGAGGCTGACTTTATATAGAATTAGGCAGTCTGGTTTATGCATTTAAATTTAAAATTGACTATTTTGTTGGTAAGCTGGAAGCATTTTAAAAAAATATTTGAATTTCTTACCTTCAGAATTTTCAACTATCGCCCATGTGTACTTTAACAGAGGCTATTTCTTTTAACACTGACTCAACCATATGTTGTGAGACATGATCATTTTCATTATTTTCAGGCCTGGGCTGACAGTGGTCTCTATGAGAGTCTGAGTTTGCCTGAGAGGAATGAGTTTATCCCAACAGACTTTGACCTTGTTGCCAGGGAAACAGAGGTAAATAGTTTCATGTTATATTTGAAAAAATAACAACCTATAAATCTGTACTTTGCCAAACAGTGTAGAACAAAATGGCAGCTAGAGCTAATAATAGAAAATATACACCAATTTAATTCCCTATTGTGGCCACTACCAAAATTGCACAAACGGTTCCTTTTATTTTAAAAGGAGAATGGATTTGATCTGTTCATGTTGCAAAACATTGGAAATGTTTAAACAAAGAGACTATTGAACAATGATGAACAACACAGGGCCATCTTGGAAGTCTTGTTTAAAATGTGTATTGGTGAAATAAAATATTCTGAAGTCTTTTACTATATATATGCAAACCTAACATAAAAATATTTGGGCCAGCACTTAAAAGATTTTGGTTCTTATCACAGTGATGAGCAGCCAAGGCTCAGATCAACCTGTGCATTCAGTCCTGCGAAAGCATCTGTTGCTTACATACACAAAGTATGGAAGTAGATGAAGGCTAGGTAAAACATTAAGACCGCTGACCCCACTGTAGCTGTATATGCAGGTTTAAAGAATGACCACAGGTTTAGATAAATATAAATTTACAGTGTAAAATTGTAAATATTTTCTTACTCATAACGATTAGCATATGTTTTGGTTGCTCAAAAGAACCGTCTCACCAAGACGATTCTTTTGAGTACCCACAACATATGTTTTCGTTGAAAAATGAGAGTTATTTTTCTGTTAGGCACTCATAACTAGAGAGGCCTGATGACTAAGTGCATTGGAATGTTCCCAAAACTCATGAACTTGCTCTTTATTTTACAGCAAACTGCCAGTCCAGCTGTGATAAAGGTGAGTTGACCTTTTGTTTGAGACTATACATAGCTTATTTCTTTGCATGCTGGGTTGATTTTTCATGATTTATTTGCTGGCTTTTTCAAAATCAACTATTTTTTTTAAAAATTCTTACAGGAATACCATCAAAGTGTCAAACAGTTTGTATCCATATTGTTGGCATTTTAACATTTATTAGCAGGATAAGCTCAACATTTTAAAATATTAAAGCAAGAAGTCTTTATTTTTCAACTTTAAGTCTTTATGAGCAGTTGAAATTTTATGTTCAGTTGAGCAGAGCATGTAATAAGTTTTGTTAATTCAAGGCCAGGTGTCCATTTGTTTTTGTCTGAACTGTTACCTACTTTCCAACATAGTGTGTGTGTGTGTGATTAATGATGAGAGGCAAGGAGGGCATTCTTGATCTACAGTCCAGTCACCCTGAATTTGCGATCATAGACCATCAGAATTAATTAACTCTTATACCCATGAAATGTGCACTGTTTTGAAATATAACGTGTATTATTCATCCTTAACCATATCGTGAATTATTGTCTCAACTTTTTTCTCAGAATTGAAATTCACTGCCATGCTGGGCATTTTAGCACAATTTGTAGTGAGTCTGATTGCCAGGGGTGATAAGTTTGATCCCAGCCAGGCCTGAACTTTTTTCTACTATCAATCTCCTCCTTCTGGCTGTTTACAGTTACAGACAAAAGTATTGCACAGAGTACTGTTTAACCACTTAGTCTAAGCTTGCCCAGGAAAAGTGGGGTTAGGTTAAGTGACCGTCTCGAAATGACCATAGCTGTTGACATGGGGACATTAAACCACAAACCCAACCCTAACTATACCCCCCCCCCCCCCCCTGTGTAAAATGGCCACTCTCAAACAGACAGAAAATTGGTTTTCAAGACCTTCTATGGCTTAATGCAGGTCAAAAGTATTGCGGAATGCTCCAAGGGGAACATTTTGCAATACTTTCGACCTTCATTAAGCTACCATTTGTCATTAAGATCTTTGCTTTGTCTATTTTGAAGTGGTTGTTTTACACAGGTTTTACTGTAGTTTCTATACTAAATACCTAGTAGGCATATGATATAAATTATCAAGTTATTGATCCAAGTCTTTTATTTCAGGACACTGGCATGACTAGGTTGTGGTATAGACAAGATGATAAATTCCTTCTTCCCAAAAGTTTTATCAACTTTGAAATTACAAGGTAGGCATTCCCGCAGCCACCTGTTTCCCAGCCTGTTGCATAGTTTAGATTAATATAGTGGATTCTGTAGCCGCATGGAAAACCATTAGATGGTTTCTTTAGAAGCCAGCACTGATTTCTGAAGAGGATATATCTGGGTTCAGCAGCACAAGGGTTAAAAGGACTATTTAAGGACTATTTAAGTCTACAAATGCTAGCTTGCAGGTATGTATGTGGCTCATACATGCTCTGACTGATTTTGTCAAAGTACTTTCTTTAATAGACTAAACTAAGTGTAAATACAGACAGAAGCCCTAAAGTCTACAGTATATGGGTGAAAGTTTTTCAGGCTGACTTTCCATAAAACAGTCTACCTGTTGTAAATATTCCCAAGGAAAACCTGTATGGTGGCTTTATTATGCCCCCACCATGATAATGGCCGGGGCATTAGGTGTTACTCTGTCCGTCTGTCCGTACTTTACAGTACATACGTCTGTCCGGACAAGGTCCGCTCTCTAAATCGAATACTTTTGATCAGAATTTTATGAAACTTGGTCACATTGTTTGGTACCATAATGTCTTCCTCAAGTTTGATAGATACACATTATTATAACAGTAACTTGATCTGGCGTACTGTATCACATCGAGTGGATTACCTCATACAATCGGATCACACGAGCCGCGAAGCGTCAAGGGTGATCTGATGATATGGGCTAATCCACCAGACGTGACACTGTAAGCCGGATGAAGTTACTTTATAATAATATGTTTATTTTATACCTTTTTTACCGACATTATTCTGATTTTATAAATTGTTTTGGCCTTTAATCCAGAAAAAATGCGGGAACAATTGCCATTACGTTACGTTTCATGACCTCACCTCATCATGTTTTACGTCCCTGGTTCCATGCTTAAAATTCACTTTACTTAACGCTGCAGTAAAAACAGGTAACCGACGCTAGCCTCTTTTTAAAGGATAGTAATATAGAATCAGAAAACCTCATTTCATTTATCCGGATTTCTGTATCAGATGGCCAGAAAACAGACAGTTCAAAAGATGTATCTTTTATAGGTATATAATAATGGTCAGCATCGCACGAGGCTTTTAATAGTTATGGCCCTTTTGTTTATGAAAATTCACTGTGTTAAACGATGCCCGCTCTCTAACTCAAATATTATTTTAATCAGAATTTTATGAAACTTTGTCACATTGTTAAGTACCATAATGTCTTCTTCAAGTTCCATAATGGTCCATATCGCACCTGGCTTTCAGTAGTTATGGCCCTTTGTTTGTGAAAATTCACCGTTTTAAACGATGTCCGCTCTCTAAGTTGAATATTTTTTATCAGAATTTTATGAAACTTGGCACATGGTTTACTACCATAATGTCTTCTTCAAGTTCGATAATGGTCCATATTGCACCAGGCTTTCAGTAGTTATGGCCCTTTGTTTATGAAAATTTACCGTTTTAAACGGTGTCCGCTCTCTAAGTCGAATGTTTTGTATCAGAATTTTATGAAACTTTGTCACATTGAGTAGTACCATGATGTCTTCTTCAAGTTCTATAATGGTCCATATCGCACTATGCTTTCTGTAGTAATGGCCCTTTGTTTATGAAAATTAACCATTTTAAAAGATGTCTACTCTCTAAGTCAAATATTTTTATCAGAATTTTATGAAACTTGGTCACATTCTTAAGAACCGTGATGTCTTCTTCAAGTTTGATAATGGTCCATAGTGCACCATGCTTTCAGCGGTTATAGCCCTTTGTTTATGAAAATTCACAGTTTTAAACGATGTCTGCTCTCTAAGTCGAATAGTTTTGAATAGAATTTTATGAAACTTTGTCACATTGTTAAGTACCATGATGTCATCTTCAAGTTTGATAATGGTCTATATTGCACCATGCTTTAAGGAGTTATTGCCCTTAGATTATGAAAAATCATCGGTTGAAACGACGTCTACTCTCAAACATGAATAGTTTTGATTATAATTCAATGAAACTTGGTCACATTATTAAGTACCATTATGTGTTCAAGTTTCAGAATGGCCCATATCGCATCATACCTTCAGGAGTTATTGCCCTTTGTTAATGACAATTCCCTATTTATACGAATTTGGCAATAGCGGGGGGATCCGTGTCCCATGGACACATTTCTTGTTTGAAGCCACCTGTGTAGAAAAATATATTCATATTGAAATAAAAACAATAATATTTTTGATTGAAAAAAGGGATTTTTTTCACTTTGTCTTTCATGCACTGTGTGCACTTTGTCTTTCATGCACTGTGTGCACCTCAGGATAAAGCCCTCATTGTCATTGTCTAAAAGGTGTTCCAGTCAAAAGACATTAGGGTCAATGTAGGTACATTCGGCCAGTGTAGGTACAATCGGACACTTTTGTATTTCTTAGATAACTTCAGTGCGACTTCGGTTGTCATTGCTATGTGTAACCCAATTAAAAGCCAATATAAACAGTTATTTCCTTTTCGCAGCGTTGCAAGTTCATTATCTTTGGTACATGTATTTTCATTGGCTGAAAAATGTCTACGACATAACAAACTTTCAGAGCTCCAAATGTTAAAAATCTCAACAGACCAAACGTAACCACCGCCCCAGATAATATACACGTGTATAGTCTAAATTGTGGTAATAACTCACTGCATTCTCTGCAATTTTGTTTAGCGGACATTATATTTTGTGTCTTTAAATGTATTTAGTGAAAAATCTCATATATTTAGCTGCAATTTGACAAACAAAATGTGTCCGACTGTACCAACCAAATAAAAACGATCTGCAGGTACAGTCGGACAGCATGATTTAGTTGCTCTAAACGAATCCGACTTGCGCCAAAACAAGTTTAAACATTTATTAAAATGCTTGTCACAGGCCCTACTTAGCTTCCTTTCTCTTCTATAACATGGTCTAACTTAATGGTTAGTCTGCAGTGTGTGTTTGTGGTATTTCCTGACCATATACTCACTTACTTTTTGTAAGAACGTCTGGTGTCCTTGGATTACCTTATAAAAAACCAATTGTGTTTACCTACGGATTACCACAGTGTAAACTCTTTGGCACTGGAAGATTGTGATTGTAATAGCTCTGAAATAGCCTATATTGGTACCCTGTGTGCCTGTTTGTGCCTGTTTGTTCTATGTTGGTCATGTTCGTGTGTATTCCTCTCTTGAGGCCGTAGGTTGGTGTTAATACGTGATTACGGTAATAACTGGTCTTTTTAGCTCACCTGAGCCGAAGGCTCCGAGGTGAGCTATTAGTATACCAGTGACTCCGGCGTCCGTCGTCCGTCCGTCCGTCGTCCGTCCGTCCGTCGTCCGTCCGTCGTCCGTCCGTCAACATTTTCAAACATCTTCTCCTCTGAAACCACTGGGCCAATTGAACTCAAATTTCATATGGAGACTCCTTAGGATGGGGGAACGAAAGTTTGTTCAAATGTTCCTGGTCACATGACCAAGATGGCCGCCATGCCCATATATGGTAAAAACCCTTTAAAAATCTTCTTCTCCAGAACCAGAAGGCCGATGACCTTGGGACTTGGTATGTAGCATCAGAGATGTGGGGCCTACCAAGTTTGTTCAAACAATGATCCTAGGTTGACCTTGACCTACTTAACGTCAAGGTCAAATTTGCTTCCTAATAGATTTAAATGGGAATTTTTTTGAAAAGTGGATATTTTGAATACTGTTAAAGCCAAAGTGATTATTCTTACTTGATATGTTGAAACTAATGAGACAATGGCTATAAATAAGTTTCAAAGGTCAAGGTTGACCTTTGCCCTTTCAGCCAAGGTCGCTCATATTGTGGTCCCATCAATATATTAAAACATAGTTTCCTCACAAACCAATGGCCCAATTGAGCTAAAATTTCATATGAAGACTCCTTATGATAAGTCAGCCAAAATTTATACAAAATATTTTGGTCACATGACAAAGATGGCTGCCACGCCCATATATGGTAAAAACCCTTTAAAAATCTTCTTCTCCAGAACCAGAAGGCCAGTGACCTTGAGACTTGGTATGTAGTATTGGGAATGTGGGGCCTACCAAGTTTGTTCAAATGATGATCCTAGGATGACCTTGACCTACTTAACGTCAAAGTCAAGTTTGCTTCCTAATGCATTTGAATTGAAAATTGAATTGAAAAGTTGATTTTTTGAATACTGTGGAAGCCAAAGTCATTATTCTCACTTGATATGCTCATTCTAGTGGCTATAAATAAGTTTCGAAGGTCAAGGTTGATCTTTGACCTTTCAGCAAAGGTGGCTTATATTGGAGTCCCATCAACATATTAAAACATAGTTTTCTCAGACAATTCTTGGCCAACTGAAACAAAATTTCATATGACAACTCCTTATGATTGGTTAGCCAAAACTTATACAAATTGTTATGGTCACATGACTAACATGGCCACCATGCCCATATATGGTAAAAACCCTTTAAATCTCTTCTTCTCTGGAACCAAAAGGCCATTGGCTTTGGGACTTGGTATGTGGGATTGGGGATGTGGGCCCTACCAGGTTAGCACAAATGATGAATCTAGGTTGACCTTGACTTACTTGATGGCAAGGTCAAATTTGATTCCTTATGCATTTATATGGAGAAAATCTTAAAATGTTCATTTTCTATAACTGAGCCGAATTCATTAAAGTTAAACCTATTGAGACAATGGTTAATTATGTACCAAATGTCAAGCTGACCTGTGACCTTTTATCCAAAGCCATTCGTTTGGACTGCCACATACCTATCTAAACATCTTTTTCTCAGAAATCACTGGGCTGTTTGATGGATTATTCATTAGATTGTTCAGGTCACTTGACCAAATGTATATGGTAAAACAAATTTTGTTCCATTATAAGCTGTAGTTAACCTTGACCTATTTTAACATTATTAAGAAGATCAGGTGAGCGCCTCAGGACCTTCAGGTCCTCTAGTTTGTATGTTTGTTTCTACAAACAACCCTAGCCTCTCTCTACACATATCTATCTGTCTACTGCTAGAAACGACTGCCTAGCTTACCATGATGGGTGCTTTGTCTTATATACAAAAAAGTATGTGAGTATGATCAGGAAGGAGATGCCACAGATCATAGACCGACCCACGACCCCAGGGGGGAGGTACTCCTATATTTTCATACATACGCAGGCTCGGTCCATTTTTTGGGTTCAAAATTTTGAATTTTGATATTTTTTCAAATTTTCAGAAAAATAAATATTTTTTGGGGGATGAAAATTTTGTTGATATTTTTTTTGGGTCATCACAAAATTGGACTATATTTAGAGGTCATTTCTATGCATTTTGAGGTCTTTTCTTAATTTCAAGGTACAGAACTGGTGATATTTTTTTGGGTTGCGAAAATTTCAAATATTTTTTTGGGGTGCTTGAAATTCCAGATATTTTTTTGGGGTGAAGGGCAGATGCTGGGTCCGAGCCTACGTATGCAGAAAAATGAGAGTATCCCCCCCTGGGCCCACGACCGACAACGTGCAGAAGGGACAGAGCAAAAGATTGAAAGAAACACAGAATACAGAACGCAACAAAACAGATCAAACACCCTCCCGACCTCACCCCCGCACAAAACGATTGGAGCCACAATATTTATTATAAACAATGAATCAACAACAACAGAACCACCGCATCACTAAGGGTGGGTACTTAAATGTATTATACTGGCCAATTCTTCGCTGATCAGACTGCATTTAGTTTATGTACTTGTATAAAAATAATGTCTTAAAAACTATCACAGAAACATATTCTTATTCTAATATACTTTTAATCAATTAATATAAACAATTAAGTACATGTAACTATATAGTGGGTGGCATTGGGTGGCGCAAGGTGATCAGTAGCACCTATCCTTCCTATCTCACAAAAGATTTTGCTGTCATCCTCTGAATCGGTAACAGGAAGAGAGAAGCTGCTGAATCTATTCCTTGATCAGTATTTGTGGACAAGGTTTTATATTTTGTTGAAGAATAAATGAATAACAACTGATAAAAAGACGTTTGTCTACCTATTCTACGCCCACATGCTTCACTTTTATTGTTGTCCGATTGTACCAGCCTGTATGTCCGAATGTACCAGCAATTGCCCGATTGTACCAGCAGTCTGATCAAAGGCAGAGTAGCGAGGATTTATCAACGTTTTTATCATATTTTCGTGACAAAATTGTTTTAAAACATATCTTGAATAATATAAGCATCTATATGCCATTTGAAACGTTACACTGTACGACATGTCATGTACCCAGAAAAATTTGAACACGAGAGTGTCCGAATGTACCTACATTGACCCTAAGTATCTTATATTAATAGATCAAGGTAAACACAGTTTTCGAGCGTAAAATTGTGAATAATTTCTTATCCATCAGTTTTAGCATATGTTTTGGTGCTTAAGAGATTGTCTCAATGAGACCGCTCTTTTTAGTACCCACAAAATATGTTTTGGTTGAGAAATAAGAAATATAATTCTTAATTACATACTCTTAATCTATTGATATTTATTGCAGCCCTGTTGTATATATTGATCCCGTCCATGCTAACCTGTCCACCTTGTTAGTCCAGTTGTTCCGAGATTCTCTGAATGAGTATGCCTATGCTGCCGAGATAGCAGGCCTTAAATACAATCTCAATAGTACTGCCTATGGCATCAATGTAAGTATATATGTAAGTTAATTTATGTCAATAGTACTGCCTTTGGCATCAATGTAAGTATATATGTAAGTTAATTTATGCATGGTGAAAGTTTTCCGGATTATTTTCCTGAGGATTTTGAGACAGTGGCTCCTGTCTAATTCAGTATTTTAAGGCTGACATTCTATGGAAAGTCAGCCAGCCTCAAAATACTGAATTAGACAGGAGCCACTGTGGTGTAGCAGATAAATTACTCACCTTTGTACCCAGGGGGTCGCTAGTTCAATGCCCTGCTCCTCCAGTCTGTCAGGTGAGTTAAAGCCTATGGCCTCGTCTCCATATGATCTTAGCTGCTGGTGGGACATTCCACATAAACACACACACCAAATTAGACAGATTAAAATACATGTAGCTTTTATGTTTTATTTTCAAGATATCTAAAGATAATTGACAACAAAAGTTGTTAATAAGTTGTAGGGATACCGCAATTTTTAAGGTTTGAATTTTAAAAAAAGTTCAGGATTTTCAAAAAATTGAGCTTTTCATCCATTTATATGTTCAGGAGTTTAGGCATGGATGTAAAAAAGGCTTGTGCCATTTGTGGTTGTCATTTAGTCATGAGAGCTTCTTTGTAAATACATTGAGTTATTGTCCTTTGATTATTTAGATTTGAATATTTTCATTTTCAAAGCAAGCCTTCAATCACTTTAGATATGCACAACCTGTTAAACCTCCTGACCTTCAGAAATATAACTACAAAGTAGCTGTGATTAAGGGCGATAGTTAAACATTATGTATCCCTAAGTAGAAATAAATTCTTAGTTTATTTATTTTAAATGTTGTTAATATAGGGGATGAATTTTGTTTTTCAGAAGTTCAAGAAAGGATGGATGCCATGGATTCAGTTCAAAGTGTTCAGATGTCACTAAGTCTTACTTGAACTGAATCCAAGGTGATCATTCTTTCTTGAACATCCGAAAAATGAAATTAATTTCTCAAATGAATTTTTAACCAAAAATTATAATTTCTGCAGAAGATCTGGCCCTGAGGTTATAAAACTTTATTTTTTCCATGCTCAACTGAAATGTGCATGAAATCTATCATGCTCATAATGTTAAAATGTCAACAATAATTTATTGTTCTCATGAGCTGGAATTCACAAAATGCTTGTCAGGTTAGCAAAAAGGGAAGACCCTGATCAGACAATCTGGGTCTTAGCTGTTTTGTCTAGGCCTTTTTTATCAGGCAACTAGTATTTGAAATTTGAGAACATTTACCATAAAACCACATCTCACAAACTGAATTATTTTATTTGTCAGCTGGGTGTGAAAGGTTACAGTGATAAACTTGATGTACTGCTGAGAAAGGTGCTTGAAAAGTTGGTCAGTTTTAAACCAGACCCAAAGAGATATGAAATACTGAAAGAAATGGTATGTATTACAAATTAACACTTAAATAGCCATTCACCACTGCATCAGGCTAACAATTTTGTGCTATTTTTAGCTCACCAGAGCGGAAGGCTCAGGGTCAGCTTATAGTATGGGACTGGAGCCGGCGTCCGTGCGTCCACACATTCAAACATGAATATCTCTGAGACCAGCTGGCAGATCATAATCAAATTTCATCTGGAGCATCATTGGGGTGGGGGATTGGCTGAATAAGGTTTTGGGGCTGATAGGATCAGAACTCTGGTTTCCATGGCAACAGAAAGCTCCCATAGAGTTATAATGGGGAAAACCTTGTGACCACTCTAGCTCCTTCTTTTTTGATTTGTTCTTCTTATTCATGCAGCTAACAAGGACAACCATAAAATCTGGAATGGGTTCGAAATTCGGCAGGATCCGACCAGGGACTTATGAGTAAGCTGCCCTTGAGCGTCTGGAAAAATCCCCATAGACTTATAATGGGAGAAATGTTGTGACCACTCTAGTACCTTCATTTTTGGATGGATCTTCTTCATTCTTGAAGGTAACAAGACCAACCATAAAAGTTTGGATGGGTTTGAATTTTGGCAATATTCCATCACTGACTTCGGAGTTAGCTGCCCTTGAGCATCCGAAAAATTAATGAATAATGTTGTGACCACTCTAGCTCCTTCATTTTTGATCGGATGTTCTTCATTCTTGCAGGCAACAAGTAAACCCATAATCTCTAGGATGGGTTCAAAATTCAGCAGGATCCGACCAGGGACTTATGAGTTACCTGCCCTTGAGCGTTTGGAAAAATCCCCAGTCTTATAATGGGAGAAATATTGTGACCACTCTTGTGCTTTCAATTTTGAATGGATCTTCTTCATTCTTGCAGACAATAAGAACAACTACTAAAGCTTGGATGAGTTTGAATTTCTTGAAGATCCCATCACACATTTTGGAGTTAGCTCCCCTTGAGCATCTAAAAAATTAATGAATAATGGTGTGACCACTCTAGCTCATTCATTTTTGATTGGATCTTCTTCATTCTTGCAGGCAACAAGTAAACTTACAATATCTCAGATGGGTTCGAAATTCAGCAGGATCCGACCAGGGACTAATGAGTTTCCTGCCATTGAGCATTTGGAAAAATCCCTATAGAATTATTATAGGAGAAATGTTGCAACCACTCTATTGCTTTGAATTTTGAATGGATCTTCTTCATTCTTGCAGACAATAAGGACAACTATTTAAGCTTGGATGAGTTTGAATTTCGTCAAGATCTCATCACCTATTTTGGTGTTAGCTTCCCTTGAGCATCTTAAAAACTGATGGATAATGTTGTGACCGCTCTACCGTCTACATTTTTGATTGGATCTTCTTTATTCTTTCATCTAACAAGGACACTCATAAAAGATTGGATGAGTTTGAAATTCTGCTATATACGACCAAGGACTTATGAGTTAGCTGCCCTTGAGCATCTAGAAAAATCCCCATAGACTAATAATGGGAGAAATGTTGTGACTACTCTAGTGCTTTCAATTTTAAATGGATCTTCTTTATTCTTGCAGATAAGAAGGACAACTATAAAAGCTTTGATTTTCGTTAAGATCACTTCACCTATTATGGAGTTAGCTCCCCTTGATCATCTTAAATATTGATGGATAATGTTGTGACCACTCTAGCGCCTTCATTTTTGATTGGATCTTCTTCATTTTTTTCAGGTAACAAGAACAACCATAAAACTTGGATGAATTTGAACTTTAAGTAGAACTAACTTTAGACTGATGAGTTAACAGCCCTTGGTTGTTATAAAAAATCTGCATGGACTTACAATGGGAGATCTTTTGTGACCTCTCTAGCACCTCAGTGTTGCAGGTAACAATGACACCCATAAAAGCTTCAACGAGTTAGATTATCCACCACACAAGACCACCAATTAGCATCTAAAATATAGCTGTATAATGTTGTGACCACTCTAGCACATTCATTTTTCATTTGATTTTTTTCATCCTTGTAGGTTATCAGGAAATACATTAAAGATTGGATTGGTCAGATCCCATCACTGACTACAGAGTTAGCTGCTCTTGAGCATCTGAAAATACACTTTCACCATTTTTATTCAGATCTTTTTAAAACTTGCAGATAAAGGGGAGCGCAGTGGCTCAGTGGTAGAGTGTTTGACTCGAGACTGAGGGGCCGCGGGTTCGAGCCTCACCGCCGTCACTGCGTTGTGGTCCTTGAGCAAGACACATTTTATCCTAGCTTAGTACTGGTTTAACCAAGGAAGACCCATCCCTATTTAACTGATAGATTGTTGATGGAATGTAAAGAATCAAATCAAACAAAACTTGCAGATAACCAGGACTGGCATAATATCTTATGTTTTTTAATTAGTTCCTGGTCACTGTTTCAAGTTCAGAGTTACCTGCCTTTGAGCATCATCAATTATGGTATCTCCAAACATTATGCTGGCCCCCATGTGAGCGATCGTTGCCCATTGGGCTACTTGTTCTTGATGTTGGGGAGATTAAGGCGTAATATTTTGTGTGAATCCTCTGCAAGCAGATGATTCACAATAAATACAACCAGACAACCACCAATTCAGCATTTTATTCCAATGAAACATCTAAAGATTAGCTGTCAATAATATAAAATTGGCTATCTATTGTTGTCATCCAAGTGCACGCTAAACTACAGAAAAACTTGTTCATTTCTACATGCTCATTACACTGAAACATTAAAACAATAGTTGAGAAGTTTGTGAAAAAAGGTTAATGATGAAAAACACTCATTTATTGAATTGCCTTAAGCTGTAGGGACACATTGGAATTGCCTCAATGTGTACCAACAACATATGTTACTGAAATTAAGGAAACCTATTTTGAAATATACATTTATCAAGAATCATGTACATTGGCTTTGCCTCTTTAAAACATCTCAATCTGCCAATCAGTATTAGAATACCTGTCACTATATGGCAAATTTGTTTTTTTTGCATGACAGCTATATCTCCTAATTCTATTTCATGAACTATGCTTTTGCTAAGCTGCTACTTGTGTGGTTGTATGTCATATTTTGCTCCTGAAAGCTGGGACAAAATTTGAAAATATCTGGTGGAAGTATTTAGTGGCACATGAAAGGTCATAAGAAATTATAAATTCAAATCTTACAGTTTGCAACAGGCATTGGTCTAGGTCAAGATAAACAACAATTTTGAATGTGAAATTGTGAATATTTTCTTACTTAGCTGTTTTGGTGCTCAAAAGAACCATCTCAATGAGATGGTTCTTTCAATGAGATTGTTTTTTTGAGAGTATCCACAATATATGTTGAGAAGTAAGAAAAATATTTTTTGATTATGCACTCTTATCTAGAGGCCTGAACATGTTTGATCCCTATAATGATATTATTGGTTTCAAAATTTTCACTTTTCAGTATGGTCGAAGTTTACGTAACTTTCATGCAGAGCAGCCTCACCAGCATGCTGTATATTTTACGTCAGTGTTGATGTCTGAGCTTCTCTGGACCCAGGAAGAACTACTAGATGCCCTGGATGGTGAGTTACACAGGTTTAGATAAACAAAAATTTTCAGCGTAAAATTTTTACTATTTTCTTACCCATCAGTTTTAATATATGTTTTGGGTGCTCAAAAGAACCGTCTCATTGAGACGGTTCTTTTGAGTACCCACAACATATGTTTTAGTTGAGAAATAAGAAAATTTAAATTTTCGTTACACTCTCTTAAACTCAAGTCCTGAAGTTAACCCTTTTCATTCTGATGGATTTTCCCAAGCATGGTGATAAAATAAGTATGGGATTGCCCATTTTGTAATTTAAGGGGTAACAGGTAGAAATTTCTAAAGTATGATGCATTTCTGTGAATAAAGATTTGTTTTTATCTTTGCAAACAGTGCAGACCCTGATGAAATGTTGCATTATGTGACAAAATTTGTGCCTCTGCATGATATCTTTTGAACTAAATGATGGATGCCAGCCATTCTTTATATATTGTATCATTGTGACACAATAATCAGCTGATGAGAATATAGGGAGCGCAGTGGCTCAGTGGTAGAGTGTTTGACTTGATACTGAGGGGGTTGCGGGTTTGAGACTCACCAGTGCACTGTGTTATGTCCTTGAGCAAGACTTAATTAAGCCTAGCTTAGTACTGGTTTAACCCAGGAAGACCCATCCTGACATAGCTGAAAAATTGTTGACTGGAATGTAAAAAATCGAATCAAAGAACAAAAGCTGATAATAATTTGTGTAAGCATACTTCGCTCAATTTATGGTTGGGAGGCATAGTTTTCCTCTGAAAACACTCTTTTTAATTAAAAATTTCTCAACCAAAACGTATGTTGTGGGTACTCAAAAGAACCGTCTCAATGAGACGGTTCTTTTGAGCACCCAAAACAAGTGTTTGAACTGATGTATTAGAAAATATTCACAATTTTACGCCACAATATTATTTGTCTATCTAGACCTATGACTATACATGCATGGTCTTTATCTGTTTCAGAGGTAACCTATGAAAAAGTGACAGCCTTTCTACCTCAGCTGTTGTCCAAACTCTACATTGAAGGTCTAGTGTATGGAAATATAACAAAACAGGTAGGCGATGACCTGCATGTAACTACAGGGAATTTAGAGCTTTTGGGAAAGGGTCTTAGCCCATTTTGTTTCGGCAGTTATGTTGACATTAAGCAAAGTTTTCAACAGTCTGCTGATATCTCTTTATTGTTTTGTGGCATGGTGTCTATCTGCTGTTAATTTCAAAACTTAAAATTGAAGAAAGATGTAAAATTCATCAAAAATGGGCAACTGTCAGGAACATAACCTGAACAGTTTAAAATAAATAATGACTGAATCATGTTATTTATCTCTTTTGCTGAATCTGTCAAAATCAGGGAAAGGGGCCAGTTTTTCATCTGTTTATATAGGGAAAACTATTCAAATCTTTCTGTCAAAAACAGCTGGACTTTGTCACAAACGGTCCTTGAGTGACCCTCTACCAAGGTTGGCTCAAATTAATTTGATCTTTTGAAAAAGGTGCCTGCCCGAGATCTGCATCCTGTTAGCCATTGATCAGATTTGATTCAGATTTGGTTTTAATTATAATAAGCATAAGTGTACAACATTGATTTTATTTTCCTCAACATTACTTCAACTTTTTCATGAAAAGTCTTATTGAAACTGCTGATCCAACAAAGATTCAGAGCTGGATTTGGGGCAGAATACTGCTTTCCCCTGAGCTAGTAAATTAGTCACTCTCAGGTGAGAGACCCTGGGCCTGATGGCTCTCTCGTTTATTTGTACCAAGCTGTTGGAAACTTGACTTGACAAGCATTTTCTTCAATTGGTTGGGAATTGGCATATTGTTAGCTCACCTAATGAGATCATACGGCGTCCGTCATCCGTAAACTTTTTCTTTAAACACATCTCCTGGTCCAAATTAAAAATAATTTTACATGAATGTTTCCCGTAATGCCCTCTACTAAAATTGCATAATTGGTTCCAATCCGCCAAACATGAGCCCCCCCCCCAGTTCTAGATTAGAAATCTTAAATGACATCTCCTGATCTCCTGAACCACCACTGGTCCAAATTCAAAATAATTTCACAGAATGTTCCTAATGGTTCTGCTCCACTGAACAAAAGGGCCACCAGAGCTCTATATAAGAAATATCTTTCAACAACATCTACTGAACCACAGGTCCAAATTCAAAATAATTTCACAGTATCGTTCCTCATGATTCCTGCTACCAAAATTGCACAAAGGGCCACCAGAGCTCTAAAAAAGAAAATGGTTGCACAAATGGCTCCGTTCAGCAGAACAAAGGAGCTGCCAGAGTTTAAGATAAGAAATATCTTTAAAAGACATCTAGTCCTTAACCACTGATTCAAATTGAAAACAATTTCAAAGAAGTGTTCCTCATGATGTCCTCTACCAAAATTTCCTACCTGTCCAAATTCAAAATAATTTTACAGAAATGTTCCTCATAATGCATTGGTCCAAAACTGCACAAATGGTTACAATCCACTGAACAAAGGGGTCACCATAGCTCTAGATAAGAAATGTCTTTAAACGGCATCTCCTTTTGAGCCTCTGGTCCAAATTCAATATTATTTCACAGAAATGTTCCTCAAAATGCCCTCTACCACAATTACACAAATGATTTGGCTGTGCTGAACAAAAGGGATGCCACAGCTCTAGACAAGAAATATCTTTAAACAATATCACTTTTCCAAATTCAAAACAATTTCACAGAAAGGTTCCTCATGATGCCCTCTACCAAAATTGATCAGAACCTTCAGCAGAGCTTAAAACAGAAATATCTTTAAATGATATCTCTTTAGCAACAGGCCAATACCTCATGTGCCATGATTCAGGTGGGTGATCCTTTGATTAAACCGGCAGCAATTTTGTTTTTGTTCCTAGAAAGCCTTAGAAGCGACAGAGAGCATGGAGAGTATACTGAAAGAACAAGCGGGAACCAGAGAACTGTTGCCCAGTCAGAAGAGGAGATTACGAGAGCTACAGTTACCTGATGGTATGAAATATCACTTATGAGCCAAATTTTTACTCTTGAATAATGTTGTACCAGTTGCAATGATAGGGGGTTGTTATACCCTCTGTAATGTGATGTGGAGAGAATACCACCTAGTGTCAGACACCTTTTCTCATTTTTATGGGATCTGACACTAACCCTGTTCACTTTACTATAGAAGAACAAACTTTTTTTTCTTTTTTTTGTTCTCGTCTGTTAGTTTATTTAGTACTGTCCTGTAACAATTAAAGAACATACTTAATTGACAGCAGTAGTCCACCTGAATGCATCCAAAAATAACCCATCTAACAGTGAGTTGTACAGTACAAACATGTGTAAAACAGCCACTCAAAAATAGACAAAACAAAGATCTTAATGACAAATGGTAGCTTAATGAAGGTCGAAAGTATTACAGAATGCTCCCTTTGGAGCATTCTGCAATACCTTTTTACCTGCATTAAGTGATAATTGGTCGTGAAAACCAATTTTTGGTCTTTTTTACACAGGTTTTACTGTATGCCTCAATATCAAAAGCTTATTTGCCTGTCAAAGATAGTAACAACAAACCTTTAACATTGTTCTTAGATTCAAGAATGTAAGAATTTTTCATGAGTGTAAGGGTGAGATAGAAAAACTCATCCCAAGGATCACTGTTTGGAATCATAGAAAAAATCATCCAAGGATCACAGTTTGGCATCATAAGGCTTGCGGGCTGATGACAAACGTGATCCTGAGAGACAGCTTTGTGATGTAGTGGATAAACCACTTGCCTTATAAACAAGGTGCTGTGGGTTTGATCCCCGGCTTCACATGTCTGTCAGATGAGACTTGAAACTGTTGTACCATCTCCATATAACCTGAGCTATTGGTGGGACGTTAAACACACACTCACTGGCATTGCCATTCATGACTGTTGTCATGTGCTCTGTCTTATCTGCCTTTGTACTTTGATAGCCTATATTGCAAACAATATGGACCCAGATCAGACTGCTTCCTTAGGAGCAGTCTGATCAGGGTAGATAGTATTTGCTTCCATGGTAAAAGTTTTCTAGAGTGCATTTGAATATATGCAGCAGACCTAATAAGCAGATGACATTTTATGAAAAAAAAATATTGGCAAGATAAGTGTTAAAGAAATGAACTTGTTGGTTGTAACCATTATCTGCTTTAGATAAGCAAAAAATTTAGCGTAAAATTGTAAATAATTTCTTGCCCAAATTTTCAGCATATGTTTTGGGTGTTCAAAAGAACCGTCTCAATGAGACGGTTCTTTTGAGTACCAATAACATATGTTTTAGTTGGGAAATAAGAAAATTATTTTTTCTGTTACACACTCTTAACTAAATGCCTGTCATATGATAAAACAGCATATTATTGCAAAACAATCTGTGCTGCATGCTTTTAACAATTATGTTTTAACTGGCATAAACCCATATATTAACAGGGCAATTCACATGCTTTTAATGCATGGATTTGGTACCTTAAATATGCTTGTTTTGGGCCAATACATTTTACGATAGCTGATCAGTTTATCACGCTTATACATGACACGGCCCTGGAACATGAATATTAATGAAAACTTTCATCCACCTGTTGATTATGAAACTGAGACAAAATACAGTGCTAGACCTTTTGTAAATTTAGGTGCATATATTGTTGAATTTATGCAATAATAACAATCAAACATTGTTTTTCAATGAATTTATGTTTGCCAGTTCCCTCAGATAAGAGTGTAACTGAAATTATTTTTCTTATTTCTCAACCAAAAAAAATGTGGTGGGAACTCAAAAGAACCGTCTCTATGAGAGGGTTCTTTTGAGAACCCAAAAACACGTGTTTAAATGATAGAAAGGAAAAAAATGACATTTTTGTGATCCAACTTATTGCTTAACTAGACCTATGGGAGGTGTTGAAAATCTCTGGCTTTGCCATCGGTATTTAAACTCTCCCTCAAGACATAGCGAACGTTAATGCATGAAAAACCATGTTTGATCGCTAAATTGAAAGATGTCCTTTAGCCCTTTGTATTAGGGAAACCCCTAAACGAGTATTTTTGCAAGCAGTGAAGACCCAGATGAAATGCAGCATAATGCTGCATTTCATTAGGGTCTACACTGTTTGTAAAGGTAAAAAAGGCAAAAAATATAATATTTTTTTGAAAAGTATAATGGACACCACTAGATATGTACACTGGACTATCCCAAGTTTATTGTATCAAACCAGAAGGAAGAATCCATAAGTATACAAAGGGTTAGCAGTATTAGGTTATCAATATCATTATTCTATTTACAGGCTGTTACTATCTGTATAAGAAGACAAACTCTGTCCACAAGAGTTCCAGTATAGAGATCTACTACCAGTGTGGTTTACAGGCTACCCAGTCCAATATGTTGCTAGAACTGTTCGTGCAGGTCGTCAGTGAACCTTGTTTCAACATACTCAGAACAAAGGAGCAATTAGGTAGGTTTACTAGACCAACTCGGTCCACAAGAGTTCAAGTATAGAGATCTACTACCAGTGTGGCTTACAGGCTACCCAGTCCAATATGTTGCTAGAACTGTTTGTGCAGGTCGTCAGTGAACCTTGTTTCAACATACTCAGAACAAAGGAGCAATTAGGTAGGTTTATTATATACCAAGGGATGGTTGATACTAATGATAAAATGGTTAGCAGCAATATCATTATCCTATTTACTTTACACCAAGGGGAGGTAAGATGCTAGCATTTGCAGCTGTTAAGGTCTCTTTACCCTTTGTCTACTCGAAACCCCTAAATTGGTACTTTGGCAAACAGTGAAGAACCAGATGAAATGCAGCATGATTCTGCAGTGCATCAGGGTCTACACCTTTTGTTTGCTTCAATTAAAACTATCTTCAGGGATCATAGCAATTTAAAATTTAGAATATTCTACCTATGACCCCTTAAAGTACACGATAAACGATCCTACTTATTGTATTCAGTATAAATGAGATAATATATCAGAAGACAAAGAGTTAATTGAAGGTAAAAAATGTGGGCAAAGTTTTAAAAATTATGCCTGAACCTAGGATTTGGGGCCTGACTTTCCACACCACAAAAATGACTGATAAGAAAATATGACCTGGAAAAGCTGCAATCTCAGATGTACCTAAGTGCGGCATCAACTAGGAAACTAGAACCAGGCCTCCAGATGAGGGTGCATACTGGAAAATTATTGTTCTTATTTCTCAAATAAAACATGTTGTGGGTACTCAAAAGAACCATCTCAATGAGACGGTCTTTTGAGCACCCAAAACACATGTTTCAATTGATGGGTAAGGAAATAAATGCAATTTTAGGTGCACAAATATCCTTATCTGGACCTATGTAGAACAGGGAAAAACAAGGGCCACGAAAGCAAAATATACAATAAGTAGAGTAACCAGCTTTCTCTCCATCAGCTAGATGATTGTCAAATTAGAAAGGGCACAAAGAAATTACATCACTGGGCTTGAATGGAGGGGGCTGAAATATATATTACTGGCCAAACATTTGCCCCAAGTTTGCCAGTTTCTTGTATTTTTTTTCAAGATAACCTTCTCAAACATAGCACTTCTTAACCCTTTACTCCATAATAACGCCTTTTGATGCCTTTGAAATACTATCTCCTTGGAGCAAATGCTCCATTTTCCATAATAGTTTTAAAAGTATTCAAGACTTTACTTAAAATTTTCTTTAATATTTTTCAATGTTGTCTAAAAATAGGAAATGAAGTCATGATCTAAAATAGCCTATGAAGTAAAGGGTTAAATACCTGAAATCGGCAGTAGATTTTTGTTTGATATGATTCTTTACATCCCATCAACAATCTTTCAGTTAAATAGGGGCGGGTCTTGCTGGGTTGAACCAGTACTAAGCTAGGATAAATGTATCTTGCTCAAGGACCACAACGCAGTGACGCCGGTGAGGCTTGAACCTGCGGCCTCTCGGTCTCTAGTCAAGCACTCTACCACTGAGCCACTCGGCAGTAGATAATTTTTCCAAGTTAGTTGCTTCTTTAAGAACCCAAATAAGACTTGATATTTCTTCTGTAGAGAATTCACATGAAATATCAGTCTAATTTTAAATTTGAATGGTAAACCTTATTTAAGCTAAAAGATTAAATTAGATGTCACAAGGCTCTCTTAGGGTCGAACTAATAAAGATCACACTTTTTCTACTCAGGGTACATAGTATTTAGTGGTATAAGACGGTCCAGTGGTGTACAGGGTCTAAGAGTTATTGTACAGTCGGACAGAATGCCAGACTATGTGGAGGGCCGAGTTGAAGCTTTCTTACATAGTATGAATGTAAGTGAACCCTTATAAAGATATATGAGCCAACATGAGTGAATGTTTACATTTTCAAAGCAAGCCTATAATGAATCTTTATTTAGATTTTTCAAACATCATGAACAACAGAAATGTAATTGACAGCTCTGCAGATCATTTATACATGCATTGTGATTTGAACAGCCGATTCATTTGCTAGAAGTAACAATGTATAATTGTGATTGCAGGACTTTAGTTAAGAGTTCGTAACGAAAAACTTATTTTCTTATTTCTCAACCAAAACATATTTTATGGGTACTCAAAAGAATTGTCTAAATGAGACGGTTCTTTTGAGCACCCAAAACATGTTAAAACTGATGGGTAAGAAAATATATACAAGTTTAAGCTGAAAATTTTTGTTTATCTAAATCTAAACCTGTCGATTGACAGTTAGCCACACCTGATCTGCTCCAACACAAGCATCTCTGTTTTTTCATTCATTGGCTACTCCGCTGTTCCATTTTACACTCAAATTAAATCATTAATATGATTAACATTAATTCCAACACACCTGGCCTGTATAGCCAATGCAAAAAAATCATACTATACAAAACAGCAAAGTCGCAGTATTGAAAGTGAGAGGAAAGCACCTGCTAGCTGACATCAATTGCCACAGCAAAATGACTTCAGTCATGGATCTTCGGAGTAACATCGTTTTGACGCTTGAAAGACTTTGAAAATACATGTAAACATATGTGAAACAGTCCAACTATTGCAAGATTTCATCAGTGTAATGATGGAAAGTTGGAAGAAGCTGAAGATTTCAAATATGTTATGTTGTTTATTTTGTGTTGGAATGGAAATACATCTATCTGCTCTAGTTCGTGAATTGTTGAGTAATGATTTACTGTTTGTTGGTCAGTTGCATGAAGATAAATCATTCGCTTGCGGCTCGTGATTTAATCTTCTTTACAACTTACCTCCAAACAGTAAATCATTACCCAACAATTCACTGCTAGATCTGATCTATTTCTTAAATATAAAATTTTTCTATATCCTAGTTTCTAGCACACCTCACCTATAGAGTCAATGCTAAAAAACGTGATATATCAAACAATAATTCACAGTTTAGAAAGTGTGAGGTAAATGCTTGCTTGCTGACGTCATTTGTAAATACACAATGACGTCAGCTATGGTGTTAGACGGTGTTACGTCGTTTTAACGCTTGGAAGATGATACAAATACATGTAAAGGTATGTAACACAGTCCAACTATTGGGGGGATTTCCTCTGTGCAATGGCGGAAAGTTGGAATAGGCTGAAGACTTCAAATGTGTTTTTGTCGTTTATTGTGTGTTAAAATCGAAATAGATTAGCTCTATTGTGTGAATTGTTGAGTAATAATTCACTGTTTGTGGGTCAGTTGTAGGAAGATAAACCACGATTTGATCTTCTTTACAAATGACCTACAAACAGTGAATTATAACTCAACAATTCCCTACTAGAGCTGATCTATTTCTTAAGTATAAACATATTTTTCATTAGATATTCATATTACTGTAGATTCAAAAATTTTCTCAAGAACTTAATTTTTGCTAATATTCACGAATTTGCTGCCTCGCAAATTCAAAGTTCTCGCTAATATTGACTTACTCAAAATCAAATTGCATTGATCGTTGAAGATCTTTGAGAATGGCTTATGATGGACGATGGAGCCAACAGATACTGAACAGAGAACATCTTGCCTTAATGTCATTTACTCCCTCATTTGTTTTATCCACAAAAGATGAAAATGTATTTGTGTATTTATTTGCATTTCAGTGAAAACGAATAAAGCATTGTTTCTCACGAATTGACCAGTTGTAGTTAACTGTTATTTGGACATGAAAAGATTAGGCAAATCAAGGTCATTTTGCATGAGCCTTCAATCGTTACACAATAGACTCTTAGTGATACCTAACAAAAGTGTTGAATTGATGGCTTGGACAAGCGAAATATAAGAGATCAATTATGCTAAAATACTAATACCTGATCAATGATTCAGATATGGACCAGTGATTTTGAGCGTGTGTTCAGATAGACAATTACATAACTATGGCAGTTAAAGTTGGCACGCTAAAAATGGACGGCTATTTTATGCACTACAACTTGACTTTTGGAAATTACAAATTGCATGCCAAGTTTCAACCCACTTAAATGACCGACCACACGACTGCTTGCTCGTGAATTTAAAACCTCACAAATAGTTATGAAATCAAGAAATTGTGAAATAAAGATCACACAAATATTTCCGAATCTTCAGTAGTAATGTAAGCAGCATTAAAGTGCTGGATAACATTTTAGGAGACTTAATGATAGTACACAGAAACATATGAGCTGCGACATGAGATTGCCAACAATGTAGTATTTGCGACCAGAAAAGCCTCAGATCAGCCTGTGCAAATGGGCAGTCTGATCGGTCTTTGCTAGTCGCTTGAGTATGCGCAGTCTGATCAGAGCCTTTGCTAGTAGCTTGAATATTAAATGACTGCTAAGCTATTGACTGAACTTCATTTGGAATTTCTAAGCTTTAAAGGGGGCTGCACAGGCTCTTCTGAGTCTTAACTTGTCAAAATGCCACATTGTTGGAAATCACATGTCACGGCTCAATTGATAGTTGCCTTCAATTGTCCCTAAAAGTAGATTTTGGTTCTCCATTCTGATCACCTTCTGTGTCTGATGATACAGTTTTCTTGCAAGGAAGAAGAAAGGAGCCACTGTAGTGTAATGGATAAACCACTGGCCATGTTAACCAGGGGTTGTGGGTTTGATCCCCGGCCCTGAGGTTATAAAACTTTTTCATGCTCAACTCAACTGAGCACAAAATTTCAACTGCTCATAAAAACTAAAATACCAACAAATACGAGAGGTGATCAGAAATTTCGCGGAAAATAGTTGCCATTTCTACATCGTTTGAACAATAGAGTTGGAATTTCAGCACATAA
Organism: Loripinus fragilis; assembly: GCA_964019695.1. Taxonomy (NCBI): domain Eukaryota; kingdom Metazoa; phylum Mollusca; class Bivalvia; order Lucinida; family Lucinidae; genus Loripinus; species Loripinus fragilis. The sequence goes on from OZ026515.1 coordinate 125,302,669, forward strand.
TACTGCAACACATATGCAGTTGATCGGTTACTACATCCTCGATGTTAATTGTCTACATGCGTTACAGCTGTCGTCAAGGCATCGCTGTATAATGCATGGCTCATTTTACATTGCATTTTGACATTTTACTACACAACCAATTAAACTTCAACGTTTTGTAAAAGTTTGTTATGCTGTGATAGCCAATATTACGTTCCATGCATATTTAACAACATATTTACCCCTCTTCTATGCAAACTTTCAAAGCTTTATATCCAACGGATGGTGTATTGAATTGAAAAGAATAACAGTACTCTCAAAAGGCAAAGCATTCAAAGGACCTCTGACACTTTGATAGGGTATCTGCCTATTTTTCAGATGCTTCCCAAATTTTCCCTATGCATAAGATATCGCTTGTATTTTTTGAATAGGACGCTTGATGTATTAGGAACGAATTAAGGTAATAATAAGACAGACAGATCCCTTCAACAAAACAGGAGACGCTACCAAAGGGGGTAGGGGTTGCAAAATTTGACTTCACCAAAACATTTAGAAATCAATTATTTTCCCGTGTAAGGGTATTATATCATCAATCCTCGATTACAAATCACAGTGAAAGTATTTTAAAGTCCAAAATCATGAGCATTTTAATGATTATTTGTTGTTGTTTTTTCTATCTGATTTGTTAAGATATATTTTGAAGTGCAACTGTAGTCCATATTCAACCTTGATGACAACGTATTTACCTGGTGCAATATTATGCAGCAATGTACTGTAACCATTCATCCATGCATAAAGTACACCTAGTCAATGGCCATGTAGTTTATGTGTATTGGATAGATACAGTATATGTGCAAAATAACCTACCAGCTGAATTTAGTAGAAGGACAATTTTCATAATCTAAAGAAAAATATGCTAAAACGTTGTAATATTCCATGACTAATGGGTTATGAAAAGGAAGCTTACTTGTACTTATTATTTCATTATACTGGAAAAAAAGATTTTCAAGAGAGCACGCTAAAAATTCAAATGCTAATGATCGGGCTCGCCCAGACATCACATTTTGGGCTGTGGGATATCATTCCCCCCCAAGTCCCAGCTAGCTTTTCACATATATTATGTAAAATATGAGAACACACTTACATGCAAAAGGATTAGTTGGGACTCGGGGGGGAATGATGTTTTAAAAATATTTTTCTATTTCCTATATGTATAATACAAAAAGTGACCATTTTAGCCCCAAAATAAAGCCTTACATTTATAGAAATAGGAAATCAAATGCAAATCATAAAATAGAGACCAACAGGGAGCTTATATATGAAGATGGAAGCATTTGATCAACTTTAATTTTTATCAAAATGATAGGCAGCGATACACTGTGATTCCCATTACCACCGTCAGAGGTCCTTCTATGGACCCATTGCCCGTTTTGGCATATCAATTTTTTAAAATAAACTATTTACACTCTTTGAAAAACACCCTTTTTCAGGACAGTATATCTTATATTGATAGTTAAGTCCTATATTTTCATTATTGTGATGAAACTGACAAGAAAATAAGTTCTTTTTATTTAAAAGTTACAAAAACTCGAAAAATGACACATTTTAAGCCTGCCCATCTGACTGAAACCTATTCATTTGAATACATAGCACAGCGGAATAACATGAAAATCAAAGAATGATGGAACATTACTTTCTTTTAAAAGTACCAATAAATTCAAACACAACAATGAGTTTTAGCCCTGAGAAGCAACCCAGGGGTATAGATGGGCCGGTTCTAGCGAAGTGACGTCACAGCGACACCTCATGTTCACACGTCTGACGTCACATTTTCGAAATTTCTATTTCAGTCAACTTACTATATGAATGATGGTATATATCTATGAATTTTCATTGCAATCAATAAAAGCAATGCAATTTAATAGCACTTTTCTGCTAATTTTCTGATTATCCCTCTTAAAGAAGTTTCTAGCTTTAAGTCTCTCAGAGGTTGTATTTATCATGCTAATGAATATTAAAATGCCAACAATTGTCGGCATTTTAACATGAGCAGGATGAATTTTGTGCTCAGTTGAGCATGAATTTTTTTTTATAACCTCTGAGCCTGTTCTGTTCTTCAGGATACCCTTGAGTCTATGAGTGAGGAGGAGTTTCAGAAACATGTGTCAGCATTATCAACAAAACGACTGGAAAAACCCAAGAAAATGGGAACACAGTGTTTACAGTACTGGAGTGAAATACTTTCACAGCAATACAACTTTGATAGGGGTTAGTGTTCTAATATTTCAATTGTTAAAGACAGGATTTTCATGCTGGTGGTCTGGTTCCCTGTAGACTTACACTTTACCTGTATGTGTAAAGGTGTGAAATTTTGTTCAGCCAGTCAGGGGGCAGAAAATGCTAATATGACATCTTGATTGGTTATCTGGTTATCCAGTGTTGTAAATATTGAGGAACCACAGGCCCTCACAGTGCACTAACATTTTAAAAAGTAGTTTTATCAATTTTACTCAAGAAGATTACAGATGGAAGTCTGGTGTTCCTAATTGGAAGTTTATACCAATACAAAAAAGAAAGAAAGTTATCTGTATGATATTTAGGGACAAGATGACTGAGATAATGAATATTTCCGGTTCTTATATGGGCCTGCAGAGGCTTTCATAATAACTTAAGAATTGAACACTCACTACAGTCCAATTTCAGTATACTTCCTATGTGTTTTAAAGTTGGGTCAAGCACTGTGCCTGTGTTGCGGCCAATTTTGGCCTGAAATATAGGAAACCTTTTGAAGTTGTTTTTGAGAGGACAAATGACTGAGAGATACCTGTGTGGCTTTTTATACCCCAGTCCTGTCTTTAACTAAAAAAAATATCCTATGCTTAGTTCTGGTATAACCCAAGAAGACGGCAAAATGTCCCAAAATGACTGAACAATTGTTGACTGGAATGTAAAGCACCAACCCAAACAAACAAAAGAATGAATAAAGGGACCAGCACGAGATTTAGGTACTTATTATATATGTACAAAAGCCTCCTTTAACCTTTTGTATTCAGAAAACCCTTAAATGGGTACTTTTGCAAACAATAAAGACCCAGATGAAATGCAGCATAATGCTGCATTTCATCAGGGTCTACACTGTTTATAAAAGTACAAAGGATCTTCAGACAAAAGAATACAATATTTTTTGAAAATTATAACCTGACACTTCTAGACATGCACACTGGACTATCCCAAGTTTATTGTATCAAACCAGACGGAAGAATCCATTAGTATACAAAGGGTTAAATACCCATGCTAATGTATCCAGTGGGATTAACACATTGAAATTTTACTCTGATTCTTTACCAAGTTGGATACTTTGTGGTTTGGAGCAGGGAAAGCTCAGACAAGTCTACGCTTTTGCCCCGCAGACTCCCCTGAGCATTCATTGCTGGACAATATGATAAGTACCAAAATCTCGTGTGCTGGCTGAAATATGTCCACTCATGAGATAAATTCATAATCTGGCTCATATCTGCAAGGGTACATTTACATGAGCAAGTTTTCTTCGCCAAAGTTGCGTTTTTATCCGAATTCGCTTGTGTTTAGGGTAACATATGGTAAAGTTTCATTGACAAATGAGCCGCGACATGAGATTTCCAATGTTCAATGTGGTAAGTGGGACGCCTCAGATCAGCCTGCACATACAGGCAGTAAGGTCAGAGCCTTTGCTAGTTGCTTGTATATTCTATGACCGTTAAGCTACTGACCAAACATTATTTAGGGTTTCTAAGCTTAACAGGAGGCTTCACAGGCTCATCTGATTCTACACTTGTGAAAATGTCACATTGTTGGAAATCAGATTTCGCGGCTCAAATATCATTGATAAATGAGGTAGATGTGCTTGTGTAATTTGAGAATTTTTAACTCTTTGCCTCCTTGGAAATTTGCATGCTTTTTGTCATCTGCTGATTTTTTTCAAAGTAAGTAAGGGTGCAAAGATCAGGAATCGATACAATCAAGTACCACAATCAACTTTTTTGAAAACTTCTTTCAGGAATGCCATCAGCGTGTCAAACCGTTTGGATCAAGTTCAGGCCCGAGACTTTGTCGGGCCTGATCTGGGTCCAAACTGTTCGCAAAAGTTATCAGCAGACGACACTAGCTATGAGATAAAGAGTTAACACAGCTATTAGTACAGCAGACGACTGGCCAAAAGTCCTCTCCTTAAGGACTTTACTGGTCAGATCGGTGCAACATCTAGTGACATATACCAAAATGTTCGTTTGTATGCCCAGCTTCAGAATCCGGTTGATGACATCGTCGCTGATGAGTACTAACAGAGTTAAGGCCCTTGAACTGTACATACCCATTATAACAGATTATTAGAATTTTGAATACAGTTGGCAAATAGCATTGCATTTATTTCTAATAAGCATACATAATTGAAATATTTTCATGATTTATATGGTATTGGATTAGAAAACAACATTGAAATATAGTTACAACATGTTCGATACCTAAAGGTGTGTTTGTCCGTGTGTCCTTTTGTAAATAGTGTCAATGTAAAAGGGCAATGCTAATATTTCATAAACACAATTTTTAACCATAACTTAGTTCAAAATGCTAGTTTCATCTTTTTTTTTCATCAAGGTAAGCAACAGCATACACTCGTTTTAGGTCAAGCCTCAAATCAAGTTGTGACCTTTCTCCAGGTCAAAGGTCAAGGTCAAATAAGCATACCCCCAAAATCACAAAAATGCGTATTTTATGTATCTGTTTATTAGTAAAAGTATAGTTTGTGCCTGTTTGAAGCTTAACTTATAAGTTCTAGTCTTACATACTTAAATTCCACATATTCTTTGCCACCAAAGGGGAATAAATACCCCCAATCAAGCGAGGCGTGAGCTATTCCATAACGGCCTCAGTTTGAATCACGTCAAGATGATAACCGCTTTAAACTACCACATACTACTGGCCAGAATTCCTCTCCTTATGAACTTTGCTGGTAAGATTGTGCTAACATCAAGCGTCATATATACCTAAATATTTGTCTGTATGTACGACTTCAGAATCCAGTTGATAACATCGTCGAAGATGAGTACTTACACAGTTACGGCCCTTGAACCGTACACACACGTTATATAGGATTATGCATATGTTGTATACAGTTGGTCTAGAGCATTGCATTTATTCATAAGGATACGTTAATACAATATTGTTATGACTTGTATGGTATTGGTTGGAAAACAACATTTAAAATAAATTATCAATACCAATGATACATGTACCAAAAGCTGTGTTTGTCCGTGTGTCTGTTTGCAAATAGTTTCGATGCAAAAGGAAAATGCAAACTTCTCATAAAAAATCTTTATCTATATTAAAACAGTTCAATTGCCATATTTCGTCAATTTTGTTTCATCAAAATAAGTAATAGTCTACACTCTTTGTATGGCAGAGTTTAAATTGGTGTTATGACCTATTTAAATGTCAAGGGTAAAGGTCAAATAGACATATTTAAAATCACAATATTTAGTATATTTTACTAGCCCACCTGAGTCATAAGCTCAAAGTGAGCTATTGTGATCGTTGGATGTCTGTTGTCCGTCGTGCGTTGTCAACAATTGCTTCAAATGATATATCACCATAAAATAATGGCTTGAATTTGATCAAATTTGGCTGACAGGAATGGTCCTTATATGGCCCTCTCAAATAATTGATGAAAAAGTATATATAGATCACATGGGAAAAAATAGATTTTCGTAAACTTTAAAAATCTTCTTGTCTGAAACCACAAGGCTGATAGCCTTGATATTTTGTGTAGGATTATCTAGTAGATATTTTTCTTTTATTTTCAATTTATGCCCATGGGGCCACAAATTGTCCCGCCTCTGGGTTCACAAGTTTTACATAGGCCGTGGGTTGGTCTGCAGAGTGTGATTGTGGTATTTCCTGACCATACTCACTTGCTTTTGTTTAAAATGGGAAACATAAAAAAATATTGTCTGAAACCATTTGAGCCTTGATATTAAATATGTAGCATCATCTAGTAGACCTCTAAGGTAAGTTTGTTAAAATTATGGTCCTAGGGCCAAAAGTGGCCCACTCCAGATTCACATGTTTTCCATAGGTTTATATAGGGTACACATAACAAATCTTCTTGTTTGGAACCACTTGGCATACAGCCTTGAAAATTGGTATTTAGTATCATTTAGTAGACCCCTCCACCAGGTTTGTTAAAATTATGCCCATGTTGCCAAAATGGACTCATCCTGGGGACCACGTGTTTTACATAGGCTTTAATAGGGAAAGCATAAAACAATATTCACAGAGTTGTAGCGTCAACTAGTGCTACTTTACCCAAGTTTTTTTCAAATTATGGCCCTTATTTTTATATAGTTTTTCTTACAGCAAATATAAAAAAAATATTGTCTGAAACCACATGGCCCAACGCCATTATATTTAGTATGTAGCATCACAAAGCAGACCGCCACTGAGTCTGTTCAAATAATGACCGTGCAGACAAAAACAAGCCACGAAGGCTATATAGGTGTATTTAAATAAAACACAAAACCCTTCTTGTTTGACCCAGAAGGCCTGGAGCTGCCAAGTTTATTCAAAAATGGCTCCACCCAGGGGGATCACATGCTTTACATTGGCTTGTATAGTTAAAACATAAAAAATCTTATCTGGAACCACTAGTTCTAGAACTATGTAGTATCGTCCAGTGGTTCTCTTTTATTAGGCTTTATTGTAGTCACCTTTTTGGAATACAAACGCGAATATCATCAAAGTACTGTGAGGTTTCCATTATATAAATGTTGCCATTAGAGAAACATCATACATACTGTATATACTAAATTTTCTGAGAACTGGACAGGCTCAACATAATTTTGATTGTACTGTCATCACTACCAATGACTTCAGATTCAACACATACAATATTTTGTCTACATCTTGATGTGTTATAATCTAGATCTGATAGAAAAAATGTCAACCATTTGCAGGCCCTGTTTATTTGGTGTATTTTAGAAACATGTTCTTGGAAAAATATGAATAATTTATAACTTCATTTGCAATAAGGTATTTGAAAATGGTATGAAATTAACGTACATTTATTTCTGAGTAAGAAAGACTAAAAACAGCTCATTGTTTACTTATAGAGCGGACTTTTGACGAGAAAATGTGAGTTAGTGAGGTTATCATTTGAGGTTTATGAAATAATCAGTAGGTTACAGTATGTCTTGCAGGGTCGTCCTGAAAAGGATGGTTAGCAAATTAATTTGGTTTATCTAAAGTGTTATGGTACCTAAAACTAATAAGATACAAAAAGACTTTAGAGTTTTCCAAAGCATAGACGAAAATCTAAGCAAAGCAGGAGGCTGATACATAATATATGTATATAGAAAACTTAAAAACTACATACTGTTTAGATTTAGAATAGTCATCATTTTTGATGAAATATGAAGCCATTAAGATTGTCAGTATATTCGTACCTCACCCACTTTGTCAATGATCATTTACTCTGATTTAATGAAAAATAAAATGCAGATACACATTTATGTTGGGTGATACAGGAAGACAAATGCAAACGTCATCAAACTATATGAAATGAAGGAAATTTCAATATTTCACCAATATTTTGGGACCATTGTTTTATTTATTTATAAGGCCTATTATATTGATTTTTAATCTTAAAACGCAAAATCAAGGGCAATAATGCATGTTCCATGCAGTATTTTATATCGCTAAAGCAATACAAAAGATGCTGTAAAGATGTGTAAAACCAAAGGTCTCATATATTTTATCGCAATCAGATCATCAGTAAGCAAGTTATTGGAGGATAATTCGATTATAGATCCATTTTCTATGTGTGAGTCTTGCCATTAAGGGACAACAACTCGTGTTTCAAAAAATAGAATTATGTAGCAGAAACAAATGATCTGCAGTTTGGCATAGTATTGGTTCAGGATAGATTTAATCCAATTTAGAAAATAAGTTTTCAAATTTAACTTATTGAGCTATTATTATTAAACTGCATTTTTCCACACAAAACAATGGTAAAAATAATCAAGGGCAGTAACTCTTGCTAGAATATCTAGATAGTTTAATGCATTATAATTGTGTTTGGCCTACTAAGTATATTAGCCCCAGTAAGTTTCAGGTATAAATGGTAACATATATTCAAGTTATAAGGTAAATTGTGATTAGCCTTGCAAGAGTTATGGTTATTGGTGCCACTAGTGACCTAAAATGATTTTCTTGGGTGTGCTTGACAATCTTAAGAGAGATTATGTAAATGAACTTGCAATACAGTTACACTGTCAGAAATTATTCTCTTCGTATTTAGGCTATAAAAAAATTGGGTGATTTAATATTATAAGACTTTTATCAATGTTAGCGTTTTCACCTCATCTTATAGGTGGGTGGGGTATTTACATGCTAGTAGTTGCCCCAGAAGATTTGTAGAAATTAGAATCTAGAAACCCTGTTGACATAACTGAGGCACTGATCTTTAAATTATTATTCATTTTTAAAGACATAAATCTAGCGGGCAGTTTCTTTAGTTGAACGTTTGTAATATATGTTTATTCAAGTACCGTTTTGAGTAATAATGGGTATATTTTTCTTCCTGGCTGCTTCAACTCAATTATTTAACAAGCTAATGATCATAACCTCTTATAATATGATCAAAATGGGTGGGGTAATTCAAGGGAATATAACTCGGTTAGTACTCAGAATCAGAGGTGTCATCAACTACTTTTAAAAACTAGAGACCCCACATTTTCATTTGGTATATAACACTAGATGTTGCAAAGATCTGACCAGTAGACCCCTCTGACAGCCTTGAGATCTGCAGTACTATATATAGCAAAGTCACTTTCTGTTGATGTAAAAAAATATGAAAAATTATTTGTTGGTTTGCATAGATCGGGAATATAAACAACACACTGGACATTTTACAAGGTCTCCAAAATTGAGTCTTGTTATAGGACTCAATGCTCATCCATACTTTTATGGGCTTTGTTTTGCAAATATACATGTGTATATACATGATAATTACAATGATGCAGATCAGCCTACACATTCTCACATTCTGATGTGAGCTTTGTTCAGCTACCCATGCATATTTATAATATGACTTGATCCATATCTATGATAGGTACCATTATTATATGTTTTAGGGTGCACAGTGGCTCAGTGGAAGATTGCTTGACTCAAGACCAAGGGGTCGTAGGTTCGAGCCTCACCGATGTCCCTGCATTATGTCCTTGAGCAAGACACATTAATCCTAGCTTAGTACTGGTTCAACCCAGGAAGACCCGTCCCTACATAACTGAAAGATTGTTGATGGGAAGTAAAGAATCAAATCAAACAAATCAATTACATGTTTTACTAAAAGTAGTAAAACAAAATGCTTAGTTACCTGGACTGATACTGCTCGTGATTCCAAACCCATAACAGCCTTCTCAGGAGCGGCTGTGGTGTAGTGGATAAACCACTTGCCTTGTAAACCAGGGGTCACAGGTTCAATCCCCGGCTTCACCAGTCTGTCAGATAAGACTTTAATTTATGGCCCCGTCTCCATATGACCTTAGCTGTTGGTGGGAAGTTATACACAAACACAACATAGCAGCCCACTCACATGAACCAATATTGACCCTCACGTTCACCAATATCGGCCCTCATGTGCACCCTCAGCATCTTAAATGACCTCAATCATGTTGCCGCAATGTAAAGATTCACACGTAAACATGTAATAAAAAGTTAAAAACTTGAACGCAGTTGCTTTACAAGGCTTATCGGCCCTGCACTGTATATTTGCCCAAGGGCCTAATAGTCCTCGGGCAAACATGGAGACACCGGGCTGATATGCCTGGTAATGCGGTGGTGGCCATGTATTAATCTCTTTATTACCTCATGGCCTGGATCAAATATAAAAGGAATCTAACATGAGATATTATTGAGTTGAGGAAGAGATGAAATGCGAGGCTGTGTCAAGGATTTTATTGTAGTTTGCATCAAGTTTAATAAATTCAACAATATAGAAGCACAAATGCAAGATTCTTTTCATCATGTGATGCTAAATGTATTTTGTAATCACGTTTTTAGCATTATGATAAAATATCAAGATTTTACCATATGATGAGTGTCATTTCATAGCATTACCAAAATATGTATTTCAATAGTGTTTTATGGATTTTAATATGTAGCATTATATTTCTTCCAGATGGAACCTCATATATGCAGGCCTTTAGTTAAGAGTGTGTAACAGAGAAAATTAATTTTCTTATTTCTCAACCAACACATATGTTGTAACCGTCTCAATGAGACGGTACTTTTGAGCACCCAAAACATATGTTAAATTTGATGGGTAAGAAAATATTTACAATTTTAGGCTCAAAAATTTTGTTTATCTAAACCTCTGTGTATATGATAAAGTATAATAATGTGCTTCTCTCATTTTCAGATGATATTGAAGTAGCTTTCTTGAAAACAGTGAAAAAAGAAGACCTCATAAAGTTCTATAAGGTATTTATCCTTAAAATGGCTTTGATTTGGAAACATTAGCAGCAATATCTCAAAATGTAGCTCCCCCCCCCTCCCCCCCCCCTACTCCAAGCAAGTGAGATTTCGTTACTTATTGCCATGGTGAGCAGCTAAGGCTCAGATGAGCTTGTGCATATGCACAACATTGCCAGATCCTGCTCTCCTTGCATTGGTGCTGCCATTATGCATTTACGCACATGCATAATAAAAATAGTAACATTCAAGGGAGGTCACCTTATGTGGTAAAAGTGATTTTCCATGCCATGAGGAACTGCTCTTAAAGGAAAGAATTCGCTCCAAAGGGAGCAAATTCTTTCCTTGAAGAGAAGTTCCCCTTATTGAAAGTGACCCAATTGAATTGAATCACTGCATGATCCAGTAGTTTCCCTTTGATGTGCATAACTTTTTCAGCATTCTGGCTACGCCATTGTCTCGCATAGTTAGGATATTGAAGAAAGAAAGCTTCCATAGATATTGTTAATGTAGTGTAGGCAAATAGCAGATTTTTAATTAGAATTTCTAAGTTTAGGATTTTTTAAATTTGAACTTTCACCCATTTGATGTCAAATTGTTGGTTTTATAACACACTGGCTTGAAGGTTTTTTTCCTGACACAATATCAAATGATGTCTTCAGTTGTAAATGTTTTCTTCATGATATCTTAGGTTGTAATGTTTTCTTCAGGACACAATATCACATGATATCTTAAGTTGATCAGGATACAATTTCACATGATATCTTAAGGTGTAATGTTTTCTTCAGGATACAATATCACATGATATCTTAAGTTGTTCAGGATACAATTTCACATGATATCTTAAGGTGTAATGTTTTCTTCAGGATACAATATCACAGGATATCTTAAAGCTGCATAGTCTGTAACTTTTGATCTTTTAATTTTTGAAATAATGTTTCTATATTTCAAGAACACAGTAAAAAAAATTATCAGTATCAACACAACAGCATTTGATTGTCAATAATTATTGGAGGGACGCAAATAATTACCAACAAGAGGAAAAACACCTGTTTTTATAAAATAATTCACTTTTCCATGCAGTTTTCAGCTATAGTGAACAGATTTATTGTGAAAACTTAACTTAATTCTGCTTTTACAAATGATTTAAAAAGAAAAATTTTTTTTTCGAAAAATGTTCAAAGTTACAGAGTATGCAGCTTTAAGTTGTAATGTTTTCTTCGGGATACAATATCACATGATATCTTAAGTTGTAAATGTTTTCTTCAGGATACAATATTACATGATATCTTAAGTTGTAAATGTTTCCTTCAGGATACAATATCACATGGTATCTTAAGTTGTTAGTTTTCCTTCAGGACATAATATCACATGATATCTTAAGTTGTTCAGGATACAATATCACATGATATCTTAAGTTGTAATGTTTTCTCCAGGACACAATATCACACGATGCCCCAAAGAGACACAAGTTATCAGTACATGTGATGTCAACAGTTCCCGGTGATACACAGAAGGACACTCCTGATGATGCAGAAGTTCTCGCATCACCTATTGAAATTCCACAGGTAAGAAATAAAACTATAACATCATTACCACTGCTTGTGAATATTTTTGAGACCAACCCTTTCATTCATGCCTCTATGAATTTTACTTTTCAATAAATGACCTAGAAAATTTGGTCAATTCAATTTATTGCAAAATAGCCATCTATGTACGCAAAAATCTGTTTGCACCACAAACTTGTGACCTTTTGGAGAAGTTGGTGCTAATTTTTCTCTACAACTTTCATTGAACACATTTTGCTAAAATTTTCAACGAAGGCAATGCATTGTGTCCTTGAGCAAGACACTTTAACCTCTGCTTAGTACTGGTTCAACCCAAGAAGACCCATCCAGAGATAACTGAAAAATTGTTAATTTAGAAGTAAAGAATCAAAACAAACAAACAAAAGATTTGCTAAAATTAAAAATAAAAAAGTTAACCCCAAAGATCAATGTGAAACCTAAAAATACAAGTTGAGATATTTTAAAGAGAGACAGTCAACAAATAATATGCAACCCAAAACTGATTATTTTAAGAATTTCCTGTCAAAACTTATTTTCTCAGTGTATCCATGAAAACCAAGAAAAGTATCACAAAATAGGTTTTCTTCTGCAGAAATGATTGACACTTTAATGATTAAGGTCACAACTTTGCTTGGAATGTTACTCTTTATAAGGCCAAATAAAAAAAATAAGTGTGTTTAAGGTAACTGTTCTGAAAATTTTAGGTAGGGTATTTATTACTCACATATTTTTTTCATTATTTTTTTTTTGGTTAAAATTTCGCCTTTCAAAATGCATAAAATTATATTTTTTAGGAAAACCTGTCAAATTTCTAGGTTTCATCAGTAAATTTAGGTAGGGACGGGTTACCCTAAACGCAGGTATTTTTTTATTTGGCCTAATGCTGAATATTTTTACGTAAAACACTCCTCACCAATTTTATCCCGATGACCTGCAGCGTACCAGTTGTAAGCATGAGTGGAAAACAGTGTGGATCCTGATCAGATGGCTTCATCAGAAGCTAGCTGATCTGGATCTAGAGTGTTAACTTACCAAAACAGGATAAATGTAGGCTCAGCAGGACAAGGGTTCACAGTAGACAAAAATATTTCAGTATTGCACTTGTTGACTTACAATTTTCACTCGCCCTGCAAACACATGTACTTATCCTTTAAAAGCGTATGCAATAGAGAACATAAGGGAGTAATACGTAATGTGACTTATTAATTTACTTATATCACTGTTAAAATGATATTTACCCAGTCAAATTCATAACTGCAACCAATATACTGACAAAAAGATTTCACTGTCAATACTCAGAAAATCTACTTTTTCCCTCAAATTTAAGGGTGAAACTAGAAAGGACGAGTAATTATTCCCAAAGCATGTAGGACAAGTGCTTTGGTAAGAATTACTCATCCTTTCTAGATTTCACTCGTGATTACAAGAGGATGAGTGGAATTTCTGTTCCCTGGTTAAGAAAAATGCTTGTTTCTGTACCTACATTACCTTGTATATAGAAGTATGTCATATCCACGCTTCTTTTGTCTTATATTTTCAGCCTGTGATTGTACAAGATGTATCGTCATTCAAGCGTGACCTGGCCCTCTACCCACTTGCTAAACCATACATAGACTTACAGAAGGCTGTTTCTAAATTATGATAGAAAGTTGTGAAATTTTTAAAGACTGTTTTATTGTAAACTATAAATGACACTGTCACCAATCCAGCCTCTTCATCGCATAAAATCAATACTGTGTTATGAAGAAGAGGGACCTCCTTACTGTGAATGAGATGGATCTTAAATTTAGCAAAATTGACAATTTTCTAATCAATACAAAAATTCTAGAAATCCGAAAATGCTGTTTGATGACCTTGATAACTACCATCGTCATACCTTAAATAGTGTGCCCTGGCACATAAACTGATTCTTTCTATAACCTGTGATGAAGTTTAGAAAATACCGTTTATCTTCATTACAAACCATTTTAAAATGTCTAGCAGAATACCCTCTCAAAACTGATATCAGTGTCGGAAAGTTCAATAAGTCTCTCATAGAATAGCATTGCCTGATTTCTAGATTATGCTCTCAAAATTATGAAATAGAAAGTTTAATCCAACTGGTATATGTAATGAAGGAGCTGGATTGGTGGCCTTGAAAGAGCCAGCAGATGAGATTTTGGTACTTATCACATCGGAAAGCAGTGATGGCTCTGACGAGACTGCACATCTGCGCAGTCTCGTCGGAGCCTTTACTGCTTGCACATACAAAATATGAGCATAGATGAAGGCTCAGACCAAATTTTGAGCCTCTAGTCCCACTAGATAGATGCACATTCATGTTTTAAGAATGAGTTAATGCATATATGTAGGGAGCGCAGTGGCTCAGTGGTAGAATGCAGGACTGGAGACAGACGGGCCGTGGGATTGAGCCTCACTGGCGTCAATGGGTTGTGTCCTTGAGCAAGACACATTAATCCTAGCTAAATACTGGCTCAACCCGGGAAGACCCGTCCCTTTATAATTGAAAGATTTTTGCTGGAACGTTTAGAATCAAATCAAACAAACAATGCATATATGTGAAAAGTACCAAAATCTCATAAAATGGCTCAAATCACAAGAGTGTGCTATCAATTAGAAGAGTGATAAATGTAACTATTCACAGCCCTTGATTAAAGGCAACCTCAGTTCAAAATTGATGGCAATTTCCTTTTCCATGTAATATTTTTACTGGTACTCCACGACACAAATTGGCCTGTTCATGAGATTGTGGTACGTAAAGGATATGAATTGAGTCATTCTTGTAATGTGTGACTGCAGGGATGTGCAGGCTATGCTTCACTACTCACATTTAAGTTAAGTACCAAAATCTCTTGAATTGGCTTATACATGTTAACTTGGAGAAATTAGGAATCTTGATGTACTTCTGATTTAGGGCTGTATATTTAGGGGATAACTGTATTCAAAATTTCATTTAGGGAGGTAAACCGTCGGATATACAGTTGGAAATTTAGTTTTATGTCACGCATCGCCGTAAAACGTGATTTTAGAATGTATATCCGACGATATACATCCCCAAATGAAAATTTTGAATATGGTTATCTCCATTTTAATGCACTTCTGCATTTTCTTTGCAAACTGGAGTGTAGCAAGCCGCGTATCGCTGCACGTCATCCAAGGAAATGTGACGTAATTAATGAGGTCAAACTATTTTCGACAGTACCAGTATATTGCAGGATATACTGTCGCAAACTTTTGACATTATCCAATCAGATGTGGTGTTACAAATTCAAGTGCATTAGAATTTTTATAATGGATGTTGTTTTCTCTTTCAATCATTATATGAGCACAATGAGCAGGGATTTTTTAAGCAATATGGCACCTTATTCCTTCAGATTTATAGTATTTTGCCTCTGTTTTTGTACTCAAAGAATAATGGGCAATTTAATTTAAGTGTTAGTGTTTGTGTGTACATATCATAAGCAATTATGTTTTTATCTGCATAAAGAGACGGGCTCTTTCTCAAGGAAAAAAACAGCATTATCCTGAATTGTTCCCCAGTTATTAAATCGTAAAATGTTCAAACCCAACACTACACATGTTCATGGGTGAAAGTTTTCAGGTTTACTCCTGAATTCAGGATTTTGAGGCTGACTTTAAATAGAAAGTCAGCCTCAAAATCCTGAATAAGGCAGAGAATAGTGTTTCATTTTCAATTAATTCTCAGTTTATCTGAAGACCAATGACAGTCTATATCTGAAATTGATAATACTTTGTAGGAATTACTGAAAGATTAAAGAGTTGAATTTGGAAAGTTTAAGATTTTGAATTTTCACCCATGCATGTTGCATGTGGAATAGCTGTAGCTCAATTTGATGCTATGCATGGTGGGTGGATAATTGAGGGTTTTTTTTTTTTTGGGGGGGGGGGGAAATGCAATTGGACCACATGGTAACACACTTAAATGCAAGTACAGCACACATTAACAGGATTTACATGGTGTGGGGAAAAATGTTAGGAATATAACAATAAATCAAGGTCTGGGGAAAATCTGGAAAGAATAATAAAATATGAGAATTTGGAAAGAATCAAAGAGTCGGGTAATAGTAAGTGAATTTCACAATTCTCTAAAAGCATTGTTTCTATTGGTTAGTGGTTTACAGATTAAGGTAATGTTATGAAATGACGCCCATAATGAAGTTTAATAAATTCGAAAAAACATGAGCACTCATGTAAGATTTTCTATTTAAGAGTTGGCAATAAAATATGGAAAACATCAAAAAGTCAGTAAAAAGTCTGGGAATGTGGATTTGAGCTTTAGTGATAATCATGGTCCCGAAGTTATAAAACTTTTTTCCTGCTCAACTGAACTGAGGTCTAAATTTTAATCTGAGCCTTCATGTACATCCATACTTAGTGTATGAGAGCAGCCAAGGTACAGGTGAATCACAAATGTGCAGTCTTGCCAGATTCTTCGCTGTTCACATACACAAAGTATGGATGTGAATTTAGACCGAGGTTAAAAAATTGAGCACACTATATAAGCATAAAGTTGGGCGACACTGTTTCACTAATACATTATCTATTTTGAAAATACCAATACTACACATTTCTTTGTTCTCCACAAGCCATTAGATAAATCATGGGTGAAAGTTTTTGGGATTATTTCTGAATTCATGATTTTGAGGCTGACTTTCCAAAGAAGGCCCTCCTCAAAATACTGAATTAAGCAGATTATAATAGCATCTCTGATCTATTATCAGTTCATCCTTAGACAATTGACCATTTCAATTTGAAATAAGTAGGCTTACTGCAAATTTTTATTTGAATTTCTAAGTTCAGGATTTTGTAGATTATGAACTTTCATCCTTGATAAATGTTAATTATGAATTAATTTTCTTATTACTCAACTGTAACATTTGTTGTGGGTACTCAAAAGAACCATCTCATTGAGATGGTTCTTTTGAGCACCCTCAACAAATGTTAAAACTGATAAGAAATGATCACAATTTTACATTTATTTTTTTTGTTTGTCTGGATCTATGTTTCCTCCACGTGAATCACTATTCAGCACAAATGGTTATCAATGCTGACAGAGGATAGGTGAGCCATCAAGGGCCATCATAGCAATATAGACTTGAGTCTTTATCATAACAATCAAAAATTAAAAGTGACTTGTACAATGTAATTATGTGCAGTTTGTTTTACATGACTACTACATGATTAAAACAAAACAATGACATTTGGCGTTTTTAAAAATTTCTTTGTTTTTGCTCTACACAAAATGGAAATATATGTTGCTCAACATACAGTTCACTCTCTAAGGTTATAAAATAGAATAATACATTATTCCAGATAACTAATACATTAACAAAAGCTTAAAGGGGACAGCAACCCTGATGATTACTATGTTTTATATGAAAGATCTTAATAAACCATGAATTTTGATACCAGTTTCATCTAAATCAGTTGAAAATTAATGTAAAAGTTGAAGGCTTTCGAATATTTGAAAATGGATTGTAGTGGAAGCAGCCATATTGTAGGCTTAGTGACGTCACACAGTCTAATTAAATATGTGTAGTCAAAATAAAAGACAAACCAATGGATTATTTGCTATTATCTTTAATAAAACATTTGCATTATGTATAAAGCTGCATATCTGCTGAAGGGAGCGCAGTGGCTCAGTGGTAGAGTGCTTGACTTGAGACCGAAGGGCGGCGGGTTTGAGCCTCACCGTCGTCACTGGGTTGTGGTCCTTGAGCAAGACACATTTGTCCTAGCTTAGTACTGGTTCAACCCAGGAAGACCTGTCCCTGTTTAACTGAAAGATTGTTGATGGGACGTAAAGAATCAAATTAAACAAAACAAATAAAGCATATCTGCTGAAACACAGATGCTGTGATAGTACTGATAACTAAAAATTAAGCTGTTTAAAAAATTCTGAAAACTATATAAATATTCAAAATTGCCGCTAAATATTGGCCATATTGAGTTATTTAAATGCCCATAACATCCCCATTTTTCAACCGATTTTGATGATACTTGTATCAAAATTCATGGTTCATAGAGCTCTTTCTGATCAAACAAACTTATCATTAGGGTTGCTGTCCCCTTTAAACAAGCTTATTCAGAGAATTTTTATCCAATACCTCATGAATTTAGTCCTTTTTAAGACCAATGGAATTTCCAATAAAGTTTGATACAGTTAAGTCAGGATGATCAGTTATATATATTGAAGGGTCACAGGTTATGATTGACCCAAAATATTGTACATGTACTTCTTTCTCTCAAGATTGAGTCTGTTTTCGCAAACAGTGCAGGCCCTGATGAAATGCCACATTATGCAGCATGTCATCAGGGTCTTCACTGTTTGCCAAAGTACCCATTTAGGGTTTTCCGGTCCTCAAGGGAGTAATATAATGAACTATCTTGAAATGCCGTAATTTAAGAATTTGGAAAGGATTGAAATTATTTTGAAGAATATAAAAAAATGTACGCATCCTCATGCAAAACAAAAGTACATGTATAGTTTCAAATAGATCCACTAAATCCATAGGACCAGGAACAAATAATAGATGGAGTTGCACACACATGTTAGCATGCCCACCTATTTTCAAAAGTGAAAAATGTCTAAGATTGCAATTATTCTATAAAAGCCTAGCGACTTTTCTGTGGGACATAGGCAAACAGTGCAAACCCAGATCAGATGAGGCAGAACACGGCATCTGATCATGGTCGCCACTGTTTGCTTACAGAATGTTCTATTAAAATTTGAATTAAAGTGAAAAATACCATCTAACAACCATTAACATGGAAATGGACTGGTCCAATTATTAAGTTTGGGAAGTTCCATACAGCTTAAATGGGTTAAAAATTTAGCTGAGATCTATATCCTATACCCATTGAGTTCTTATGTCTTTCCTCATGGTACCATGAGTTGTTGTATGATCTGTGATTATGGTATTTCATGGTAAAACTCACGTGTTGTTTTGACCTGACAAAAAAAGAAAGAATACAATTAAAATAAAGTACTTTTGCTCTTGTCTCCCTTAGACTGCATTTGAATCATTTCTTACATTGGCTCTCACCAAAGCAATACGTTGGGCCGCATAGCGCAGTCGGTACAGTGTCTGACTGCCGATACGTGTCTGACTGCAGATCAGGAGGTCGTGAGTTCGATCCAGGTCCGGTCTCCTACTTTAGTGGAGATTGATCCTGAAATTATTTCTACAGCCATTCTCCTCCCTTCCGCTGATTCAAGAAGGGTTGTAGTCAGTAACAAGTGAAAGTATGTGCACAAAGTACTGGTTAACCACTTAGTCAAGCCTAGGGAAAAAGTGGTTAGGTGAACTAACCGTCCTGACATGGCCATAGCTGTTGACTGGGACGTAAAGCATCAAACCAAACCAAAAAACCATAGCAATATGAAGAGTTTAAATACACATGGCAGTACCAAATGACCCACTAAGATGAGATGATGGTACTGAGGACATCCTCATTTTCTATTTACACAAGTTTTGGCACACATATTGAAAACTATTAAATATCAGTCTCTGCCTTGGATTGGCTTATTTACTGAAGAATGGGATAACAATACATTATTAATAGGAACTCTCTTTGAGTTGAATGAATAACATTTATGCTGAAATCACAGTTTTGCATGGCATTACAGTTTCTATAGTAAAATAAAGGAACTTTATCACTGCATCGGTAAAAACAGCACAGTGTCCAAAATAAAACCAATGTAATGCAATTTCATTCTTGTATCATAATCTTTTACTTGTACACACTTACTGTATTGTAACTTGTTCCAATCCAATTTCATGTAAACCAACTTTAACACAAAAACGTCTTCGATTTTTAGTGTTATTATTTACTGGAGTTGCACACACAAGGAAGCATGCCAACCTATACTTGATGATTCAAAGATGGATGAGAATTGTTGTAAAAAAAAAGAAGTATGAACAAGTCCAGGTAATGGGTACTTTATACATGGATATATCATTTACTGCAGTATAATATACACCTATATATAACATGACACCACGGTGGGTCCATTTTTGGCCCAAGGAGCATGATTTGACCAAACTTTGTAGAAGTTCACTAGATTATACTACATACGAGGGTCATCCAATAAAGAATGAGACTTTTGCTATAGCTCAATGAATTTAGCTGCTAGACTTAAGAAATCTCATTCAAAGCTAGCACGTTTTTTTGGCTTTTCACATGTACCATGTTCAACGTGTTACACACTTCCATCTGTTGTTGCTAGGCAACATTAGAAGACTAGGCAACCATCCGTGGCAAGCTCAGTATTGGTGGTCACCATGGCAACAGATTGAGATGTATAGTTTAATTTTCTACGAATGCTTATACATTCTCATACAATCTGTCTATAACCAAAAGGGGAAAGTTATGCTCCAAAGTATTGAGCTGTTACCATGGAAACAAAGTTTAAAAATATCAGGATTTTAATCAGGATACCATGCGAGCTGAACATTTCTTATACTTCAACAACAGCAGAATCTAGGGCGAAGATTTGGTACCAGTAAAATGCATTTAAGCCCCCCCGGTGGCCTAGGCTGCTGTCCGTTCTAAGGCGGTGGTTCTGTTGTTGTTGACTTTTTGTTTATTGTTACTCCCATAGTGGGAGTCTGTAATATTGTCCTATGTTTTATTGTATGTTACTTGATGTCCATTCAAGTATAGCAATCATCTTGATGGGGAAGAGAGAGCTGGTTACTTTGCTTAATTTGTCTTCCTGGTGTCTCTTGATGGTTGAGCGGCTCTTCCTCGAGGTGCCACGGGGTTGTCTGCAGTTTGTGATTGTGGTATTTCCTGATCATGCTCACTTACTATTTTTTAAGAAATATCTGGTATTTTCTGCTGACCTCTTGACTTTAAAAGTTAATATCAAACAGTCAAAGGCAATTTAAGTGAACAAGGTTCTGTTCATCTATACCTTATTACAATCAGCTTCACATAGTGATACATTTGGTGGGATATCCTTCACTTTTATAGTTACCATAGCAACGCAAAGTAGTAAGTTTATGAAAAATTGAGTAAATTGGTTGCTAGGCAACCAAGATAAAGGTTATGCATATTTAGTTCTTCCTTTATAGCGTTTTATGTAACACTAAGATTAAACAGTAGAAGAAAAGATACAAAGAGGTTAAATTATATCTATGAGCGAAAATAAAATACTTTGAATGAGCGTGGCTATCCAAAAAATAGTGTAAGCGTGGCCATGCGTCTTCAAGTCCTTCCACAAAACATCCCGTTTCTATGGCAACTGATCAGTCACAAACATATTGTTTCTATTTCTGAATTGCTAATATGTTAAACTATTATTATGGTGAATTTTAACTAAATGCACCAACAGATTTTCAGACTATGAAGAAAGTCTCATTCTTTATTGGATGACCCTCGTACCAAATATTAAGGCTCTATGTCTAGTGGTTTCAGACAAGGAAGATTTTTAAAGTTTTCATTTTCGAAAATATATTTTAGCCTCTATGACCTAGATATGCAATGGACCGGAACAATGTGAACAAGTATTAAAAAGGGCCATATTAGTATCATTTTGCTAAGTTCGGTCAAAATCCAGCCGGTAGTTTAGGAGGAGATGTCCTTTGAAGCAATTGTTGATGACAGACATCCAATGATCACAATAGCTCACATTGAGCTTTTGGCTCAGGTGAGCTAAGATCAAGCTGAGAACTAAAGCTTATACCCATTGAGGTCTATCCTCATGGTACCATGGGTTGTATTATCTGTGATTTTTATATTTCATGGTAAAACTCGCTTGTTCCCCCCCCCCCCCCCCCCCATAACAAATAGTGCCGGCCCCGATGTAATGTCCCATTATGCTAAAAAAAGGACATAAACACCAAAAATGGAGAAACAAGAAATGTCACAAACACGTGACGAATGCCCCCAAAGGAATTGGTCTAGCATAAGACACATTTGAGGAAAGATAGCTATAATATAGCACGAAAAACCTAGAAATGAGGCCAGAAGTCAATGTCAAGGTCAAAGTTACTCAAAATGGTATGAACCACTCCACCATCCCAAAAGGAATCACCACCCCAAATTTGGGATTCCTACATCAAATAATATAGGAGATATGCTCTGGACACAATAATTCTTGAAAACTAGGTCAGAGGTCAAGGTCACAGTGACCCGAAATGGTTTGTGACACTCAGGCATCCAAAAGTGCATTTACATACCAAATTTGGAATTCTTATTTCAAAGAATATAGGAGATATGCACCAGTTTCTAGAAACTAGGTCAGAGGTCAAGTTCAAGGTCAGTGACTAAATTATGGTAAGTGACACTTTGTCATCCCAAGATGCATCCACACACCAAACTTGAGATTCCTACCTCAAATAATATAACAGATACGCTCTGGACATGATTATTCTAAAAACTAGGTCAGAGGTCAAGGTCACAGTGACCCGAAAATGGTACATGACACTCCCCTATTCCAAGATGCATCCATACACCAAAATTGGAATTCCTAACTCGAGGAATATATGAGATATGCTCGGGACACAATAAATTCTAAAAACTAGGTCAGAGGTCAAGGTCACAGTGACCCAAAAAATGGTATGTGACACTCCGCCATTCCAAGATGCATTTACACACCAAAATTGGAATTCCTATCTCAAAGAATATAGGAGATATGCACCAGACTCAATGTATTTTCTAGAAACTAGGTCAGAGGTCAAGTTCAAGGTCACAGTGACCCAATTATGGTACCCGACACTTCGTCATCCCAAGATGCATCCACACACTAAATTTGAGATTCCTACCTCAAATAATATAAGAGATATGCTATGGACACGATTATTCTAAAAACTAGGTCAGAGGTCAAGGTCACAGTGACCAGAAAATGGTACATGACACTCCGCTATCCCAAGATGCATCCACACACCAAATTTGGAATTCCTAACTCAAAAAATATAAGAGATATGCTCTGGACACAATAAATTCTTAAAACTAGGTCAGAGGTCAAGGTCACAGTGACCCAAAAATTGCATGTGACACCCCGTCATCCCAAGATGCATTTACACACCAAATTTGGAATTCCTATCTCAAAGAATATAGGAGATATGCACCAGACTCAATGCAGTTTTCAAGAAACTAGGTCAGAGGTCAAGTTCAAGGTCACAGTGACCCAATTATGGTACGCGACACTTCGTCATCCCAAGATGCATCCACACACCAAATTTGAGATTCCTACCTCAAATAATATGAGATATGCTCCGGACACGATTATTCTAAAAACTAGGTCAGAGGTCAAGGTCACAGTGACCCGAAAATGGTACGCGACACTCTGCCATCCCAAGATGTATCCACACACCAAATTTGGAATTCCTACCTCAAAGAATATAGGAGATATGGACCGGACACGAAAGCGGGACGGACGGACAGTGCGATTACTATATGCCTCCCAAAGTTCCTTTTGGGGCATAAATAACACATATGAAAGCAAATACAATTTAAAAAAGGGGATGTGGTATTGCTATGCAATGCATGAGTCCTTTTCAGGATTGAAGGAAACTGCACTCCCCCAACCCACCCATGGTATAGATGACCATGGTATGTGCATGACCAACCTTCCAGTTAATATCATATGCATCATGACTGCTATCAGAGGAAAAAATGTTTTAACCGTCAAATCCCATTTGCTTTAATTTGATATGCAACATGACTACTTCCAGAAAAAAAAACTTTTGACCCCACCCCAGGGATCGAGGGTGCCTGTAAGGGACAAAATTATTGCTTTTGTTCGTGCCATTCTCCTTAATTGGATATGCAACATGACCATTTTCTGAAAGAAAATTATTTTGACCCCACTCAGTGGTCAAGGGTGCGTGTAAGGGCGAAAAGTGTATTTGCTTGTATATTGTATATTTCATTCCCTTTAATTTGATATGCAACATGAGCATATTCTTACCAAGTCAGAGGCCAAGGTCAAAGTGACCCAAAAACGGAACATGACACCCCGCCCCACACACCTAATTTTGGAGATATGCTCGGGGCAATATTATTCTAGGAATGGCATCAAGGTCACAGTGACACAAAAATGATGTCTGACACTCAACCATCCCTAGATGCATCCACACACCAAATTTATGATTCCTATCTCAATGATATGCTCCAGACACAATTATTCTAGAAATGAGGTCAGAGGTCACAGTGACCCCAAAACGGTGCTCGACACTCCGTCATCCCAAGATGTATTCACACACCAAATTTGGGGATTTCTACCTAAAACAGTGTAGGAGATAAGCTCTGGACACAATTATTCTAGAACTGAGGTCTAGGTCACAGTGACCCAAAATGGTACATGACACGCCACACTTCCAAGGCGCTTCCACGAACTGAAATTGGGATTCCTACTTCAAAAAAATGGAAGAGATATGCTCTGGACGCGATTATTCCAGAAACGAGAACGAGGTCACAGTGACCCCAAAATGGTCATCCCAAGATGCATCAACACACCAAATTTTGGATTCCTACCTCAGATAATGTAGGAGATATGCACCGAACACGATTATTCCAAAGATGAGGTCAGAGTGACCTAAAAATGGTATGCGACAGTCCACCATTCCAATATGCATCCACACACCAAATTTGGGATGCTATCTCAAATAATATAGGAGATATGGCCCGGACACAAAAAGCTTTACTGTCAAACATAGTTAATGGAAACTTTTCCATGTAAAAATAGTATGATCAGGAAATATCACAATCTGTAGACAAACCTGTGTCACCGCTAGGAATGGCTACACAACAATCACGCGACAACAAGGAAGTCAAACAAAGCAAAGCAATCAGCTCTCTTCCCCATTTAGATGATTGGCAAACTAGTATTGGACACACAGTAACGCACAACAAAACAGAACAATTACTACAGAATCCCACAATGGGAGCAACAATCAATAACTAATCAACAATAACAGAACCACCGCCTTAGAACGGACAGCTCCTAAGTCACTGGGGGGGGGGGGCTTAAATGCATTTTACTGGTACCAAATTTTCGCCCTAGATTCTGTTGTTTTAAAGCACAAACATGTTAAGCTCTCATAAAGGCTTCCTAACTATTGCAATGTATCAACATAGAGAAACAATCTATCAATTAACTCGCTATGTTGAACAAAGAACAGGGTTCACGTCTCACAAAAGAAAACCTTAAGTTGAGCCACTTTGATCCCAGGGACAGACAATCATCAGGCCCCAACCCACTAATAAAAGCTTTACGTAAGAGCCGCCATTGAGTCTGAGGCCTAACCCACCGCCATGCAATAAAAGAGTAAAACATAGTTCGAAACCCTGATTGGGTTTACAACCGTCGCATGATATCCACGTTATATCCAACCTTTAAATTAGGTTTGATTATCTTTTTGATTTGATCACTAAAATTAGGTTTTCCAACAATTCTTTTGAATTTATAAACTAATCACCATAAAATATAGGCTCTGACATGCCCTGTTGTAGAAGAGTTTTAAACCAATATTGTATTTAACAATCAACTCGGAATGTCTCTTGTAGAGTTTAGAAAATGCTTTTTGAATTTTATATCTACTACTGACGGACTTTAAAACACAACACTTGAGTAACAGCTTTAATTCATGCCTCAAAAAAGAAGCCAAACCGATCAGTTTGGTTGTATGTTAAAGTTTTCATTTGTAAGTAAAACAAAAATGTTCAATTAAAATGAATTTTACGATCTTAAAATGTATACTTTTTGAGATAGGGGTCAGTTATTTCATGTGACAAAATGTTATCAGTGAAAGATCCCCCTTTTCTTTAAATCGAGAAACACGAGAAGTATCAAATTTGTGTCATGGACCTCTTTAGTCATTGAGGAATCACTCTCATATTGTTTGACAGGTCTGTGATAAGTCCGTTTGCTTATTTGACGTCCCTTTCATCCGATGGCTTAAAATCTCCTCTACTTAAGAAATATTTAAGTGACGTAAGTTTATACGAAGCAGTTACGTCATCAGATTTGGGTGTACAGTTAAAACCAAAGGTTTGCTGATGAAGTCAACTCATGATGACATAATCGAAGCAAAGGAAGTTTCCATTCAACTCTCTTTTTAAAGATTTAAAGTGAATAAATCTTAGATGAAACTATTCCATTCCTTATGGACAAGTCCAAGTCCGAAAACAGGGCTTCAGTATCAGAAAAAATTGCCTTATCTAAAGACATATGCGGCTAATTTTTATGCACATCATTCCCGCGTGAGGAAACTGGTAAAGTTGTCTGGGTCCTGTCTTTCGACCATTCACGGATTCAGATCAACACAGTATTCAGAAACTCTTATGTCATATCGATGTTCCAACACTTTCTTGACAAAAATAAAGTGATTAAAATGTGCCCGAAATATACTCAGCGTCAATGAAAAGTTACCAGTATCGAAATTTCGATTTTTTGGAAAATATATAATACAAAACAGGTGCAGACCAATTAGCTGACCAGACTCCCTAAAAGGCTGACCAGGTAAACGGCTGACCAGTAATTTCAAGGTCTAAATTTGGATCAGGCAATATAAATATTATCAGTCTAATCCCTGATCTATTAAAATTCATATCTGGACTTTGGGAGGAGCTATGTTTTTCTATACCCTCATTCTCAGGTGAGCGACCCAGGGCCTTCTTGTTTAAAATACTTCTTAAAGTATATTTGATTATTCTTTGTCCCTGTTACAGTTGCGCGTTATGTGCTAAATATGATCGCTGTTACAGTTGTGGGTTATGTGTAAATATGATCACTGTTAGTCGTGTGCTGTGTGCTGAATATGAAACCTGTGCAAAATCGCGATTTTGCACCGGTTTCATATTTCGTACATTCCACGCTGTTGTACTACACCTTTAAATGCAAAGTACGGAGCTTTGAATATTTTTCACAATTGTGACTTGAGTTAGCTTATTTCTGTTAAAACAATCATATATTGTGAGTTGCACGATCAGTCGTTTAGTTCAAAATTATTCACCCAGTATGTCACAATATTGTAAACGTTATCAAACCAGGAAGTAACTCTAAATACACTGATAAGCATGCTGCTGATTGCTCAAAAGCTGTATGTTGGGGCGTAAAGTGATCTATGTGAGATGTATGAAATGTTCATATGACAATGTGGCCAAAGGTATCCGTCTCCTTGATAAAAAACGCATTTTTTGTTTATACAGGAAAATTTTCATGCAAGTAAGAGCTTTTGAAATATATATTTCCTCAAAGTAAAAGGGTTGAAATCATGGCTCTGTAACATGTCCGGTGTTTATCTGTTTAATATGTTGTTTACTTAAGTTTCTGTTGACCTAGATATTCGAGATATTGCTGGTTAACAAGATGTTATAAACAAGGTGTGTATTTGATAGTAAGATTTTCTAGAAAGATGACTAATCATCTAGAAACTAAAAATGTATTGTCATGGAAGTTTCTGGAAAAGTCCAGAATTCCCTAGAATTTTCTTTTCCATGCCAATAGAAGCTTCGAGCAATTTCTGGAAGTAAGTAGAATCATTGAGAAACCTCTGGAAATTTCCAGAAGCAATAAATATAACATATCCTGATTGTTCTGGAACGTTCTTAAACAGTAAATATATAAGAGTAATTTTTCATAAGGGCATCTTTGAAATAATTTCACCATTTAAAAGTCTTAATCTTTTATGCTGGAATTCTTACTGGGAATACTTTGTGTTCAATTTATTCATTCTGGATTACTAAGGATTAATCAGTTTTGGATTCAGACTTAGTGTTCATTTGGATTTAACTTCAAAATCTGGGGATCAGAAACTGCTGAAAGACTTGTGTTGATAAATATTCTGAGGGACAGTTTGGACATGTAAGGTACTGTCAATCAGACTTTCTTTGATTGTGTCAATATTTCCATTGCTTTTGTAAATTATGATTTGTTATTTTTAATAAATTTTGTTAAATTTTAAAAGTGCTTTTTTGCTGACTGTCCAAATAGCAAATTTTGGTTTCCTGAATTTGTTTCTAGTTACGCCTGGCACGTAACAGCTCTAATTGCATTAAGTCTGCATTTGTAATTTTAAATGAAACTGAGAACCTGATCCCTATAGCCCCGCCGCAGCTTTCATGATATACGTTAAAATGCCAGGCATGCATAAAATCCCATTCAAAGTCAATCAAGGGTCATAACTCTGCTGCAAATTTGAGAAAAATTACGCATATCAATTCCAATCTTCAGTTTGTCGATACCATTGTACATACGCCGATAGTGGTCCGCTGTTATATGTTTATTGGGCCCACTATTGCTTCTGAAACTCAGTACAGTCAACTGTGGATGTACACAAGACATGTAGGCCCCATTTGTACATCCAAACGGTCATACCATGGGCGGACAGGGGGTCCAGAGCCCCTGAAATATCTCAAAGCTGTAGGGTTTCCAAGCAATACTGGTCCAATCCCTTGAAAAATCGCATGGCTACCAAGCCAGCATTCAATGTTTTTTGCGGGGAATTTTCGGCACGCCAGCGAAACGTCATTTAAATGGCCGCGTTTCACTAGTGGGCCAATGTTGGCCCGCTTATGGTGGTATTTGGATATATGCTCTCTATCCCCATCAACTAAAAAACTCTCTGACAAAACTTTCTGGATCCGCGCATGCATACGCATGTTAATATACTGAAGGACTTTAGAAACGCACCAGTTACATATTCACTGTATCTTCCACATGGTTGATTTGAGGATGTTCTCTTTATCACTTTTTATCCGCTTACACAATGGACCATGATTTGCCATAGTTTCGATTTGCGAATGCGGCTCATTCTAACGTAACACTGACGTTAGTGTTTTTCAACAATTGTCGTCTGACAGCTGTGAGATGAGTTCAATTTAAAACCAAACACTTTGAGCTGGTAGCCAGATGTCTTTACCAACCGAAAAACAAGAAAAGTTTCGGATATAATTGGAAATAATCGTTTAATGGCACTCCCAGTCAGATTATTTCTTTGCTAACATCAGTCTTAATTTTTCAAACAGCAATATCAGGCGGATGACGTTCGCGCATGTCGCAATACTTTTGTCTTCTACGAAACGTGTTGCGGAGTATCATGTTGCACTAAAACATTTTGATTATTCCTGATCCTAAGGATATAAACAGCCAATTACGTCAAAAACAATAATGACGTCACCTAGACGAAATGAACTTTACTAGAGGCCTAAAACATCATGATTTGATTTTGTCTTTCCTTGTTCTTTCAAGAACAAACATCTGTTCAAAAACTTTTTTTGCGCTCATCATGGAAGGTATTGGTACTCTGTGACTTTTTTAATTTGGGATGTCTCAGAATAATCGCGGCGTCACGGCAACCATAAGCCACAGCGTTACGATTTTCTTGTTGAAGGCAAGCTAAATGAAGGGACTTGTCATTTCTATTTTTCACATAATTAAAATATTACATTTTGACAATAAATTAGCATTTTAGCAGGTGGTGCGTTTCTAAAGTCCTTCAGTATAACATTGAGCAACCTATTCAGTGACGTTACCCAATCTAATGACGCCAGTAAATACGCCACTAACACACTTAATGCGTTGATGAAATAAGGAATGCATCTTACATACTTTTTGAACATTGACTATACACTCTTTAGTTGACATCGAATAATAATAGCTCTTGCTTTAAATGAAGAACCCTTTTTCTTATGTCAGTCGCCGCTTGTAATTTGATGATGTTCAAATTAGCTTCTTAATGGCGTTTCAGTCTTTTTTTTCCATTTTTGTTATTTTAAACGAAGTCTTGTGACATAAATTGCATTCGGTTTAATGGAGTTCACACATTTACTTGACATTTTCTAACTAAATTATGTTTGCGATTTTCCTGTGCCTTTTTTCCATTCCTTTTGCCTTTTCGTAATCAAGAATTGCTATTTTTGTGTTTCAAAGTACGATTAGACATAATGACTTTTAGCCATGTATTCACATGGGAAATAGTTTAATATTTTACCTTTTTTTGATCAGCTCGAACAAATCATGTAAAGTATCATATGTACATTTTTTTATGAATTGAGATATTATTAAAACAATGGCTAATAACAATCACAAATTATTTCTGCCAACGCCATGGGGATATACGCGCTTTAATTGCAATAAATTATACAGTAAAACACAATATTATGCGATATCACCTCGGCAAAAAGAAATGGACCAGGGAAAACAAAAGTGTTGTTTTTTTTCTGTACCATCATTTTATAGCCTCGACAATGCCAGCTGTGCTATTTCCAATATTTCTTTATAATTACTTTGAAAGATGATCTGTACTCGGATCTATTCCTAAATGCTTACATAAATCGCCATGAGCATGCCAAATACTTTAAAATGATCTAATTCTATAGTCCTTTACGCATATGACATGTTTTTCTATATAGTATTAACAACAATATCTACCACTTCCGGTCTATGGAGTACCAGCAATACGCGTAAATACCAGCAAATCGACGTATACATTTTCCAGCGTGAAGAAGAATAACTGCAACAGATGTAAGTTGTAATCAGATTCGAGAATCAAGCCTCGAATGTAAGTAAGGCGCCGTACTGTGTATGAAAAGGCTGCATTTTATTAGCCGGATCTGGCGTAAGAAGAATAAGTAGCCAACTGTAGCATGTGGGTTCAGCTCGATTATTCTGATTACCCGAAACGTTTTATCAACAGAATAAATGAAGTTTATGTTGTGTTTTTTTTCAATAAAATATCGCTAAAGCGAAATTTTATTAAAACAAACCTAAACTTTATTTATATAGCATCTTGTGTAAATTTTGTAAACATCTGTTTTGCTTGAATCAAACTCGTTATTGTGTTGGCATGGTTTCTATGACGTTATCATCACGTTATCAAAGTAGACCCTCGATGTACATCGGAGGTCTGATTCTACGGAATTTGGAAAAGGGTGAAAGATCAAAGGTCAACTTGATCCTTGATATTTATATAAAACCATTGTCTCATTAGGTTAAACAATTCTTGCAAGTCTTATGATTTCGGCATTTAGATCTAATATTTTCCCCATATAAATGCATCAGAACTCAAATTTGACCTTGTCGTAAAGTAGGTCAAGGTCAACCTAGAATAATTATTTGTGCAAACTTGGTAGGGCCCGCATCCTCAATGCTGCATACCAAGTCCGAAGGCCGTTGCCATTTTGTTTTAAAAAAGAACATCTTTAAAGGGTTTTACCTTATATTGGCATGGCGGTCATCTTGGTCATGTGACAATATGCATTTGTGACAAAATTCCTTCCAGCAAGTTAAGGAATCTCTGTATGAAATTTGACTTCAATCAGCTCAGTGGTTTCTGAGAAAAGGATGTTTAGATATGTATGTGGCAGTCAAAAAATAGCGACCTAAGATAGAAGCTTGGCCTTTGGTATTTATTTATGAACAATATCTCATTAGATTAAACGTATCTAGCAAGTATAATAATTTTGGCTTCGACAGTTATGGAAATATGAACATTTCAAGTTTTTTCTTACATAAATGCATTGGGAATCAAATTTGACCATGCCGTAAAGTAGGTCAAGGTCAACACAGAATCATCATTTATACAAACTAGGACAGGCTCACATTACCACCCAGGTGAACCGCATGTCTAGATCTCGGAGGGTGTTGACTATCGGAGGTAAACATTGAGATCATGGATGGATAGGGTCTGTATTAATCCATTTTTATTTCATATGGAAAGTTTCTTGGGGACGAGAGCAGCAAACGTGTTGCTTCTATATTGAGTGATAAGGACTCGGAATCGGTTAAATACTTTTGATCCATGTCTGTAGGATTCAGGGCGACTTTTCAAACGGCAAATGTGAATTTTTCAATGAAAAAAGGCTAGTGGTTTGATCATTGCTGGACTTATATCAACCTTTGACACTTATTGCTTGTGCCGCTACCATTCTATATCATTCTCCTGCATGGCTTGTAAGTGCCATGTCCAAAACTGCTATTAAAACTTCAAATTTTGAAAATCGCTTAAGTTGCTATCGTTTTGATGGTAAGCAAAATGTTCAGAGGACTTACCTCCGAATGGAATGCTATCCATAAACATGACACCATCGTCATAAAATTGCAAATAAAAAAGTGTTGTACACGTCTGTTTGAATTATATTGGACTGATACATTCCAAAGAGAGGTTAACCATTGCAGCGGTAGTTGTGAATCAAGAAAAAATAAAATAATACATATAAATATTAACTGATGAATTCGAAATATTCGTTCAAATCTCCGCATTTCCGAATTCAAATGCGATTTAAACTCGGAACAGATTCAGTTCAAAAACATGCATTGCTTTCAGAATTCGTGTCATTCTATATACTAACGGCTTATATGTTGATTTTATTCCTTCATGTGGTTCATTATGATATAAAACCATCTCAAAGCAGACCATGTGCAGCCCAGAACTCCTTTGTTTACCTCCGATAGCCAACACCCTCCGAGATTTGGACATGCGGTTTACCTGGGTGACTACCAATGCTACATATCAAGTCCCAAAGCCATTGACCTTTTGGTTCCGAAAAATATTTTTATAGATTTTTTACCTGGTGGTGGCAATCTTGGTCATGTGACCAGGAACATGTGAGCAAACTTTAGTCCTAACGGGTCTGCATATGAAATTTGAGCTGAAATGGCCCAGTGGCTTCAGAAAAGATGTTTGAAAATGTTAACAGACGACGGACGGACGGACGATGGACGTCATCTTTCATCTTCATCTTCAGTACTTGGTCCTGGAGACATTGGTATACTAATAGTTGACACGTGAGCCTTCGGCTCAGGTGAGCTAGAATAAACTTGCATCTCAAAAGATTCAGGAGTCTTGCTAACTAAACACTTTGTCGTTTCACGATAAATCAAGACTTAGATGAGACATTGATAAGTTAGGGCTCTTTCATGCATACCAAACATCTATGTGTCTTGATCCACATCTGAACTAAGGGTGAGGTTGGTGGACCGTTAAACCGATTTAAGCCCTCCAGTAAAATATTTTTACTACCCGTTCCATTGTGATCATTTATGTAATGTCTGTCTTGTTTTGCTATGCTTTCATGCACGTCTTTTTGTTGATGCCTTGTGGTCACCTGCTGGGAAAGGGCTGACCTCTTGGCTCTCATTTTCGATGTCTAATTGTGACGCTGTTGCTTCCCATTGGTATCCTGGGTCATAGGTGGTGCTTGATTTTATCGATTCCTGATCTTTGCCCTCTTTCTTACTTTGTGTCCTTCAAAGAAATGTTGGACTGCAACAAGTCCTCGAAAATTTACCATATCTTTTATTTTCAGTAGCATAATGTTGTTTGTACACATTTACATGATTTGAGGCAATTCAAATGTGCAAATACAACATTTATCTTTTTCAATAAATGACTGTTTTTCACCAAAATGATTTTCACAAACTTGTACAGATCTATGCTATCATAGGCTTTGATCCTTTGGTAAAGAAGTCCCACAAGGTAACAGGAAAAGAAGTATTCAAAGTCAAAAACTGTATCATAAAATCCAAGATGGCCACCATCGGCCATATTGGTCGCCATATAAGAAAACTTCTCTGACCCATGTCGAAAAAACGTTTTGTTGTAGAGACTATTATGATACTTCTTTTCTAGCTATTTGAGGTGACTGAACTCATTTCTGGTATCGTTTTGCTTGATACAAAACGTAAAGACATTTTCCATCTGCATCTTCCCCACTCCTGTTACCATTGTGAGAGCACAAAACTTTACATTTAAAAAGAACCATACAGTGTTGCCCACGCTCACAAGACTTGCAAGGAGCTATACAGTATCTTTACAGCGACAGAACAAGCTCAAGTAAGTCCATAGAAATGATGGGAATCGTGATAAACTAGAACTGATGCAGAGTCTGAAGATTCTTGCTGCAATCCCGAATTAGTTGAAGACACATGGTTTGGAGATCTCTTTAGTGTATTACACTATATGTCACTCTGATATGCTACGCCGAGGCATGTGATCGAAGTGTCTTTCTTTGTGTAGATATAGGCGGAGTCTGGCATGTACATGTATTTAGTTCTGCAGATGTGTGGATTGTGCTTTGCCACTTAATTAGATACCACTGTCAGTGAGTGCTGTAACACTATGTAATGGTCCTACCAGTCACCAGACACACCCCCAGCATCGTCTCGGTGTACATTGCCCCCGATGTCACTAGGATTCTTTACCGAGCTCTGTCTGTGGACACGTCTACTAAGCATGAATAAGAGTTGATTAGCCTCCATGGATGGTGTCTGACCCAGACTGATGCAGTCAATGGACTAGCGGAAAACTTTAAACCCACGCCAAACCATTACAGGGTTGTTGAAAGACTTGATGAACAAAGGCGTCATGTAAGATTTGGTTTCGAAAGTAGCGAGATATTCTGTAATGGTGGCATACTATGCTGCCCATGAGATCTATTCATCTGCTTCTAAGGTCTGGTTCCACAAAATGCTTCTCACTTCACACTCACTAACGACATGTTGCCTTCACGGAGGATGTTGTCGAGAGAGCGTGAAGCTGGAAAAGAATGGCAGTGGGTTCCAAAAGCCAGCATGCATAACGTTATCACTTAGTACTTAGCGAGATATTGAAATACATGTATTGTCTATCTAACCTTAACTACGAAATGGTTACATTCCGTTCTCCTCTTGAATTATTATATTTTTATCAGCATGCCTCTATTTTTGATAACATTTTATACAAGTGCAACGTTTTGTAACATAGTATTAAAATTTGACCTTTCAAACGTATCCAAATCTAAGAACACAGTGTTCAGAGTCCTCAAATTATCCTAGAAAATATACTGACGGACTTGAAAAACGCAACACTTGGATAGCAACTTTAACGTATGTCTCGAAAAAGAGTGCAAACCACTCATTTTGTTTGTATGTTTTAATAATGTTCATTTGTTAGTATCACATGTAAACTTATTCAAATGAAAATGAGCATAAAGTATTTAGAATATAGACTTTTTGAGGTATAGGTTAACTGTTGCATGTGGCAAATTGTTATCAGTGAAAGATCACTACGACACGAGATGCATCAAATGTGTGGAATGGACTTTGTTAGTCATCATATTGATTGGCAGTTCTGTGATACAGTTAGTTTGCTTATCTGACTTTTATTTGTTGCTACTCTTTCATTTGGTGACTAAAAATCTCCATTACTTTAGAAATGTTTAAGTGACTAAATTTGTTCATAGCAGTAAAGTCGTCGAGTTTAGTCGTACAATTAAAGCTTTTAAAGTACCAACGCATGACAACATCATCGAAGCAAAATAGGTTTATCTTCAACAGTCTTTTGAAAGATATAATGGAAAGTTAGCGTTGCGTTTCTAGGTGTCTTTTAGCAAATTTCTTTGACAAAAAGTTTCTGGGCTATGTGTATGTTCTGTTTTCCAATATGGCCGTCGGAGGCCATCTCGGATTTTAAGATACAAATTGCGTCTTTGGATATTTATTTTCTATGGTTCTGAGGAACTTCTATATTGAAGTGAAAAGTCAATTATACCACCCTTACCAATTTTAGATTGAACTATCTCGTGATGTGAAAGGTCTACGCTAATGTAGGTGGTATAAAACAGTAATACCATGTTTATCCACCCGAACGTAAGATAATCCATTCGCTAAAGCTCGTGAATTATCTCCACGTACATGCGGACAACCCATGGTATAACTATTACTTAGCATCTCTATTAAACTCTTCGGATACGTATGTGTTTCAGTTAAATGAACATGTAGAAATGAACACGTTTTCATGATGTTTGGCATGCCAATAAAAGACTGCCAATTTTATGATAGTGACAGCTTATATTGAGACTTTTTATTGGAATAAAATGCTAAATTTGTACCTGTGTGGTTCTAAATTGAACTCCCTAGCTACATGGATCAATTTTAATGTAAAACGGCAATTATTTTATTTAATTTCAGTTTGATAAGCAGTGCGAATAACATTCACTATTAGTGCATCTGTGTAATTTAACCATTGAAAAGGGAAATAGAATTATCAAAACATCAATGCCCTTTGTCGCATCCTGTAATCCATTCACAAAACGGAAATCAGTTCGTTAACGGCGTCGCAGAAAAGACAAGCCCAAGGGACTGAGGTTTACTAAGGATCCATATTTGTTTTTTAAAAACTGTTCGCATCTGTTCTAAATATTCAGACATGTTAGTCTAAGTAATCAGTTTAATATAAGCCCTATTAGAAGGCACCGGAAATAGTAGGACCGTTAATGCTTCAATTTTTGTCAGAAGCCGTCTGATCGGGGTCTACAGTGTTTTCAAAATAAGATAGAGGAGAAGGGTTAAAGTTTATGTAAAGGGTATTTATCTGCAATTATAGATTTCAACAAGTTCAGCTTAATTAGAGGGTTCTATATGAATGGTCAAAATGCCTATATCTATAGTAAGGACTATGCTAAGCATCATGGTTTAAATCGAACCATTGGTTTGCTCACATCGCATGCTGAGAATAATTAAAGAATGTATTTAGGAATTTGATGCAGGCGTCTTTTTCTATGTTATACTTATATGAGCGTGGGCAAATATGTGTTGGTTTATCTCAAGAGACGTTCAAGATGATATCGACTTGCGTGGATCAAGATAGTTTTGATAAAGTGTGTTGTTCTTGTTTTTTTTGTTTGTTTGTTTTAGTTTAAGTTTGATGAGGGAGGAAGGATCCAAATACGACAATCAGCGGGCCATCATCGGTCCGCCAGCGAAACGCCATTTATACCACCTTTACCAACTTTAGCACGAAATATCACTTGATGTGCAAGGTCTACTCTGATGTAGGTGGTATAAAATAGTCATACCATGTTTGTCCACCTGTACGTAAGATAATCCACTCGCTAAAGCTCGTGGATTATCTCCACGTACCGGCGGACACCCATGGTATAACTATTACATAAATGACGTTTCGCGGGCGTGCCGATGATGGCCCGACATTGATTGCTGGCTTGGTAGCTTTGTGATTTTTAGTGGATCGGGACCAGTGTTGCTAAGAAACCCAATATTTTTGTGATTTTCTAGGTGGGGTGGGGTCCGTCTCAACTGCCCCCCCCCCTCTGGAACCGCGCATGTTTGATGTAATGTACAAACAAAAATAACCATTCCAAATAAATAGCTTTAGATAAGGGCATGGAAGTGGTTACTTTGATTAACCCTTTGTGACACTAAATGTGTACTTTGGCAAACAGTGAAGACGCAGATGAAATGCCGCATGACTATTTGCTGGGGCATAAATGATCTTCAGATAAAGAAATGCATTGTTCATCTGAAAATATTAACCTGAGACTCCTGTCTATATACAGTTGATCATCCTAAGTGTATTTATCAAACCAGATGGAAGAATCCATTTGTGCATAAAGGTTGAATTATAAGCCTAGGGTCCTTTTTGTAGTGCATAGGCAAACAGTGTAGACCCAGATCAGCCGCCTAAGAACGCGGCTTCTGATCAGGGTTTACACATTTTGCTCAGAGGATAGTCTATGAACTTTTGAATAAAAATGAAAAATACCACCGAACAACCCTTAACACGAAAATGGACTGGTCCAATTGTTTAAAATGGGGAATTCCATTCGGCTTAAATGGGTAAATAGGTATTGTATTCCAGAATAAGCCAATATCTACCTATTTAAACAGTTCAATAATTTTGTATTTGGCACTTCAAGCAGAATGAACTATGATCTCTTTGGGTGAATTTCTGATGTTTTTAAATTTGAAAGGTTCACCAAGATATATTTTACTGGCCGTTCCAAGGCGGTACTTCTTTTGTGGATCTTTTATGTTTTTCTTCTGTTTGCTATACCTTTGTGTGCGTCTTTTTATATGTGCCTTGTGTAGTGGTCACCTGCTGTGAAAGGGCTGACCTCATGGCTCACGTTTGTGGTGTCTAACTGTGAGTTTGTCACTTTCCTATTGGTATCGGTTCCTGATCTTTGCACCCTTACTTACTTTTATTATCTAATTCATATTTTATACAGTTTTATGGCATGTACCTTCTGCTTGAAAAAGACTAGGCTCATTGTGACTTCCTTAGGTCTCATATAAAAATCTGGACGAAAAAAATTGATCCTTTCAAAACAGAGAAAACCTTGATAATCAGCATATTGAGTTGATGAAATAAACTTCACAAGTCTAAGCTTTTCAAATATAAAAGGCATTTAACTAAAGTGGCTATTGTCGTACAGTAGCCAGTTGAAAGCGAGATTTCAGTAGCTGTTTCAAAAACGAAAGTGATGATCTATTAAATGACACGCCCACCTCATTGCCATCTCCGCAAGCGGAGATGGCGATGAGCTGGTAATGTCATTTTAGCGTTGTGACACCTTACGACAATACACACATTGTCAAGTAATTTCACATAATGGGCTATCTCATACTACACCTTTTAGGCGGTGCTACTTAAAACTAAGTCAATTTTATGTGAAAGATGGCAAACATATTGGCAATCACACTTATTTCAAGCACCGACTTCTTTTGAAACGTTTGAAAAGTGACTATACCAGGTAGGCATCACACGGAATTCCGCGGCTAGCCTTTGTCGCGGATTTCCGTGACATTGAATTTTTTTGAAGGTAGCGGTTTTCCGTGACTTTAAAAAACGCTAAATATATCTCATTGGGGAGCAGTTATTGTTTGTACTTTATAAGGGTCACGGAATTTCATGACATCCTTAGTAAATATCTACCATTTTAAGTTTGTGCACGCATGATATTTGTTGTATCGTCGTCAACCTTAGCTCACCTTAAGGTTTGCTTTAGCTCTTACATCTGTGAGAAATGAGCCCTTTTCTTTGTTTCATTTTAATGTGTTATTATGCCCCCCTGGATGGGTCTGGTGAACTATTGTTTTTCCCTTTGCTTCTGTATGTCTGTCTGTCTGTCCGTGTCAAAACCCTGTCCGCTCTATAACTTGATTACCGTTAAAGATATTTCAACGACATTTCATACATTTGTAAAGCACATTCAGACGACGTGTCATGCACAAGAATCATAACTCTTGCACGTTTATTTATCAAATTATTCCCCTTGTAACATAGATAAGGGCATTTTGTCCACTCTGTAAGTTGAACACTGTTAAAACTATTTGGTTGAAACTTCATACACTTCTAGAGCACAATGAGACAATGCGTCATGTACAAGAACGATAACTCTGCTTTGGGTGTTTTGGAGTTATTTCCCTTTGATCATTTGCAATGCTATTTCGTGTCCCTTCTATAACTTGGTAACCGTTGGTTGGAGATATTTCAACGAAACGTCATATATTTGTAAAGCACATTCAGACAACGTGTCATGCACAAAACCATAACTCTTGCATGTTTATTCTTCAAATTATTCCCCTTGTAACATAACTAATAGCAATTTTTGTCCGCTCTGTAAGTTGAACACTGTAAAGCTATTTGATTGAAACTTCATACATTTCTAGAGTACAATAAGGCAATGTGTCATGCACAAGAACCGTAACTCTGTTTTAGATATTTTTGGAGTTATTTCCCTTTGATCTTTTGTAATGCTGTTTCGTGTCCGCTCTATAACTTGATAACCGTTAGAGGTGTTTCAAGGAAACTTTATACATTTGCAATGTGCATTCAGATGATGTGTAATTCACAAGAACCATAACTCTTACATGTATATTTTCAAATTATTCCTCTTGTAACACATTTTTGTGATTTTTTGAGTCCTAAAAGGGGGAGACATTTTTTTCGTAGAAAAACGATCTTAGTTTCTCTGTGGTGATATATTGCATTAGATGGGAAGCCTAAATGCGAGCTAAACAGTTTTGCGTTTTAACAACAAAAAAATCTAGGATGAAGAATTGGCGGCTATTAAGTGCATTTAAGTCCCCCATAGCTTAGGCTGAAATCCGTTCTAAAACAAAAACAGTAAGTGAGTATCATTAGGAAATACAACAATCACAAACTGCAGTTAAACTCGTGGCATCATGAGAAAGAGCCACACAACAAACACGAGACACCAGGAAGACGAACAAAGCAAAGCAACCAGCTTTCTCTTCCCCATCGAGATGATTGCAAAACTGGAATGTACACAAAGTAACGCACAACAAAACATAGAACAATTACAGAATCTCACAATGGCAGTAACAATCAACAATGGATCAACTACAACAGAACCACCGCCTTAGAACGGACATAAGCCAAAGCCACTGGGGGAGGGGGGGGGGCTTAAATGTATTTTACTGGCACAAAATCGTCGCCCTAGATTCTGCTGTTGTTGAAGCACAAAAATGTTAAACTCGCATGGAGGATACTTAACTAATACAGTGCATCATCGAAGAGACAAGCACTCAAATTAATGCACTATGACGAAAAAGAGAAAAGGGCTCACGACTCTCAGATAGTCAGAGCTAAAGAAAACCTCAAGTTGAGCCACGATGGGCCCAGCTACAGCCAAGCATCAGGCACCAAC
Organism: Loripinus fragilis; assembly: GCA_964019695.1. NCBI lineage: Eukaryota > Metazoa > Mollusca > Bivalvia > Lucinida > Lucinidae > Loripinus > Loripinus fragilis. The sequence goes on from OZ026515.1 coordinate 125,343,144, forward strand.
CCACCGATTAAAGCTTTACGTCAGAGACGTCATTGAGTCTGAGGCCTGACCCACCGTCGTGCAATTGAAGAGGAAGCCACGGCTAAAACCCGTGATTGGGTTTGCAACCAGGCATGCATGCTGTCGCATGATATTCAAGTTATATCCATCTTTTTTTATAACGTTTGATTATCTTTTTGATTTGATCACGAAAATTAGGGTTTCTAACAATTATTTTGAATTTATAAACTAAATCCCCATAAAATATAGGTACTGATATGCCCTGTTGCAGAAGAGCTTTTAACCCAATGTTGTATTTAACCATTAACTCTGAGTGTCTGTGGTAGAGTTTAGAAAATGCTTTTCGAATTTTATGATATCTTGTTTTAATAACTTAGCAGTCATAAATAGGGTTTTGTTGTTAAAATCATCAATATTAGAACACACTCTCGCAAAACGAATAAGTTGCGAAATATATACACCATAGGAAGGTGAGCGAGGAACATCTCCATCAAGAAATGGGAAATTTACTATTTCAAAATCAGAATCATTAGACTTCAAGCTAAATCCTGTCTTGAAGAAAATATCAATCCGCATCTTTTACGAGATGTTTGCACTCTGTGCGCCAGGGCGTTAGTCTCTGACAGCCTGTTACATATGTTACTGTAACAAACTAAGGAAATAAGCAAAATGAAAGTTTGAGCTACAGAAAGAATGCATTAAGCTATCTATTTATTCTAATTTCTTATGTAGTTTGCAAGCTGGATAGCTAAGCTACATAAAAGCAGCATTTTAAACAAAATAACAGCTTCAAATGGTGCTATATGCGTTACATAGATTAAATTTTCCTTTGAAAATTGAAATCGTGACTAACATCATTTAATTTTATAATCGATTTGTGCATTTCTTCAAGTGTTTTAATCTTAGTTAGCTAAAATACTCATTCGACTAATAGAAAGAAACAAATGTTTGCTTTTCTATCTCAAATAAATTGTTTTATATGAGCTATTAAACAACTCTACCCCAAACTTTAAGTATCCGATTTTGATATCTATTATTGAAGAAAATTATATGAAAATATTTGACACTGGTGGACATCTTACATTTTTGGGACTGTCATGCTAATGCAATAAAGAATCTTAGATTTGCAAGTTTGACATTAGGATCAGAGTACTTATCAAAGCATGTAACGTATGTTACATGGCATAATAAATGAGCAAGGAAATTGTCTTGGAAGTAAGAGATGATATTTCAGAAAAAATACTATTTTTCACGTGTTTACCTATTAATCTATAGCCTCTGGTGCCTTAGTCTTAGTAATTATTGTCATTGCTGATTACAAGCCCATGGACTTGTGTTACAGATGTTACATGTATTTATAATCTTTTTTTTATCACATATTTCCATATGTCTATAATACTAAAATATATAGACATAAAAATAGAAAATAATAGTTCACATTTAAATGACACTATTTAACAAATATTCCTATTAAACATAAATATTCAAAAACAATCTTTATTCAAGTCAACCTCACAATGTCTATCATTGTGTCTGCTTCTATGGCAAAATAATCACCCATTTCGTCACAACCAGTAGAATCATGGCATTGTATTAGGACTGCAAACTGAGTACAATCCTTATCCACTTCACCCCTTTGGGAATTGTGCAGATATACTTACCTTAAAGAACAATTCAAGCTAAATCAAATAAGAGATGTTTGCACTCTATTAACCAGGGGGTTAACCTGGAACAGTATGTTAGGTATGTTACCATATCAATTTTAGAATAAATGAATTGAAAGTCTGAGAAACTGAAAGAAGACATAAAGCTATCTATTTGTTTGAATTATTCGTGTAGTTTGCATGCTGATTACCTTTGATACACATTAAGGTTTTTAAACAAATATACAGCTTCCTATGGTGTTATATGTGTTACATTAATTAAGATTATCGTTTAAAATTGGTAATTGTGACAAACAGCACTTATAAGCATTTCGTGTAATACTCATCTTTTGCCATCAAAGGAATTAATTTTCTTTGTATGTGTGGCCTGTCAAATAAATTGACTCAGCTATAACTTGAATCCTTAGCATTCTTCAAAAGCAGAAACAGCATGTCAGTGTCATGGGATCAAACACCTGATTAAATATGGGTTTAATGCCATTTCACATATATACATACAATGGAGTAAGACTCTGGTATATGTCTCTTCCTGTGAAGTGGCAATAGCAATCTTACTGCAACTGCCTCTGCATCCGTGCTAGTCAAATGATAACCTTGCTCTTATTTTGCAAAAGCTATGTCTCTACCGTGTACCTCTAAGAATACTTTAAGATTTCTGACATTGGTCAAACAGAAATTTGATTGGCTGTTTTTTCTTTGCATCATTTGCCATGGAACCTTTCCAGTCCTTTGGTGCTTAAGTCATCAGGTCTTAGATCAAAAGTATTTTGCTGCGCCTAAAGAACTTAATACGTTTTCTTTAGTTACAATGTTGACTCTTGATGGTTTTGGCAGACAGTCAGAAACAATTTCTGTTACACCTTGAAAATCATCTGTTATATTAGAAAGAACATGAAGTTGGACTTTGCTATCAATTATGCTTGCTACTGGTTGTTGGTTGTTGTCAGTACATTGAAGCAAGCCTTAAAAGAATGTAAAACCTTTGATTTCTCAGTTTTTGCAGCCATATCATCAGCTGTTGCATTCAAAGAAGGAAAGTGGACTATGTGTAGAATGAAAAACCAGTAGTTCTATATTTTGCCTTAGGGAAGATTTATACAGAGTAAACAAGTTGATAAAGTTACATGATCCATTGAAAACACTAAAATTGAAAACATTTGCCTCTGACTGTATTATCAAAAAGGATGTCACGAAAATGCCCTTGCTCATTTATTACGACGAGTTATATATGTTACATCCTTTAATAAGCGCTCTAATCTTAGAAACTTAGTGAATCCTTGAGATGAAAGGGTCTAATTTACGCCCCGTTCATCCTGCATTTCATTGCTTTACCTGCTGTGATACATCTAGCTCGTTTATCTGAAGGGAAAGAGTTACCTCCTTTTCAGCACCTTAGAAGTACTAAGGCTTTAAATAAGTTTTTGAATGCTTGGGGAAAGATAATAAGTGCAGAGACATTATTAGATGAAAATATGTTTGTTGCATGTATGGAAAGGCTACATTTATAAGAGTTAACCAGTTATTATATGATACTTTTTTCTCAGAAATATCAAGGTACATCATTCCAGGTACTCATTGCTTTTAATGGCATAGTTTTCCTCCTTGTATAGCTTTAGTCTTTCTCCTACTTGCAGAGTGTCACTTGAAACACATATTCAAAAAGAGCCAACTATTAGGAATTCATATCAGTTTCCGAATGTTCCAAGCCATGAATGGCAACATTGGAAAGTTGATAATGAATCATCAATTTTGAGTGGACTGGTGGTAAAATTGCGATACAGTAAATGATTGAAATATTGTGTGATGATTCTACTAGTTGCAAGGAGGCGGGTGATAATAATTATTACCACAGACCCGTACAACGACAAACGTTTAACATGAGTGTTAAATCGATGAGAATTAGTTTGGACCATTTCATTTATTGTATTCGCTTGTATAAGTGTAAAACTATCTTTTCTATTTGTGGCTCTATATTTAGCATTATATACACAGTATTAAGAAATGTGTCCAAAACGTCATTGATAGCATCTGTAACAAAAGTCCATGGGCTTGATAATCTGAAAGGATTATAATTTCTAGTGTTTTGGCACCAAAGACTTATAAGTACACATTAAATGTCCTGATCTTAGAAACTTGACGACAGCTTGCAGATATATGAGCAAGACAGACTAAGAAAATGTAAAATATCCACACGCTGGTTTAAGCCCTCGAGTAAAATATTTTTACTGACCGTTCCAAGGTGGTACTTCTTTTGTGGATCATTCATGTTATTTCTGTCATGTGTTTGTTATGCTTTCGTGCGCGTCTGTTTATTGATGCCTTGTGGTTACCTACAAGGAAAGGGCTGACCTCTTGGCTCTCGTTTGTGATGTCTTATTGCGAGATTGTTACTTTCTTATTGGTATGCTGGGCCAGGTGTGGTACTTGATTGTATCGACTCCAGATCTTTGCCTTCTTTCATGTGTTTTACTTAAACGGTAATAACACAATTTGCTTCTCGGTAAAACCGGGAGTAGGGCTGTGTATAAGACAATATATTTAAAATAGAAAAGCAAACTTGGTTTTTCCTATTCATCAATTGAGAGTATGTTTGTAAAATCTAATAAAACAGTTTTAAACCAAGATATAGTAGTTGTTTAACTAAATGACGATAGCCACAATTATGTCTTTTAAATTATAATAAGGATCATGTAACGCACATAACACCACAGTTAGTCGTATTAATGCTAAGCAGCTACCATATGTAGTAAAGACATCCAGTATGCAGACTATAAAAATGTCAATTTATTAGATAATTTGAATGTCTTCTTTCTGTAGCTCAAACATTCAAATGGATACGTCCATTAAGAGGCTATTTTGCCCCCCACCCCCTATGAAGTCAAAAAATAGAAGTTGCTTTTCACAAGTTTCTTCTAATTAGTTTATTAGAACAATAGCCAAAGTGTAAAAGTCTGGTATTGATTCGACAAGTACGGTTGCTATGGTATGGTGATCCGCAAAAATAGGCTGAAAATAGGAAAATGGCCATTTTGGAGCAAATATAAGACATGTAACAGAGGAATTAATATAGAGCACAAGCAAATACCAAATATATATCTTATCAGATGGTGAGGATTATTACAGCACACAATGTATTAAAAGGTTTGTTTGGTATTCGCTTGTGCTGATACCTAATTCTTAAAAAATCGATCTACAAAAGCCTTAAATTTGGCACAAAATGGCAATTTCTCTTTTTTAAGCCTAATTCGTCCGCCTTTTTTTGTTACCATAGCAACGGTAAAAGTAAAATAAAAGCCTGGATATTACACTTTGGTTATTCTTCTAACAAACCAATATCATGAAATTAATGAAACACAACTTTCAGTTTTTGGCCCCAGAGGAGGCCAAATTTGCCCTTTAACGCACGTAGCTCTTTCTTATTCTCAAATTGATATAGTAACAATTGTAACAAGCTGTTGGAGGTTAACGGCCCAACTTACAGAGTGAAAACAGTTTTTATTCAATGCACCTTGAATGGTTATATAAGATGTAATATGTCTGCACAACTCCAAAGAGGATTGGGATGGAGCAGGCCCTTACTTAGCTTTAAAGTCAAAATACTGTTTGATGATTTTACTTATTACGATGATAATGATGACACTGAAGCAGACACAATGATGGATGTTGTGTATGAAGTAGGCTCAGATGATGATTGATTTTGAATATTTATAAACTGCCCTGTTCAAATGTGAAACACTTTTCTCTGTTTGTGTCCCTATATGTTTTAGCATTTTACATATTAAGAAATATATGAAAGTAAGTTTATTTATAACATGTGTAACAAATATCTATAGGTTTGATAACATGCACTGAATATAATTTCTTAGGTTCAGGCACCAATGATAATAGATTTATAGGGAAACAGGTAAAATATATTCATTCTTTCAGAAATAGTATCTCTTAAGTAAAGACACTTGCTCACTTGTTATGCCATGTATCATATGTAACGCTCTCTGATCTTTAAAACTTGGTGACAGCTTGCAGATCTATAAGTCTTTATCATACGAGCCAGCTTAAAGTCCCTAAACATGCAAGTATTTTCACAATTTTAGCCCAAACTTTCAAATTACATTTTCTGTTTTTGATATAGTAACGCATGTAACAGGCTGTTTCAGACTAACGCCCAAACTAATAGAGAACAAACATTCTTTATTCAATGCAGCTAGGGTTGTACTTCTAGCAGGAATGTGTCTGCAAAATTTCTCAAGGAGATTAAAACATTTTTAGGCATATCTTACGTAAAGTCAATGAGCTTGCCCATTTATTACATCAGGTAACATATGTTACAGCCTCTGATATTAGACATTTTGCAACAAACCTGCAGATTTATGAGTCTTTTCAAAAAGCAAATAAATTCCAAACAATGAAAGATAATCATCGACTGCAAATATTTTTAACTATTTTTACTCTAGTTTTAATACCAAATTTTCACCATAAAACTGGGTAGGGTTGTTTAATTGCCAATTCCAAAAAAAATATTTAAGATAGGGAAAAATACTTTAATTTTTCTGTTAGCTAATTGCATAAGCTAGCCTGACATTGTTAAAACATTTTGCAAAACACACAGAGTGATTGTGAATGTAAATGATGTTAGCCACACTTGCAAATTGTAATGGGTTATCTGATTTATGTAACGCAAATGACACTTTAGGAAGCCGCAATTTTGTCCAAATGCCTGTCATACGTAGTTAAGATATCCAGTATGCAGACTATATGAATGACTTTTAAAAATAAATATTAAATGTCTTTAGTTTGAAGCCCAAACTTACAATTTACCCTTTCTTAATTTGATAAAGTAATGTATGTTACATGCTCTTACAGTCTAACGCCCCAATGCATAGAGTGCAAACATTTCTTAAAAGACTCGGCTTTTAATTTTCTACAAGACAGGATATGTCTGCAAAACTCCCAAGAGGGGGAAGCAAACCCATTCTCAGCCATCCGTCTACTGTGCCATTCGTTATGGACAAGTCCAAGATGGTTATGTTGTTGTTGATCAATTGTTTATGTACTCCCCACTGTTTGTGTGTGTGTTTGGTCCTCTGTGTTTGTCTTTGTTTTGGTATGCATTACTGTGTGTCCTTTCCCGTGTTCCAATCATCTTGAAGAGAAAGATTTTGTTTTTATTGTCTCATCCATGTCTTGCCATTTTATATGTTCTGTGGCTCTTCCTCACGGTGCCATGGGTTGGTCTGCAGTGTGTGATAGTGGTATTTCCTGGTCATAATCGATTTCTTTTACACTTCACCAATAACAAACACATCAAGATAAATTTCATATAATGTATTAGGAAAGAAATTTGACATTATCACAAAGAAGGCCAAATTCAACCAAGCTATATTTATCATTATTTTGAACAATTTTTTGGACCCATATCCCAAATACAATATACACAGTCCCATCCGGTTCTGAAGAATATCTTTATAGGGTTTTTTACGCTATGTTAGCACGACGGCCAACTAGGTCATGTGATTTTAAGGTTCTCAATAAAATGTTGATCTCTTATATCATAGGCCTTCAACTTTTTATAGCCAAAATCCAGGGTACACAGCAGTTCAGTGATTTGGAAGTCGGTTGCGTTGAGGGAATTAAAAATGGTCTAATTTGTCGAGTATATAAAAGGCATTCGATCATGCATGTCTGTTTAACAGACATCATACATTGAGCTTAAACTTATTCTGATATTCGCAGTAGCATAAGTTTTCATGCTTGACTATGCCCATTTTCCCTTAGACTGCTTAATAAACTGGGTTGTTTAACTTCAGCTATGCCATCTAATGTAATCAGTGTGGACAACGCAGTGGAAATTGTCTTCTTAGTGCAGACAATCATATAGAAAAATATACATGTGTACAGCTTTTAAACCCATACTTTTGTTTGTTTTTTGTTTGATTGATTCTTTACACCCCATCAACAATATTTCAGTTATGAAGGGACGGGTCTTCCTGGGTTGAACCAGTACTAAGCTAGGATTAATGTTTTTGCTTAAGGACACAAGGCAGTGACGCTGGTGAGGCTCGAACCCTCGGTCTCGAGTCAAGCACTCTACTGACTACGCCACTGCGCTCCCTTTAAACCCATACTGTAAAATACATTTCCAGTTCAAGATTCCATCAACCAAGGGTAGAAAATTTCAAAAACAGAGCCGTCCCCAGGGGGTTCTTTGATATTTTCATATACACGTAGGCTCGGGTCATTTTTTGCGTCCGAAGTTTTGAATTTCATTATTTTTGTGATTTTCAGAAAAATGATTTTTGGGTATGAAGATTTGTTGGATATTTTGAGGAGTCATCACAAAATTGGACTATATTTAGGGGTCATTTCTATGCATATCAGGGTCTTTACTTAAGTCAATGTACAGCATGGGGGATATTTATTTTATTTTTCAAATATTATTTTGGGTGCCTGAAATTCGTGATATTTTTGGGGTGAACGGTAGATGCTGGGGCCGGGCCTAAGTATGAAGAAAACATGAGAGTACCCCCCCCCCCCCTCGGAAACCAAGCTTTTGTTGTGTTTGTTCCGTGTCTGTGCCAGTACATTGTCGTTTTGTACAAGGCGAGCGACTTAATCACTACAACACGGAAGTTTTTCTTATGGCTGCTCCGTAGCTGTACCGGTATAGTACTTAGCTGAGAGTGTTTATTGTTGTGTGTAACTTTAGTATGACCAGAAGCGCAGGGCCACAGCTTAAAGTCTCATCCGATACTGTAACACTCACGTGGAGAAGAGGATCAAACTCGGGACCCCATGGTATAAGTCGAATACACCACGCCGATTGTTTGTTGTTGTTGTTGTTGTTGTTGTTGTTGTTGTTGTTGTTGTTGTTGTTGTTTAATGGTTGTGGTCGTGTTCCTTGGCTATAACCAGTTCTGGCCGAGTGGGTTTATGTTTTGTGTGGTTTTATGTCCAGGAGCATCCGAAGGCTCACCGGCAGTTTATTGCGAAAGCCTATACTTGTAACACACATTCGCACTGTGTTCAGAACTTATTCGAGAAAAGTATTAATTGAGCCGTGACTCGTGATTTCCAACAATGTGGCATTTTGACAAGGGTAGACTCAGATGAGCCTGTGCAGCCTTTTTTTAAGCTTAGAAACTCCAAATGATGTTCAGTCAGCAGCTTAACATTCATAGAATATTCAAGCGACAAGCAAAGGCTCTGATCAGACTGTGCGTATGCGCAGGCTGATTTGAGGCTTTGCTGGTTGCACATACCACATTGTTGGAAATCTCATGCACTGGCTCAATTCTTATATCTACGGGTTCAGGGTGGGGAGAAAGACGCCTAGATATCGGTCTGAACCTGCATCATCAGGCTTTGCTCTTGCTGTGTGTATGTAAATGCGAGAAGCGAAGGCTCAGACGAAATGCTTTTTAATAATAAATGTATGCTCCTTCGCTGCTCGCATATGCAATTGGTACGATTGTTTAAGTATGGGTCTGATCACCATTGTAAGTTGATAAGTCTCTATGCATGTGCATAATTTGAAACGCAGACCCGAATAAGAAATCCGAGTTGTCTATGTAACTTATGCTCGAGTATTCGATTATTGTAACTTGTAAGATCATGTACCTGTACACATCCTGAACTCAACAACCGCTCCCTGCCAAAAATCAAAGTCACGGATATCCATAGCCTTTACAAAAATGTTCAAGGTGACGGGAAGCCGCTACAATCGAAAACTTCAAGGTCACGGATATCCGTGACTCTCGTTTCAAAACTAAGAAAATCGCAAGTTTTTGATACTGAGTAACTCCATATAAATGCCGAGTAACCTGAACAACTCGAAGTTAAGTTGAAGCTAAAGGCAGTATTTTATGCAATCGTTATTGTCCTGTTAGAAAAAATTGAATTTTAACAGCAATATATTGTCATCTTTACCAGCGTCTCCAGCTCCTTCTGACCACATGTTTTCCTTCTCTTCGCTTCAAAATCACCCGGCTGTAAACTTTATCTTACGTCATCAGAAGATTGGTTACCGGCACACATTCCTGGAAACTTTTGGTTTTCAAGCACTTAAGATAAGTTGGGAAAACGGAAAAGTAGGTACTCGTTGCAAAGTCGCGGACTTCCGCGACAAAGGCTAGCCGCGGAATTCCGTGTGATCCCTACCTGTATACCCATATACTCAGCCACCAAACAATCTCAGGACTATATATCGACCCACCAGCGAAACACCATCGAATGGTGTTTAACGGACGGGCAGATAGTGGCCATCTTCTATATGATAACTTAATATGATAATAAAGAACAAAATATCTCATGAGCTGGCACATTTTTCATTGCCCATAAGGCGCGTGGGTTTCGCGTTTAGTCCATTGCCTAGTGTCCGATCTAGAATCGTCTAGATGTGGAAGAGGGGGAGATGGTTGGTTTGGGTATTTTTACACTTGTGTGTCTTGTTATTTTATCTGGATTCTTGTGGTCTCTTCCTCCTGGCTTCATTGCTGGCAATTGATATGTGCATCTAATTATTCCCCAACCCCCACCCCCCATTTAAGCCGAATGGAATTTCCCAATTATATCAATTGCACCGGCCTATAACCGTTTGAAGGGTTGTTGGGTGTTATTTTACATTTTATTCAATTTTTGATAGACCATTCTGTAAGCAAACCATGGAGACCCAATTCATACGCCGCGTTCTGTGGCGTCTGATATATGTCTGCACAGTTTGCCTGCATCCCACTGAAGGACGCTAGACTTAAAATTAAATCTAGATTAAAGAAAAATAGAATATTTACAAGAGCATGATAAGTACGTTGGTGCATTGTATATTTCTTTTTTTATATTCACCCTTTCCAGGGCAATGTTCTTTTTACAACCTTCACCATCTTTAGCATGAAATATCTCGTGATGTGCAAGGTCTACACAGATGTTGGTGGTATAAATTAGTTATACCATGTTTGTCCACCTGTACGTAAGATAATCCACTCGCTAAAGCTCGTGGATTATCTCCACGTACAGGCGGACAACCCATGGTATAACTATTACATAATCCTATTGTTGGGTTGCAGTGGATTTTGCACCGGAAACAATTTTTTGGCGGCATTTCATCAGGGATGTGCTAAGAAAAAAGAGACAGAAATATATCATTTCAAAGAAGTTTTGACCGGCAACCCCTTAAAGTACAAAATCGACAATCCCATTACTTTTGCAACAATATGTATGGGATAATTCATCAGAATGAAAAAAAGGTTAATATTTCACTAAGGGCTGGCATGATAAGTGCAAATTGGCATTTATTTCTTCGCAGAAATGCCATGATATTTAAATCATTTCCAATCATATATCGTATGATCTCGTGTCCAGCTAAACGTACAAGTTAGCATGTGTGCCCATCGAAGACTCGGACCAGCCTGCGCGGATGCGCAGTCTGATCAGAGTATTTGATTGGCGTTCAGAGGATAGCCAAGGACCTAGCGTTTTTTCAGGCGGAAAACTATGACTCTGATCGGACTATGCAGATGCGCAGACGGGTTCGAAACTTCGCTGTACGTACACGCCACTTTATGCCTTATGCTAGATACTTTGTATCGGCTCTCATATCAAGGAATTCTCGTGAATTGATAAGAATTCTTTTGTCATGACATACCTCGGACGGCTTTGTGTCATTATATCTATGATGCAGCTCCACTAATTGAGAAAGAACGATGTCCGGCCAGATTTCCATTTTTATTCAATAACTCTTCGTTATTATTCACCCGGAGATGGATCGGTTTGTTAAAATATGGAAATCTGGCAGACGTTTAAGGTTTAATTTCGTGAAATTATTGATGGGCTGGTTATGTCCGGAATATATTGTGATAGACACAATTGCAGAATAGTCTTTGTAGTGGTTGAATGTGCTTTATCACGCCAAATTTTGGTGCACTAGCTACGTCCATAGGTGACAAATTGTTCATTGGGACCTCCTGAATGCGAAACGAAGTTGTCCAAAAAAATGTTTTGGTATGGGCTATGTGAAAATGCATAGTTTCCATGGCAACTCCTTAAATGATTCTCGGGAATGGGGGTAGGCCTTCAAATCAATCCTGTCTAGGGTTCTACTTATCCAAAAGCACTAAAATTGGTGTCAAATTAAAGCTGCGACACATGCATTTCCTCCTGTGGTCAGATATGCAAATCATCTTATTTACATATTCATGACTATTAATGTAATACTTTAAAACCTGAGGTAAAATCATAGAATAAAAGCATAAATAAACATATTTCAGCCCCAAAACATCACCACACTACCATTGTTGCAAGTTTTTATATCATCAGTAAGTCTTTTCATCCAGTGATCCTATATGAAAATTTTCTCATTTGCATATTCAAGAATATTAATGAAAACTTAAAAATGAAGGGAAAAACATTGGGTAGGCCTAAACTAGTATCCAAGGGGGTAATTAGACCTACATTAAACACATAGGGTATTTCATTATTTGCATAAGCGTAACAGTTTTTTTATGTTATGCACAACCTGCATTTTTCTTGGCGTGTTATGGGTTAAAGATGAAAATTTCAGGAATTTTACATACTGGGCATTTCGGAACCATATTTACAGACGCATCTGCTGTGTCTTTTCTTTAAAATTATTTTGAATTCATAATGCATATAATAACTTTGTCAACATTTTTTATTTTCATTTAATATACTCAAACAAAAAGTAACGTCCGATTTTCATGGTACTGTGTCTATCAATCCAGTTAAGATGACTCAACAAAAAAAGAAACCAAACTGTTTATCAAACGTAGGACAAACAAAAATTGGTAATTATTTGATTTTATCTTCTTATCATGAAGGGTTATTGGACCTTATGTGCCCACAGCTTTTTCCATCATCAACAGGAAGTAAAGCATCAAAACGTGACACATTTTACGTTAAATGGTAGCCAGAAACGTCCGACGTTGAAAAAAACATCTTTAAGTTCCAAGTCTGCTTATTGAACGAGCGACATTGCAGTTCAAACTCTTTAAGGATCATTGACACTTGCTATGGGTAAATGCCTATGGTAAAAGTTTGCCAATCGTCCCTTTCTTCACCGTGAAGCTACCCTGACCTGAGTACTTAATGACAGTGAAATCCATTTTCCATATTAAATGCTTCAAAGATGTAAAATTTTGGGTAGAACAAGCGGTTTTACATTAAAATATATAGAAATTAGAAAACATTTTTTATAATATCACCCCCCCCCCCCGTGTGCCAGCAAAAGCTTTTGCCTGTATATGTGTTACCATATTTTACACATTGTATTGAAGTAGCTTGCTGGCACAAGGGGGGGGGGGGAAAGGTGTTCAGCAGGCCAAAAACCCGGGGCCTAAGCCCATAAAATGCCTTTTCTACCGAATAAGAAATGAATGACAGTAATGAAGCTCTCTAGAACCAACCTCCTAAATTGCTTTGTATTCTGTGATAGTTTCATGTAAAGTACATTAAGATTAAAAGTATACTTCAGGAATAAAGAAACGCAACATACAAAAATATAATTTTTGCGTGTTTAAATGACGGTTTGGTGAAATCTCTTTTGAGAATTTCTTATTGAGTATTTATAGCGTGTGATGAAATACCAAAACGTCATTTTAACGCTACATTTTACGCTACAAGATGAAAACATATAAAAACGTAAAATGTAATGTTAACGTCAGAAGAAAGATCAAGAAACCCCATCTTTTCCATGTTTGGTTATTTGACGTCGACTTGACAATGTGCAAACTAAACAAACGTCCAGTCATATTCCAAATGCAGTCAAATATTGCGTCAAAACACGCTACTTGAATGGCAAGATACACAATGGTAGTGAATAAACAATAAACGTCACTTAGAGCCGTCGGGTTTGGGTTGCTGGTGAATACACGGGATAAGATAAACCTAGAGACATAAGAACATGCTTTCTTGGGAAAAAAAACTGACTTCTCAGATACCGTAGAAATACGCTGGTAAGTTGTTTATATTGACGTTAGCCAAACAAAACACGGCATAATGCAAGAGAAAACATCTGATTACATGCTGAGAGTGGTCATCAAACTTGTTAACTGTAACCTAAACTTTGTCACTGGACCATTTTATCATTAGAAAAACACACAAACATCATGGAAACCATTAAAACGTAGGATGTCGAATTTTGACGTCAGAATTGAGGTTTTTTGACGTCTGAAGATCTCAAGTCGTAATTCTTGAACAAAACGTCCTTGTAATGAGTAAATCTCAAGCAGAAACTAAAGTTTACGCGTTTAACGCAGTATTCAGAGTTGACGTTAATGACGTTAAGCCGTTTCAGAATCCTACAGAAACGTCGCCATTTGATCATTCCTTGATCCGCAATCTATGCCAAGACTTTATAACACAATAAACCGATGGTTGATTCAAACTTTGCTTTTAATGACCCTGTTCCAGCAGTTTTCTACGGGGGTCAGGCTCGTTACGTGCATACCAAAATGAATACGTAATCGATAATTACGTTGAACCTGCTGTAATATGACGGACACATACTGCTCCTATGGATAAATATCATTTTTACTAAAAACTTGCATCATATTGTATGTTTACAATGACGCGAAGTGTTTGTTGCGTTTCTTTATTCCTTAAGTATAGTATTAGCAAGGTTTATGCATTTTTTCATAAGAAAAAAGCTCAGTGTTATTCAATGACACATTCTTTTGTAAACGTCCTGTACTTATCTATTTGCAAGCTATGGAATCGTTCATGTTTTTATTTTCGTCTGCTGACTTTCTTCAAAATTAAGTTTTTTACAAATAAACCACCCGGAATCACCGTCGGAGTGTCAAACAGTTTGGATCCAGATCAAGACCGACGTTCTGATGGTCTTCATCTGGGTTCAAACTGTTTGCAAAAGGCTATTGGCAGACGACAAAATTCTCCACTGGCATGCAAAGAGTTGAACCAGGTAAATACCTTAGTGTACAATATGTTATCCAATGTAGGTAGCTTTCAACTTAAATATACATGTATATGTATACCATAAATATTCGGACACTTTAAATACATTTCGACATGCTATGCCCTTTAAACAAAGCAAAAGTAATATTCAAAGGATCCAGTTAGAATCAGCTTTACTTTTCAGTGCTAAATGAGACACTTTCATTCTTTCAAATGTATATATTTTTATGTTGAGCTTTCAGTTTTGTATTATTTAAGGTACATGTAGTAAAAAATGTACAGGTAACTTCTAAATTATCTCCCCAAAATCATTTTATAACAAAACATTTTTTGTTTTTAAAACAATTTCATCAAGTATCGTGATTTGTTAATACTCTGAATATGATATGTTAAATAGATATCCCCGTGCCTACCAAATAAATCAAGAAAAAGTACAGAAATCACTTTTTAAACCACTTTTTATTGTCATGAAATTTCAGACCCCCTCCCCTTTCTACCCGCCATATCTCTCGAGTGCGTAGTAATTTTGAAAATATTTTGCTAGCTGACTCTTGCCATTAGATTCACCTATTGCACTGATACTACATGCATCACACCAGAAGCTCAAAAGCAGCGTTCTGAGAATCAGAAAAATAGGCGTATAAGGCTCAAACCGTCAATGATGCTTTACGAAACTAACTGAAATTACCTCCCTTTGAATTAAACAAATAACATTTTAAGAACTTCCAAATCTCCTTAACCTAACATTATTTTGAGACCGTTTTTTTTTTAATGTGTTGTGTTTGTTAATGACAAGAATTACACAAAGAGAACGGCAAAATCTATGGCTGATGTCGGGCATCAAGGGTTTACAAAATCTGTGTTTTATACCCCACCCCTCAATGCAAAATCATCGAGAAATTTCCGTTTTCAATTGGTTTGATGTTGATAAGTCTTGATTTATGTTGAAATGCTTGTGATGACAAAAAACATCAAATTTGTCCGATTCTGTTGATTATCAAAATACTGGACCAAAAATGAATTTTCTGAGTGTTTTTACGCACGCTCGAGATCGATATTTTGTCACGTCAGAGTATGTTACAGATTAATGGCTGTGGTCATAAAAGCAATGCCTAAAGCTAGCAAGCATAACATCTATAAAGTTTGCTCAGTGATGTTTAAATGTGCTTAAAATTCGGGATTATGACGGAAACACAAGCTATTAATGTTGTGACTTTTGATTTTAAGGGTACTCGTGTTCGCTGCTTTGTCAGCGACTCTACTGATTATCAAATGAATTTATCTTAGTTGCAAAACGTTTCTGAATAATCACAGTTGGTAATGTGAAAATTTGAATGAAATGCGTTTATACATTTGGAACTGGCAGACATAAACGTCAAGCGGACATAACTTTATTGTTTCAGTATAGTTTACTCTGTGTTTTAAGGAAAATATCCATTTCGTTACAAAACGTTAGTCTTTTACAATCGGAGCTTGCAGCGTATAGCTAAACACCGGATGTGCGCAATGGAAGTTCCTTCCGCGAAAGGAGTTTTTTTTTCTACGAAATTAAGATTTTTATGAGGCACTGAGAGGCACTTTAGGTATAATGGATACTTATAAAATGGTTTAATGGATAAATAGTGATTTTGCATAATGTAGGAATATCCCTCTTTATAGTTGAGATCTGTTGAACCGCAAAGTTCACACTTCTTAAATTTGTCACTGTGAAGAATTGGTACCAATTCCTCGCAGCACGTGAAAAAGTGGTACCCATACGTCACGTATTTCACACCAATATCTCACAGTGTGTGAAAAATACGCAAAAAGTCAAATTCTATATAGCATACATGGGCATTCCTCAAATTGATAAAATACACGTAAAATCAGCCGCATTTTCAGTGCATTTGGATCATATTCTCCGCACGCGTGGTTAAACTTTATAAACGTGAAAGAAATTTCAAAAGGTAACAGAAAATTTTGATAAGTTTTTACGGTTGAAACTTCTGGGAAAGGAGTTAGAATATTCAAAGGCATCTCAATTATATGAGCCAAGTCGCGAAAACCCGTTTCTTTGGTGTACCTTGTCCAGATACGCCAGCTTACGTCCAACAGACAGTAGTCTTTTAATTTCGGATTTGAAAAATTGCGCGATTCTTTAATCAGTGCATCGTAAAACAAAGACACTGATCCGCCTGAGTGGTTATATGAGTTAATCTGTTGATTTTGCTTATGTAAAACAGGCCTTTAACTTTTTCTTTGGACCTACCCGTCCTGTGGGACAAGAGGTTAAAATTGTTCACTCGCCCTCGTGTACTCTAGTTGCCCTCGTCCTTTATCTAGTGTATTAAAGTAGGCTATGAGCTACTAAGGGTTTTGCTCCCCCAGGGGGAATTTTGTAGACTATGTTTTTCATAAAGCGTATCATCTAACGAGCTTTTTGAAACATGTAAACCCTCTGCGGGCTGGGGCATTTCGGTGTTACAGCGTGTTGATTACGTTACGAGGGTCATCCAATAAAGAATGAGACTTTTTCTATAGCGCAGTGACTTTACATGCTAGGCTTATGAAATTTCTATCAAAGCTAGCTCGTCTTATTGGCTGTTCACATGTACCATATTCGACGTTTTACATAATTCCAACTCTTGTTGCTAGGCAACATTAGAAGACTGGGCAAACATGCGTGGACGGCTCACTATAGGTAGTTACCATAGCAACAGATTAAGAAGTAAAGTTTATTTTTCTACTAGTACTTATATATGCTCATGCAATCTGTCTACAGCCAATAGGGGAAAGTAATGTTTCAGATTCTTGAGCCGTTGCCATGGAAATAAAGCTTAAAAAATCAAGTTTTCAAGAAATATCTGGTATTTTTCCTGACCTCTTGACTTTTGAAGTAAATATCAAATAGTCGAGGGCAATTAAAGTGAACATAGTTCTGTTCATGTATACTTACTAACAATAAGCTGCAGATAAGGAAGATATCCTTCACCTACATTGTTACCATAGCAACACAAAGTAGTGTGTTTATAAAAAATCAAGTTAATCGGTTGATAGGTAACCAAAATAAAGGATATGCATATTTGGTTAATCTTTTATAGCATTCTATCTAACGCTAAGATTGTTTAGTAGAAGAAATTATATCAAGAGGTTATATTCTATCTATGAGTGAAAATAAAAGACATTCAATAACCATGGGTATTCAAAAAATAATGTAAACGTGGCCATGCATCTTCAAGTCCTTCCTGAAAACATCCCGTTACTATGGCAACTAATCAATCACAAACATATTGTATATATTCCTGAATTGCTAAGATATCATACTATCATTATGGTGAATTTTAACTAAATGCAAACATAGGTTTTCATACTATGAAGAAAGTCTCATTCTTTATTGGATGACCCTCGTACCCGTCCATTTTTTAAAAAAAAATGAATTATGTAATTAAGGCTGTTAAGGTAGTACTTGAACAGTTCAAATTGGCTAAATATCTATGTAATTTACAAGAACATTTAATTCTCTGCAGATAATGATGTTTGTCAATGTTATCTAGGCCCATTATGGTGTCATTTACGTTACATTTTCAACAGCACCCTGTAAAATCATTAAAATTTTGTTAAATATTTTCATTTGATATTTTTTAAATACATATTTTAGATTAAAATAACATGTCTCTGAAAGACAATTTACTGACTATTCCAAAACTGCAAACAGCTTGATTCTATCACAACAACTCCAAGAGTTATAAGCTGTTGAAAATGACGACCCTGAAGAAAACGTTATGTAAAGTAAGAATCTTTTCATTTTAAAATACAGCATGCAATCCTACCTGTATGCTTTTAAACACCATATATGAGCATTCTATTGATAAGCAAGACTGAAAGGGGATATTAAACATTGTTTCTGGTGTAAAATATCATTTTGATGTTTGATTGCCAATATGTTATGTATGTTACATTAACTTCAGTGCGTTTGATATATTGATTTACACCCTAAATGATACACTTAATGGGCATTTTAATTTATTTCAAAACTTTTTTTGTGTGTTTAATAGATATTGAGATAACAATTTGTCTGAAATGGAATTTATCAGCCTATATTAAGAGACTATAACAAATTGTCAAGCCATATTAGCTTTTGTGAAATAATATATTTTTAAACTTTTTTAAAAAAAAAATATTTTTTACCGACTTGGTAAAATTTATAGCTTTTAAACTTCATTAACAAAGAATAATAGAGCTCTCAAGTGATAGCTGGAAAAATAATTCCATGTTTTGTCAATACTGTGAAAGTAATGTATATTACCATATTAAATATATCATAAGGTACTATGTGTGTCCAAAATGATGTCAAACACAGTATGAAATTGAGTCTGAAATGGTAATAAAAGCTTGATTTAGATTTTGTAATAATTATCTGAAGACTTTCGGTACTAAGTTTAATTCAATTACTTATTTAATAGCAACCAAATAATTTTTGTGAAACCAGTTAACTGTTGTTCATATTATACGAATAAAGTCAGTAACATGATACAGGCTAGTATTCCTCCTTGTGTACGATCATCTACAGTAATAAAACTGCACTTAATTAAACGTTGTGTTGGATGTGGTAGCATACAAAAGTGTGTGCTAACAATACAGATAGAATCAAGCATATATAAGTTGGTACGATTAATTTTGATATGTGTTACATTAGATACTATGCATTATAAGTGAATGTATTCAGAAGCTGTTTAAAGAATTTGTCTCCAAATAAAATTTTAAACTGACATCGTATTTGCATATGCAGATGGTGACACATTTCTTTATTTTTAGCTTTTAAATGGACTTTGTTATCTTCAGCATATATTTCACTGTTTAATGAATGAAAATGTTAATGAAATCAACATAGTATTTCTGATCATTCGCCCAAGCAATGTAAACTTTATACAAAAAAGTAAATGATTTACAAAGAACAAATACTTCCATGAACATTGGAAAAAATAATTTTTAATGATTGGTTTTTTGCCTGACAATGTTTGCATTTGATAGGATCATATCCACAGAATCATGCCAGTTGTTACTTACGATACCAATTTAAATTTATAAGACTTAATCGGCCAGAATAAGGGCAGACCAAATTTGGCCAGCTGACATACAAGTTAATGTAAAATAGATTTAACAATGTTCTTTTAGCATGTGGGATGGAAAAATAAACATATTAAACACTGCTGAGATCATACTTAGTTATATAGATTGATATCAAAACAACTGATGCTAATTTCCCCTATGGCATGACTAAATTATTGCAGGAATTCTCAATGGCAAAGTTTTATATGAATATCAAACTTATAGAATGAGTTGTAAACACACCATAGATTGGAAAAAGAACACATACAAAAAAGTCACTTGTTCTGACAAAAATAGAATTGAGAGGCCATCCTAGTCACTATCAACAGTGTTACCATGATAAACTTACATGCAATGTTAATAAAGTATACATGATTTTGTTGATAAGTATCAATGTATTTCTGATTTCCATGGATCTTTTTCTTCAATTATCTCCAAAAGAAATCACAGTTCTTTCACAATGAAAAAGATATCATAAATATCAAGTATATAGCAGTGTATTTATTGTCAAATGTGTTACATGTGTGTATGATATAGTATACCAAATATTGAAACCTTATCTCAGATTTGTTCTTTGACAGTAGCAAAAGCATGAAAATTATTGCATGTAGATGGAAACAATAGTGGCTGATCTTATCTAATGACATATATAAAGTGCTCAAATGAAGATTTGACCAGCATGTGAGATTTTGGTACTTATCACATATTGGCAAAAGTCAGAATTAATCGTCCATGCTGACGCAGTGGAGCCAGCTGTCTTAATTCTGGTCTACATCTATACTTAGTGTATGCAGGCAGCAAAGGCTCTGGTGAGTCTACACATTTTCACAGGCTAACATGTGCCTTCATTTCTTGAAACTTTGATAAGCACATGTACCAAAATCAAATGTGCTGGCTCATTTAATTTATCTTTTGTGTTTCTAGTTATAATCTATTTAGCTTGATTTGAATTATGCAAATGATTAGAAGGATGTAATTTTGTAACCATGATCATATTTTTATTTGGCATGCGAAATAGGAATAAAATAATATTTCACTGTTAGACTAATAGTCTGCCGCCTTTAATTTCTACGAGGACTCCTGATGGCATTTTTTGTTAATGCTCGGCATCCAGGCTAGAATTATTCCTTGGACTATAACAAACAATATAGGGGTGGATGCCAAGCGTGATTTTTCGATTAAAGGTCACGGTGAGGTCAAAGGTCAAGTAAGTGCAATTATTCAGAAAAATGGCATTAAATATAGTATTTTTTTTTCAATTACAAAATGCTCCTTATATTAACAGAAACACTTGCACGTAAGAATAGAATGGCAAAGAGCCTTGCTACAGCCTCCAAATTGACATTTGCCAAAAATACCGTATTTATGATAATAAACAGTCGGGCTCAATATAAATTAAAGAACAATATAGTCCGGGCCAATAAAGCTTACCTTGAACCCCAAAGGCTTTTTTCTTGAGTGCCAAATTGTTCATTAAGACCTCCTAAATGCAAAATAAAGTTCTAAAAATGAACCTGTCTGGGCTATGTGAAAATACACGGTTTCCATGGCAACTCATAATGCTATCCAAGAATGGTGATGTGCCTACAAAATTACTCATATCTTAGCAACTACTTGTCTTAGATTTCTAGACATGGTGCCAAATCAAATCTTAAACAGATGCTTTTTATCCATTGACACTAAGGAAAATCATTAAAAAAATAAATAAGCAATCATCATTGATGCATATTGAAATGTCATCAGTGATACAATTGGACAATTTCATTCATTCAATTGTCCTATTTGTAAATTGTCTCAACTGCATATCCAATAATTTATATGTGTAAACTTATAAAATGAAGGAACGTCATATAAAAACTATAATACTTGGAAGATGGGAAGGGAAGGTGGTAATTAGACCTTCCTTGCACCCCTAGGACATTTTCTCATGTATGTCAACTTGTTTAGTGGGGTCGCCTTAATGACAAAAATATTGTCATAAAAATAAACCCGTTTGGAATATATGAAAGGATCATTGACGGTTTGGGCCTTATACGCCTATTTTTCTGATTCCCAGAACGCTGCTTTTGAGCTTCTAGTGTGGTGCATGTAGCATCAGTGCAATAGGTGAATCTAATGGCAAGAGCCAGCTAGCAAAATATTTTCAAAATTCCTACGCACTCGAGAGTTATGGCGGGTAGAAAAGGGAGGGGGTCTGAAATTTCATGAAAATAAAAAGTGCTTTAAAAAGTGATTTCTGCACATTTTCTTGATTTATTTGGTAGGCATGGTGATATCTATTGAACATACCATATGCAGAGTATTAACGAATCACGGTAATTGATGAAACTGTTTTAAAAAACAAAATATGTTTTGAAATAAAATGATTTTGGGGAGATAATTTAGAAGTTACCTGTACATTTTTGACTACACGTACCGTAAATAATACAAAACTGAAAGCTCAACAAAAGAAATAAATATTTTTGAAGGAATGAAAGTGTCTCATTTAGCATTGGAAAGTAAAATTGATTCTAACTAGATCCTTTGAATATTATTTTGCTTTGTTTAAAGGGCATAGCATGTTGGATGTATTTAAAGTGCCCTAATATTTATGGTATACATGATGCATGTATATCCCTATATGAGACAATATATTGAACACAAAAGTATTTAACTGTTATAACTCTTTGCATGCCAGTGGATAATTATGTCGTCTGCCAATAGCCTTTTGCAAACAGTTTGAACCCAGATGAAGACCAATAGAACGTCGGTCTTGATCTGGATCCAAACTGTTTGACACTCTGATGGTGGTCCTGCGTGGTTTATTTTTAAAAACTTAATTTTGAAGGAAGTCAGCAGACCTAGGTAAAAACATGAACAATTCCCTAGCATGCAAATAGATAAGTACAGGACGTTTGCAAAATAATGTGTCATTTAATAACAGTTAGATTTTTCTTATGAAAAAATGCATAAAACCTTGCTAATTCTACTTTTAATCTTAAAGTACTTTATATTAAACTAGCACAGAGTACAACGCAATTTAGGAGGTTGGTGCTATAGAACTTAATTACTGTCATTAATTTCTTTTTTGGTAGAAAAGGCATTTTATGGGCTTAGGCCCTGGGTTTTTGGGCTGCTGAACATCTTCCCCCCCCCCCCCCCCCCCCGTGTGCCAGCAAGCCACTTCCATACAATGTGTAAAATATGGTAACACATATACATGCAAAAGCTTTTGCTGACACACGGGGGGGAATGATATTTTAAAAAATGTTTTCGGATTCCTATATATCTTAATGTAAAACTGATTGTTCTACCCAAAATTTTACATCTTTGAAGCATTTAATATCGAAAATGGATTTCACAGCCATAAAGTACTCAGGCCAGGGTTGCTTCAAGGCGAAGAAAGGGACGATTGACAAACTTTTATTTTTACTGAAAACCATAGGCATTTACCCATAGCAAGTGTCAATGTTCCTTACAATGGTTCCCATGGCTACCTATCATGCAATTCAGAAGAATGGGGGTGTTTTGGGTTTCTAATGAACAATTTGGCACCCATGAAAAATTGTCCCTGACTAGAACTATATATTTAAATTGTATAAAATATGACCCTTTAGATTTGATATATAATTTTACGTTATCCAAGGCACTTCTAATTCACATCTATACTGTATCAATTTGGTGTATGACTTCATTTACCATACACCTAGCTTCGAATATATGCCTATATATAATTTTAGGCTCCTATTCGCAGGTAACCTAAGTATCTACAGACAGGATTGTGATTCAGCATATTCAGCACCCATACAGCATAATACAGGCAAAAACCAAACCCTTTAACTTCCAAAAGTTGCAAGCCTCCAGGGCAACTTGTAATCCTACAAGTAGGCACATCCCACTGCATCGTATGAACATTCTATCATGCAGATCTTTGCCTTCAACATTTACATCTGACAGTTCTGCACATTTTTGCAGCCACATAAGTTGATGAGCTCCATGCAAGCCGGACACACATCTCGCAATCTGACAGTATGAACAGGAATTGTGTCTGGAGCATATCTGTTACATAATTTGAGACAGGGATCCCAAATTTAGTGTGTGGATACATATTGGGGTCGCAGTGTGTCACATACTGTTTCTGGGGTTACTGTGATTTTGACCTTGTCCTCTGACCCTAGTTTTAGGAAAATCGTGTCTAGAGCATATATCTTGTATTGTTTTAAGGTAGATTGTGGATACATGTTAGTGTGCCAGAGTGTCCCGTACTGGTTGGGATTACTTTGAACTTGACCTCTGGCACATCTCCTATATTATTTGAGGTAGGAATCCCAAATTTAGTGTGTGGATACATCTTGGGGTTGTAGAGTGTCACACACTGTTTATAGATCACTGTGTCTCATTTATGAAAATCTATTGTATTTGGGGGTATTTTATCAATTTGTGACACAATTCATGATTTTGCCTAATAATTAACTTTCAAACAGAGCAATTCAAAGGTATCTTTATAGGTGGTACAACCCTTTTCTTACATAGAAGAAAAGATTGAATTGTACCAAATCAATATCTACATTTTCTCTTTCAACGTAGCACCCATACAGCATGATACAGGGAAAAACAGGGAAAAACAAACTCTTTAACTTCCCAAAGTTGCAAGTTATTACTGTACCAGTGTTTGAGCTTCCAGGTACTACTTCCAACATGTATTTTGTGCATGTAAATTTAATGAACAGCGTTGAAAACACCAAAATACAAAAATGTATAAAGGACCGTCTCGAGCTATTGTAAGAATTCCACAGAACTTCTTTATTTATTATACCTCAGATTGGAACTTTCTTGTCACCTGAACAAAACTGTTAAAAACACCAATGCCAAGTTAGTATAAGCGAACAAACATGTATGTGTTTTCTTACGTACATTTGTAACTATCTTTTTCTATTTCATACTCTGTTTTATTATAAAAACGGCGATTGAGTCTTCCCATTAATGGAAGTTTTGGTCAAGCTTTGCAGGTATGTTGTTCTGTTGTACAAAACTTTCTGTCAAACTGTTGTCAGAACTGCGCTATCAAGATATGATCTCTGTACAATGTAATGTGAATAATTTGCTACCCGATGTTGCTTTTAGCAAAGCAATATTATCGCATGAAAATTGTAAGAGTCATTATATGTAAGTACGGCTGCAAGATCAGGAATCGATACAATCAAGTACCACACCTGACCAAGGATACCAATGGGAAAGTGACAAACTCACAGTTAGACACCACAAACGAGAACCAAGAGGTCAGCCTGTTCCCAGCAGGTGACCACAAAGCACATATAAACAGACGCGCACAAAGACATAGCAAACACAAGACGAAAAAAAACCATAAAGGATCCACAAAAGAAGTACCGCCTTGGAACGGTCAGTAAAATATTTTACTGGAGGGCTTTAACCAGTTTGACGGCGCCAACATCACCCTTGATTCTGATGTGGACCAGGACACATTGGGAAAAGTGACAAAACACAACACACACGACAGCCAAGCGGTCAGCCCTTTCCCAGCAGGTGACCTCTAGGCTACAAAGAGCAGACATGACATTAAAACGCACACCAACACGAAGCATAACTCACAAAAACGATCCACAAAAGAAGCACCGCCTTGAAACGGTCAGTAAAAAGTACTTTTACTGGAGGGCTTAAACCGGTTTAACGCAGCCAACCTCACCCTTAATTCAGTTGTGGATCAAGACACATAGATATTTGGTTTGCATGTCAATAGTATCAGGAAAATATACATATCCATTTTTTTAACACATTTGTCAAAACCGAGTTTTGCAATCGCATCATCAATTCCATGGACTGGCTTTATTCCAATCGTGACTTTCTGCATTGAACAGTTGTACAAGGTTATCCAATCTGTTTGCCTGGTGTAAAGCTTGACCAAAAGCAACTAAAGTAAGTAAGCATGATCAGGAAATACCACAATCACACATTGCAGGCCAAACAAGAACACTCTCTCAGGAATGATCTTTTCAACGTGCTCTTGGTTTTTGCCTTGCCACAGATCAGCATGACCAGGTGTCTTCAGCCGTAAGTTTGAAATTTTGTGACAACATAAAGCAGTTCTAGTAATAGGCTTAAAATGAATTTTCTGTCATCATATCATCTTCTGATGGACTTTCTGATGAATAACCTTTTTTGGGGCCTATGTCAAAATTTGGGAATGGCATGGTCAGATTAATCAACTGGATACATGAATAGTGGGGCCTTTATATCTAAAGAGCACAAAAAATTAGCGATCAAGATGCATCGTTACATCATAAATGAATGACTGACATCTTGATAAATTTATCTGTGGTATTTCTTAATTTGCAACTGGAGTCTTCTGTAATTTGCTAGTGCAGTGGCTCAGTGGTAGAGTGCTTGACTCGAGAACGAGGTGCCGCGGGTTCGAGGCTCACTGCCGTCACTGCGATGTGTCCTTGAGCAAGGCACATTAATCCTAGCTTAGCACTGGTTCAACCCAGGTAGACCCGTCCCTTTATATCTGAAAGAATGTTGATGGGATGTAAAGAATCAAATCAAACAAACAAAAAAGCATGTACTTTTTCAAGACAACTCATATCATTCACATGACCAAGAGTAAATCTGTGTCCAGAATTGTGAAACGCTATCCCCCCCATTTATTGTGTTTTTGGCAAAATAAAACAGCATTCAAATATATTGCAGACCCTATTACCAATCAAATAATACAATATACAAGCATTGCTTGTGAGTGGTCTATAACTAAGGCATGATTGAAAATGTCATTGAAAAAAAGACTGTAAATATGAAAAATCTATTCCAAAATCACTGATTTTTCTGGGGAAAGTATATTTTTCTATCCCATAATAGCTATAACATTCCACAAACTATTCTTTTCAACATTTCTATATCCGACTTTTAGTTTTCAGCAAATTAAACATAATTAGAATGATTTACTATAGCAATGTAAAAAGACCTAATGACGATTCTAATAAGAAAATGCACCTATTTGACCTTTGACCTTGCTGTGACCTTATTTCGAAGTTTCAGACGTGGCATCTACCCTGGGGCACTTTGTCATACCCCAAAGAGTATTTCTAGCATGGATGCCGAGCATTAACAAAAAAATGCCATCAAAAACATTTTCTAGGGGTCTTAGAAATTACAGGCTGCAGACTATAAGTATAATTGACAGAAATGAGTCAAAGCAAAATTACCAATGAATTTGTTTAAGTCCATTCAATTAGTCATGTCTACAATACAGTACTAACAATGCAAGGGAGCTTTTCTATGTATTGTTCCTTTTAAATTTAATTTACCACTAACAAAGAACCTTTAGAACAAAACTTATGCTGTCATGTTTCATTACTTCACAAATTTGTATAACCAGATGAAACAGATGACAAGTGTTATATTCTCCTAAAATATTTGTGTTATGCATGTTACCGAGATAAAGTGTATACTGGACACGCTTTAGATATAAAGGGATTCATTACCATAGGGGATATAATCATAAGTTTGGCATGGTGGGTGCCATATATGGGTGAGAAACAACTATGATTTAAAAAAAAAATAGTTTTTGTTCAAAGGATAACATCTGTTTTAATTCTTCATTTCTCGATTTTGACCATGCTTAAAATGACTTACAATTTTAGAAATTATAAGGTAGCTTCCCTTGATGCTATCAATATAGTTGTTGTAATCAATAGTTGAATATATATGTATTTCAATGGCTTACATAGTGGTCAAGTGATCATACTAAACTACTACATCCTTAATATCATGTTTCATCTAAATTGAACTATAGACAGTGAGGAAAATGTCTTGCATATACAATGTATCATTTAATGTATAAAATAATTAAACATATATAAATGAAAGACAGTTAAATGATATTATTTCAGCATTTAAGAAACATTATTTGATCATTGATAAAAGCATTTTCTGTAAGTGATTGTTACATATGTTCGATAAAACACTCTAAATTGAAATGGCATTTTATTTGCTTTGAGTTCAAGTTTTTTTCCTTTTCATCACCCATACTTTTGTCAGAAATTAATCCCACTTGAATCTTATGTTAAAAAGCTAATATTTTTTGTTTCTCTCATCTAATTGAGCCCTCAAATACCAATTATCTACATCCTCTAGCAGTTTAACCTCATATGATGCTAATATTTCAATAAATAATGTATTTAATAAAATGTAACGTATGTAACAGTAATAAAAGGTGCCTAAATGTGTTAAACTTAATACTGCTAGTCATTTAATTTCAATTACAAGATAATATTGATATGTAAGAATAAGAATCAGCTTGATATATATACTACAGGATTTCCTATTATTTTAGGGTAACGTATTAAACCCTTCTTTTGCAGGGTAACACCCCAACCCATAAAGAGGTAACATGCATTATGTGTGACTTCTGTTATGTGGTTTTAGAAAATTATAGTGAAAAAACTCCCCCTCAGATATATTTTGGCAGTTCAAGGTCTAGTGGAAGCACAGCACTAAATAGTAGTATATTTGAAAGTAAGTAACGTATATAACTGCAATATAATAGACTTAAGTTGTATTGATGCATACCAGCTGTTTGCTGCATTAAATTTAGTGATTTTAAGGCCATTAGCATGTTGATAAATAAGATTTTGGTATAGGTTTGTATTTGCACATGAGGATTAGAAGCTGTTATAGGGTAACGTAGTTAACAAGGCTGTAACACAGTAACGCCCCAACTGCCAGGGGGCTTACATGTGTCACTTTGCTTCATATATAGTGTAATTTTAGAAAATCATTGTGTACAAAATTCCCCCTGGGGGGGGGGGGGTATATAAGCAGCTCACGGTCTAAAGGATAAACGCTTTCAATTGCTTTTTGTTGTAAATATAGCAGGTAATTAAGGTGTTAAACTTTCAAAAACTAAAAAAACACATTAAGAAAGTAAGTGAGTATGACCAGGAAATACCATAATAACACACCACAGAACAACGGAAGGCGGACTGGCTTGGATTCTATGGTAAAACAATAAAAGATGCCTCGTAGATATCAAAATCAACACTCGGTGTAAACCAGAACTAAAGAAAACAGCTAGTTGAAGCACGGCGGGTCCAGGCGAAGTCAAATGACAAATAGATTCTTGCATTTGTGTTCAGATATTATTGATATTATTCAAAACTCGTTGCGGAAAACGATAAGATGCTTTAGATAGCAAACCCTTAAAAGAAATTCGTACACATTTATTGCAGTTTTGTCACTGACATCTGTGATGATTAAGTACCAGTTCTTCACAGCTGTGATCATTTGGTGGTAAATTTTTCACATGTATGATGATTTGGTACCAGTTTTTCACACATGTGAGGATTTGATACCAAATTTTAACATGCAACGATTTGCTACCAAGTTTTCACAGATGTAAGGATTTGGTACCGATTCTTCGGATGTGTGAGGGTTTGATACCGATTCTTCACATATGTGAAAATTTGGTACCAATCCTTCACATCTGAGAGAATTCGTACCAGCTCTTCACACATTAAACATGAAATTGGAGCACAAATGTGAGACCCCAAAATTAATGGGAATTGACCGTACGTAAATTTCACATTTGCCAAAAGTGACTTACTGGTACCAAATCTTCACATGGGGTGATATTTATGCGATTGAACAGAGGTCATTTCGCAAAAGAAAGAATTCATTCTTCTCATCGGTTGAAAGCAATATTTGTCTACGAAAGGAAGGTTCTATTTAGTTTTGTAGTTTGTGAGCAGACAATAGATTAATGCATAAAACTTATTTATAGAAAATATCACCGAGACCACTTGAGTACAAATTGTTCACAGAAGGATTTCTTCACGAAAAGACGTTTTTGTCCAAGCATGGATGTTTTATACGGAGAATAATCATTCTTACGAAATGACCTATTAGTTTCCATGTAAAAGCAGACAGCTTGCCATTGTACATGAGTATATTAATATATGGCAGTCACTCCACCAATTCTAGTTTTTATTATCATCTTACTTATGAATAAAACATCAACTTGATAGCTTGATGCGCGTATTGAAGGAATCTATAGCAGTGGCTTGAATCAAGTCATTTCTACGGTGATATCTAATCAAAATAGAATTGTATATATCTGACAGAAATAATTAAAAATAGGCCAGATGCGGTTCCATCACAAAACTGTGAGCCAAGAAAATGTCGCTAACGTCGGATGTGAGCAATTATTGAATAGGCAGATCCCAACGTATTTCACAGAGGGACGTACGAATACTCCCTCGAAAAGCAGTTGGACCAAAGCGGTCAAATTGCTTCTTAAGGTTGGTCCGTACCAGTATTTCTAAGGGCACCTAATTATGGTTTTCTATGGGGAGGGATCCGAACCCCTGCCCCCCCCGCCTGGACCCGCCCATGTATTGGTATACCCTCTGTGTATATCAGTACCTTCCTTGTCCATCAGAGTAAGCTTACACCATCGACAGTTTACAGTTACATTGTATTCCCAGACGGGTGCCTCATTATGAAAGATGAACTGTTAGTCGCGCGACATTACCAGCGTACACGAACTTCACGATCGTATAATTTTCACACGTGTTGTCCAACACACATGTACAAATGTATATACCTTGCAAGGATCCAGAAAGTTTTGTCAGAGGGGGTCAAACTTTGAAAACGTTTTTTTTTAATTGATGAGAGGAGGAATGGCGTTTCACTAGCGTCCCGATGATGGCCCAACATTGAATGCTGGCTTGGTAGCTTTGTGATTTTCAGGAGATCCGGACCAGTGTTACTAAGAAACCCTGTATTTTTGTGATTTCACAGGGGGCCCGGACTCCCTGCCCCCCGCCTCTGATCCACACATGTATGAACACCTTTAGCCAACAAATGCTTGAGGGGTTGTTTACTCACGTTGCGTCTCATTTTCCAAGCATTATCCTTTTATAAGAAAAGGAATTGGATTTCACAGGAAGCCATATATAACAACAGACCTAGGTATGGTAGTATTTCCAGAGCGCAAAACTATTTTGTAATGTACCATCATAGCAATGTCTGTTCCCAGTTGAGTAAAAACCTCCTTAAAAGGGACTTGAAGGATCGAATTTGCTTCCATTTTTTGGCAGGTAAGCGTTAAAATAAGTTTTAAATGAAACCGCCAAAATTAGCTTGCTCCAATACGTCAGTCATTTTACAATCGCCAACTTTTGATGCAACGAATATATAATACAGTAAAACCTCGAAAATTCGAATTCCGATTTTTCGAAATACACGCTAATTCGAAATAGATTTCGTACACAGTGGATTCAGAGAATAGGGCTTATTTATTAACTATACAGTCAGGCATACGTTAAGCATCGCCTCAATAGTTTCCTAGAAAACGAAGGAAGCTTTCCAGTCATGAATATTTTCTTGTTTTATTTATGAAAATAGATAAAGTGGTGATAATTTACAGCAAATTTCGATTTAATTATCACAAAGGCAAACGACCAGGCATGGTAAATGCACACTTACCCCTAAAATGTCCATATTCTATAGCCCATTATGGTATTTTCAAAATGCTTAGACATGAGAAGTATAAGTGTGATATTGTTACAATATCAAAGACAAGTTCTGTCTGAAAATTTCAGATTCATATCTTTAAAAGAATAAAAGTTGTGAATGTATAATTCCAACTCAATGTTTTTATAGTTTTTTTCGGCGATTTTGATTGGTCCGTTGGTTACTTTTAATAGTTTTTACACTTCAATAAAAACCCGTGCGTATGAATATTTGATATCTGCCTTGATTTCATGGTGTTAATAACGATTCGAATACAAGTGACAAGTAGGGTGCCCTATTGTTGTGTCCGAGCTAAAACATTCACCAGTTTAAATATAGTTAAACATGTTTAAAGCTCATTTGAAAACCCTTAAACCGCATAAGGGTGCATCTTCAAAGCGACAGGAGGAACTCTAAGAAATGAACCTGATGACGTGGTTATGTGACGTCACTTAACACAAACAGTCACGTTATCGAAGAGAAGAGAATCGGCATCAAAACAATGGCTACATCAACAACGAAATGTTTCAATACCGATTGACAGCGTCAAAACGAACTTTTTTATTTTACCGCTTAGGGCGGTTACGAACTATCTTGTCAACAACCCTTTACAAATGTGCTGTTTTGTTCCAAAGTTGGAATTATAAGGAATGAAATTTATTTTTTTGTTTTTTATCGATGTGTAAACTCCGGCGAATCACTCACAAATTTAACATAAAGCCCTTTGGGCTTTGTTCAATTTGTGAGTGATTCGCCGGAGTTTACACATCGATAAAAACAAAAAAATAAATTTCATTCCTATAGTAAAGAATGGCATGTTATATAGATATTATATAGTGTAATGCAAAAATATAAACACGCGATTATTTAACTCTATGATCCTCTATAGCTGATATGAAACCTTGAGTTCGACAGAATCAGTTTGGCACTAGTTTGAAAAATATGTCTAGATTATTTCTACGTTTATTTGAATTCAAAGTAAGCAATTTGGGTTAAGCTGTGACTCTTTTAAGGGTACATCCAAAATAGGGGTTGGTGTATACAGGACACCGTAGAAATTCAGCAAGATGACCAAATGGCATTCTGATATGTTCAGCAGACAAAAGGAAGACTAGGGTAACAAAATATTACAAACTGGTTGGTCTTCTGAAGAATTTTGTACACGAAAAACGTCTCTGAAATAATGTTTGGGTGATGCTTAACTTGTGTCTGAATGTATATTTTAAATATACGAACATTATGTATTGTGTGCGTAAACGGATCGTCTCTCTGAGACGTTTCGTTTACGCACACAAAACATATGCTTGATAGAAAACCCCCTGATAATAATCATTTTTGGGGGTTATACATGTATAAACGTATGTCTACCTCCCTTTAATTCGAACTATCGATACTTCGAAATAAAATATTTAGTTCATAGGACTTCGAATTAACGAGATGCAACTGTAGTGTTTTACAGTACTGTGACGTGCTATGTGGCATTTCTAGTTTGGCAAGCACATTCAAGCATAGTCCATTTTATTCTCAACTGAAAAAAATATTTTGCTTTCAATGCAATTATTTAATGTTTTAGTTTTGTATACGCCTTCCATTATATTTCTTTTTTTTGTTTTTCGAGTGCATCAAATGCACAGCTTAGGTTCGAGCCCAGGCCGAGGCAGCATCAAACTGATTGTCTTTCTGAACACAACTGCTGGATCCAGACGATTGGACAGTTATCCTCCGTCACCTGAGTTCAATAGCTAGGTACTGCTGCATGCTTGATTAGGATGCATGCTGAACACTTCAATAATGACCTTGCTCACAGTCGTAAAGGCTGTCAATTAGGGGATAACTGTATTCAAATTTTCATTTGGGGAGTTATATCGTTGGATATACGGTTGGAAATTTAGTTTAACGGCGACGCGCGAGCGGAGCCGTAAAAAGTGATTTCCAAACGTATGTACGACGATATACCTCCCCAAATGAAAATTATCCCCATTCTAATGCACTTCTGCAGTTTAGTCTCGAATTGGAGCGTTGGAAGCGCATAAAACCGCCGCACGCCATCTAACGAGTTGTGACGTAATTAATGACGTCAATAATTTCCGACAGTATATCACAGGATATACTGTCGCATATTTTTGACGTTATCCAATCAGACGACGCGTTACAAAATCAAGTGCATTAGAATTGAATATTTTGTCTTTTTGTACATCCTGTACATATGTTACTTTTTATGTCTTACGTTGTTCTGAGACCGTACTGAGGGCCACATGATAGAATAGTTTTATGTTAGCTTTGCTTTAAATAATGCAAATAAACGACAAATAAATGAATAAATCATCTCGGCAGGTAGGACAGTGCTGATTACTTTGCTAATAATGTCCTTGTGTTCTTGTGTCTCTTTCTTCGGATGCCATGCGTTTGTCTGTGTTTCGTGATTATGGCGTTTACCTGGTCACATTCACTTGCTTCTTTTAAAAGTGGATTTTATTTTCTTATTACAGTTTAAAAGTCTTTAATTTTTTATTGGATACATTTCTACCATTTACAAATGAGCTTATTGTTCTATATACGCATCAGAGAAAAAGAATTGAAAAGTTTCAAACATCCAATGAATCGGTGACTAACAAAAGGTGCAAGTTGGCATGTGTCTCCATTGATGAATCCGATCAGACTGCGCAGTCTGATCAGAGTCTTCGATGTGTGCTCTTTCGGTACATATATGTAGCCAAGGATCCAACGTTTCTTCAGGCGAAAAACTCTGATCAGACTGTGCGGATGTGCAGCCTGATTTGAAACTTTGTACCCTATCCTGGATACCGCCCCAAATTACATACGTCTAGGAAGGAATCAGAAGTCTAGATAATCATAGATGTTGGTCGTAGAACAAACAACAGTCAAGTTTCTTTTGTAGCTATGTATATATTCACGATATATTCAACATAGACAAACAGCTGTGAAGTTTATTTTGCAGTCCAGTGTATTTTCACGATATAATAATCATAGATGTTGTTACGAAGCAATACAACGACACTATAAAAACAGCATGCATATGAACAAGTGCATGAGCATAAATACATACGCATTCATTTTTCATGTGTCTTTAAGGGACCTTCGGGTAGTAAGGCAGATTGTTGATGACTTGTCTTTTTCTTGCAAAGTAAGTAAGGGTACAAAGATCAGGAATCGATACAATCAAGTACCACACCTAACCCAGGATACCAATGGGAAAGTGACAAACTCATAAGTAGACACCACAAACGATAGCCAAGAGGTCAGCCCTTTCCCAGCAAGTGACCACAAAGCACATATGAACAGACGCGCACAAAGACATAGCAAACACAAGACAGAAAAAAAACATAAATCATTCACAAAAGAAGTAGCCTACCGCCTTGGAACGGTCAGTAAAATATTTACTTGGGGGCTTAAACCGGTTTAACGGCGCCAACCTCACCCTTAATTCAGATGTGGATCAAGACACATAGATATTTGGTTTGCATGAAAGACCCCTAACTTATCAATGCATCACCTTCTAAAACATATAAATCAAGATATAACAAGGAGATAAAGCAAAGATAAGGACTCAACAGAAAATAAAACTGAATACCGGAGCAAAAGAAATCCAACAGGTAAACCCCGTTGGGACCGACAAACAGCCAAAGCATCAGGCCCCTACCATCTCATCAATAGTTAAGTCGGAGCCATCATAAGGTCTGAAGTCCGACCCACCGGCGTGCAATTAAAGAGGAAAGCAAAGATGCCAACCGTGATTGGGTTGGCCACCAAGCATGCAGTCTGTTGCAATACATTAATGTTATAGCCAATCTTTTTATAATGGGAAAATTATCTTAATGAACTGCGCTGAAAAATTATTAGAGCCAACAAAGTACATGCCACCGTATATATCGTACAGCCATCAATTCAGCTACTTCATTGCATAAAATCAATACTGTGTTATGAAGAAGAAGGACATGTTTTCTATGATTGAGATGGGTATTAAATTTAGCAGAATGGTTATTTTTTCTAACCATTACAAAATTTTAGAGTCAAAAAATGCAATTCGAGGACCTTGGTGTTTACCTTAGGCGCACCTTAAATAGTGTTCCCTTGTACATAACTGACTCTAGAATATAATGTTGAAGTTGAAAAAAATGCCATTTATTCATTATAATCATTTTTAAGTGTCAAGTAGAATATCCTCTTAAAACAGATGTCAGTGTCGAAAAGTTCAATAAGTGCCTCATCGAATAGTATTGCCCAATTTCTAAAATAGTAAGTGAGTATGATCAGGAAATACCACAATCACAAACCGCAGACAACCCTGTGGCACCGCGAGGAAGAGCCGCTCAACCATCATGAGACACCAGGAAGACAAATTAAGCAAAGCTACCAGCTCTCTCTTCCCGATCAAGATGATTGCAATACTAGAATTGACATAAAGTGACGTACAACAAAACATAGAACAATTACAGACTCCCGCAATGGGAGTAACAATAAACAAAAATGTCAACAACAACAGAACCACCGCCATAGAACGGACAGCAGCCTAAGCCACCGGGGGGGGGGGGGGGGGCTTAAATGCATTTTACTGGTACCAAATCTTCGCCCTAGATTCTGTCGTTGTTGAAGTACAAGAAATGTTCAGCTCGCATGAATCAAAATTAGGAAACAGGAAGTTTAATCCAGCTGGTATATGCGATGAAGGAGCTGAATTGGTGACCACGATATTGTTTTTTTTTTTATGTTTGTCATG
The DNA here is from genome assembly GCA_964019695.1 of Loripinus fragilis. Classification (NCBI taxonomy): domain Eukaryota; kingdom Metazoa; phylum Mollusca; class Bivalvia; order Lucinida; family Lucinidae; genus Loripinus; species Loripinus fragilis. Next base: position 125,379,063 of record OZ026515.1, read on the forward strand.
TTTATCGATTCCCTATGTGTAAAATCACATATAAATACAGGTGATTCAATATTTTATCAAGGGGTATCAGAAATGTTGACGGTACACCATCAGTGTGAACTTAGGTTTCTTTACTGAGATGTATACCACATCCAGGAGGGAGACGCTTGAAGCCAGCAACTATCCAAGGCAATTTTTCTCTGGCCACGCAATAGGAGTGGGTATCTTGATTCTTCTCCTATGATATCCTGGACGACGACTCCAGATGTAGAAAAAAGTCCTTGAAGACTTAATATATACTGAACCACACTTCTAACGCAAAATTAGACTAAACCTTAACCATTCCATATATTATTTCACCCATTGTAACCTAATTTTATCAAAAAAATAAGACACTTATTTATGAAGATGAAAATAGAAATTTACCTGTCAATCATTCCCTTCTAATCATACACTGATTGGGTGAAAGTCTGTCATAAACTTTGAACGGTACAATAATTTCAGCAAGACCTTGTTTTTAATCAAAATTATACTCGTTGGAAGTGTTGGTCAGTATATTTACCAAGGCCATAGGCCTACACTTTTGTGGTAAACTTTTTGTAGAGAAAAGTCCCTGAATACTTAATATATTTAGCAAGGCTACAGGCCTACCGATTGCACAGATGAAAGAAGAATAAGCGCAAAAATGACTCCAACAGGTTATAGGTTCATGAAATAGAACTAGTGTAGATTTTTTGTTTGCTACAAAACACCTGACCGTGTATTATTGATGGATCTTTTTTGTTTTCTTTTGCTTCGTGGGTTGTACCATTCCATGTGGAATTACCACGGTTATTACAGCCCAACAAAGCAAAGTGAGAAAAGAGGTTTATGTTCTTATGTGTGTGTTATTGTATTTTGTCACATAATTGTACACAAAGATTCAAAATTGTTCATTTAGTTGTGTGCATTAATTTTGCCTGGAAGTAAAGTCGAACTTGGCAGGAGTCAACAATTGAAATCCTCCCTCTTCACGTCTTGACCGGCTTTTGCACGTAACAGATGTAGATCGTAAAACAAACAACTGTTGAGTTTCTTTTGCAGTTAAGTATATATTCATTACGTTTGGCGATATGTTGAACTTCATTTTTGGCGAAATGAGTTAGCAGCTGTATATGATAACTTGTAAAATAAAATAATTGCGTAATAATTATATTTCTTTGGCTACAGCGGCGTGAAGTCAGGTTTTTGAGGAAAAAACGCGATTTTTGAGTCCAATCAGTAACTTTCTGATTGTGTATGACATACTAATTTATTTCAGAAATCAGATGTTTTACTAAGAAGATTTTGTTATGGCATTTAATTAAAAACAGAAATGAAAAGAGTCAGGTGACAGAGAGCGGGATTGAAATGGACCCCAACTAAAGAAAATCAACGTTCTCCCCCAACAAAGCCAAATTATATGTATACCAGACTGCACATCTATCAAATACGAATGCAAGGATTCGTTCAGTACATGTTGCTCATGTGACATCTATACATAGATCAAACGCTAAGAAATGATTGAATGGTCCGCAAGGATACGCTGGCTTATGAGCACCTTTTCAATGCTCATCTCGAGCTAATTTTGTATCGACGCTTTTCAATTCAATCCCAAAAGAAATCAACACCAAATGTGCCTTGTCGCGAGATAGCCTTTCCTCGGGGATTCCGATCAAGTAAGACTTAAGTCAGTCTGCTCAGATACAGCAACTGGTTTGAATATTGGAATTATAAATGCATCAAGTTTAGCTTTGACACTTTCCAGGTAGCGAATAACAAATGTGCTGATCACACTACGATGAGCGTAGACACCTTTGTAGTTCGCATGCCTCAAAATAAAGTCTTCCCGCGACGAGGGCTCATATCATAACGCTGATTGACAATAATATGTTCATAACATCTGTGTTTTGTCATTAGTCCAAGAATGGTACAAAAATGTTAGATGGGCACAATTATTGTAATCACCAATTTAGCTCGCCAGTTTCAGCCGCATTATTGACATAGCGGTCTGTAGGCCACAGACATGTAACTGTAAAAAGGGCAGTGATTGGCTCAAGAGGTGGATGGAAGCTCAGCACAATATTTAAGTTGTAAGGTGTTTCTTGATTGATCAATGATAAAAGTATGGAATAAATAAATCATATTTATTAGATGGGTATTCTATGCTGCAGTTTTGTTACGAGCTTTTAGCAAATATAGAAATTATTTCTGTTGGATTCCTAGTCATATCCAATTCGGTATCTTAGGGAATGAGATGGTACATTAGCAAGCAAAACATCGCTTTCATTAGAGCCAACTTCTTTTAAGATTCAATTTTTAATTTGAAGCCATCTATCAATAAATATGTCTTGGATCAATGGCAAGCTTCATGGAATAACAGCATTGGAAGTAAACTTCTTGAGATAAAACCATAAAATATTGAAATTCAAAGTTTTGAACTTCCAAAAATGAGCCTAGCCTATCATATGTATGCATAAAAACATCAGAGTACCCCCGTGGGAACGCCACTGGAAAAAATAAAAGTTTGTTCATGCTAAACTCAACTGAGCATGACATATTAACTGCTCATAAAATTTAGAATACAGCAAAATAAAGATGTATTCCCTTCTTAATACTCATTCATCCTCAGTTGAGCTGAGCACGAAAAAGATTTTATTACCTCAAGGCATGTATACCGCTTAGGCCGGTGCTATGGACGTCTGAATTGTTGTACTTTGCATTAATTCTTATTAGCAGTCTCAATGAAACCGAGACTGATGTTTTCAAATTTTTGAAGGTTCTCTATTTCTAATGGATTTGGTTTTCCAGAATAACTAGAGGTCCCAAAAGCTGTCATTGCATCGCGTGGAGTTTTTACAACTTCTCACCGTACATTGAATACAGTGTTAATTTTATTCAAGTTCAGGCCCCGATGTTATAAAACTTTTTCATGCTCAACTCAACTGAGCACAAAATATGCCATGCTCATAAATGTTAAAATGGCAATTACTGTTGGCATTTTAACAATATCAATAACTGTTGGCATTTAACATTTATTAGCTTGATATATGCATCATCGAAATGTTTGAAAGTAAGAGAAGTCTATATTTTTCAACATTTTACAATGTAGTTTGTATGAACAGTTGAAATGCTATGCTCAACTGAGTTAAGCAAAACAAATGTTTAATAATCTCGGGGTCTGATCATAATGGAATACACTGAAGGACTTCAAAAACGCAAAAATCGAAATTCATAATATTTATCAACTTTTAAAGTCTCAATTTTATTGAGATTTAGCAAAATTAAACATCAATATGTCAGCAAAACATGTCTAAAATTTCTTGGCAAAATGATAAATAATGTTAGAGCAACAGTCTTTCAAACAGCAACACCCTATTATTCTAAAGTTGCAATTAGAAATTTGTCTAGAAATTGGAAACGATTTTAAGTTATTGTGCTAAAACATTTTTATTAAAAAATCATAAACAAATTACCCTTCGAGCCCTACTATTCCTCTGGCACTGACAGAAGCCGACCCGAATGGATATTGTCGATGTAAATATCGTCGATACACAATCGACGTAGGTTGGCTCTTAACGCCGGTCGCCATTTGTGGCTGACCAGGCCTGCGACGATCTTTAACTGTCCCAATAGCCAGGTAACGGTCTCTGAGGCACTGTATACTTGACGGATGGCAATTATGATATCTAGCGACGTCAGAAACACGCAGCCCAGCTTTTAACATTCCGACTGACCAGATCGTTCATGTTCAGACAAACGTGGCATGAATAATAAAGCTATAAAACTAAAGCTGCTGTGTTTTATACATGTATACTTACAAGCTACATGTGAAAATGATAAAAAAAAGTTGGCTTTATTGATTCGTGGGTACGCCATGTTCAAAATATAGAAAACCAGCAATGCATAGCTGGTGGTAGCCAGTGTCTTTAGACACACCGGTATTGAGTATAGATAGAAGCAGTGTCGTTATCATCCGTTTTTATCTGTAAAAGAAGGCAAAAAATGTTCTGGATGCAAAAAATAATATTTTTCAATTTTTTGCGTTTTTAAAGTCCTTCAGTGTGTAAGAAGGTCTGGATGGGGCGGGGGGGGGGGGTCTGGTATTCAATATTCATTAAAAATTTAGCCCATTTTTCATCTCCTTAGAATTCTGGGTTATTCATTAAAATAAGACCAATTATTCATTAACAGTAAGAAAGGTGGCAAAGAAATCTGATTATTCACTATTCATTACTTTTTTCTTCAATTCATTAAAAAGGATTATTCATTATTTTTAGGCCCTCATTATTTACTATGCATTATTTTTTTTTGACTCATTATTCACTATTCATTATAAAAAGGGCCATTTTTCACTAATCATTAAACCCCATCCAGACCCTCGTATAAGGTTCCTTGCGATAGCAGAACACCGCTAAGGCAGGTGCTAGATATCGTGAGAGTTGTGGCACTTTCCATCATTTCTCAAGAACAGACTACATGTATACTGTTTTAAGTTGTCTCTATTTCTGATCCGCTTTGCCCAAATTATGTAGAGAGTTAGCGACCAGACACGGCTCAAACTGGCCTGCTCCGCCAAAGAACCAGCTAGAATATTGATTGTATGAAGTAAGTTCATCTAAAACACGGTCCAGAGAGAGAGAGAGAGAAAGAAAGAGAGAGAGAGAAAAAGATACACAGAGAGGGGAGAGAGGGAGGATGAGAGAGAGAGAGAGAGAGAGAGAGAGAGAGAGAGAGAGAGAGAGAGAGCGAATGTAAAACAAAGGCACTGATCAAATCATCATGCGTTGATGCACAGGCTGCCCTGCGCCTTTTATTCGCATGCAAAAAAAAAACAGAATATTTTTATGGGTGCGGGAGGGGGAGCGATGTGTACATATACTCCTCAAAATAATTGAAGGACCAATACTATCAATTATAACATTGATGCATTTTGTGTAGAACATATTTAGAAAACCAATTTTAAAATCTAGCCTAAATTTTTCGGACATCTTTGACGCCCTATTGCCAAGTGAAAAAGCAAAAAGAAAATGGTAGAAAATGTTACTAACAAGGATTTGTTAGTCATTTTAAAACTTGACCTAAATGTATTGGAATGTCATTTTTTGTGTGTGATCCATGGACCACAGAACAGTATGAAATGAATGAAAAGTGCTTTTAGATGCTGAAATCTCTGTTTACGCATGGTTTTATTGTGTTTTGATCCTGTCGTTAGCATTCACCTCTTCCTGTGAGAGAAAATTGTTCCTTTTGGCTGTGGCGAAATAGCCAGACTATGGATTCAGATCACTTGTTTTGGCGTTTGTCTGTGACAATCTCTAAACGATTCGTCGGGACATCTTTCTAACACTCAATGGCATATAATGACGATTGAAAATCTGATTCTTGATAGCCAAGTACACACATTGTTTTCAGAAAATAAAACAATGTCAAAACTCCTTTGTCAGAGATGATAAATGCTTGCTTCCCAAAATAATGAAACTGTTTGAAGAATTGTTTGCATGTAAAATAAATTTTAATTTGATGTCACTTTCATTCTACTCGAATGACCACAGAAGCATTTCTTTACCCCACCCACTGCCTTTTGAAAGTGTATTTTGAGGGTATGTGCATTTGAGACACAGTTATGGCAGAATTAAGCACGGGAATCATTTGTAATGAGTCTTGATTTATGGACATTACAAATAGAAAGATTTGGGCAAAGTTTAACAGAATTTAAACGTTTGAGCTAAATATACTCGCGTTATAAAAGCGTGGTCCTTTAATTATTTTGAGGCGTATATATACTAGCCGCTGACAAAAGTTTGAACCAGCCATATTTTTTATATGCGTGAAGTTGGCTAGTCAATCAACAATCAACAATCGACATTTAATGTCTAGCTAGACAATCGACATTCAACTCAACATTCAATTTCTAGCTAGACAATCGACATTCGGCTCAATATTCAATGTCTAGCTAGACAATCGACATTCGGCTCAACATTCAATGTCTAGCTAGACAATCAACATTCAGCTCAACATTCAATGTCTAGCTAGACAATCGACATTCGGCTCAACATTCAATGTCTAGCTCGACAATCAACATTCGGCTCAACATTCAATGTCTAGCTCGACAATCAACATTCAGCTCAACATTCGAGTAAGCAATGATTTCGAACTCCTGAAGCCGAATCTTGGCGTATGTTGAGCTAGACAATCGACATTCAGCTCAACATTCAAGTCTAGCTCAACATTCGGCTCCATAATGAATGTCTAGCTAGACAATCAACATTCAGCTCAACATTCGAGTTAGCAATCAGTCCGAACTTCTGAGGCTGAATCTTGGCGAATGTTGAGCTAGACAATCGACATTCAGCTCGACATTCAATATCTAGCTAGACAATCGATATTCAGCTCAACATTCGAGTTAGCAATGTGTCCGAACTTCTGAAGCCGAATCTTGGCGAATGTTAAGCTAGACAATCGACATTCGGCTCAACATTCAATGTCTACCTCGACAATCGACATTTGGCTCAACATTGAATGTCTAGCTAGACAATCAACATTCAGATCAACATTCGAGTTAGCAATGCGTATGAACTTCTGAAGCCGAATATATCTTGGCGAATGTTGAGCTAGACAATCGACATTCGGCTCAACATTCAATGTCTAGCTCGACATTCGGTTCAACATTGAATGTCTAGCTAGACAATCGACATTCAGCTCAACATTCGAGTTAGCAATGCGTCCGAACTTCTGAAGCCGAATCTTGGCGAATGTTGAGCTAGACAATCGACATTCAGCTCAACATTCAATGTCTAGCTAGACAATCGACATTCAACTCAACATTCAATGTCTAGCTCGACAATCAACATTCGGCTCAACATTCAATGTCTAGCTCGACAATCAAAATTCAGCTCAACATTCGAGTTAGCAATGATTCCGAACTCCTGAAGCCGAATCTTGGCGTATGTTGAGCTAGACAATCGACATTCAGCTCAACATTCAAGTCTAGCTCAACATTCGGCTCCATAATGAATGTCTAGCTAGACAATCAACATTCAGCTCAACATTCGAGTTAGCAATCAGTCCGAACTTCTGAGGCCGAATCTTGGCGAATGTTGAGCTAGACAATCGACATTCAGCTCAACATTCAATGTCTAGCTAGACAATCGACATTCAGCTCAACATTCGAGTTAGCAATGTGTCCGAACTTCTGAAGCCGAATCTTGGCGAATGTTGAGCTAGACAATCGACATTCGGCTCAACATTCAATGTCTAACTCGACAATCGACATTCGGCTCAACATTGAATGTCTAGCTAGACAATCAACATTCAGCTCAACATTCGAGTTAGCAATGCGTCCGAACTTCTGAAGCCGAATCTTGGCGAATGTTGAGCTAGACAATCGACATCTAGCTCAACATTCAATGTCTAGCTCGACATTCCGTTCAACATTGAATGTCTAGCTAGACAATCGACATTCAGCTCAACATTCGAGTTAGCAATGCGTCCGAACTTCTGAAGCCGAATCTTGGCGAATGTTGAGCTAGACAATCGACATTCAGCTCAACATTCAATGTCTATTTAGACAATCGACATTCGGCTCAACATTCAATGTCTAGCTTGACAATCGACATTCAGCTCAACATTCGAGTTAGCAATGAGTCCGAACTTCTGAAGCCGAATCTTGGCGAATGTTGAGCTAGACAATCGACATTTGGCTCAACATTCAATGTCTAGCTCGACATTCGGCTCCATATTGAATGTCTAGCTAGACAATCAACATTCAGCTCAACATTCGAGTTAGCAATCAGTCCGAACTTCTGAGGCCGAATCTTGGCGAATGTTGAGCTAGACAATCGACATTCAGCTCAACATTCAATGTCTAGCTAGACAATCAACATTCAGCTCAACATTCGAGTTAGCAATGTGTCCGAACTTCTGAAGCCGAATCTTGGCGAATGTTAAGCTAGACAATCGACATTCGGCTCAACATTCAATGTCTAGCTCGACAATCGACATTCGGCTCAACATTGAATGTCTAACTAGACAATCAACATTCAGCTCAACATTCGAGTTGGCAATGCGTCCGAACTTCTGAAGCCGAATCTTGGCGAATGTTGAGCTAGACAATCGACATTCGGCTCAACATTCAATGTCTAGCTCGACAATCGATATAAGGCTCAACATTCATTGTCTAGTACGACAATCAACATTCAGCTCAACATTCGAGTTAGCAATGAGTCCGAACTCCTGAAGCCGAATCTTGGCGAATGTTGAGCTAGACAATCGACATTCAGCTCAACATTCAAGTCTAGCTCAACATTCGGCTCCATAATGAATGTCTAGCTAGACAATCGACATTCGGCTCAACATTCAATGTCTAGCTCGACATTCCGTTCAACATTGAATGTCTAGCTAGACAATCGACATTCAGCTCAACATTCGAGTTAGCAATGCGTCCGAACTTCTGAAGCCGAATCTTGGCGAATGTTAAGCTAGACAATCGACATTCGGCTCAACATTCAATGTCTACCTCGACAATCGACATTTGGCTCAACATTGAATGTCTAGCTAGACAATCAACATTCAGATCAACATTCGAGTTAGCAATGCGTATGAACTTCTGAAGCCGAATATATCTTGGCGAATGTTGAGCTAGACAATCGACATTCGGCTCAACATTCAATGTCTAGCTCGACATTCGGTTCAACATTGAATGTCTAGCTAGACAATCGACATTCAGCTCAACATTCGAGTTAGCAATGCGTCCGAACTTCTGAAGCCGAATCTTGGCGAATGTTGAGCTAGACAATCGACATTCAGCTCAACATTCAATGTCTAGCTAGACAATCGACATTCAACTCAACATTCAATGTCTAGCTCGACAATCAACATTCGGCTCAACATTCAATGTTTAGATAGACAATCGACATTTGGCTCAACATTCAATGTCTAGCTCGACAATCGACATTCAGCTCAACATTCGAGTTAGCAATGAGTCCGAACTTCTGAAGCCGAATCTTGGCGAATGTTGAGCTAGACAATCGACATTCGGCTTAACATTCAATGTCTAGCTCGACATTCGGCTCCATAATGAATGTCTAGCTAGACAATCAACATTCAGCTCAACATTCGAGTTAGCAATCAGTCCGAACTTCTGAGGCCGAATCTTGGCGAATGTTGAGCTAGACAATCGACATTCAGCTCTACATTCAATGTCTAGCTAGACAATCGACATTCAGCTCAACATTCGAGTTAGCAATGAGTCCGAACTTCTGAAGCCGAATCTTGGCGAATGTTAAGCTAGACAATCGATATTCGGCTCAACATTCAATGTCTAGCTCGACAATCGACATTCGGCTCAACATTGAATGTCTAACTAGACAATCAACATTCAGCTCAACATTCGAGTTGGCAATGCGTCCGAACTTCTGAAGCCGAATCTTGGCGAATGTTGAGCTAGACAATCGACATTCGGCTCAACATTCAATGTCTAGCTCGACAATCGACATAAGGCTCAACATTCAATGTCTAGTACGACAATCAACATTCAGCTCAACATTCGAGTTAGCAATGAGTCCGAACTCCTGAAGCCGAATCTTGGCGAATGTTGAGCTAGACAATCGACATTCAGCTCAACATTCAAGTCTAGCTCAACATTCGGCTCCATAATGAATGTCTAGCTAGACAATCGACATTCGGCTCAACATTCAATGTCTAGCTCGACATTCCGTTCAACATTGAATGTCTAGCTAGACAATCGACATTCAGCTCAACATTCGAGTTAGCAATGCGTCCGAACTTCTGAAGCCGAATCTTGGCGAATGTTGAGCTAGACAATCGACATTCAGCTCAACATTCAATGTCTAGTTAGACAATCGACATTCGGCTCAACATTCAATGTCTAGCTCGACAATCGACATTCAGCTCAACATTCGAGTAAGCAATGAGTCCGAACTTCTGAAGCCGAATCTTGGCGAATGTTGAGCTAGACAATCGACATTCGGCTTAACATTCAATGTCTAGCTCGACATTCGGCTCCATAATGAATGTCTAGCTAGACAATCAACATTCAGCTCAACATTCGAGTTAGCAATCAGTCCGAACTTCTGAGGCCGAATCTTGGCGAATGTTGAACTAGACAATCGACATTCAGCTCTACATTCAATGTCTAGCTAGACAATCGACATTCAGCTCAACATTCGAGTTAGCAATGTGTCCGAACTTCTGAAGCCGAATCTTGGCGAATGTTGAGCTAGACAGTCGACCAACGGCTCAACATTCAATGTATAGCTCGACAATCGACATTCGGCTCAACATTGAATGTCTAGCTAGACAATCAACATTCAGCTCAACATTCGAGTTGGCAATGCGTCCGAACTTCAGAAGCCGAATCTTGGCGAATGTTGAGCTAGACAATCGACATTCGGCTCAACATTCAATGTCTAGCTCGACAATCGACATAAGGCTCAACATTCAATGTCTAGCTCGACAATCAACATTCAGCTCAACATTCGAGTTAGCAATGTGTCCGAACTCCTGAAGCCGAATCTTGGCGAATGTTGAGCTAGACAATCGACATTCAGCTCAACATTCAAGTCTAGCTCAACATTCGGCTCCATAATGAATGTCTAGCTAGACAATCAACATTCAGCTCAACATTCGAGTTAGCAATCAGTCCGAACTTCTGAGGCTGAATCTTGGCGAATGTTGAGCTAGACAATCGACATTCAGCTCGACATTCAATGTCTAGCTAGACAATCGATATTCAGCTCAACATTCGAGCTAGCAATGTGTCCGAACTTCTGAAGCCGAATCTTGGCGAATGTTGAGCTAGACAATCGACATTCGGCTCAACATTCAATGTCTAGCTCGACAATCGACATTCGGCTCAACATTGAATGTCTAGCTAGACAATCAACATTCAGCTCAACATTCGAGTTAGCAATGCGTATGAACTTCTGAAGTCGAATCTATCTTGGCGAATGTTGAGCTAGACAATCGACATTCGGCTCAACATTCAATGTCTAGCTCGACATTCGGTTCATATTGAATGTCTAGCTAGACAATCGACATTCAGCTCAACATCCGAGTTAGCAATGCGTCCGAACTTCTGAAGCCGAATCTTGGCGAATGTTGAGCTAGACAATCGACATTCAGCTCAACATTCAATGTCTAGCTAGACAATCGACATTCAGCTCAACATTCAATGTCTAGCTCGACAATCAACATTCGGCTCAACATTCAATGTCTAGCTCGACAATCAACATTCAGCTCAACATTCGAGTTAGCAATGATTCCGAACTCCTGAAGCCGAATCTTGGCGTATGTTGAGCTAGACAATCGACATTCAGCTAAACATTCAAGTCTAGCTCAACATTCGGCTCCATAATGAATGTCTAGCTAGACAATCAACATTCAGCTCAACATTCGAGTTAGCAATCAGTCCGAACTTCTGAGGCCGAATCTTGGCGAATGTTGAGCTAGACAATCGACATTCAGCTCAACATTCAATGTCTAGCTAGACAATCGACATTCAGCTCAACATTCGAGTTAGCAATGTGTCCGAACTTCTGAAGCCGAATCTTGGCGAATGTTGAGCTAGACAATCGACATTCGGCTCAACATTCAATGTCTAACTCGACAATCGACATTCGGCTCAACATTGAATGTCTAGCTAGACAATCAACATTCAGCTAAACATTCGAGTTAGCAATGCGTCCGAACTTCTGAAGCCGAATCTTGGCGAATGTTGAGCTAGACAATCGACATTCAGCTCAACATTCAATGTCTAGTTAGACAATCGACATTCGGTTCAACATTCAATTTCTAGCTTGACAATCGACATTCAGCTCAACATTCGAGTTAGCAATGAGTCCGAACTTCTGAAGCCGAATCTTGGCGAATGTTGAGCTAGACAATCGACATTTGGCTTAACATTCAATGTCTAGCTCGACATTCGGCTCCATATTGAATGTCTAGCTAGACAATCAACATTCAGCTCACAATTCGAGTTAGCAATCAGTGTGAACTTCTGAGGCCGAATCTTGGCGAATGTTGAGCTAGACAATCGACATTCAGCTCAACATTCAATGTCTAGCTAGACAATCAACATTCAGCTCAACATTCGAGTTAGCAATGTGTCCGAACTTCTGAAGCCGAATCTTGGCGAATGTTAAGCTAGACAATCGACATTCGGCTCAACATTCAATGTTTAGCTCGACAATCGACATTCGGCTCAACATTGAATGTCTAGCTAGACAATCAACATTCAGCTCAACATTCGAGTTGGCAATGCGTGCGAACTTCTGAAGCCGAATCTTGGCGAATGTTGAGCTAGACAATCGACATTCGGCTCAACATTCAATGTCTAGCTCGACAATCGACATAAGGCTCAACATTCAATGTCTAGCTCGACAATCAACATTCAGCTCAACATTCGAGTTAGCAATGAGTCCGAACTCCTGAAGCCGAATCTTGGCGAATGTTGAGCTAGACAATCGACATTCAGCTCAACATTCAAGTCTAGCTCAACATTCGGCTCCATAATGAATGTCTAGCTAGACAATCGACATTCGGCTCAACATTCAATGTCTAGCTCGACATTCCGTTCAACATTGAATGTCTAGCTAGACAATCGACATTCAGCTCAACATTCGAGTTAGCAATGCGTCCGAACTTCTGAAGCCGAATCTTGGCGAATGTTGAGCTAGACAATCGACATTCAGTTCAACATTCAATGTCTAGCTCGACAATCGACATTCAGCTCAACATTCGAGTTAGCAATGAGTCCGAACTTCTGAAGCCGAATCTTGGCGAATGTTGAGCTAGACAATCGACATTCGGCTTAACATTCAATGTCTAGCTCGACATTCGGCTCCATAATGAATGTCTAGCTAGACAATCAACATTCAGCTCAACATTCGAGTTAGCAATCAGTCCGAACTTCTGAGGCCGAATCTTGGCGAATGTTGAGCTAGACAATCGACATTCAGCTCTACATTCAATGTCTAGCAAGACAATCGACATTCAGCTCAACATTCGAGTTAGCAATGTGTCCGAACTTCTGAAGCCGAATCTTGGCGAATGTTGAGCTAGACAATCGACATTCGGCTCAACATTCAATGTCTAGCTCGACAATCGACATTCGGCTCAACATTGAATGTCTAGCTAGACAATCAACATTCAGCTCAACATTCGAGTTGGCAATGCGTCCGAACTTCTGAAGCCGAATCTTGGCGAATGTTGAGCTAGACAATCGACATTCGGCTCAACATTCAATGTCTAGCTCGACAATCGACATAAGGCTCAACATTCAATGTCTAGCTCGACAATCAACATTCAGCTCAACATTCGAGTTAGCAATGTGTCCGAACTCCTGAAGCCGAATCTTGGCGAATGTTGAGCTAGACAATCGACATTCAGCTCAACATTCAAGTCTAGCTCAACATTCGGCTCCATAATGAATGTCTAGCTAGACAATCAACATTCAGCTCAACATTCGAGTTAGCAATCAGTCCGAACTTCTGAGGCTGAATCTTGGCGAATGTTGAGCTAGACAATCGACATTCAGCTCGACATTCAATGTCTAGCTAGACAATCGATATTCAGCTCAACATTCGAGTTAGCAATGTGTCCGAACTTCTGAAGCCGAATCTTGGCGAATGTTGAGCTAGACAATCGACATTCGGCTCAACATTCAATGTCTAGCTCGACAATCGACATTCGGCTCAACATTGAATGTCTAGCTAGACAATCGACATACAGCTCAACATTCGAGTTAGCAATGCGTATGAACTTCTGAAGCCGAATCTATCTTGGCGAATGTTGAGCTAGACAATCGACATTCAGCTCAACATTCAAGTCTAGCTCAACATTCGGCTCCATAATGAATGTCTAGCTAGACAATCGACATTCGGCTCAACATTCAATGTCTAGCTCGACATTCCGTTCAACATTGAATGTCTAGCTAGACAATCGACATTCAGCTCAACATTCGAGTTAGCAATGCGTCCGAATTTCTGAAGCCGAATCTTGGCGAATGTTGAGCTAGACAATCGACATTCAGCTCAACATTCAATGTCTAGCTCGACAATCGACATTCAGCTCAACATTCGAGTTAGCAATGAGTCCGAACTTCTGAAGCCGAATCTCGGCGAATGTTGAGCTAGACAATCGACATTCGGCTTAACATTCAATGTCTAGCTCGACATTCGGCTCCATAATGAATGTCTAGCTAGACAATCAACATTCAGCTCAACATTCGAGTTAGCAATCAGTCCGAACTTCTGAGGCCGAATCTTGGCGAATGTTGAGCTAGACAATCGACATTCAGCTCTACATTCAATGTCTAGCAAGACAATCGACATTCAGCTCAACATTCGAGTTAGCAATGTGTCCGAACTTCTGAAGCCGAATCTTGGCGAATGTTGAGCTAGACAATCGACATTCGGCTCAACATTCAATGTCTAGCTCGACAATCGACATTCGGCTCAACATTGAATGTCTAGCTAGACAATCAACATTCAGCTCAACATTCGAGTTGGCAATGCGTCCGAACTTCTTAAGCCGAATCTTGGCGAATGTTGAGCTAGACAATCGACATTCGGCTCAACATTCAATGTCTAGCTCGACAATCGACATAAGGCTCAACATTCAATGTCTAGCTCGACAATCAACATTCAGCTCAACATTCGAGTTAGCAATGTGTCCGAACTCCTGAAGCCGAATCTTGGCGAATGTTGAGCTAGACAATCGACATTCAGCTCAACATTCAAGTCTAGCTCAACATTCGGCTCCATAATGAATGTCTAGCTAGACAATCAACATTCAGCTCAACATTCGAGTTAGCAATCAGTCCGAACTTCTGAGGCTGAATCTTGGCGAATGTTGAGCTAGACAATCGACATTCAGCTCGACATTCAATGTCTAGCTAGACAATCGATATTCAGCTCAACATTCGAGTTAGCAATGTGTCCGAACTTCTGAAGCCGAATCTTGGCGAATGTTGAGCTAGACAATCGACATTCGGCTCAACATTCAATGTCTAGCTCGACAATCGACATTCGGCTCAACATTGAATGTCTAGCTAGACAATCGACATACAGCTCAACATTCGAGTTAGCAATGCGTATGAACTTCTGAAGCCGAATCTATCTTGGCGAATGTTGAGCTAGACAATCGACATTCGGCTCAACATTCAATGTCTAGCTCGACATTCGGTTCAACACTGAATGTCTAGCTAGACAATCGACATTCAGCTCAACATTCGAGTTAGCAATGCGTCCGAACTTCTAAAGCCGAATCTTGGCGAATGTTGAGCTAGACAATCGACATTCAGCTCAACATTCAATGTCTAGCTAGACAACCGACATTCAGCTCAACATTCAATGTCTAGCTCGACAATCAACATTCGGCTCAACATTCAATGTCTAGTAAGACAATCAACATTCAGCTCAACATTCGAGTTAGCAATGATTCCGAACTCCTGAAGCCGAATCTTGGCGTATGTTGAGCTAGACAATCGACATTCAGCTCAACATTCAAGTCTAGCTCAAAATTCGGCTCCATAATGAATGTCTAGCTAGACAATCAACATTCAGCTCAACATTCGAGTTAGCAATCAGTCCGAACTTCTGAGGCCGAATCTTGGCGAATAGTGAGCTAGACAATCGACATTCGGCTCAACATTCAATGTCTAACTCGACAATCGACATTCGGCTCAACATTGAATGTCTAGCTAGACAATCAACATTCAGCTCAACATTCGAGTTAGCAATGCGTCCGAACTTCTGAAGCCGAATCATGGCGAATGTTGAGCTAGACAATCGACATTCAGCTCAACATTCAATGTCTAGCTCGACATTCCGTTCAACATTGAATGTCTAGCTAGACAATCGACATTCAGCTCAACATTCGAGTTAGCAATGCGTCCGAACTTCTGAAGCCGAATCTTGGCGAATGTTGAGCTAGACAATCGACATTCAGCTCAACATTCAATGTCTAGTTAGACAATCGACATTCGGCTCAACATTCATTGTCTAGCTTGACAATCGACATTCAGCTCAACATTCGAGTTAGCAATGAGTCCGAACTTCTGAAGCCGAATCTTGGTGAATGTTGAGCTAGACAATCGACATTTGGCTCAACATTCAATGTCTAGCTCGACATTCGGCTCCATATTGAATGTCTAGCTAGACAATCAACATTCAGCTCAACATTCGAGTTAGCAATCAGTCCGAACTTCTGAGGCCGAATCTTGGCGAATGTTGAGCTAGACAATCGACATTCAGCTCAACATTCAATGTCTAGCTAGACAATCAACATTCAGCTCAACATTCGAGTTAGCAATATGTCCGAACTTCTGAAGCCGAATCTTGGCGAATGTTAAGCTAGACAATCGACATTCGGCTCAACATTCAATGTCTAGCTCGACAATCGACATTCGGCTCAACATTGAATGTCTAGCTAGACAATCAACATTCAGCTCAACATTCGAGTTGGCAATGCGTCCGAACTTCTGAAGCCGAATCTTGGCGAATGTTGAGCTAGACAATCGACATTCGGCTCAACATTCAATGTCTAGCTCGACAATCGACATAAGGCTCAACATTCAATGTCTAGCTCGACAATCAACATTCAGCTCAACATTCGAGTTAGCAATGAGTCCGAACTCCTGAAGCCGAATCTTGGCGAATGTTGAGCTAGACAATCGACATTCAGCTCAACATTCAAGTCTAGCTCAACATTCGGCTCCATAATGAATGTCTAGCTAGACAATCGACATTCGGCTCAACATTCAATGTCTAGCTCGTTATTCCGTTCAACATTGAATGTCTAGCTAGACAATCGACATTCAGCTCAACATTCGAGTTAGCAATGCGTCCGAACTTCTGAAGCCAAATCTTGGCGAATGTTGAGCTAGACAATCGACATTCAGCTCAACATTCAATGTCTAGTTAGACAATCGACATTCGGCTCAACATTCAATGTCTAGCTCGACAATCGACATTCAGCTCAACATTCGAGTTAGCAATGAGTCCAAACTTCTGAAGCCGAATCTTGGCGAATGTTGAGCTAGACAATCGACATTCGGCTTAACATTCAATGTCTAGCTCGACATTCGGCTCCATAATGAATGTCTAGCTAGACAATCAACATTCAGCTCAACATTCGAGTTAGCAATCAGTCCGAACTTCTGAGGCCGAATCTTGGCGAATGTTGAGCTAGACAATCGACATTCAGCTCAACATTCAATGTCTAGCTCGACATTCGGCTCCATATTGAATGTCTAGCTAGACAATCAACATTCAGCTCAACATTCGAGTTAGCAATCAGTCCGAACTTCTGAGGCCGAATCTTGGCGAATGTTGAGCTAGACAATCGACATTCAGCTCAACATTCAATGTCTTGCTAGACAATCAACATTCAGCTCAACATTCGAGTTAGCAATGTGTCCGAACTTCTGAAGCCGAATCTTGGCGAATGTTAAGCTAGACAATCGACATTCGGCTCAACATTCAATGTCTAGCTCGACAATCGACATTCGGCTCAACATTGAATGTCTAGCTAGACAATCAACATTCAGCTCAACATTCGAGTTGGCAATGCGTCCGAACTTCTGAAGCCGAATCTTGGCGAATGTTGAGCTAGACAATCGACATTCGGCTCAACATTCAATGTCTAGCTCGACAATCGACATAATGCTCAACATTCAATGTCTAGCTCGACAATCAACATTCAGCTCAACATTCGAGTTAGCAATAAGTCCGAACTCCTGAAGCCGAATCTTGGCGAATGTTGAGCTAGACAATCGACATTCAGCTCAACATTCAAGTCTAGCTCAACATTTGGCTCCATAATGAATGTCTAGCTAGACAATCGACATTCGGCTCAACATTCAATGTCTAGCTCGACATTCCGTTCAACATTGAATGTCTAGCTAGACAATCGACATTCAGCTCAACATTCGAGTTAGCAATGCGTCCGAACTTCTGAAGCCGAATCTTTGCGAATGTTGAGCTAGACAATCGACATTCAGCTCAACATTCAATGTCTAGCTAGACAATCGACATTCAGCTCAACATTCGAGTTAGCAATGAGTCCGACTTCTGAAGCCGAATCTTGGCGAATGTTGAGCTAGACAATCGACATACATCAGTCAGAAGTTCGGACGCATTGCTAACTCGAATGTTGAGCTGAATGTCGATTGTCTAGCTAGACATTGAATGTTGAGCTGAATGTCGATGTCTAGCTCAACATTCGCCAAGATTCGGCTTCAGAAGTTCGGACGCATTGCTAACTCGAATGTTGAGCTGAATGTCGATTGTCTAGCTAGACATTCAATGTTGAACCGAATGTCGAGCTAGACATTGAATGTTGAGCCGAATGTCGATTGTCTAGCTCAACATTCGCCAAGATTCGGCCTCAGAAGTTCGGACTGATTGCTAACTCGAATGTTGAGCTGAATGTTGATTGTTTAGCTAGACATTCATTATGGAGCCGAATGTTGAGCTAGACTTGAATGTTGAGCTGAATGTCGATTGTCTAGCTCAACATTCGCCAAGATTCGGCTTCAGGAGTTCGGACTCATTGCTAAATCGAATGTTGAGCTGAATGTTGATTGTCGAGCTAGACATTGAATGTTGAGCCTAATGTCGATTGTCTAGCTAGACATTGAATGTTGAGCTGAATGTCGATTGTCTAGCTCAACATTCGCCAAGATTCGGCTTCAGAAGTTCGTACGCATTGCCAACTCGAATGTTGAGCTGAATGTTGATTGTCTAGCTAAACATTCAATGTTGAGCCGAATGTCGATTGTCGAGCTAGACATTGAATGTTGAGCCGAATGTCGATTGTCTAGCTCAACATTCGCCAAGATTCGGCTTCAGAAGTTCGGACACATTGCTAACTCGAATGTTGAGCTGAATGTCGATTGTCTAGCTAGACATTGAATGTTGAGCTGAATGTCGATTGTCTAGCTCAACATTCGCCAAGATTCGGCCTCAGAAGTTCGGACTGATTGCTAACTCGAATGTTGAGCTGAATGTTGATTGTCTAGCTAGACATTCAATATGGAGCAGAATGTCGAGCTACACATTGAATGTTGAGCTGAATGTCGATTGTCTAGCTCAACATTCGCCAAGATTCGGCTTCAGAAGTTCGGACTCATTGCTAACTCGAATGTTGAGCTGAATGTCGATTGTCGAGCTAGACATTGAATGTTGAGCCGAATGTCGATTGTCTAGCTAGACACTGAATGTTGAGCTGAATGTCGATTGTCTAGCTCAACATTCGTCAAGATTCGGCTTCAGAAGTTCGGACGCATTGCTAACTCGAATGTTGAGCTGAATGTCGATTGTCTAGCTAGACATTCAATGTTGAACCGAATGTCGAGCTAGACATTGAATGTTGAGCCGAATGTCGATTGTCTAGCTCAACATTCGCCAAGATTCGGCTTCAGAGGTTCGGACGCATTGCTAATTCGAATGTTGAGCTGAATGTTGATTGTCTAGCTAGACATTCAATGTTGAGCCGAATGTCGATTGTCTAGCTAGACATTGAATGTTGAGCCGAATGTCGATTGTCTAGCTCAACATTCGCCAAGATTCGGCTTCAGAAGTTGGGACACATTGCTAACTCGAATGTTGAGCTGAATGTCGATTGTCTAGCTAGACTTTGAATGTTGAGCTGAATGTCGATTGTCTAGCTCAACATTCGCCGAGATTCGGCTTCAGAAGTTCGGACGCATTGCCAACTCGAATGTTGAGCTGAATGTTGATTGTCTAGCTAAACATTCAATGTTGAGCTGAATGTCGATTGTCGAGCTAGACATTGAATGTTGAGCCGAATGTCGATTGTCTAGCTCAACATTCGCCAAGATTCGGCTTCAGAAGTTCGGACACATTGCTAACTCGAATGTTGAGCTGAATGTCGATTGTCTAGCTAGACATTGAATGTGGAGCTGAATGTCGATTGTCTAGCTCAACATTCGCCAAGATTCGGCCTCAGAAGTTCGGACTGATTGCTAACTCGAATGTTGAGCTGAATGTTGATTGTCTAGCTAGACATTCAATGTAGAGCCGAATGTCGAGCTAGACATTGAATGTTGAGCCGAATGTCGATTGTCTAGCTCAACATTCGCCAAGATTCGGCTTCAGAAGTTCGGACGCATTGCTAACTCGAATGTTGAGCTGAATGTTGATTGTCTAGCTAGACATTCAATGTTGAGCCGAATGTCGAGCTAGAGATTGAATGTTGAGCCGAATGTCGATTGTCTAGCTCAACATTTGCCAAGATTCGGCTTCAGAAGTTCGGACACATTGCTAACTCGAATGTTGAGCTGAATGTCGATTGTCTAGCTAGACTTTGAATGTTGAGCTGAATGTCGATTGTCTAGCTCAACATTCGCCAAGATTCGGCCTCAGAAGTTCGGACTGATTGCTAACTCGACTGTTGAGCTGAATGTTGATTGTCTAGCTAGACATTCATTATGGAGCCGAATGTTGAGCTAGACTTGAATGTTGAGTTGAATGTCGATTGTCTAGCTCAACATTCGCCGATATTCGGCTTCAGGAGTTCGGACTCATTGCTAACTCGAATTTTGAGCTGAATGTTGATTGTCGAGCTAGACATTGAATGTTGAGCCTAATGTCGATTGTCTAGCTAGACATTGAATGTTGAGCTGAATGTCGATTGTCTAGCTCAACATTCGCCGATATTTGGCTTCAGAAGTTCGGACGCATTGCCAACTCGAATGTTGAGCTGAATGTTGATTGTCTAGCTAGACATTCAATGTTGAGCCGAATGTCGATTGTCGAGCTAGACATTGAATGTTGAGCCGAATGTCGATTGTCTAGCTCAACATTCGCCAAGATTCGGCTTCAGAAGTTCGGACACGTTGCTAACTCGAATGTTGAGCTGAATGTCGATTGTCTAGCTAGACATTGAATGTTGAGCTGAATGTCGATTGTCTAGCTCAACATTCGCCAAGATTCGGCCTCAGAAGTTCGGACTGATTGTTAACTCGAATGTTGAACTGAAGGTTGATTGTCTAGCTAGACATTCAATGTTGAGCCGAATGTCGATTGTCGAGCTAGACATTGAATGTTGAGCCGAATGTCGATTGTCTAGCTCAACATTCGCCAAGATTCGGCTTCAGAAGTTCGGACTCATTGCTAACTCGAATGTTGAGCTGAATGTCGATTGTCGAGCTAGACATTGAATGTTGAGCCGAATGTCAATTGTCTAGCTAGACATTGAATGTTGAGCTGAATGTCGATTGTCTAGCTCAACATTCGCCAAGATTCGGCTTCAGAAGTTCGGACGCATTGCTAACTCGAATGTTGAGCTGAATGTCGATTGTCTAGCTAGACATTCAATGTTGAACCGAATGTCGAGCTAGACATTGAATGTTGAGCCGAATGTCGATTGTCTAGCTCAACATTCGCCAAGATTCGGCTTCAGAAGTTCGGACGCATTGCTAACTCGAATGTTGAGCTGAATGTTGATTTTCTAGCTAGACATTGAATGTCGAGCTGAATTTCGATTGTCTAGCTCAACATTCGCCAAGATTCGGCCTCAAAAGTTCGGACTGATTGCTAGCTCGAATGTTGAGCTGAATGTTGATTGTCTAGCTAGACATTCATTATGGAGCCGAATGTCGAGCTAGACATTGAATGTTGAGCCTAATGTCGATTGTCTAGCTAGACATTGAATGTTGAGCTGAATGTCGATTGTCTAGCTCAACATTCGCCAAGATTCGGCTTCAGAAGTTCGTACGCATTGCCAACTCGAATGTTGAGCTGAATGTTGATTGTCTAGCTAAACATTCAATGTTGAGCCGAATGTCGATTGTCGAGCTAGACATTGAATGTTGAGCTGAACGTCGATTGTCTAGCTCAACATTCGCCAAGATTCGGCTTCAGAAGTTCGGACACATTGCTAACTCGAATGTTGAGCTGAATGTTGATTGTCTAGCTAGACATTCAATGTTGAGCCGAATGTCGATAGTCGAGCTAGACATTGAATGTTGAGCCGAATGTCGATTGTCTAGCTCAACATTCGCCAAGATTCGGCTTCAGAAGTTCGGACACATTGCTAACTCGAATGTTGAGCTGAATGTCGATTGTCTAGCTAGACATTCAATGTTGAACCAAATGTCGAGCTAGACATTGAATGTTGAGCCGAATGTCGATTGTCTAGCTCAACATTCGCCAAGATTCGGCTTCAGAAGTTCGGACGCATTGCTAACTCGAATGTTGAGCTGAATGTTGATTTTCTAGCTAGACATTGAATGTCGAGCTGAATTTCGATTGTCTAGCTCAACATTCGCCAAGATTCGGCCTCAGAAGTTCGGACTGATTGCTAGCTCGAATGTTGAGCTGAATGTTGATTGTCTAGCTAGACATTGAATGTTGAGCTGAATGTCGATTGTCTAGCTCAACATTCGCCAAGATTCGGCTTCAGAAGTTCGGACGCATTGCTAACTCGAATGTTGAGCTGAATGTCGATTGTCTAGCTAGACATTCAATGTTGAACCGAATGTCGAGCTTGACATTGAATGTTGAGCCGAATGTCGATTGTCTAGCTCAACATTCGCCAAGATTCGGCCTCAGAAGTTCGGACTGATTGCTAACTCGAATGTTGAGCTGAATGTTGATTGTTTAGCTAGACATTCATTATGGAGCCGAATGTTGAGCTAGACTTGAATGTTGAGCTGAATGTCGATTGTCTAGCTCAACATTCGCCAAGATTCGGCTTCAGGAGTTCGGACTCATTGCTAACTCGAATGTTGAGCTGAATGTTGATTGTCGAGCTAGACATTGAATGTTGAGCCTAATGTCGATTGTCTAGCTAGACATTGAATAATGAGCTGAATGTCGATTGTCTAGCTCAATATTCGCCAAGATTCGGCTTCAGAAGTTCGTACGCATTGCCAACTCGAATGTTGAGCTGAATGTTGATTGTCTAGCTAAACATTCAATGTTGAGCCGAATGTCGATTGTCGAGCTAGACATTGAATGTTGAGCCGAATGTCGATTGTCTAGCTCAACATTCGCCAAGATTCGGCTTCAGAAGTTCGGACACATTGCTAACTCGAATGTTGAGCTGAATGTCGATTGTCTAGCTAGACATTGAATGTTGAGCTGAATGTCGATTGTCTAGCTCAACATTCGCCAAGATTCGGCCTCAGAAGTTCGGACTGATTGCTAACTCGAATGTTGAGCTGAATGTTGATTGTCTAGCTAGACATTCATTATGGAGCCGAATGTTGAGCTTGACTTGAATGTTGAGCTGAATGTCGATTGTCTAGCTCATCATTCGCCAATATTCGGCTTCAGGAGTTTGGACTCATTGCTAACTCGAATGTTGAGCTGAATGTTGATTGTCGAGCTAGACATTGACTGTTGAGCCTAATGTCGATTGTCTAGCTAGACATTGAATGTTGAGCTGAATGTCGATTGTCTAGCTCAACATTCGCCAAGATTCGGCTTCAGAAGTTCGGACGCATTGCTAACTCGAATGTTGAGCTGAATGTCGATTGTCTAGCTAGACATTCAATGTTGAACCGAATGTCGAGCTAGACATTGAATGTTGAGCCGAATGTCGATTGTCTAGCTCAACATTCGCCAAGATTCGGCCTCAGAAGTTCGGACTGATTGCTAACTCGAATGTTGAGCTGAATGTTGATTGTTTAGCTAGACATTCATTATGGAGCCGAATGTTGAGCTAGACTTGAATGTTGAGCTGAATGTCGATTGTCTAGCTCAACATTCGCCAAGATTCGGCTTCAGGAGTTCGGACTCATTGCTAAATCGAATGTTGAGCTGAATGTTGATTGTCGAGCTAGACATTGAATGTTGAGCCTAATGTCGATTGTCTAGCTAGACATTGAATGTTGAGCTGAATGTCGATTGTCTAGCTCAACATTCGCCAAGATTCGGCTTCAGAAGTTCGTACGCATTGCCAACTCGAATGTTGAGCTGAATGTTGATTGTCTAGCTAAACATTCAATGTTGAGCCGAATGTCGATTGTCGAGCTAGACATTGAATGTTGAGCCGAATGTCGATTGTCTAGCTCAACATTCGCCAAGATTCGGCTTCAGAAGTTCGGACACATTGCTAACTCGAATGTTGAGCTGAATGTCGATTGTCTAGCTAGACATTGAATGTTGAGCTGAATGTCGATTGTCTAGCTCAACATTCGCCAAGATTCGGCCTCAGAAGTTCGGACTGATTGCTAACTCGAATGTTGAGCTGAATGTTGATTGTCTAGCTAGACATTCATTATGGAGCCGAATGTTGAGCTAGACATTGAATGTTGAGCTGAATGTCGATTGTCTAGCTCATCATTCGCCAATATTCGGCTTCAGGAGTTCGGACTCATTGCTAACTCGAATGTTGAGCTGAATGTTGATTGTCGAGCTAGACATTGACTGTTGAGCCTAATGTCGATTGTCTAGCTAGACATTGAATGTTGAGCTGAATGTCGATTGTCTAGCTCAACATTCGCCAATATTCGGCTTCAGGAGTTCGGACTCATTGCTTACTCGAATGTTGAGCTGAATGTCGATTGTCGAGCTAGACATTGAATGTTGAGCCGAATGTCGATTGTCTAGCTAGACATTGAATGTTGAGCTGAATGTCGATTGTCTAGCTCAACATTCGCCAAGATTCGGCTTCAGAAGTTCGGATGCATTGCTAACTCGAATGTTGAGCTGAATGTCGATTGTCTAGCTAGACATTGAATGTTGAACCGAATGTCGAGCTAGACATTGAATGTTGAGCCGAATGTCGATTGTCTAGCTCAACATTCGCCAAGAGTCGGCTTCAGAAGTTCGGACGCATTGCTAACTCGAATGTTGAGCTGAATGTCGATTGTCTAGCTACACATTGAATGTTGAGCTGAATGTCGATTGTCTAGCTCAACATTCGCCAAGATTCGGCCTCAGAAGTTCGGACTGATTGCTAACTCGAATGTTGAGCTGAATGTTGATTGTCTAGCTAGACATTCATTATGGAGCCGAATGTTGAGCTAGACTTGAATGTTGAGCTGAATGTCGATTGTCTAGCTCAACATTCGCCAAGATTCGGCTTCAGGAGTTCGGACTCATTGCTTACTCGAATGTTGAGCTGAATGTTGATTGTCGAGCTAGACATTGAATGTTGAGCCGAATGTTGATTGTCGAGCTAGACATTGAATGTTGAGCCGAATGTCGATTGTCTAGCTAGACATTGAATGTTGAGCTGAATGTTGATTGTCTAGCTAGACATTGAATGTAGAGCCGAATGTCGATTGTCTAGCTAGACATTGAATGTTGAGCCGAATGTCGATTGTCTAGCTAGACATTGAATGTTGAGTTGAATGTCGATTGTCTAGCTAGACATTGAATGTCGATTGTTGATTGTTGATTGACTAGCCAACTTCACGCATATCATATTTTTAAAGATAAACCATACTGCATATGCAAACTATTCTTAGGACAAATTCATACGCGAGGTCGCAAGTATTATAAAAATGAATGATATAACCATTATTCGGATATACAGCAAAACTCTACTACAACATAATAGTCTAGCGTTAAAATGCAAATAAGAGTGCTAGAAAACACGTTTGTGGGCACTTTTGCGGCATGAAGGGCAACAGTGCCTAAGTTACTAAGGGACATGTCCTCTTTCATTTATCGCCTGTTGCCCAAATCAAAGATCATTATTAAGGTCAATATATGAGGTCAAAGGTCAATAGGTGCAAAATGATGTATAACGCATTAAACACAGTACTTAAACATCAAAGACACTGCCATTTTGCTGCAAATAATTTCAAATAACTGAATAACTGATGTCCAGTTAGATAAACCGTTGAAAATTTATCATCTGTGATCACAAACACAGCTTTCTGTTCGTCTGTATGTATGTACAGGTACTGCATCGTGCCTGGATTGGTTATGTACATTTGTGATAGTTATCACTTTTTTCACAAAAAGCACATACAAAGTCTTTGTAATTCAATCTAACATTTTTGAACGAAATATAAAGCTGTCTTGGAAACACAATACTGTGCACTGATCAGTCTGCACTTGATGCGCTGTATTTATTGACATCGGCTGCGCATCTGATGTAATTAACACCGAGCACCAAATGCATCTTTTACACACAGAAAGCGAAACTAGTTACACTTTTTGTGTTCCTTTTTGTTACATCACAAATACAGTTTGATCAATTAAAATCAGTCAATATCATCTTTTATTAAAAGAAAGGAAAAAGGCAAAGATCAGGAATCGATACAATCAAGTACCACACCTGACCCAGGGCACCAAGTAGGAATGTGTAAAAACACAAGACACCATCACATTCAAGAGAGCCAAGAGGTCAGCTCTTCCCCAACAGGTGACCACAAGGTTGCAACAAACAGACATCTAGTATTGGCAAAGACAAACAAAAATAACAAATAACGAAACAGATCCACAAAAGAAACATCGCCTTAGAACGGTCAGTAAGAAAATTGCTTGAGGCTTTAAACTAGTTTTACGGTACCAACCTTATCATTAATTATGTAGTGGATTAAGACACATAGATGTTTGGTTTGCATGAAAGGCCCCATACTTATCCATGAATTATCTCCTGAATACTGGAGCAAAATAAATCATTTAAATCCTGGAAGAACCGACAACAGACGCAGCATCAGGCTCCAACCATCTCATCTATAGATAAGTCTTTAAGTCGGAACCTTCATAGTCAGAGGTCCGACCCACAAAAGCAAGATTATTTATTTCTTATTTGAAACGACCTGCAACAGGCAGGTGCCTGCAGCTCGTTTGATGAACAGATGTGCATAATTTGCCAACATTGGTTAAAAACAAGAAGGTGTCTGCATTTGGCGAGGATGGGAGTGACAAGCTGCTACAAGTAGCATCTGACCGACAGGAGTGTTGTTACTAAGACAACATAGATGTAATTGACATATTAAGATTGGTAGACCTCAAACACCTTAATTGCGTAGGAAAAGAGGATTAAGATTAAATATCACAGACCTTGTTTTTCAAGTTTCATGTCTGCATTCCACATAGCTAGATAAAAGCTAAGTACTAAGAGGCATACGGATACTTCAAAAGAGGCGTCCACTTCTTTTGATTCTAGGCCGTCTAGGCGATCTTTAACACCGCTAGATAAATCACTGCATCTTTGCCTTCACACTTCAAGGGAGGACTTAAACCCAATACTGACATTACCTAAGTCAGAATAGATTATGTCATAGTCATAATTTGATTTACAGATGCTGGTTAAGCCTTCCCGTAAAATATTTTACTGACCGTTCCAAGGCGGTACTTCTTTTGTGGATATTTTATGCTTTTTCCGTCTTGTGTTTGTTATGCCTTTGTGCGCGTCACCTGCTGGGAAAGGGCTGACCTCTTGGCTCTCGTTTGTGGTGTATAACTGTGAGTTTGTCACTTTCCCATTGGTATCCTGGGTCAGGTGTGGTACTTGATTGTATCGATTCCTGATCATTGCACCCTTACTTACTTAGGCTAACAACAATCTAAGATTTTGCAGTAGAAAATTGTCTGTACCATCCTACATGTAAAAAACGTTTCTATAGGCATTTTGGAAAAAATAGAGAATCAGAAGGTGTTTCGCCCCACAAATTAGGTCTCCAGAAGATTGCTTTTGAACTTAGGTTTGGCTCTGAAAATCTAGAAATTTATACATTGCAAGCATTATGGGAGCGTTACACTGATTTTCTCCTTGCTATGGGGAAGCATCTGGGTCATTACGAGACAATCGAACCTCAAATACCAGGGGATTTACAGTTTGTTCCACAACTTAATCCACGTGAACCACTTCGAATTATTCCCTTGAAATCAGCCAGAGAAATAGTCTAACTTCTAAAGAAAAGTGTTGATGAACCACCAGGAAGCCAAGAATCTAAGTCGGTTCTAAATAAAACTACCACACGTATTTCAGAGTCTGAGTATATGTTATACATGTAGCATGTAGCCAAGAATTTATGCAAGGAAGCATTATCCAACAAGTTTAGGCTATGGGCAGCTAACAAATGAAACAGTTGTCTTCAAAATACTTGACCCATTATTCGGATCACAAATGTTGGCCAAATGCGAGTGTTTTTGTTTAATAAGAGAAAACACCCAGGTAGGCTTCCTTCTATGTCTGGTGCATTAAAACTCCACATAAGACGAGCCCATTATCAGACAACTATATGGTTGAATGTTACAGTTCCATCCCAGAGCACATTGATCCGGAAACTTGTGCATGGTTGCGAGACCCCTACAGCAAGCAATTGAAAGCAAAGCTGTTGCTGTAAGAACCTATACCTAAAGTATGTACGCAGTTGTTGCAATGCAGCTGCAAAGTGTGTGCAACAAGACGGTACAAATGAAGATCTAATCCTAGTAATATCAATTTCTTCCGTCTTGTGGCTGTGGTTCTAATTCATGTGGCAATCCACTGAATGATATGGAAGAGTCAGATAATGAGGATTAGTTATAAAGAAGGACACTTATTAATAAGTTACTATTATAAGAGATGAAAGATATCAGTTTTCAATTGTATATCTATAAATGACATTCGAGATATTTTACGGTCAATTACCGGTTAAAACTATATATGCGAAAGTTGCATAGGGCGTTTTTTAAAAAATAGGGACCTGGTCGCACATGGACCTTGTGACCTTTGACCCCGATAATACGTACATTTCAAATGAGGGCACTAGCCTTTAAAATAAGAAAAGGTTATTTTAAAACTGGTTGCTGTTTAGAAGCCCAGATAGGTTTTATGTCATATAAATGTAAAACATAAATGCGTAATAAAACTTAAATGATGATTCTGAAATTGCACTTGATGACCCTTGACCCTCTTAATGACCTTTAATGAGGTCATAAGAATTGAAACAAATGATATACCAATTAAAATAAATGCACTGATATCGATCAGACAAGGTACAACGAATTCCACCGATGTCAGTCCAAATCATTATTTTATATGTATAAAATCGCGAATTTCATATACACTTAGTGACCTTTTGACCCCTTTGTGACCTTGCGTAGGATCAGCATGCTTTGTAAATTGGACGCATTTATTCAAGGAATGTTGGCTGAGTTCGACAAACCCATTTGCCTTTTATTTTGCGAAATAAAAATAAATACAACATTTGAAAATTAAACTCACCACAATATAATGCACTTGATGACCTTTGACCCCCTATTGTGACCTTATTTGGGGTTTCCCATTTGGGCAACAGGGTAAAATCAGTTCAGGAGCCATTGCTTATATTAATAAGCCTAGTGGCACCTTATGCCCCAAAAGTGCCCACACTTCGACAAAAAATAGCTCTGAAAACGCCTGTCTATAAAGAGTGCTCGAAAACACAAATTGCAAGTGGTGCTCGAGAGTCTACACAATTTTGCAACCGTTTTTATATTAAAATTCATTTACTGAGTGTTTCCAGTTTTACTGAAAAGAAATTCAAAACCAAACAACATTTTCACCAGCAGAGAGAGGAGAGCCGCTTGTCTGACACAACTTTCTTTCCTGTAGCTATACGCTGTATGATGATGTAATGCTGTCTGTTTTCGTTAAACACTGGGCATAATTATGATTTTGTGTGATAAAAATAATCTTGCAAATAAAATCTTTCGATTTCAACGTGCCGCTTTCAGTTTTGAGCAAGCACTATCTTGCGCATGGAGTTTTGCTGATTATCTGAAAAATTGTCATGACAATCGAATGATATAGAGACTTTACGTATATTTTTTTGTGAAAAATATTTTACATATTAGTATTATTGATCCAGTTTTGAAAGTGTCAGGCGAGAATCTTTGGCTGGTATATGTGTATAGAACCATATGGGCCTCGACGCGAGAAAACCTGTCTTCGGGAGTTTGCGAACACCAAAGGCGCAGACCAGCCTGCGCATCCGCGCAGTCTGATCAGCGCCTATTTTATTCGCTAATTGGGAAGTATTACATCAAAACCAGCTACATGCGAAATTTCAATTTTCTAGCTAGTCCCTGTAACTGAACAGGCTGGTTTGAATCTCGCTTTGTCAGAGACCCCGAAGACAGGTTTTGTCGCGTTGCGACCTATATCATTTTGACCGTAAAAGCATAACACGTAGCTCCCCTGAGTATAATGGTTCTGTTTAAGAGGTTTTATCATGCAATATGTAAATTATAAATAGCAGGTGGCACTATTGACAAGTGTAAACTCAATGCAAACTAAACATTTTAAGCCAAGGTTACATCTTGTCACGCAATAGGAATAGTGTGATCTATGTAAGGCTAGTACAGCAGAGACAACAGAAAATGAGAGAGAGAGAGAGAGAGAGAGAGAGAGAGAGAGAGTGGGAGAGAGAGGGAGAAAGAGAGAGAGAATTGTCACCCGTTAACCCTAAAAGCGCCAAGAAAAAATGCATCTGAAATTTCGTCTGCTGAAGTCGTCTGCTGCAAATATTTGCCTATCATTACTGACGAATTAAGTATAGAAACAAACAGCGTGGGCCCAGAACTGCTTGTTATTTTGTTTGTTTGTTTGATTTGATTCTTTACGTCCCATCAACAATCTTTCAGTTAAACAGGGACGGATCTTCCTGGGTTGAACCAGTACTAAGCTAGGATAAATGTGTCTTGCTCAATGACCACAGCGCAGTGACGCTCAAATCCGCGGCCCCTCGGTCTCGAGTCAAGCACTCTACCAATGAGTCACTGCGCTCCCTGCTTTTGTTATAAATATAGCTTACTTAGTATAGGATGAACACACTCAGTCTGGATAAAAGTTGTTATACTTGACAAACGTCGAGGTTGATCTGTGTCATAGAGTCACGGATGGGTGTACAATCCTCAAAATATGCTGTCAAGGTGTAGCTGATATAATGTCAAATTGCCAACTGAGGTCAACTGGTAAACTGCCCAGGAAATGTGTAATAGTTATACCTTGGTTTGTACGCCTGTACGTGGAGATAATCCACGAGCTTTAGCGAGTGGATTATCTTACGTACAGGTGGACAAACATGGTATAACTAGTTCATACCACCTACATCAGTGTAAAACATTGCATATCACGCGGTATTTCGTGCTAAAGCTGGTAAAGGTGGCATAAGTGGCTTGAATGACTGACCACGCTCATTACCTGAAAAGTGCCAAAAAGTCATCAATAACAAATGACAACAACCTTTAGCCATGGAAATATCCGTATCACATCACGTATAGTGGGTCATTTTCAAATAATGTGCAAATATCAGTCCTAGGATTTTTTTTCATATTCTATTTTATTTGCTATCATTTTTACTGAATTTTACAACAAACTATGCCTTTTTGTTAATGAATGCTGTAAAATAAAGTCAAAATTCGTTGGCGAGTAGACATCTTTTATCTAATTAGGGATGTCCAGAAATGAACCTGTACCTTTTAGATCTGATGAAAACGGATACACACACCATGTTGAAGTAGGTTTAGTTGTTATTTCAGATAAATTGATATCAAGGAACACTCTTCAGATATGAAAAAGCATATTATGGAGTCTTAAATGTAAATTTCTTCAGCTTAGTTTCTTGTCAGTGCAGTTACTGTTGCATAAAACTGTTTCACAGAATTTTCTCAATCGCTTGTATGAAGCTACTCTCTGTTATCTGAGGACCTCTTCTTCCTGACATCATTGTGGGAGCAGTCTTATTCCCTCCAATTTGCCATATTCATGATTTTGTAAAAAACATTATCTTTCTTGTATGAGTATAATGCAGAAAGGTCAAATGTTGTTACCTATCACAACCTTCTAGACCTGGGAAGTATTCCAGGGGTTGCAGTTACTTACTTGATCAATAAGGCAAATACAAGTATCTTCTTTGATTATGTATTAATCTCTACTTCAAGGCTCTTATTATAAATTTATGTCTAAAATTGTCAATACGGTTACTGTCAATTATGTTACTATGAACACGGTAACACTGTTGGCATGCTTGGTTACTACATTGACAAAGAAGGTTATTTCTTTTACAATCTTGACACGTATATAAAAGTATGCTGAAAATGTAGTTTAATTTACTCTGACCGTAAGCATTTTAAATAGTGTATATTCGAACACAAGATTTTTCATCATTAAATAAATATTTTATGCAAGCAAACATAGTAACTGCATTGACACCTGAAGTTACATCATGGACAAGCAAAGTAACAAATGCTATGGCAAAGTAAATTCAGTAGCCGACTCCAGTCTGCTGTTATGCTGAATATAAAAATTAGACTTGTCAAATTTGATGCGTTATAGATCTGTAAACACCACCAGACATGATTCAAACATTATTTGTATTGAAAATGTCAATGCAGATACTAAATATGTCATTGCAATTACCAGTGCCATTTGTGTTACCTTAAAATAAAGGATGTCCTTATCAAATGAGATTGAAAATAAATAAATGACTTAGTTGAACTGGTTTTAAATACTTAGGCTTCACGTTAAAATTACAAATGTATTTAAATACAAAGTTGGTTTGATGGTAACTGCATTGACATTTCTTTCAAACAACCCTATCATTTTGACATAAAATGACTACAAGTACAGAGATTAAGCTTGCATTTGCTTGATTTTGTGTTCCCATATATACTGCCGCTGTAATAGTCACACTTAAAGTCGAAAAATAAAACGTTTTTTTTTTTTTTTTAAAAATCTAACCTGAAATGTGTACATTTTTTTTGAAAATGACCCGTACACGTATTAAATTTTCGATAATAATTGTTTTAAGAAAATAGAAATACCATCGGTCAAAGTCTGATTTGCCCTAACATTATTAATTGTCCTAATCTCATGTTAGTACCGCTTGTTCTCTCAAACTTTATCACAAATCAAAAGGTTCATCACATTCAACATTTATAACTTGCATTACCAAGGTCATATATAAGATAAGTAAGTCAAATCAATCAAACATTAATGTTATTTATAGTTCACTCCGTCACAAGTTGAACCATTAGTTTGCACATAAATTTAGATTTTTGGCCGACGTAACCACATATTTTGTCAATATTTGTATTATCCATTAAGTAAAATCATAATAAGTAAATCCGTAAAGTGGTCAATGCGACCATGTCCAAAGGAGCAATCAGAAAAGGGGAGGAGAAAACTACAAGTAGGTCATAGCTCACATATTACAATTATAAAGAAATTTAGTGACTCACTCGTTACGCTCGTTCCCACTTAAAATTCCTTTATAATTGTATCATATGGCCTCGACGCGAGAAAACCTGCCTTCGGGGTTTGCGAACAACAAAGGTGCAGACCAGCCTGCGCATCCGCGCAGTCTGATCAGCGCCTTTGCTATTTGTTTTTTGAAAAGTTTCATATCTTAACTTGCTACAAGGGAAACTTTATTGTCTAGCTAGTCTCTGTAGCTGAGGAGACTGGTTTGAATCTCGCTTAGTCGAAAAAGGTTTTCTCATATTATGTGAATTTGCTGTGACTCCTTATCCTGAATGGGTATGATGTGCATTTTATGATACTTTGACGACTTACACTTAATAACTCGTTCCACATAATAACTCGTTACCACGAAATAGTAAATCGTGGGAATGACATATTCAATGCCACTAGTTTAAAAAAAATATTGTACATGTCCCTTCAGGGGTTCTGTATAATCGAGATGCGATGAAAACTAAAACAAGAGATGGTCGCAGGTGGTCGTAATTTGTTGACGAAGCAGAACACAACCCACAAGAGATGGCCGCAGGTTGCAGTACTTTGACAACGTATTAGAAAAAAAAATCCTGTATGTACGTAACTAGTCCGCTTGGGGAACATCCCGCACAAGTTGCGTTAAGATCTGTCTGGTGGCATCAGAGGAGAAAAGATAATACTTGATTGTTACAGAGCAAAGTAAAGAGCAACCAGCAATATTTAAGATCGCTGCTGGGCGGTCATGTTAGACAACTGATCAGAAACAAAATTACAGGTGCTCAAATAGACCACAAGGAGACATTTTAAGCAGGTTTTGAAGAAATAATCAAACAAACAAAAAACAAGAACAACAAAAAGGATGAGAAAGCAACCTAGCCAATCAGATTAGATTCAAATCGAAAAAATCAAAGGCGGTCGCTAGCGGCCATATTTGCTGACGAGCCGAAAGCAAGACCATTCGGGAAACATCAACTCTAAGTTTGGGTAAAATGTGCATGGTGGTCTCGGAAAAGTTGCGATAAAAAGATAGTACGGTAACCAGCAATTTTCAAAATAGCTGCATTGCGCCCATATTTGACGCCGGACCGAAACCAAAATCACAGGTGCAAAACTAGAATACGATGTACAAGCAGAGCACTTACGGCTCGTCTTCGAAGGTACATATAGGTTCAGAGGCGATGAGATAACAAGTAACCAAAGATGGCTCCCGGCGACCATATTTGTTGGCGAATCTAAGTAAAGTAAGAAAGGTTGCAAAGATCAGGAATCGATACAATCAAGTACCAAACCTGACCCAGGATACCAATGGGAAAGTGACAAACTCACAGAAGACACCACAAACGAGAGCCAAGAGGTCAGCCCTTTCCCAGCAGGTGAATCTAAACCAAAATCGCAGGTACACACCAAGACCACTAGAGGAACATCCTAGATAAGTTTCAAAGAAACCCGCCCAGGGTCTTGGAGAAGATGCGACGAAAAGAAAGGCTTATGGACGGACAGACGCTGGAGACTCCACTTGAGAAACAAATGTAGGATAAGCTCTACCGTCAGTGGAACTAACTAGGTGAAAATCCGTTAAGACAGCTCATAATGAGCCATTTAGTCATCATCATCTGTACTATTTGCAATGGCAAGACCAAATGTATCCGCCAACGGGAGATGAGGTTATAAAAATACTACAATGATGAAAAAATATGTTTTTTTCTCAGCTTACAAACATTCAAATGTCAACACTTGTTTGCATTTTAACATTTATGAACATGACAGATTCCATTCTTATTTGAGCTAAGCATGACCTTGATGCCTTCTTAAAGCAGCTACAAATGAGCCGCGACATGTGATTTCCAACAATGTGGCATTTTGACAAGTGTAGACTCAGACGAGCCTGTGCAGCCACTGTTTAAGCTTAGAAGCTATAAATTATGCTCGGTCAGTAGTTTAACACGCATTGAATATTCAAGTGACAAGCTAAGGTTCTGATCGGACTGCGCGTATGCACAGGCCGATCTGAGCCTTTGCTGGTCGCACAAACCACAATGTAGGAAATCTCATATCACGGCTCAAATATGGTCCATTTTTTGATAGTTTTGTTTTCCCTTTCCGAATTATTGTCTGATACTGTGTCGCAAGATTTAGGCGTACTTCGAATCGAACTATAGTCCCTACTATAGTAACTAAAGTTTGATTCGAACACCTATAGTCGCTACTAGAGTGACGTCACGAACCTACTGGAGATGGTCGGCGCACCGTTACTATAGTAGATAGGCTGGTTCCTTACTTTAGACATATCTAACGATGGGTTCAAGATCTAGCACGATGGGTTCAAGATCAGTCAGTAGCCTCAAAATGATATGTTTTTGTAAAATAAACCTAGCTGAACATAATTTTTGGTCCCACGTATTCGTAAATTGATTATTAGAAAGCGATGTGCAGTTTATAGCATCCTTTTTGTCTTCGACGAAGACTTGAAGTGGAGCTTACAGGGCTATTATTTTTGTTTACTTGCCAACCAACTAAAAGTTCCAACTTTAGTCGTTCGGGTGTAAACGTGCGTGCGCATCTATTACGTAAGAACTATAGTAGGAACTTTAGTTCGATTCGAAGTACGCCTTAATCACAATGCTTATTAAGAGGTCATTTCTTTTCTATTTTAAGGTTTCCTGGTCTGTTTAAGACAATGATATCGACAGACATATGAAGTAGTAGTAAGACGTATGAAAGGCGTATATTTTCACATTCCCCATAGATATTCAGACATGATACATGTACAAATAACAGTCTATGCTACATATAGCTTGGAACGTAGTATCAGATAAGAGAGAAGAAATTGGGCCTAATGTAGTGATTGGATCTTTTATTAATATTCCAATGGCATGTATCAAATATCGATTAATATCGGCAATATGGGTACTGATGATCAGAAAAGGATTCGGCTCAATATTTCTAGGTATCTCCTGTCTCGCTATGAAGACGATACGGCGATTTTATCGAACAAGTTGTAACTCAAGATGAGAGATGGGTTCACCACTTGAACCCAGAGTCAAAGATGCAGAGCAAACAAAGAAGGCACCCTGGCTCACCCCCCCCCCCCCCCCCCCCCCCCCCAAGAAATTTAAGAGAGTTCATTCAACAGGAAAGGTGATGCCTCAATTTTTTGGGATAGTCAAGGGGTGATCATGATAACAGTGTATATAATGCAGGCGAATGGAGACGGCTACGCCAGGAAGTCGTAAGAAAGAGGCGAGGAAAACTGACTCGGGGTGTTCTGCTCTTGCAGGACAACGCCCCTGCCCACACTTCAAAAGTTGCCATCACTGCTGCGACTAAATGTGGGTTTGAAATCCTTCTTCATTAAATATGAATTTCACGTTGGCGTTGAAAGAATGATAGTTAAAAACGCGAGAAATGTAAAGAAATATCTGCGTCGATGGTTTAAAAAAGTGTATGGCAGGATATTGCCGATATTTGTAAGTCAACCAAACTAATTTTTGTATGTTACGGTCAACTTAATTCTACTAATGTTTTAGATCTTTTGCACCAGGCATGTATTTAGATATGCAGCATTTGGGCGCAGGGCATTTTTTTCGTTCTGACCCGAGTTTTCGCGAGATTCCAATAATCATGTACCCTAGAAGGATCACTATAGATATTTTGGAATAGCATAGGTTCCTTAAGCCACACGCTTTACTGAGCTCCGCTGATCGAAGACATAACAAAGTATAAACTCACCCATTTTTTCTTGTCAATTTCTTTAAAGATTCTCACGTTGCTTATGTCAACTATGTCATCTGTCACTTCGTCGTATAGCTTGTTTTTAAAGATATTTCTTGCTAACAAATGTTTTGAAGATATTTTATGTATCAAAATTTAGGAGACATTATTTGCGAAGATTTCAGTGATGGCTGGGGCTGCATAAATGACTGTGTCACTGATGATCTAGATAGCTTTATTCCCATAAATTCTAGTTATATTGCAGATTATTCCAAAGGCAGACTAAGTAAAGATTTAAAAACCTTAGATATACCAGGCAAATAATTGTTAGAGTTTCGCATTGGTTAGTCGCACAGTGTTAGGTGATACTTGTGGTTACTATACTTGTCTTAATATACATGGTCAGCATTGCTGAGTAAGCACTGGCATCTGATGAAATCTTACGACATATTCTTTCATTTATAGTTTCTGCATTCAATCCTTTTATTATCAGACACTCGCTGTAAAATCTCTTTTCGTATACTTGCATCATATAATCTTCATAATGCTGATGCCCCCAAGCATATGCCCAAGCAGTATGTTTGCAGGAAAGGTTCTGAGGAAAAAAGTAAATGTTTTACTGAAATAAGCAGTATACAGAAATTGTTTGAGTATAATAATTCATGTAAAAACAACTTAACTCTTTTGATATTAATGAATATTTAAGTATTGATAGACTTTTCGCTTACTGTAAAGACGGAAACTTTAATTTTCATATCTGGGCGTGGTTCGGCTATTTCATCTGCTACGGAAGGGAAATCAGGTTTTATTCATAATTTGGTAAAGAGTTTATAAACTTTTTGAGCCGCGCAAACGTGCGTGCATTTCATGTAAATCCTAACCGTTTACACACTGGACTCACATGTATTAACCTTTAAAGCGCATAATCACAAACTGTATGTTTTTGTCGTCCACTAAACTATTTGAAGCCTCATAGATAAATGTCGCAAGATGATACAGTTACTTTTGAATAAGACATCGCCTCATTTTCAGCTTTTACCTATGTCTAAGGTTGACCAGTCCTAATTACGCATTCATGAGGTGCCGCCTTTACAGTAAGCGAAAAGTCAATGAATAATTTCGAAACTATTATATTATCTGTTGCAGATAGATCTTAATTGCAACCCAAGTGTAGACAGACCTCTCAAAGAATATTTAACATAAAAGGTTTGATTATGACTTGCAAACTATTCACTATAGATTGAAAAATAAAGGCAAGCTTTGAACTCTCCTTCTGATCTTTATCGAGAATATAATAAAACTCGCAAATTCAAAAAGATTACACTTAAACAAGGTATCTTAATCAGTTAGATGAACTGCAGTCCTCTGTTCCAAAAGCATATTTGAACATTATTGAAAATTTAAAAAAGAGTGAAAAAGGATTCTGAGTCTTTTTTATTAGTATAAATTAATCAATAACAGTCAAATTGGATTTTGCAACATTCACCATCTTCTGAACACGTGTTTGTGGTTAAATGTATAATTGACTATTTAGACGGATGGCTGAGAATGGGTTTGCTTCCCCCCTAGGGAATTTTACAGACATATCCTATCTTGTAGCGAATTGAAAGCCGAGTCTTTTAAGAAATGTTTGCACTCTATGCATTGGGGCGTTAGTCTGTAACAGCCTGTTACATACGCTACTTTATCAAATTAAAAAAAGTAAATTGAAAGTTTGGGCTACAAATTAAAGACGTTAAAATATTTATTTTTAAAAGCATTTATATAGTCAGCATACTGGATATCTTAACTACTTAAAACAGCCATTTGAATAAAATTGCGGCTTCCTAAGGTGTCATATGCGTTACATAAATCAGATAACCCATTAAAATTTGCAAGTGTGGCTAACATCATTTACATTCACAATCCCTCTGTGTGTTTTGCAAATGTTTTTAACCATGTCTGACTAGCTTTTGCAATTTGCTAACAGAAAAATTAAAGTTTGTTTCCCTATCTAAAATACATTTTCTGAAATAAGCATTTTAACAACCCTACCCCTACCCAGTTTTAAGGTGAAAAGTTTGGTATTAAACTAAAGTAAAAATAGTTAAAAGAATATTTGCAGTTGATGAATATGTTTCATTGTTTGGGATCTATTTGCTTATTTGAAAAGACTCATAAATCTGCAAGATTGTTGCAAAATGTTTAATATCAGAGGCTCTAATATGTGTTACCTGATGTAATAAATGGGCCAGCTCATTGTCTTTACTTAAGATATGCCTAAAAATGTTTTAATCTCCTCGAGGGAATTTTGCAGACATATTTCTTCTTAAAGTACAATTCAAGCTGCATCAAATACGGGATGTTTGCACTCTCCAAATTGGGGCGTTAGTCTGAAACAACATGTTACATGCGTTACTATATGAAATAAAGAAAATGTATTTTGAAAGTTTAAGCTAAAATTGTGAAAAACTCGCAGATGCTGGATATCTTACATTGTATAAGGATTTTAAGCTGGCTCGTATGATAAAGACTTATAGATCTGCTAATTGTCACCAAGTTTTAAAGATCAGGCAGCGTTACATATGTTAGCCTGATAGGTAAAATCATCAAACAGTATTTTGACATCAAGCTGAGTAAGGGCCTGCTCCATCCTTATCACCTTTAGAATTCTGCAGACATATTAAATCTTATGTAACAATTCAAGGTGCATTTAATAAGAAATGTTTGCACTCTGTGAACTGGGGCGTTAGCCTGTAACAGCTGGTTACATATGTAAGTATATAAATTTGAGAATAAGAAATTTGAATGTTTGAGCTACAGAAAGAAGACATTAAAATTATCTAATAAATTGACATTCTTATAGTCTGCGTACTGGATGTATTTACTACATATGGCAGCTAGTTAACATTAATCGGGCTAACTGTGGTGTTATGTGCGTTACATGAACCTAATCATAATTTAAAAGTCATAGATGTGGCTATCCTCATTTAGTTTAACAACTACTATGACTTGGTTTCAAACTGTTTTATTAGATTTTACAAACATATACTCAATTGATGAATAGGAAAATGCAAATTTGCTTTTCTATCTTAAATATATTGCCTTATAGGAGCTAATACACAGCCCTACTCCCAGTTTTACAGAGAAGCGAATTTTGTCATTACCGTTTAAGCAAAACACATGAAAGCGATTGCAGCATGTGGATATTTTAGATTTTCTTAGTCTGTCTTGCTCATATATCTGTAAGATCAGGACACTTAATGTGTACTTATAAGTCTTTGTTGCGAAAACACTAGAAATTATATACATTTCTGATTATCAAGCGGGGCATGGACTGTTGTTTAAAACGTTATCAATGACCTTTTGGACACATTTCCTAATATTGTGCATATAATGTTAAATATAGAGCCACAAATAGAAATAATAGTTTAACATTTGTACAAGACAATACAATAAATGAAATGGTCCAAACTAATTCTCATCGATTTTAACACTCATGTTAAACGTTTTTCGTTGTCTGCTTCTATGGTAATCAATATTATCACACGCCTCCTTGCAACTAGTAGAATCATCACAATATATTTTAACCATTTACTGTTATACAATTTTAACCACCAGTCCACTCAAAATTGATGAGCCACTATCAACTTTCCAATTTTGCCATTCATGGCTTGGAACATTCGGAATCTGATAAGGATTCCTAATAGTTGGCTCTTTGAGTATGTGTTTCAAGTAATACTCTACAAGAAGGAGAAAGACTAAAGCTTTTCAAGGAGGAAAACTATGCCATTAAAAGCAATGAGTACCTGGACTGATGTACCTTGATAGTTCTGTGATAAAGAATCATATCTCAGCTGGTTAACTTTTTAAATGTAGCCTTTCCGTACATGCAACAAACATATAATAATAATAGTAATAATAATAATAATGTCTCTGCACTTATAATCTTTCCCCAAGAATTCAACAACTTATTGAAGTCTTAGTACTTCTGAAGTGCTGAAACTGAGGTAACTAATTTCCTTCAGATAAACGAACTTGATGTATCAAAGCAGGTAAAGCAATGAAATGCAGTATGGACAGAGTGCAAATAAGACCCTTGCACTTCAATGATTCACTAAACTCCAGCTGTTAAGTTTTTAGACTTAATTTTTCGCAATAACTTTTTTATCTTCAATTTTAGCAAAATGTGTTTGCGATGATAGTATTCAGGAACATCTCCGCCAACTTCTCGAAATGGTTCCAACATCCAAGATGCTGCAGGTTCCCCTGTAATAAGATGTACTCTTTGAACATTTTAAGCAAAGCGCAAATAAACTAAGTCCAAGATGTCAGTCAAAAAGTTACATTGCACCGCCCTAATTCAATTACTAAAGCGATGGATGGCTTGTTCAAATATAATAGAAATCGCGCCTAATTCGCTCGTGCGTTAAGCTAGTAGGGTCATCTCAAAACCGTTCATTTCATAGCACGTGCATAAGAGAAAAATTGCACGTCATGTGATAACCCAGCCTTTGTTCATACAAATGAGCCTGCTTTATGTTGATTCTGTATATGCACGGTAAATTCTGAGTATGTTAACGACAGTTTTATGTTATGCACAGCCTTTGTAGAACGGGATATGCACCGCTTTCGAATATTTTTTGAAACTACCCTTTTCTGTCACGCCTATACGATTTATACCTGTCAATAAAAGACTTAGAAATTTAGGGCGAATTTAATTTATTGCAAAATCTTCATCTGTATACGCAAAAATCTGTTTACACCACAAGCACAAGACCTTTTGGAGAAGTTGGCGGAAATTTTCCTCTACAACTTTCATCGCGAACGCATTTTGCTAAAATTGAAGATAAAAAAGTTATTGCAAAAAACTAAGTCTAAAAACTTAAGAGCTGGAGTTTAAGTTTCTAAAGTAAGAGCGCTTATTACAGGATGTAACATATACAACTCGTCATAATAAATGAGCAAGGGCATTGTCGTGACATCCTTTTTGATTACACAGTCATAGGCAAGTGTTTTCAATTTCAGTGTTTTCAATGGATCATGAAATGGGACAACCTGTTTACTCTGTATGAATCTTCCATAGAGCATAATATAGAACTACTGGTTATGCTATTCTACCCATAGTCCACTTTCTTTCTTTTGAATGCAACAGCTAATGATATGGCTGCAAAAACTGAGAAATCAAAGGTTTTCCATTATTTTAAGGCTTGCTTCAATGTACTGACATCAAAATACAACCAGCTGCAAACATAATTGATGGCAATGTCCAACTTCATTTTCGTTCTCATATACCAGATATCTTTCAAGTTGTAACAGAAATTGTTTCAGACGGTCTGCCAAAAGCATCAAGAGTCAACTCTGTAAATAAAGAAAACTTATAGAGTTCTTTGGGCGCAGCAAAATACTATTGATCTAAGACCCGAGGACTTAAGCACCAAAGGACTGGAAAGGTTCCATGGCAAATGATGCAAAAAAGCAGCCTATAAAATTTCTGATTTGACCAATGTCAGAAATCTTAAAGCATTCTTAGAGGTACACGGTAGAGACACAGCGTTTGTAAAATCAGAGCAAAGTTATCATTTGACTAGCGCGGATGCTGAGGCAGCTGCAGTAACATTGCTCTTGCCACTTCACAGGAAGAGACATATACCAGAGTCATACTCCATTGTATGCATATACATGTATGTGAAATGGCAGTAAACCCATATTTAATTAGGTGTTTGATCCCATGACACTGATATGCTGTTTCTGCTTTTGAAGAATGCTAAGGATTCGAGTTGTAGCTGGGTCAATTTGTTTGACGCTGGC
Organism: Loripinus fragilis; assembly: GCA_964019695.1. NCBI lineage: Eukaryota > Metazoa > Mollusca > Bivalvia > Lucinida > Lucinidae > Loripinus > Loripinus fragilis. Next base: position 125,421,723 of record OZ026515.1, read on the forward strand.
ACTGGCCACACATACAAAAAAAAAAAATAAGTCATTTGATGGCAAAAGAGGAGGATCACACAAAATGCTTCTAAGTGATGTTTGTCACTATTACCAATTTTAAAAAGTAATCTTAATTAATGTAACAAATATAACACGATAGGAAGCTGTATATTTGTAAAAGACACTTTCTTATGTATCAAAGGTATTCAGCATGCAAACTACATGAATAATTCAATAAATAGATTGCTTTATGTCTTCTTTCTGTTTCTCAGACTTTCAATTCATTTATTCTTAAATTGATATGAACACATACGTAACATACCATTACATGCTAACCCCCTGCTTAATAGAGGGCTAACATCTCTTATTTGATGCAGCTTGAATTATTCTTAAGGTAGGATAATGTCTGCACAATTCCCAAAGGGGTGGAGAGGAACAGGATTGTACTCAGTTTGCTGTCCTAATACTATGCCATGATTCTACTGGTTGTGATTAAATGGATGATTATTTTGCAATAGAAGCAGACACAATGATAGACATTGTGAGGGTGGTTGATTAAAGATTGATTTTGAAAAATTATATTTAATAGGAATATTTATTAAATTGTGTCATTTAAATGCAAACTATTATTTTCTATCTATATATCTATATATTTCAATATTATAGGCATAAGGAAATATGTGATAAAAAGATTATATATAACATCTGTAACACAATTCCATGGTCTTGTTATTAGCAATGAAAATAATTACTAAGACTAAGGCACCAGAGGCTAGAGATTAATAGCAAAACATGTGAAAAATAGTATTTTTCCTGAAATATCACCTCTTACTTCCAAGACAATTTCCTTGCTCATTCATTATGCCGTGTAACATACGTTACATAATTTAATAAGTGCTCTGATCCTGATGTCAAACTTGCAAATGTATGATCCTTTATTGCATTAGCAAGACAGTGCCAAAAATGTAAGATATTTATGAGCGTCAAATATTTACATATATTTTTCTTTAATAATAGATACCAAAATTGGATACTTAAAATTGGGGGCAGGGTTGTTTAATAGCTCAAATAAAACAATGTATTTGAGATAGAAAAGCGAAATTTGTTTTTCTATTAATCGGATGAGTATTTTAGCAAACTAAGATTAAAAAACTGGTAAAAATGCAGAAATCGTCTGTAAAATTAAATGATGTTAGTCACGATTTCAACTTTCAAAGGAAATTTAATCTATGTAACGCATATAATACCATTGAAGGCCATAATTTTGTTTAAAATGCTGCTTTAATGTAGCTTAGGCATCCAGCTTGCAAACTACAAAAGAAATTTGAATAATAAGATGCCATTGGTTAAATGTCTTCCTTATGTAGCCCAAACTTTCATTTTGATTTTTTCCTTAGTTTGTTTCAGTAACATATGTAACAGGCTGTCAGAGACTAACGCCCCAGAGCACAGAGTGCACACCTCTCATAAAAGATGCGGCTTTAAATTTTCTTTAAGAAAGGATATGTCTGCAAAATTCCCCAGGGGTGGGAGCAGGACCTGTTTTAGCTCGAAGTCTAATTATCTGATGAATGTATATGACATGTATATGTCTTACACTAGACAGGAAGTAATCGAAAACATTAATAATATCGACGATCGTAAATTGAAAATCACTAGAAACAGTGTTTTCGATTGCCGCATATCTGGTGTGATTCTGGCGGAACCAACAGGATGACAAATGTGGCAACCAGGAAGGGTGGTCAACCTGGGCATCCACACAAGTTGCCCCTGCACTTTCTGGCTTTCTGGGACTTGTTTGAGAATCCATCATGATTGGTAGGGTGGTTGAAAAAGCCATACCAAAGATTACCATTTGGCATCACGAGGCATCACGAGGCTAGCTACTACATTTTGGAATACTGACCTTTACTGAGACATGGTTAAGCCCAGCAACTCCCACTAATGACCTGTTAATCGACTCATTTAACCCTTAAAGCGCCAAGTAAAAATGCATCTGAAAATGTCGTCTGCTGAAGTCGTCTGCTGCAAAGAAATGCGAATTAATTATAGAAGCAAACAGCGTGGACCCAAAACGGACTGCTCCTATAGGAGCAGTCTGATCTGGGTCAACACTGTTTGCCATACATGCTTCTTAAACATTTCAGCAGACGAGAAAAGCAGACGACTTTTGTTGCGATTGGCGCATTAAGGAATAATAAACCTGAAATGAAAGATAGGCACAATGATAATGTGGTGTTGGTGACCCATTTCTTAGCCAAATTATACGCTATCAGTGTCCTATTTTTGGAATCTTTGAATTCTCCAAGCTCAAACTACAATTCTTCAAGAGACATATTTTGCAGTACGCTCATGGTAATTATGACCGCTAAAGAGCATCAGCATCAACAACTGAATGGAACCAAATCCATGATGATGCTATCGACGTTTATGCACTCAATATAACAAATAAAGTATTGTCCTTAACTAAGGAATGTATTCATAGCAAAAATAGTAAGTGAGTATGATCAGGAAATACCACAATCACAAACTGCAGACAACCCCTTGACACCGCGAGGAAGAGCCGCTCAACCACGACGAGACACCAGGAAGACAAATTAAGCAAAGCAATCAGCTCTCTCTTCCCCATCAAGATGATTGCAATACTAGAATGGACATAAAGTAACGTACAACAAAACATAGAGCAATTACAGATTCCCACAATGGGAGTAACAATAAACAAAAAGTCAACAACAACAGAACCACCGCCTTAGAACGGACAGCAGCCTACGCCACCGGGGGGGGGGGGCTTAAATGCATTTTACTGGTACCAAATCTTCGCCCTAGATTCTGCTGTTGTTGAAGTACAAGGGCTGTTCAGCTCGCATGGAGGCCATCTAACTAATGCAATGTATCATCATGGAAAACACTCTAATCAAATTAACACTCCATGATGAAACAAAGAAAAAAGGCTCATGACTCACAGATAGTCAGAGCTAAAGAAAATCTCAAGGTGAGCCACGGTGGGTCCAGCTACAGATAAGCATCAGGCACCAACCCACCGATTAAAGCTTTACGTCAGAGCCGTCATAGACTCTGAGGCCTGACCCACCGTCGTGCAATTTAAGAGGAAACCATAGCTGTAAACCGTGATTGGGTTTAAAACTAGGCATGCAGACTGTCGCATGATATCCAAATTATATCCAATCCTTATTGCCACAATTCGCCCCTTGGGCGCTCCTTGGATTACTTCAAATATTAAGCTTTATATCCGAAAAAAAGAACTTTCCGCAAAACAAAATTCACCCCGTGTTTGGACTAAATTTCGCAAACTTAGGAACAAAGTCACACAATTGATACGAGAATCAAAGTCATCCTTCCACAACAACATTGCTGACAAACTAAAGTCAGGATCACTGTCGTCTAGAGACTGGTGGCCTACTTAGAGTCTCTGAAGTATTTTATCTCTCCTAAATCAGCCTCTTCTATACCCCTCACCAAAACAATAGTACCATCCATAGTGAATATTACAAAAGAGAAAGCACAGCTACTAAACACATTTTCACGAAACAAACTTACCTTGATGAAGGTGAAGCAATTCCACCAGATGTTGCTTCATATGAAATACATTCTCCATTAGTTACTATCAGATGTCGAAAGTGTACTTAAATCTCTTGTAACTGGCAGAGCCTCAGGCCCGAAAGGGCTCAGCAATAGAATACTTTAGGAATTATCCAAGGAACTCGGTATTCCATTATGTTCATTATTCAATTTATCTTTGCAAAATGGAGTGCTACACGCTTTCTACAAAGTAGCTAATATATGTCCTATTCACAAGAAGTACAATAAATATCTCGTAAATAATTACAGGCCAATATCACTTCTGAATGCAGAAGCAAAGGTTTCTGAACGACGAATTTTCAAGCATCTCTTCAATCACCTGCAGGACAAATAGCATACTTTCCTCTTCACAATCTGGTTTTATCCCCGGTGACTCTACTATAAATCAACTTACCTTTCTATGCAATCTATTTTGCCAAACTCCTGACACTGAACATGAAATCAGAGTTGTCTTCTCTGACATAAACAAGGTATTTGATTGTGTCTGGCATGCTGGTTGGCTATGCAAACTTGAGGCTGCTGGTATTTCTGGAAATCTTCTTGTATGGCTTAAAAACTATCTATCTGACAGAAAACAGCGTGTTATACTGCCTGGGATTGTCTCTGATTGGTCTAAGATATTAGCTGGTGTTCCCAAAGGTTCTATACTTGGCTATCTCCTCTTTTTAATCTTTATAAATAACATCGTAATGAAATGGGCTCTTGTATTCGTTTATTTGCAGACGACACCAGCCTATTTATAATTGTCAATGCTTCTATCTCCTCTGCTGAACGTCTCAATGCCGACCTTGTCAAGATTTTACAATGGACTGAAACCTGGCAGGTAACAATTAATCCAAACAAAACCGAACCACCTATCATATATCTCCTAAAGCAAACAAGGCCTTCCACCCTCCCCCTATATGAATGATCAGCAGATAACAGAAGTTGACTGTCAAAAACATTTAGGCCTGCGCCTCTCAAATGATACTTCTTGGCACACTCACATTAACTCTATTTTAGTGAAAGTAAGTAAGGGTGCAAAGATCAGGAGTCGATACAATCAAGTACCACACCCGACAAGACAAGATAAGCCTAGACAAGAATAAATATTATGCATCAACTGAAGTACAAACTGGATAGAAAATCTCTGGAGACGATGTAAACAGCATTAATAGGTCCTGTTTTGGAATATGGTGACGTCATCTGGGATAATTGTGCAGAATACGAGAAAGCCGAAATGAAAAAAAATACTACTCAACGCAGCACGAATAGTAACGGGAACAACTAAACTAATATCTGCCAATCACCGTTACAAAGAAACAGGATGGGAACCATTAGAGCAACAAAGGAAAAACACAAACTTACACTATTTTTCAAAATGAGTAACAGCTTGTCTCCTACATATCTCTTTCTGGTACTTCAGACTGTTAATCATGTTTCTAATTACAATCTACGTAACTCTCCAACCTGTTGTAACTAGAACCAAAGTATACTATAATTCCTTTTTACCTTCTGTCATTAGAGACCGGAACAACATTGCTGCACGACAACCTAACACAGTAAATGCTTTATAAAACCCACATCAACAGGAAAATTATTCCAGTACCTAAATACTATACGAAGGTATTTGTAAAGCACAAATCCTCCACACACGTTAACGTACATACTGCAGCTAATTAAATATGGACTTATTTTCGAAAAATATAACTGAATCACCGTTATGCAGCTGTAGTACATTATAAAATGCTTCATATTTATTTCTTAGCTGTCGGCTTTATAATGCACAAAGAGTATCTATTCGCAATAATTTTAGCCAATACCAACCAATTTATCTTAATATGCTACTTTATGTGAATGCTGCACTTCCAAACGCACCTATGGTCATCATAGTCCATAAAGTACAAAAATACATACTAGATACAAAACGAGTTACTTTACTACTCTGCCTTTATTATATACTACATGTGATGGTATCCTTATAAATGTTTATCATATACTTTGCAATGCTGTCGATCTGGTGTCAGTGTTCTCCCCATTCCCATTCACCCATAGACATTTGCTTTTGGAACACTTTTTTGTCTCATATTTTTCTTCCTTGTTTTATATAAAACATTGATACATCTAACAAATGTGTGTTAAGTCGATCATTCTATGATTTTTTACCTCCGCTTAAAAGTATGTGTCCTGATTCACCTCACTACAACTATTTTTTTTATGAGTTCTCTCCACTGCGGGCCACTGTCAAGCTGGCTTGCATTGCTGAAAGCAGCATCATTCACACGTTTGTTAGCTCTGTTGTAAATTTAACTATATGCGAGTTTAACATTTAACTTCACAGGCGAAGTACTGTATAAGCTGTATGCTTTCGTTCTAATCCTCACCTTATTTGATTATATTGTATATGTATGTACAGATATGTTTAAACCAAACGGTGATCACGAAGGACATAATTTTTTCTATCCCGCCTTCACACAAATAATGGATTCTTTTTCTTGTTCACCATTGTCTTTTTTATCTTAACAAAGCCCCCAGACAGGAGCCAAGCCAGAGGCTTTATCATGTTGAAGCCCACCAAAAATATTTGGAGAATTGATAGATATCTGACCTTGTTAGTTTACTCTTCAGATAGCGAAAGATAAAGGCGCTGATCAGACTGTGCGGATGCGCAGGCTGGTCTACGCATTTGTTGTTCGCAATTAAGAAAAGTCAGAGTTTCTCGTGTCTATGCCCATATGATGTTGAAGCCCAGACTTCCTGGCCTCCGCCTGGCTACGCGCCTGCCAGAGGTCCCTGAATTCGCTGAGTGTCCATGTAGGATAGAGATATCTCACCCGAGGGGTCGGAATTTTAACCAGGGATGAGGCACGTTTGGTTACGTCCTTAACTTTATATGACGTCAGTAAGTGACGCATAACCTGGCTTGTTGCCTTTGAGTTACTTAGGCATAATATATTGGCCCTTCTTCTGAAAAAATAACATTTTACTCTGCCATCACGTTGTCATGCAAGATAGAAATTTCTCCAACCTTTGCCCATGCAAGATAGGCTGTCAGCCCATGTAAGAAATTTCTATCTTACTTGACCACGAGACTGCTATCTTACATGGGCAGAGTAAAATATTCTTTTTCCCAAAAATTGTATTCAAAGGACCATTAATTTCCACGTTTTATGGACATGCTATATTCCGACTAAAAAGCTTCGAAAAGTGGGAGAAAAGCAATCCATCATAAGCATGTTCATGTAGGATAGAGAAATCACACCCTCGGGCTCGGAATTTTACCGAGGTGGGGGTCCTGGTCCAACCGCCCGAAAAAGGCTTGACTAGCCCCGCTGAATACGTCAACATGAACGTTTAAAACGGGCATTTGCGCGTATGCGATAAGAACCAAAATCTAATGTACTTTCACAGAAGTGTTTTTGCTTCACGTGTTACCTGAGAGAAATGTAATTGATGATATGACGTTTTTTATGAGATGCCTTGACATGCCCATTTGAGTATACATTAATTTCGCTTTTCGTGCTACCTTGTGATTAAAGGAGTGTTTCTTGAAACTAACAATAACAGAAAAGTGTAATTTAAGTGTGAATCCTATTGCGTACGTTTGTAACATGAAGATATGTTAACTTTTGTCTCCCATGATATTTGCTACTTTCCATAACATACTGGGTTCATCGTATGATAATACCCTTTTGATTGAACTTGTTTAAGTATCATGTACCAATGAGTTCTCTTAGAGTTCAACTGGTATAAAACCAAAGAATAATTAAAATAGGAGTAGCTGTGTGTTGGTCCGAAGAAACGGTTTATGTCATAAACGATTCGTCATCGTTTATATTAAGTATAGTCACTGTAAATGACATGAGATTTTCAAAAATGTGGTTTGTGCGACCACCAAAGGCTCAGACCAGCCTGCGCATATGCGCAGTCTGATCAAAGCCTTTGCTAGTCGATTGAACATTAAATGACTGTTAAGCTACTGACTGAACAACTTTTGGAGTTTCTAAGCTTAAAAGGAGGCTGTACAGGCTCGTCTAAGTCTAGAGTGACAGTAGATAGATTCGTACAGTTTTGCAAGTAATCTAATTATAACTTTCTTACCTTTTTAATTAGCCTTTTCATCTGTCGTATCCAAGAAAATACATATGTTTCGTTTATTATGCTGACCTAGTTTCGTTTTCAGCTTTTCCAGTTAACTAGGGAGCTATCATTATTCAACTGGCAGAAAATTGGGAAAAATCGGACATGACAGTATGCAGATTCGTACACCTTTTTATCTGACTTAACACGCAAATCAGAGATGAAATGTAATAAAATATATAAAATTCAACCAATTTTTCTCTTAACTGCTGAATTGTATGGTCATTTATTCACTAGAAACTTGAAAGTAGCTGGCAACTATTGTTTGTGGAATAGAATAGAACAGAATAACACTTTAGCTTGTTGGGGACGTTGTTGGCTTATTTAGATTCTATTCTGTCGATTTTTATCTAAAGTGCATATGAGGTCCGCATCAAGTAGTCCTCCAAATTGAAATAATGAGGGCTCCCTCTTAGTTGCTGTTGTTGTTGTAAAGGGAAATAATCACTCTAGAATATTAAGATTGACAGCTGCGACCAGAGGTCAGCAGATCGATAAAAATTGTACACAAATAAGCAAATGGGCAGAATTGTAAGTACCTGAAATACAAAATAGGATTATTTTCTTACCATCTGGTGCTTAAATAAGTTTTGTATTTGTTGCGGATTCTGAATATGTACACAAACGGTTTACGATTCAGCACAATGTCTGTTTCGGTGGCCCAAAAAAGTCGTCTGCAAAGCTCTCGCACTGCCAAGCACGCTCAAATCGGCACTGAAAATAACTGACAGAAATGCGTGATCGATTGCTGGTGTAATAAATGGGCTTATAATTTGCATACTAAAGGCAGCAGAGGGCTAGAACTGCCGAGTGTACGAATCTGTCTACTGTACGAATCTATCTACTGTCGCTCTACACTTGTCAAAATGCCACATTGTTGGGAATCTCATGTCTGGGCTCATATTCGAATTGCATGTCATAGGCTCTGCCTGGTCGGTAGCAGCCCTTTAAAGGGAAAGCTACAGGAAAAATACAACGTAGGAAACGTTTGCTTCCAATATAACCATAACCTGGCAACCAAAACAAAACTAAAAACAATTAAACATCGTGATTCAATATGACCCAACAGCGACACGTCATTAGTTTATCGTTTCACTGTGGGGCCGATAGTGGCCCGAAAATGTATACTTAAAGTAAGTAAGGGTGCAAAGATCAGGAATCGATATAATCAAATACCACACCTGACCCAGGATACCAATGGGAACATGACAAACGTACAGTTAGACACCACAAACGAGAGCCAAGAGTTTGATATTTTATCTTTCTCAGAAACTTGGCTTAATTCTTCTATTACTAATGGCGATATCTCTTTGCTATCCTACCATCTTTCTGAGCGCAAATATCGTGATGCTGATAGTCATGGTGGTGTTATTATGTATATTAAATTTCATATACATTATGTTAGGCGTCATGATCTTGAGCCCATTGCAGTTGAATGTGTCTGGGTTGAACTTACACTGAAGCATTAACATAATTTATTTGGTCTTTTCTATTTCCACCCAGTTCTGACGCTCTTTAATTCATGTCAATTGAGGACCCGATTCACTGGAGTTCAAGATATAATTGTAACTGGTGATTTTAACTATAACATGCTCAACTAGCAAACATCATTGAAAATAAAAGGTATCTGTGAGCAATTCTCTTTCACTCAAAATATCAATGCTCCTACTCATTTTACAGAACATTCATCCTCTCTAATTGACATACTACTTACTAATAATGAAAATCATTTGCTAATTGCCGACGTAGGAGATCCTTTCTTGAATCAAGAAGTTCGTAACCACTGTCTCGTCTTTGGCATTCTCAGCTTTACTAAACCTAAACGCAAATCATATATCCGCCATACCTGGCCATATGACGGAGGTGATAATAACATTCTTAGAGAAAAAGAAGCAACAGTTAATTGGGAAAGAATATACGATCAAAACATAACCATACACGTAATGAACATCACAGCGCATATTTTTGACATATCAAAGGCTTGCAACCCTAACAGGCTAACACAAATTCGACCTGATGAACCACCATGGATGACTACAAGTATCAAGCGTTATATACATTTACGTAAAAGAGTATATAGAAATTCAAAACGAACATATACCACACATCACTAGACTAAATTCAGAGCACTTAGAAGTAAGATCATTCGTATGATCAGAGAGTTAAAAAGCAAATTCAATGAAAAATATTGCAAATAAACTGAAGTATGGCACGTTATTAGCAAAAGACTGGTGGACGACCATAAAAACTGTCATACGGCTAAATAAGTCTAGTTCTGTACCTCTTCTCGACAGAGATGTACAGATAATCTCTGACGACATGGAAAAAGCTTATGCTTAAAATGAATACTTTCGAGACCAGATATTAATTGGAAGTTCCCAATGTCATTCAGTATAATGTAGCACATGAGCTGATATCTTTGATTCTTACACCAGCTGAAATAGTTTTTATCTTAAAGTCACTTCCCATCGGAAAATCTACTGGTCCAGATGGTATAAGCAACCAAATTCTTCGTGAATTGACTCAGCTGTCAACCAGTTGACCTATTTATACAAACCTTTCTCTCAAGCTCTCGACTTGGGAAAAGAGGTAGTGTACGTGTAGTCTTTTGTGACATAACCAAGGCCTTTGATCGTGTTTCGCATGAAAGTCTCTTAAAAAAGCTTGAAGCTGCAGGTATATCTGGAAATCTTCTTTTATGGGTCCAATCTTAATTAACTGTTAGATGATAGAGAGTTGTTCTTCCTGGTGCTTAGGCGGCATGGAAATTTATACAAGCCGGTGTTCCTCAGGGTTCTATCCTTAGCCCTCTTCTTTTTCTACCTTACATATATTGGGTCAATTATTCGTCTTTATGCTGATGATACAAGCTTGTTTATAATAGTTGAAAACCCAGATACCGCTGCTGATCTCGATCTGGATCTTGAAAAAAATGCTTTGGGCAAAAACTTGGCTTGTTTTTTTTTAATCCCAAGAAAAAAGAGTCTCTTCTTAACTCTCCTAAATTGAACAAACCTATACATCCACCTCTCCTAATAGACATTCAAGTTATTATAGAAGTAGACTCTCATAAACATCTAGGTGTATTTTTTTCTAACGATTCTACCTGGCATAAGCATATCGATTATGTCAAGGGAAAAGCTTTGGGTAGAATAAATGGCATGAAAAGGTTGAAGTTTTGTCTTGATTGAAAATCTCTTGAAACTATTTAAGTTACCTTCACAAGACCAATACTAGAATATGCGGATGTTGTCTGTGCAACTGCACAAATTATGAGAAGCAAGGACTTGACAAAATACAGACAGAAGCTGCTGGGATTGCCATGAGGCACATACTTTTACTTCTATATAAAATGTTTAACAATCTCTCTCCAGAATATCCTTTTTCGCTAATTCCCCCTACTGTCAACAATATATCACGGAACAATCTGCGTAATGCACAGAATATTCAGACAAAAGACTCTAGAACTACTCAATATTTCAATTCTTTTTTGCAGTCTTCTATTAGAGAATGGTATAACTTGTCACTGGATGTGAGAAACAGTGATTCTGTTTTCATTTTTAAGCGTAAGGTGAACTCTGACATTAGAACCATCTCTAGATATTTCTATGCAGGTAATAGACGTGCTCAGATACTTCACACTAGATACGGACAAAGTGTAGCTCACTTAACGATGACCTATTTCAGAAACGTATCAATGATTTACCTCTCTGTCTCTATGGTAATGTGGAGTATGATGATCACTACTTTTTGTGTTGTCAATTTTATTATGCACAGATAGCAGAGCTTATTAGCACAATCTCTCAAAATCACTACAGTTACTCTACAAATTCTCTTATTTGGAAATCCTTTACTGTATTTGCCCACAAATACACTCATGTTTGAAGCAGTTCACAAATACATTACGGACACGCAGCGTTTCTAATCCTAACCCTTAAAGTATACGCTGTTCAAATAAGTTCGACTATGCCATATTTAAAAACTGATTCTCATTTAAGACCACAGACTGCTCACTTATCACTTATTATCTCTCTCTCCCTCTCTCTCTCTCTCTCTCTCTCTCTCTCTCTCTTTTGAACATGTTTGTAATTACATTAAATATTTTACCCTTCAAACTACATTAAGTTATACTATACGACGATTATTACTGTATTGAAATGTACATTCGTTTATTGTTTTTTTTTTTTCTCTTCTTTAATTTTTACAATACAACAACACGCCTTATAATAATGTCTAAAATCAAATGATCTAGAAATCTGTAGTAATTCATCACACACCATTATTTGTGGATAATCAAATACAGTATACAATGTATTCTTTCGTTTGAACAAATTAGTAACAGTTACCAGGCGGTGTTGTCGTTGTTTACTCTATTAAATATGTTCTTTGATGTTTGCTTTTTGTGCCTTTAACATCTGAAACTGATTAAGCGACATTACATTTGTACAGCTGAATATTGTTAGGGGAAGAACCAGATAAGCTCAGTCGAGTTGTCTCATGTCACGTCCCAAATAATCCTTATCTATTTGACAGACATACGCACGAACTGAGAGGCAGACAGAATGCAGATGCAAATTTATCAAAGCAAAACTGAATGTAAGTAAGCTACCATCTTATTAAATTTCAACTCATACTATGAAATGTCCGATATTGGCTCCCGTAAAAAAGCTCAAAGTGTTATCTTGTTAACTTTGTCACAACTCTTTTTGGGAAGCCTAAGTTCGGACTCCAAATCTTTGTGAAATCCCTTGTACCTTCGTCTTAATGCCACGGGTATTATGTAATAGTTATACCATGGGTTGTCTGCCTGTACGTGGAGATAATCCACGAGCTTTAGCGAGTGGATTATCTTACGTACAGGTGGACAAACATGGTATAACTATTTTATACCACCTACATCTGAATAGACATTGCACATGACGAAATATTTCGTGCACAAATTGGTAAGGCTGGTATAAAGAAGAACGTCATATTCTAGAAACAATCAACTGAATCCTGTTAAAGCGAAAGCTCAGTTTGAATATAAGGATATCAAAATGATACGTGTCAGAATTATTTTTATGAATAGTTTTGTTGGAATCATTTACGACTTCCATTATCTTTTTTTTTGCTAAATTATATCCATTTGGGAGAATTTGAAAAATTCCAGACCAAATAATGTCAGTTTAATAAACGTTTTAGCAGTAAAAGTCGCCTGGCATATATAATTCGAAGCCTTTATTTGTCGAAGATTTGTCGGATAATGTATGACCTACATCCGGGGTTTCCCCTTTTACCAGTCGTCAAGTTGCGCTTGATAGTTGCATTGTCTGAGTTTATTTGCCAGAATTAAAGGTCAGCGGTTATCTTCAAGTGCGAAAATTATTGTTTCCGTCAAAAGTTTCATGAAAATAACCGTTTTAATTAATAAACTGATAGATTGAATGTTTGTGGTACGAGAATAAGATCAGGTACATGTAGTCTCCAATTAATTCCATAACAATGTCTGAATATGGTCTGAGAGTAAAAGTACCATTTTTACTTATTTATAAAATATAGTAAATGGGACTCATATTAATGTGAACATTTTAGCTTCGACAAATATATTTTGTCAAAGATGCTTCTGGTATCCACTTAAAAGGGCATGTGTTCCTTTGCACTATATAAGCACACGAAGTGCACCATTTGTGTTATTCTATGCGAATACACAAATCCCACTCGCTTTTAATGTATGATAGTGTCTGTTTTATAGATTAATCAGATTAAGAAAAGAATCGATTTTATAATGGCGTTTCGCTGGCGGGCCGATGATGGCCCGCTTATCGTAGAATTTGTATCCTTTCACCAACTGTAAAAAAAAAAAAACGTTGTCAAAGTTGGATCCCCTCTGACAAAACTTGTGTCAGTCAACTACTTCGAAGAATTGTGTCGCATGACCTGCTTCGATGGTGATTCTAGAGAGGTTTCGTTTGCATGCTGTGCTTGTTTCCGGTCCTAACGCTAGAATGAAGCTAATTGAAGTAATTAACATGTAAATTTCACATACGCTGCATGTGTTCACGAAACAAGGCCTGGAGTTACAGGAAGTGTTTGCATTCATTAACCATTAAAGTAAGGTATAACTGACGGCTAGCTACTGCTTTTTGAAAACAAAAATGAAGTGTATAATGTTTAGAGAAAAAAGATTTTCAGATGACAAATATGTGCAACTTCTACGCGTTGACTCCTAAGATTTCAAATTGACTAAAGTTTTTGACTAGTGGTCTCGTAACATCGTACACTAAACTCGCCAATTAAACCTGAAACTCCTTACTTTTGTATACGGTTTGCTTTTTCAAAATTGCGCTAACAAACCAGTTCACTATTCATCGTGGAAACATTTAGTATAAATGAGGATCTGGATGGGGGGGGGGGGTCTGGTATTCACTATTCATTAAAATTTAGCCCATTATTCATCTCACTAAAAATTGGGTTATTCATTAAAATAAGACCAGTTATTCATTAAAAGTAAGAAAGGTGGCAAAGAAATCTAATTATTCACTATTCATTATTTTTTTCTTCAATTCATTAAAAAAATAGGATTATTCATTAATTTTAGGCCCTCATTATTCACTATTCGTTATTTTTTGGTTTATTATTCACTATTCATTATAAAAAAGGGCCATTATTCACTAATCATTATACCCCATCCAGACCCTCACAAATTAGGTATACACATTTGTTCCGATGCTTGTTGGAGGCGTCTTCTAATGATACTCTTCAAATCAGCGTGTTAACACGTGTTGTTGTTGTTGTTGTTTTTGAGAAAAAAGATCTATATAACGTTTTACATTTTAAACGTGAATAATATCTATGCACGGAGACGCTTCCGCACTGCGCTAGATTTGTTTCTTAATATTGAAATGTGCTTAAGCTGGTTCTAAATTCCAAAGACAGGCCTGTTATATAACTTTTACATGCTCAACTCAAATGAACTAACAATTGTAAGCATTTTAACAGTTATAAACATGATAAATACGACATCCATTTATAACCTCAAGTACAATGTACAAACATGTCTAAAGCGGCCAATTCATTTTCCTTTTTTGTTCTATGTTTAACTATCTAAAATTATAGTAGTTTCTGGTAAACATGTCTAAAATCGAACTGTTGTCACCAAAGGCAAAATTTTTGTAAACAAAATCGGTACATGCTATTCGCCATTAACGCTACATGTAACAGTATCTTATTTTAACGACTGAAATATTTGTTTCCGCTAATTATTTCCTTGTAAATCTGTACCATAGTACTACCGTAGTATTAGTCCATTTTATAATAGGGCTGTGGATGAAAACGTAAGAATCATAGCGTTCTCCATCAAAACGTCGGTTTTTTCTGCAATCAAATAAAATGAATCACCACTGTATCAATGAAGCTCAAATATATGCACACGGACTAACGTAGATGTTTTACAAAATATGTATAAAGCTGCTTTCATCCTATTTTAATTGGTTGTCTGCAACTCTACTGTGTAAGACGCATTATACCACCCATACACACGTTACATGAACTATCACGTATTCGGCAAGACTGTAACTTTAACTATTACTTGTCGGCTCAGTTTCAGAATACATGACCATAAAACATTTCTGAGAAGTTTAACATTGAGAAAATGTGAATATGAATTGGTGGTTGACCTCAACACCCCACACAATGATAGAGACTACGCTTGCTTATGAATGAGACGCTGGGTGTTACCAAAAGTACCCATCTGTATAACAGTTTTGAATTTAGAAAAGTTTGCCCAACTATAGCAAGTCTTATGTAGATTTCATTTCGCTGATTCACGCCTCAGACTCAATGAACTTTCATTGGTGGGTTGGTGCTTGTCTTTGGCAGGATCCACGATGGCTCATTGACTTGTCTGTGGTTTACGAGTCATTCATTGATTTGATTGCTGTTTTTTTTTTTGGTCCAGATATATTGCCCCCTGCTCACTAACTACAATAGAATCTACGGCCCAGATTTTGTTAGTATAATATGCATTCGCGCCGATCTCCCGTGGCGCCATTCTAAGACGGTGGTTCTATGATGATAATTCAGTGTATATTAGTGCTCCCATTGTTTTGTGGGTGGGTTTTGTGATTGGTGTAGGGGGGATTTTTTGAATACTTAGTTGTTTGGCATAACATTAAAGTAAAGCAACCATTTCTTTCTTTTCAAGTAATGTAGCACCCGTTAGTGTAAACATTGACAATAATGGAAAATATCGCTCCCTTTACTGTAAGCGCGTTTACAATAACAGTACCTTTAGCGTAAGCGTTGACAGTAACGGATGCTGTGGCGATAATATGTTCGATATCAAATTAACGCTTTTTGTTAACAATATCGGCTTTTTGCTAAAATTTTGGGTCCGTTGATTTAATAACTTTAACCTGCCCTTCTTTATTGCTAGGTTTGACCGCTCTTTGGAAGATTCAGATCAGGATCAACTTTGTTTGAAGCTGAAACCCACAATATATGTATCTTCCCCCTCCACTTCCACCAAAGTGCTAATAAACTGTCTATGTGGGATGGACATATTGTCACGATTACATTTCTATTGTATTGAAATGGTCTTAATTATCACACCGGTACATGTAGTAGCATGGAATTGGCGTGAAACAAATATGTATTTGTAGACTATGTATTACGGAAAATGCAAATCATCCCATTCACTTTCCTGATATTGGATTACATAAGTGCATATGGTGTCTTGTCGGATGCAACTCTGTTATCACATGTCGATTTACAATATTGAATATGCATTGGTCAAGATAATAAACTTACTAACTTACTACTATTCATGGTTCAAAAAGTTATCAAGATATAGGGCAAAATCACTGAAAAAGGAGGTTAATCTGGTCTTAATCCAGTAGTCAATGTCACAAAGTTTGTTTTGTCACGGCTGCTCATATGTTTGCAATTAATGGTCATCTAGTGTTATTTCACTTTTTTTCATAATGTTGACACTAACGGTTGATACTGCTTTTTGGGTCTAAATTATCGCCGCTTAGTGAAAACATGGTCCTGTTTACAGTAACAGGAGCGATATCTCCCGTTATTGACAATGTGTACACTAACGGGAGTGTTTACACTAACGGTTGCTACAAAGCAAGTTACCTTGCTTGAAAAGAAGGAGATGGTTGCTTTACTTTACATTGCAGAAATGTGTTGCGATGTTTGTCTATGTTTGTCAGCTTTCTACTGTTTTTCCTCTAGGCTGTGATGGAAGTATTTCCTGTCATAACTCTATTTTCAGTGAAAAAATCGTTTTTAAGTTTCAAAAACTATAAAGCACCTGTTGTCATGGATGTCATAGTTTCAATGCATGTAAACTTTAAACAGGATGCCAATTAAATTTCGGTCTTCGATGTACAAATATAAGTGCCACACTATGGACGTGTATAAGCAAGGGTGAGTTAGACAATTTTATTTGGCCTTGCAGGAGCTGTCGGGCAACATTTTCATCATTGGACAATATCAGCAAGGTGCTTGGTGACATACAGACCACAACCAATTCCAGAATGGACAAATTTGAGACAAGACTTGGCAAAATTGAAGAATGAACTCAAAATGAAATCAAGAGCAGTGTCTCAGACATGAAAACTGAAATTATTGAAAGTCTTGAAACCAACTTAGAAAACCTGGTCGACAACAGAACCAAGGAATTGGAAGATAGGAAAAGACGTGAGACAAATCAAGTTCTCTTCATGTACCAGAGCATCGCTACCCACGTGCAGAGGACAATACAAGGCAGGATATGGAGTACATACAAAGATTGAGCTTGTGTCTGGGTCTCGAAAGCCCCCAGATATTTACCTATTTTAGGCTTGGTAAAAAGTCACTCACATCAAATAGATCCCTTAAGTTGGTTTTAGAGATGAAATTTCAAGAGAATTTTCTACTTGACAACGCCAAGTCGGTGCCATAAAATGCCCCAGGAAATCTTAGGCAGGTCATCATAGTTAAAGATATGACTTTTAAACAGAGATAAGAAAGACGGGAAAGAAGGAGAAATAGGGGAAAAATGTGGCATCAGCGGATAGACAAAATATTCAACCAGGTCAAAAGAGAAGTAATACAATGGAAATAGATGGAACAACAGCAGCTTCCGTGCCCTATATCTGGTAATGAAAATATTCAGAACCAATCACTGTCTCAACTGAATATACATTCCTCAACATCTGTTTTTCATGACACTACATTGGTTGGACAACATACTGGCCCAAATTCTCAAAGGGATGAAACGGACATAGGGGATGATACTGTGATGGGGGTGTGAACGAGGATGCTAGAAGCATAAGTTCACAAGGATCAGATTTTTAGGAAGCGTGTTTTAGTTTTAATAGTACTGTAAATAGGGAACAAGGAAATTTCAATGAGACAAAACTTTCCCCAGAATATTTAAACGTGTTTATACAAATTGTTATTGCTTATCGCAAACAAAAAGAGTTGAATTGGAAAGCTATGTCCAAACAAATTCACCAGATATAATAGCCTTAACAGAGGTTCTTCCAAAAAACAGCGTATTCGATTAGAATAAAGTGGCATTAGCACTCAAAGGCTATTCATGTTTTAGAGCCAATTTAAATAAGGGTAGAGGTGTTCTATTATATGTCAAAAACAGTATACCAGCAGTTGATGTTCAACAAAACCAAAACTTTGAGGAATCTACCTGGTGTAAAATTAACCTTTCTGGTGGTGGCAACATTATAATAGGAAGTGTTTATCGAAGCCCGAATTCCACACATGAAAATAACCTGTATTATCTCGTTGACACACTTTGAGACATATCTGGTGGAAACCCATCACATTTGCTTATTCTTTGGGATTTTGATATTAAACGTACTGACTGGAACAACATAAATCCTACAGAAAATAAAACTCACATTTCAACACTCTTCATAGAATGTTTAAGAGATAGTTTCTTGTACCAAAATGTAAAAGAACCAACAAGGTAAAGGACCCAAAATGTTCCTTCGATTTTAGACTTGATTTTAACAAATGAGGAAAGCATGGTAAGCAATTTACAATATAAACCAGGCCTCTGAAAAAGTGGTCACTTGGTCCTTGATTTCACATACAACTGTAATATTGGATCAAGTGACCCCCATCCAAAAAATTAATTTGTTTTCAAAGCGGATTATTGAAAGATAAGTGAGAAACTGGAGGAAAACAACTGGGAGCAAGATTTGCAGGGAACCAGACTTTCAGAAGCACGGGAAATACTTACAGAGAAATTTATTCAAATAGTAGAAGAAAAGTACCAGTGAGTAAGGTTTCTAGTGCAGCTGATCATAAAAACCCGTATGTAAGTCATCACTGTATGGTAGCAATAATAAACATACAAAAAGTCAAAAATAATTACATAACAAATCCGACCAAAATTACACCCAGTACAAAATAGCAAGAAATAATGTGATAACAGAGTTACGTAGATCCAAATATAACTATTGAAATGATTTAGCCGCCAAGATGAAATCTGACAATAAACTCTTCTGGAATTACGTACGCTCCAAAATGAAGACCAAATAAAACATTGGCCAGTTTGCGCTACCTGATGGTAGCTACACAAACGACAACCAGGAGAAAGCAGAAATACTGAAGAGCTACTTTGCGATCGTTTTTTGCAGTGGAGGGACCAGAAGCATTATCAGAATTTGAAGATAGAAACTTTGCGGAGCCAGTAACCAATATAGATATTAATGGAATAAATATCGCAAATGCAATTGATAATCTGAAGCATCTCAGGGCCCAGACCAGATTCACCCAAAACTTATAAAAGAATCTAAGGACTCTTTGGTTAAGCCTCTAGAGATAATCTTCAGGAAATCATTGGAAAAAAGTCAACTTCCAAGCTTCTGGAAACAGAGCAATGTAACGGTCATCTTTAATAGTGGATTAAAAACCAACCCAGAAAATTATAGACCCATACCATTAACATCGGTACCTTGACAATTGCTTGAGAGGTTAATCTATGATATATTAATAAAACACATGGAAAAAAAACCTGTTCTCAAAAGCTCATCATGGATTTATAACTGGAAGATCATGTTCCACTCTGCTTCTAGCGCTATTGGAAGAATTAACTGAGACCCTAGATTCTAATGGAGATGTGGATATAATCTACCTTGACTTCCAAAAAGGCTTCGATAAAGTACCACATAAACGCTTACTCAAAACACTTTGGGGATATGACTTCCGAGGGAAAGTACACAGCTGGAAAAGGGAATTTTTGAAAAAAAAACAGGTCACAGAAAGTAGTGATAAATGGGAAATGCTCATACTCAGCCAAAGTTATAAGTGGAATTCCACAGGGAAGTGTGTTGGGCCCGATATTGTTCCTTATATATATAAATGACCTTCCAGTGCATGAAACTCTTCGCAGATGATGCTAAGCTTTTTGGTAGAATAAACTCGCTCGTGCAAGCAACAACAGTACAGACCAGCCTTGACAATGCCGTTGACTGGGCATAGATATGGGACATGAACTATCATTTCCAAAAAAGTAAACATCTACATATTGGCAACCACGATATAAACTTTGGATACACAATGCAAACAAATAGTGGAGAAATGAAAGTCCAAAAAGTAACGTCACAAAAAGACTTAGGGAGTAACATTTAACAAAAACCTGAAATTTACAGATCATATAAATAACAAAGTAAACACGGCAAATAGAAATATAGGTCTGATTTGCATAACATTTACATTCATGATATGTTTCTAAGCATTTATAAATCTGTTGTTAGAGCCCATTTCGAGTATGCATCTAGTGTATGGTCACCTATGTTCAAGAAAGACACAATCCTAATAGAAAATGTACAGCGCTGGGCAACAAGACTCGTAAAATGTTTAAAACACCTGTCATATGAGGGTATAGATTGAAAAATTAGGACTGCCTAGTTTAAAGTATAGAAGAGAAAGATCTGACATGATCCAGGTATACAAAATCATGCACGGCATAGACAAAGTTGATAAGACAAGTTCTTCACAGTGAATAGAACTCAGTGATACTCAGCAACGCGTGGTCACTCATTAAAATTGTTCAAAAAAGGTCGCGCTTATTAGTTAGGGCAAACAGCTTTTCAAATAGAGTTGTGGACAGTTGGAATTCTTTGACAGAGGACATAGTAAATGCACCCTCCCTTAACGCGTTCAAGAGCCTGTTAAACTGGTTCTGGCGAGGACACCCGTACAAGTTCAGCCCATCCTGCTACTCACCCGGACAACGTACCAGAGATTGAATACAGAACCAGAAAGCATCAGAAGAGGCCAATGGGCCTAATTAGATGCATACATAGGTATATCAGGTATATAAATCAGGAACTTGACTTGCGAGCATTTATAAAGTCATTGAGAGGCGACAAAGTTCTACTGTATTAAGGCAAAGGATTAAATTGAACATAAAAGATATAAACTGTAAAAAAACAAAATTAAACAGCGAAATGCGGCCGCAGCACTGACCATTTGTCTAGACAGTATATCTACGATACACATTAAGTTTTGCTTCGTCACAACATATTACTAATTATGTCACACAAGAACAACATAGGTGCAGATAAGTTTGCGTATTTCATAAGTCCAACCCGTGTCCCACTTTGCCGCTGCTTAGTTGGCAATATAGTATCATGTTATCCACTGTAGCCTGCCAGGCATATCGTGGACTGTACAAATTCAGACTTTCCCGTGATCATGTACATTTAATCCTATGGCCAGATTATGCTGCACTACATACTCAGCTACAAAGACTATCCATAGTCCTGAAAGTATGGATTTAGCTCGTATAACTATTATACTTTGCAGATAGCGAACACCAAAGGCGCTGATGTGCAGTCTGATCAGAGCCTTCGTTTTACGCATTCACAGATGCAGCAAAGACATGTTTTCTGGTCAAATGGCTTAAATTACGATGTCAGCTATATTGACTGTCATTGCACGGAGGCCTTATCCTCAATTCAACAGTACGAGACGTGTTTCACACCAAAATGAAAGGAATCGACAAACGATGCTGACAAGTGTGAATAATTCATGGCAATATTAGCTTAATCAGCAATTATTCACAGACAAGACTTACTGTTTAGCAAACCGGCCAATTCTAGGGGGAGAGTATAGTGCACGTTTCTGCATCTTAGGCTAGACAGATAAGCATCTGATAAGCATCTTCCGAGACGGTTTAAACCGAGGACAAATTTTGTGCACATAGAATATACGAAACACTATACAAAAAGTATTATGTACAGTATGTATGCCGAATCTACACCGCGTGTCCTGTAAAAAGTAATACTTTAATCACTTTGATTTTATTAGTTTAACAGTCACCAACGTATGAGACCACACATACATGCATGGAACTTTCAAATGAACTTAAAGCATAGGCGAAATTGTCATAACTCGGATTGGTTTGTATTACTTAGGTCAAACCACGGATTGGTTGAGTGAGGAGTACCGATTAGTAAGTGAAGGAAATGGATTGCTTTAACAGACTTAAATGGTTTAACTGAAATATTCTCTGAATTAAAAAAATACATAGATAAACTATAGTCGGAATATTGAAAATGTACTCACCGTCGGGAGCGCAGTGGCTCACCGTCGTCCCCTCTACGATGTCATTAGCTACTGCCCTACTGCCCCTACACCCACGCAGTACTGAAAGTAAGTATATTAAATGCATCTACAACTATAACCAAAATGATTTAGGAGCAGTCCACCCATAAAAATAACAGACCAGTAAAGTGCATCATAGGCGATGTTTTTAATGGGAACATGCGTACTCGCTTATAGAACAAGTAAAGGTGTGCCTAAACTAATAACACAAATGGAGAGATAAGCTCTTCTTTTTAGTCTGAGCACTGTAAACCAGGAAATTAGGGGAATTCACTAACAGCGTTTCTAAAAGCTATTTGTGACATCAAGTAATGAAAAAAAAAAATGATAAAATACTGTGCCATGGTGGGTATCTTATAAATTTACGCTAGGAAAAATCGGAAAGTTATAGTAAATGATAAATTTTTAATGAAAAAAGTTTTTCTGAGTAACTCATATTTTAGTATTCGAACACAAGTAACGTCAGGTCGATACAAATAAAAATGAGCGCGGATCTGACAAAAGGGTCCTTCGGGCATTTTAGCAGTTTTTGTGCAATCAAACTTTCAAAATCGTCCAAATTTTCAAGATTTTGCATTTACTAACAGTAGAGTCAAATTGCTTCTAACATGTTATACAATCAAAGGCGCAAACAGTTCTGATAAAATTAAGTGATACGTATAATGTATGTTGCCATGGCAACAGCTGTGCATATTGACTACATACTTCTTTTAAAACAGGGTCCCTCATTTCAAATGCTTTTGCAAACACGGAATGTGCGTATGTCAGCTATTTGTGCAGTCTATGCAATTGCATGCACATCAAATTTACAGAAACATGGATCATTCTTGTAATATTGCTCCTAGCGTTTTTGTATTACCGTCATATGTTAACACAATGGTGTTTACGTCAGAACGTCATTAACAACGTCAAGTGACGTCATGTTGAAAACGCTTCATCTGTACCAGTTTAAACGCTTATATATTTTTGTTTTTTGTAATGATGATCTCTTCAAATTTTCTGTAATTGTTCACAACAGTTATGTCTTTCTTTCTCTGTAAATATCTCACTTTTGACTTTTATTGCCAGAAGGTCCCTTCTGACAGATCTTGGCTCAAATGTTTTTGTTACGCTGCATCATGCTCTTTGGCGTAACGTTACTGAATGTTATTTCCTTAACTTGCCAGCAGAACTTCTATTGACCGAATATTTTGCACTATGTGAAACACTCAGACAGCATAAAATAATAAACACTGCCGCTCACGTGTTTGTACTACAAAAACGCGTCACATGCACGCTTCTAATGCGTTGTTCGCGCGTTGAGTTTAAACTGCGATTGTAACGCGATTCTAACATTGACCGCCTACATAGGCAATGGATATATTCAGTGACTTATTTGTGGATAAATCACTTCACGACTTGAGTGATGCCATTTGGTCGCCAGCTAGATTTTCATGACGTCATCTATCAAAACAGCCTAATAAGGTTGATAATAGACGGCGTAACGTCGTTTTTATAACTTATGTACATTCAAAACATACGTAAAATACGCGTTTCAGTCCAAACAAGAGTATCACGAAATTCCAACGCATTGTTCAAGAAGGTGGAATCGTTACAGACTCTGAAGGATTCGCTCTTATTTTCAATAGTTTTGGTATATTAGAGTCGAAATCAGTCGTAAATTGTAAAATCACTCTCGCTCGTGATTTATCCACTTTATCAACTGACATCCAGCCAGTGATCTATTAAGCAACAAACTACTGTAACCAGAATATATTTATTTCGAAACTCGTGAATATTCAATAACGATTTGAACGATTAAACTTGCGTATCTTTTTTAGTCAATCAAATCGTTTTATTAGTACGTATATCAAGGCATTGGTGTGTTAACCAATCAAATTTGAGCTTACCTTGCTCGATGTTTACAGTTTAATGGTTTAACTACGCTTTGATTGTTCTTATAATTGCTGGCACTAATATTTTTAGTACAGTTTATTAAAATAATTTCTCACTATAAAAATATTCTTTATTACATTAATGTATTGCGACAGACTGCATGCTTGGTGGTCAACCAAATCATGGTTGTCAACTTTACTTTCCTCTTTATTTGCTCGCCGGCGGGTCGGTACTCAGTCTCTATGACGGTTCTGACTTAAAGACTCATCTGTAGATGAGAGGGTTAGGGACTGATGTCATGTCTTTGGTCAGGTCCGTCCGGGTTTAACTGTTGGATTTCCTTTGCTCAGTTATTCAGTTATTTGTACTGTTGAGTCCTTATCTTTGTTTTGTCTCTTTCCCATTGGTATCCTAGGTCAGGTGTGGTACTTGATTGTATCGATTCCTGATCTTTGCACCCTAACTTACTTTTATTGATTATCTTTTTGAATTTAAGTAAGGATTTAACACTACATCTAGATATTAGAACGATATTTTAAACATTAATAATGTTAATTTTGACAATATGGTAAGTCAAATATACCCTTCAGAGCTCCAACTTAATAAAGCCAATTCCTTTGATACCGAAGCTGCATTTTTAGACTAGCATTTGTCTATTTCTAATGATATAGTTTCTACAAAAATTAATGATAAACGTGGCGACTTTGATTTTGAAATTGTCAATTTCCCATTTTAGATCGTGATGTTCCTCGCTCTACATCCTATGGAGTGTATTATCTCTCAACTCATTCGTTTTGCTAGAGCATCTAGCTATATTACTGACTTCAACACTCGCAATAAATTGTTAACTCAGAAACTTCTTAAACAAGGCTATCGGTATCATAAGCTTCGCAAATTTTTTTCTAAATTTTATAGACGATACTATGATTGATATCTAAATTCCAAGTTGGACTTTAATCTCTCTTTCGCCATGGACTTTCGGAGCCTGAATTCTATGGTAAATTGGTGTATAAATTAAAGAAGATTGTTGGCTTTAATATTTTTTTCAGCGCAGTTCATTAAAATAATTTCCCATTATAAAAAGATTGGCTATAACATTAATGTATTGCAACAGACTGCATGCTTGGTGGTCAACCCAATCATGGTCGGCAACTTTGCTTTACTCTTTAATTGCACGCTGGTGGGTCGGACTTCAGACTCTATGACGGTTCCGACTTAAAGACTTATCTATTGATGAGATGGTAGGGGACTGATTCTTTGGCTGTATGTCAGGCCCTACCTGTTGGATTTATTTTGCTCTGGTATTCAGTTTTATTTACTGTTGAGTCCTTATCTTTGCTTTATCTCCTTTTTATATCTTGATTTATATGTTCTAGGAGATGATGCATTGATAAGTTAGGGGTCTTTAACGCAAACCAAACATCTATGTGTCTTGATCCACATCTAAACTAAGGATGAGGTTGGTGCACCGTTAAACCGGTTTAAGCCCTCCAGTAAAATATTTAACTGACCGTTCCAAGGCGGTACTTCTTTTGTGGATCTTTTATGTTTTTTTTCTGTTTTGTGTTTGCTATGCCTTTGTAAGCGTCTGTTTATATTTGCCTCGTGGTTACCTGCTGGGAAAGGGCTGACCTCTTGGCTCTCGTTTGTGGTGTCTTACTGTGAGTTTGTTACTTTCCCATTGGTATCCTGGGTCAGGTGTGGTACTTGATTGTATCGATTCCTGATTTTTGCACCCTTACTTACTTTTCCTACAATTCTCTTGAATTTATAAACTCAATCACCATAAAATACCTGCTCCAATATGCCATGTTGCAGAAGAGTTTTTATACCAATATTGTATTTAACAATCAACTCCGAGTGTTTGTGGTAGAATTTTGAAAATGCTTTACGAGTTTTGTGATATCGATAACCGTGTTTTAATAACGTAGTAGTCAAGAATGTGTTTCCGTTTTTGAAGATATCAACATTAGTGTATACTCTCGCAAAACGAATATGTTGCGAAATGTATACACCATAGGAAGGGGAGCGAGGAACATCTCAATCAAGAAATGGAGAATTTACTATTTCAAAATTAAAATCATCTCGTTTATCATATTTATTTTAGATAAAACTATGTAATTCTTTATGGACAAGCCCAGACACAAAATGGGGCTTTAATACAATAAACCTATTTTAACTATAATAAATTAGTAATTGAACTTGGTAATGAAACTACTATGCCTGACTCTTGAGATTGTAAGGACTCTAAGTATTGCTATCAACCTGCGGTTCATATAGTCATTGGAATTTATGTAAGTGACCTAAATATAGGTTTCCTTTGCCAATAGACTTCAAAACATGTCGTGAGGAAATTGCTTGCGCCTTAAAAGAATTTTGTAGTCACTGATGTAAACGAGAGCATGTTGAATTTAATGCCATAAGTAGTTGAACATTAGATATTTTTATAATTATTAATGGTATAATTTCATTTTATAGCTTTAATTTAGATCTTCTACACCCTAAAAAAATAAGTGAGTACGATCAAGAAATACCACAATCACAAACAGCAGACAACCCCATGATATTTGTTCAAAATAAGGTCTATTAGTATTTAGTAGGCCATCTAAATATCTGGAGGTGGAGTTAAAAGCTTAAATAATATCAGTTTGATTTTGTCTGACAGAGACAACATGAAGTCTCTCTTATAGTAAAACAAAAACAAATCTGCAACAAGAGGAGCAAAATAAGAACCCATCGGAATACCTACAATTTGTCTATACAATTTCGAGCCAAATTTTATTAAAAGTATTTTTAACACAAATAAATTGGCCAAGTCTTTGTACTTATAAAACATCAGAGTACCCTCACCCACACCCGCCCCAGCTCTCCACTCAACCGTGACACAAAGTAAACGCGAGTCATTGGCAACTTGGTGTTTCGATGCATGAATGACATTTGGCGACTCAAGCATCTGCCATATATTTTTGGCTTGTAACTATTACGCAATTATCACAAATTGTCAGAGGAACAATTCTGCGAGATGTCTCTTACGATTCTCATAAAATATTCAATTCCAAATGGACAGGTGTTTCAGATATTTATAACTGTTCTTTTTTAGACTACAAATTGTCCAGCACTCACGATTTTGGTTATTGTCACGTTGGCGAGTAGCGAAGGCTCAGATGAAACTGCGCATAAGCGCAGTCTCGCCTGAGCCTGCGATTCTCGTATTCACAAAGTATCGCAGTGGGAAAGGCTTAGACCAAAAATGAGACCTCTATCCCGGCTGGATATGTCAGCATGGGCGGTTAAACGAGGCGTTTGCGTCCTTACAACCTGAGAGTCATGATACGAGGCTGCAATTTTAACAGACTGGTTAATGCTTAGTTTACGCTTTAGAATATTTCTTCTCGTATTTCAAGGGTTGTTCCATCTTGTGCCAATGATTAATATAAAACAGCAACAATAACAAAAAAGTCCCGGTTCAAATCCAAATCGTTGAGGAGCCTATAAGAAACTTACTTTAAAAAAATCACATCAAATTTCTATGAAACTCATGCGCTGATCAAGAAAATGTTTTCAGAGGGTCTCCAAATATTTTTATTAGTATTAGTATTGAGGGGATAGATGATCCAAATACCGCTAAAACGGGCCACCATTGTCCCGCCAGCGAAAAGTCTGCATTTAAATGGTGTTTCGCTGGCGGGCCGATGGTGGTTCTACATTGAATGCTGGTTTCAGACCAGTTTTGCTAAAGAACCCTACAGCTTTGTTATTTTCCAAATGAGGGGTTGCGGTCCCCCTGTCCGCCCTCTGGATCCGCGTATGAAACTTACTGGTTAAGCAATACTGTTTGATTCAAACCAGTCAGGAAATTAGAAAGCGTATCCCTTATACATGTACATAAGAGTGTTATTTCATAGTAAAGCTATATTTCACAGCAATACCAAGTAGTGGATTATTTCATTTGAAAATATGCTAAAAGAAATTGAATAAATTAATAAAATCTAATGATATCGTAAAACTAGCTTGTTCTGACCATAGACTGATTTCAATGGAACAATGGTGTTCATAGATCAAAGTAAAGTGAGAGGTATACAGACAGTAACTCGATTTATATTCAACCAAATTCGATCTCTTGTAGATTTTCGGGAAGGACACCCAAACAGCACCGACCAATATAGACCATCCTGCAAAACGAGTTCAACCAGTCCAGTTAGCATATAAAAATAGGCTACTACATGTATCGATCCACCTGCATAACATCATTCGAATGGCGTTTCGCTGGTGGGTCAATAATTGGCCGAAATTGTTTGCTTGCTGAAAGCCCCCGATCGCGTGGCCGATGGTTGTTCCCATTGTTTTGTTGGGGTGGGGGTTGTGTGTTTGGTCCTTGTTTTGTTATGCAGCACTTTGTGTCCTTTCCAATTTTCCAATCATCCCGCTGAGGAAGAGAGAGTCGGCAGCTTTACTTTAATGGTCTTACTATCATGTAGTTGTTGTTAGTAATTTGTGTCTCTTCCTTACGGCGCCTTGGATTGGTCTGCACTGTGTGATTGTGGCATTTCCTGGTCATCTCACTTTCTGTTGGATCTGAATGGCCGTGGAATCTATATTTATTATGGTCTGGGGGGTTAAAAATAAATTAGTATCTTTCCAATCAACAACCTGCGACACAATGGAACCAATAATGACTAAAATATCCGTAATAATAAATAATTGAGCCGCGACGTGAAATTTCCAACAATGTGGTACGTGTGACCAGCAAAGGCTCAGATCAGCCTGCGCATACGCGCAGTCTGATCAGAGCCTTTGCTAGCCGCTTGAATATACTACGACCGTTAAGCTACTAACCGAACATCATTTAGTGTTTCTAAGCTTAAGATGAGGCTGCACAGGCTCGCCTGAGACTTCTCTTGTCGAAATGCCATATTGTTGGAAATCACATGTCACGGCTCAATTATATTCTTGTTCTGTTGTTATTCTCTAGGTGATAGGATCAGCCCACCTACAACTATGACGCAGTACAAATATGAATGAAACTGCCACATGTAAATGGTAGGCGACATTAATGATTATTGCCATTGCGTAAACATGTTTCTATTCATATATAGAAAAACACAAATATGGTTAGCGGCAAATGAAGGCAAACTTTTATTCTTCAAAATTTCGCATTTAAAAACTATACAATGAGAGAGTATCGCCTCTTAAAGAATAGTAAATAAATGTATTAATCAGAAAAAAGATAAACATTTCAGAGTTGGTCCCAATGTGGAGACTTGTCCTCCTTGGTAAAGGTAAAATTAATATGAAAAGATTCAACATACGTCTGCGCTTCCCGACAAAATTTGGTGTTTTCTTCAATAAAATTACAATATTCAAAATTGCCTGACAGCTGGTATCCGTTAAATAGTTAGGCATGTCATTTTTTACGATTGTGAGGAGGAACCTAGAGCTAGATGTCCTGACAAAATTGTTTTAGTCATCAGCGTATATCACAGAGGACCGTACGGACCTGCCTGGAGAGCAATTGGACCCGAATTCAGAATAAAAATAGTCAGTGAGTATGATCAGGGAATACCACAATCACAAACTGCAGACTAACCCATGGCACCGCGAGGAAGAGCCAGACAACTATCACGAGACACCAGGAAGACAAACTAAGCAAAGCAACCAGCTCTCTCTTCCCCATCAATATGATTGCAAAACTAGTAGGGACATAAAGTAACGCACAACAAAACATAGAACAACTACAGAATCCCACAATGAGAGTAACAATAAACATTAAGTCAACAACAACAGAACCACCGCCTTAGAACGGACAGCAGCCTAAGGCATCGGGGGGGGGGGGGGGAGGGGGGGCTTAGTGCATTTTACCGGCACCAAATCTACGCCCAAGATTCTGCTGTTGTTGAAGTACAAAAATGTTCAGCTCGCAAGGAAGCCTTCTAACTATTGCAATGTAACATCATGGAGAAACTCTCTTATCAAATTAACACACTAAGATGAAACGAAGAAAAGGGCTAACGACTCACAGATAGTCAGAGTTAAAGAAAATCCTAAAGTTGAGCTACGGTGGGTCCAGCTACAGATAAGCATCAGACACTAACCCACCGATTAAAGCTTTACGTCAGAGCCGTTATAGAGTCTGAGGCCTGACCCATCGTCGTGCAATTAAAGAAGAAACCATAGCTATAAACCGTGATTGGGTTTAAAGCCAAGCATGCAGACTGTCGCATGACATCCAAGTTATATCCAACCTTTAATAACTAAGTCCAACTTGTGAAAAAGTATTAAAAAAAAACAAGAGGGTCCATGGGCCATGGACCGCTCACCCGAGTTCTTGTCACAAGAGAATGTTAACCACATAATATAAATCCGATTTCTCCAACACCAGTCCATTTTGGGTATCAACACGGCACTAAGATCATAACCAAAGACTATCAATAATCTGATTCGCTAAGTTCAATCAAAATAAATGTATCTGCACAATTTCAATGTCTGACTTTCAGGGGCGTGCATAAGGTCAAACTTGCCTAATGCTCTTCACTTCTTTTCCTTTAAAGCTGCATACTCTGTAACTATGAACATTTTTCGAAAAAAAAATTTTCTTTTTAAATCATTTGCAAAAGTAGAATAAAGTTATGTTGTCACAATAAATCTAATTTCTACAGCTGAAAACTGCATGAAAAAGTGAATTATCTTATAAAAACAGGTGTATTTTCTCTTGTTTGTAATTATTTGCGTCCCTCCAATAATTCTAGACAGTTGATTTTTAACATAAATGCTGTTGTTTTGGCACTAATAATTTGTTAATCATTACGAAAAAGGTAAAATGTATATCTGAATTTTAGTATTTATGCTGTGTTCTTGAAAAATAGAAACATTATTTTTAAAATGAAAATATCAAAAGTTACAGATTATGCAGCTTTAATGCAACATGACCTTCAGAAAAAATTGTTTAACCTTTTGGTCACATCTGGGGTCGTGAGTGTAAACTAGGGCAAAATATTGATTTGCACTGTGTTCTCTGCTTCATTCCCGATAATTTGACATGCAACATGACTACTTTCAGAAAAGAAAACAAATCGACCTTTTGACCCCACCTCAGGGGTCAATGGTGTGTGTAAGGGCAAACTATTTAGCATGTTATTGTATCCTTAATTCCCTTTAACTTGATGTGCAAAATGGCCATATTCTGAAAAAGTTGATTTTCTAAAAGTCAACGTGACCCCTGCGGCGGAGCCATTTTTGGTCCAAGGGGCATAAATTGAACACACTTGGTATAGGTCCACTAGGTTATGATTCATACCAAATATCAAGGCTTTATGCCTTGTGGTTTCAGACAAGAAGATTTTTTCATGTTTTCCCTATGTAAGCCTATGTAAATAATGTGACCCCGGGGCGGGGCCATATTTGGCCCCAGGGACATAATTTGAACAAACTTGGTAGAGGTTGACTTGGTGATGCTACATGCCGAATATCAAGGCTCTAGGCCTTGTGGTTTCCGACAAGGAGATTTTTTTCATGTTTTCCCTATATAAGCCTATGTAAAACATGTGACCTACGGGGCGGGACCATTTTTGACCTCGATGGCATAATTTGAACAAACTTGGTAGAAGTCTACAAGGTGATGCTACATATCAAATACCAAGGCTCTGGGACTTGTGGTTTCAGACAAGAAGTTATTTTTCATGTTTTCCCTATGTAAGCCTATTTAAATCATATGACCCCAGGGCGGGGCTATTTTTGGCCTCAGGGACATCGTTTGAACAAACATGGTGGAAGTCCGCTAGTTGATGGTACATACCAAATATCAAGGTCCTACGACAACAATAAGATATTTTAAGTTTTCATCTCGAAAATCTATTTTTAGCCTGTGTGACCTAGATATGCAACGTACCAGAGCCATTTGAACAATTATTAAAGAGGTCCATATAAGGATAATTTCTGCCAAGTTTGGTAAAAATCCAGCTAGTAGTTTAGGGGGAGATTTCTTTTGAAGCAATTGCAATTGTTGACGATGGACGAACGGACGACGGACATCCAACGATCACCATCAACAAATCCAAATAACACTGTAGGAGGAGTTGCGCACCCATTTTATACACTCTCTATGCACTTGGATGGTAATAACGCCTGAACATGACTTACATGAATGTGAAATAAAAAGAACCGAAAATAAACTGAGAATTATCTCAAAACACATGTATATCTTCAGACCATGTACAAAACATCTGTAATAGTGAAAGAATCGGCATAGAATTGTAAGTGCGGAAGGACAGCTATTTTACAGCTATATCAAGTTAGCTTGGTTGTACCACTATTAAACAGGGGATACAGTTACCTGCTCTAGGACATGACACAGTGCCTCTGGTGAGTCTGGAATCAGCAATCCCTGCATGGATGTCAAGTCTAGCACTCTACCAATGAGCCATAGCGATCCTCCAATATGTGTTTTAATCTCTATTTATCAAATTTATATGTTGTGGTTATGCCAGATTGTTATTATTATTTGAGCCGTCACATGTGATTTCCAACAATGTAGCATTTTGACAAGTGTAGACTCAGACTTGCCAGTGCAGCCTCCTATTAAGCTTAGAAACTCCAAATGATGGTCAGTCAATAGCTTAACACTTATAGAATATCCAAGCGACTAGCAAAGTCTCGGATCAGACTGCGCGTATGCGCAGGCTGATTTGAGGCTTTGCTGGTCGCCTATACCACATTGATGGCAATCTCATATCGCGGCAATCATATTATGCTGTGGTTATGCCAGATTGTTTACATTATTGTATACCAAAGTTAAGCTATGTGCGCTTTAAAAGAACCAACTCATTAAGATAGGTATGTTCGTTTGCAATAGTATAGACTCAAATTTTGAAAGGGTTCATTTTTATTTGAGGCTGTAACTGCAAGATAGTGAACTGGCTATTATTGTATTGATATATGATAAAAGTGTCTCTTTCTCAAGCACCCAAGAGGCACATTATGCGCTATAAAGGCTAGCCATGTTTCTTTTTAAAAGCTCTATTTGCTGTTGCCTCCATTATATAGACTTCCCCTGTGGTTTTGATCGAAGACGTTTCAAGACCAAATCATCGAAGACACCGGTTGAACGAAGTGTACGTCGCAAAGTCTCGTCCTACGTTTACAATCTCTCAGATGGGAAATATAGAAAGACGTATACTATACCTGGTATTCTATTGACCAGGGTTATCCATTGGTTCACTCTTCAAATTAGCGATCGTGACAAAATATCGACTTTG
Organism: Loripinus fragilis; assembly: GCA_964019695.1. Classification (NCBI taxonomy): domain Eukaryota; kingdom Metazoa; phylum Mollusca; class Bivalvia; order Lucinida; family Lucinidae; genus Loripinus; species Loripinus fragilis. The sequence goes on from OZ026515.1 coordinate 125,455,157, forward strand.
CGTCAATGCAACGCCATTGGCGACGTCATTCAAAGAGTGCAACGCTATCGTGACCTGATAAAGACACATGGTTTGAGATACATGTAGCCAACCTTTATCAAGTCAGCGTGCAAAAACGCAGTTAATATGAGAGGTAACTGAAAATTTGTTATATTTTCTCTTATTCCATATAGGCCTTACTTGCTTTTTATGGAACATAGCCGTGATATATACTATCAAAAACAAAAACGTAACTCTAAGGGTTTTTCATTAAGTTCTCCTTTTATTGCTAAACTACGAATTGTTATAAATTTCTTATTTTTAATAGAATCTATCCAAAATTCAAGTTTGTTCAAATGTTTTTGAATAAAAGACCGGTCTACTCTCTCCAGTAAGGGCGAGGTTGGCGCCCCGAAACTGGTTTAAACCCTCCAAAATATTCTTATTGACCGTTCCAAGGCGGTAAATCTTTTGTGGATAATTTGTGTTATTTATGTCTTGTGTTTGTCATACTTTTACGTCTGTTCATTGCTGCCTTGTGGTCACCTGCTGGGAAAGGGTTGACCTCTTGGCTGTCGTTTGTGCTGTTTAATTGTGTTTTTGTCACTTTCCCATGTGGTGTCCTTGGTCAGATGTGGTACTTGATTGTATCGATTAAGAGACACAAGAAGCTTATTGACGTCTTGGCTTGTACCGACCGATGTAGACCTAGACTATTTTCAAGCTGACTGTGACTTCCTTATATATATCGCAACAGGGAAGAAATTCATAACATATTCATTTTGTAAACAATTATATCAAAGTAAACCATACAATTTTTACTATGTGGTGATAATTATAAAAGTTTGTCGGAAAACGCTTTCATTTTCAAATTTGAAGGTTAAAATAGCTTCTTAAGCAATCTTAATAAATGCATCACAAAATGCATTCAAATTTGACAGCAATGAAGTAAATTTTGAATCGCAAAAGGAAAAAATTTCCCATTAATTTATTTTATTAATCTTAACACCATATTTTAGAGCGAAGATCGACTATTAAGCGATAACTGTGTCGTATCAGAAGAAATATGTTTATTTTCATTTTTATATCATTTTCCTTTTTAATCCTTTACAAAACTTGGTGTGATTTTTACAGGTAAATGATCGGGTACATCCGTAGAATGGTATCGGTAAATTCCGTTGTTTTGAAAGAAAAAGTGCTATATGCCTGATCTTTGCCAACCTTCTTTTTCTGTAAGATTTATCTCAAATATGCAGCCGTTAACCAATGGGTATAAAGTTACACAACAAAATGCTACTGTACCAGTGGATCCAGGATTTCTGGAAGGGGGGGGGGGGTCAGATGTGTAGAGGAGGGGTTCGCTTTGCTGATTTTATCTCATTTGTCTTAAATATCCCATGAAAATCAAATAAGTTGGTCTCAATGATACCAAATTCTTTCATTTTTATAGGATATTTAAAAAGGTGGGGGGGGGGGGCGGGGAAGGGAGGTCGAGGGAACCCCCTCTGGATCCGCCTCTGTACTGTCAGGTAGATGGTGAGGTCTGGCTACAATGTATTATTTTGTTGTTAGAGCCCTATGTCGCCCGAACAATTTTTAAAATGGATATGCTTTGAAGTGAAAATGTCTTCAACTGTACAGTCAAAGCTGAGCATATAAACTATGAATCTATGATTTTTTCCAGGCTATTACAAGTAATCGTCAGTTATATACCGAATCAATGTTATAACGGAACAATGTTTTATTTTGATTATGTATTTGTCCGAACGCATGCACTAGGCCAATTGGTTCACCTAAACAAAAGTTCATTTAATTTGGCATCGAAACTTACTTTTGTTTTAACAGTATGTCTCAAACTGTTTGAGAAACAAACACTCCATTGAGGAAGGGTTGTTGAAAAAGGATTAAATGCATGGTACTTGTAATGTTCCAATATTTGATATGTGGCAAGCATTCTGGCATCCTGAAAGCTGTGTTGATTTCTTGGATTTCTGATGGAAATCTTTAAATGTTTAACGCTGGATTATTATTATTCTTCGATTCGATACAGCGTCAGGTCTGTCTGGTTGTTCATCAGTCAAAAGAAGGATTTAGTCAGATTTTAGCTTAAGATTTTATTTAAGACGTTTCAATTATTGTCGTAGTAAACATGAAACCGTGCAGTAAATGTTTTATCAAAGTATGCTCCTTACCATTTCTAAGCAGCAGAAGTATAACATGTTCATACTTCTTTGAATGACTTCCACGTTTCTGAAATATGCGGTATTGATTTTGCACTGCGTTGTATGGACGGCACGGCAATAAATGCTCAAATCTCAATTTAATGAAATTTGGCACTGCTTAATTTTCTAAATTCAACGGCTCAATTTTAAGTTATACCCCTCATCTTATTGGCCTAACGTTTGAGTGTGGGCTAGTATGGACTTTGTATTTTTATGATCTCTTACAAGGTCTTGGGACCTACAAAGCTTTTTTGACCAACCAGGATGACGCTCATCAAACCATACTGCAGATAACGTATTCTCTGCAAACAAAAGATTCTTCAAGATTTGGTGTGCAACATTCTAGCATAAACTGTCATACGGCAATTGTTCATATACAATTCTGGCCCTTCATTAGCTATCTGATCACAAATGATCAACACAAATTCTCTGCATGAGACCCAACTAAACATAAATCAACTATACTATGCACAATAAATTTAGCAATTGTTTTGTATGTGTGAGCCCACCCACATCATTTCTCAAGTTTCATTTGCTGTCATGAAGATACAAGCGCCGATCATCTGACAAGAATTTCCATTTAAAAAATTACAGAATTACCAACACAGCGGCCGTGCTAAAGTGACGTTACACTTTAAGACTAGCAGGTTACGTGCGTATTTCTGATCAATGGGGGAAGCCAAAAACATTTTCAAGCGATTGTTTGGTCACTGAAAACCAAAAAAGCATAGCAAATGCTGCAATTTTCTGATTTTTCTCAGATAAATATAGGACCAAGTTTTCACAATTTAACGTTTTTATTAATGCTTTTACGTTATCGCCTTTAAACGGTATTTCTAGTGGGGTTGTCTTGATTCACATTGACAAGTAAAACTGTTTGATGTCTTCAAACACATTCAGACAAATAATGTTGAATGAAACATCTTCACGGCTACAGAGCACGAACTGAAAGATACAATCTAACGTCACCATTATCTCACAAATGCGTCGCACCATTTTCCAGTGACTTAAGGTTTTAATCAACCATAAGTTGAGATACATTGTAAGCCTATCACATCTTTGTTAACTGAGTTTCTGTTGAATTGAAACCAAATAACATATGAAGTTTAATCAGATGATGACTACGTTTTGACGTCAATGATGACAGCTGATTTTTCAGCATGAAATCTCTATCACATCTATGACATAACCAATAGTTTTTATAGGCGTATGATGCATGAGGAATATTTAAGACCACCAAACGAAAAATCACATGCTTATCATTTTAGCATTACTTACAACGGATGTGAATTTGGCTTACTGACCCTTCCTGCAATTCTTGCTCTCCCCAAATGCCTATTTAAAGGATCGCGTCCGTACATTCGTGGTTTCATTTGCCTTAGATCCTATTCTCGTCATTGCAATTCAAATTGTACGATATTGCATGAAGCTTTGCACAAACAGATGCAAAACATAAGAAACTGCTAAACTTATTTTTATAGTACTGAATATACAGCTGCTTTCCAAAATTTTTATAGATGGCGATTTTTGTCATAATTATTTACATACCCTATACTTGTTTGCGTGTTTGTTATAAACATATGCTTTGTTTGATGTATGATTTTTTTCTGCCAATACAAGAACGATATATTCCTATTCTTATCGCAAACCTAGAATGTCTGGTATCTGAAACACGAAAATTTTTATCCACATTACATTGATTGGTGTGTAAAAATCCACTGGAAGTCATAGTTCGGGGGCTATCTCATGACTTTTAAAGGGGTCCCCCAACTTAAGCTTGTAAATGAAACAATCACCAGTATGTCATGAGATAGCCCCCTATCTACGACTTCCAGTGGATTTTTTACACACCAACCAATGTAATGTGGATAAATATTTTCGTGTTTCAGATGCCAGACATTCTGAGTTTTTGATGAAAATAGGTTTGGAGTGTGGATTCATCTTAAAAGATGACATTTCCCAATCTTAATACTATTTTAAACCCACTTAGTCCATTCTAACTGTTTGGCAGTACTTTCCTTTTGGTATTTCTCCTAAAAAGGGCACTTACTATGTAGCACCAATTTTGAACATCCAAAAATGCGCTTAAAATATCTTTTGTAAGTCATTTTGTTAAGTTAATTAATTTGTACAACCTCGCTAATGCACATGCACCCAAGTCAATCAATTGATTCATTATTGATCCACTTGATAGCTTCAAATCTCAAAGTATATTCACAATGCTCAGTACACATGACATTATAGATGACAACCACAGTGTTCTTTGCTGCTCACCTTATAAGCCCTTAATTTGAAATAGAGTTTTGATAAGCAATTTTGATTCACTGAAATATAATCAACTTTTTTAGAAATTAAAACTTGATACAAAAAATCTCCTAGAACAATTAATATTATTACTCACTATAACTAGATATATCGTTCTTGTGTTGGCAGAAAAAAATTATACATCATACAAAGCATATGTTTACAACAAATACGCAAACAATTATAGGGTATGTAAATAATTATGACAAAAATCGCTATCTATAAAAATTTTGGAAAGCAGCTGTATATATATATACCTACATCTGGTCCCAAGCCAGCAAGTTGCCTCATCTTTATAATAGCGCTGAGTAATTCTAAAACTAACCATAACTTGATGATTGTTTCAAACCATGGTTTAAAACACGTTTCAGCCTCAGAGGAAGGAAGGAACGTAGCTCAGCTGTATCGCTGAGCAAATCTAAAACTAAAAACCCAACCATATTATATTATACTAAATAACGTTTCAAAACCCACATATCTTTCCAGCTCAGCTGGAAACTCTATAGGAAACTCTACGAGCATCGAACAGTTCCAGCTTATATGGTCTGCTGCATGCTTTTTCAACTTGTATGATACGTTACCAGTCATTGATCTATGATTTCAATAAAAATCCTTTAGGTTTTAACTGGCAAACTTATTAACTGTTTGACACTCAAATACTTTCATACGCGAGTTTATGCATCTCAAGCTACATGTACCTTGCACATGTTTGAGTAATATTCACAACATAATGATTCAGCTTCTATTATTTCGAACAAAATTAATCTTTAACATCATTATCTAAAGCAAACCGTAAGATAGCAATAAAATAAGAATGTGAAAACTAACTTTATATATATAATATAGAAACAAGTTTATAGCTTACATAAAATACTGCAAAAAAACACAACTGTACATTCTCAGTGCAGATCATCCTGACACCTACGTTGATTGATGCCACAAAGAAGAAGTGTCTGAGCATCTATAGGTCTAGCGAGACAATTGTTTAATCTAATCCTTCGAGTGAACATGATATAAAGACACTTATTGTATGTGAACCCCGATCTGCCTTATAGCCAGTTTTATTGAACACAGTATTGACCTCATGTTGCAAGAGATGTGCTATGCATCAGTGACTAACATTCCTGGTTTAACCGATATAAATGAAATTAAGATCTTTCTAAAATTTGATGAAGTTGAACTGTTGCGTTTCTTTTTTTTGTAATTATAGTTGCTGTATTTGAATACAGAAAAGTCCAGGTCAGGCAAACATACTGTCTGGCGGTACTGATTGCATACTGAATGAGTCAGCACGTGGTGTTTAGGGTGCATACGAAGGCTCAGACGAGCTTATGCAAATACACAGGTTGGCCAGAGCATTGGCTGCACTCATACACTAAGTATGGATAAAGATGAATACTCGTCTCAAATAGTAGACCTCTAGACCTACTTGATACGTGAACATGGGTGTTGAAATGTCGTTTTGTGCATTTGAGATAAGTACCAATTTGAAAGCATCATGCACTGTTCTAATATGTTGTAAGCCTTTATTCTACTGCAGAGCAGTTTAGAGGAGCTAAATGTCAATATGGGTTTGAACATTGAACTATTGTCATGCTATGCTGCAGGCCTTTAGTTAGAAATGCATAACAGATAAATTATTTTCTTATTTCTCACCCAAAACATATACTGTAGGTACTCAAAAACACGTCTTCAACCGTTCTTTTGAGAACCAACCCAAAACATATGCTTAAATATGGGTAAAAAATATTAATGCTTTATTTATTTTACAAGGATATACAAACAGCCCTGGGGCTACTAGTTGACATATAACAAATTACTGACATTTATGACATAATGACACCATACACATATACATTATACATAAAGACATACAGACAGACACACGCACAGACAGACAAGCAAACACAGTGAGACATATACAGACAGACACATAGACAGACAGACAGACGGATGGATGGATGGACAGACGGACGACAAATACAAACACAACAAAGTAAAAGTGTAGGGAAAGGAAAAAGAGCAGTCATGTCATGTTGGAGCAGTAGATAAAACGACCAGTGTGAGTAATCGTACGTTGCCCCAACAGTGCCAATAACGGGTTTTAAGTATTTAACAAAGTAAGCAATGCTGGCACAACCATATACGCACACAAATAAGAAAATAATGACCAGGACGGAGATTCCTCAGCGGCATTCAGAATTCGTATATTTGTATGTTGTCTGCTGAGGTGTCAATCATGTCTTCAAAAGTACTGAACCGCTGTGTTGAGTCTATATATTTGAACACCTCATCAAAAATCGAAGTATTTTCTTCATATAAGCATCAGCAGAGCCTTCTAGTAAAATTGTACTTACAAAATCAGGCATTAATACGATAAATGTGTTGTAATAATGTGTGTAAAGTATACTGAAACAATAAAGTTATGTCCGCTTGGCATTTAAGTTTGCCAGTTCCAAACGTATGAACGCATTTCATTTAAATTTTCGCATTACCAACTGTGATCATTTAAAAACGTTTTGCAATTAAGATAAATTCATTTGATAATCAGTAGAGCCGCTGACAAAGCAGCGAACACGAGTACCCTTTAAATCAAAAGTCACAACATCAATAGCATGTGTGTCTGTCATAATCCAAATTTTTAAGCACATTTAAACATCACTGAGCAAACTCTATAGATGTTATGCTCTTGCTAGCTGTATGCATTGCTTTTACAACCACAGCCATTAATCTGTAACACACTCTGACGCGACAAAATAGCGATCACGAGCGTGCGTAAAAACACTAAGAAAATTCATTTTTGGTCCAGTATTTTGATAATCAACAGAATCGGACGAATTTGATTTTTTTCGTCATCACAAGCAGTTCAACATTAATCAAGACTAATCAGCATCAAACCAATTGATAACGGAAATTTTCTGATGATTTTGCAGTGAGGGGTGGGGTATAAAACACAGATTTAGTAAAACTTGATGCCCGACATCAGCCATAGATTTTGTTGTTCTCTTTTTTGTAATTGTTGTCATAAACAAACACAACAAATTGAAACAAAAACGGTCTCAAAATAATGTTAGGTTAAGGAGATTTGGAAGTTCTTAAATTGTTATTTGTTTAATTCAAAGGGAGGTAATTTCAGTTAATTTCGTAAATTAAAGATTTTGAACTGCAATGCCGCTCGTTCAATAAGCAGACTTGGAACTTTTAGATGTTTTTTCAACGTCGGGCGTTTCTGGCTGCCGTTTAACGTAAAATGTGTCACGTTTTGATGATTTACTTCCTGATGATAATGGAAAAAGCTGTGGGCACATAAGGCCCAACTTCATGATAAGAAGATAGAATCAAATAATTACCAATATTTGTGTGTCCTACGTTTGATAAACATTTTGTATTTATTTTTGTTGCGACATCTTAACTGGATTGATAGACACAGTACCATGAAAATCGGACGTTACTTTTTTGTTTGAGTATATTAACAATTTTACGCTAAAGGTGTGTGTTTATCTATGCATGTGTTAAGCCACCAGACCAGCATCTCATAATCTAGCTATTTTGGTATCTAAGGATAAGCTATTTGAACACGTAAGGAAACTACCATTGCTGTACATTGTCTCCATATCAGTTCTTTTGTTATTTACCGAGAGACTATTAACATCAAATGTATTATCCCGTCAAAGAACTATTTTTACTCCAGATACTAATTTAGTGCTCACATAAAAAGCCAATCATAAGGTATTATTACTATTCTAAGTCCCCAATGAGAGATAAAGGTTTGCCCAAGGATGATAAGCTTTATCAACACAATAAAATGTCTCTTTGGTGTAGTATTAACAAATAAAATTAACCAGCTCATGTAAAATTGGAAAAAAAAATCAAATATGCGACTGGTTAAGGTTTAATCAAAGAAGCAAGTGTGTATGATCAGGATATACCACAATCACACTGCAGACCAACTCACAGCATTACGAGGAAGAGCCACAGATCGTAAGGTCAAACGACATCAGGAAGACAATAAAAGCAAAACAACTCTAGCTCTCTTCCACACCAAGATGATTGCAGAACTAGGTGGAGACAAAGTACTGAATATCAAAACTACGACCAAATATAGGCCCCCATAAACAATGGGACCAACTATATATAAACAATGAATCAACAACAAGAGAACCGCCGCTTAAGAATGGGCAGCAGCCTAAGCCACTAGGGTGGCGGTGCTTTAAAGCATTTTACTAGTACCAAATATTCGCCCTAAATTCTGTTGTTGTAAAAACAATCATATGGATTAGCTTGCATAGAGGCTTCCTAACTATTGCAATGTATCATCACAGAGAAACAAACTAATCAAAATAAACTATAGTGAACAAAGAAAAGGACGCATGACTTACAAAAAGCTCACGATGAACTGTAGTGGGCCCAGCTAAGGTATGCACCAGGAACCAACCCACCGATTTAAGTTTACAGTAGGGCCGTCAATGAGTCGGAGGCCTGACCCATGGGCGAGTAGTTAAAGAGGAAACCAGCTCTAAAAACCGTGATTGGGTTACAACCAGACATGCAGTCTGCCGCGTGATATCCATGTGATACTCAACGGTTTTGGCGGCAAGCATTTGAAATGGAAAGCCAGGTTTCGGTCTTCATCCACGGTTACTGTTGTGACCAATGTAAAATAATACATAGAAACGGGAACCAAATTAAAGAAAGTCAGCCATTCTGAGGACGTACAGGAAGGAGCCTTAGCAAAAATTGAGCGTAGACTGCGTCATGTCTCTTGACATAGAATACAAGGACCGTCAGAAAATTTACGTTGGTTACATTGAGTCCCTCTGTTGTTTGGACGTTTTTACTTTAGAATATAAACGGAAAACATTAGTGTAAATCTATGACTCGTCCGAAATACTTGTTCGAAAATAGCGGTAAGCAAGAAAGGGACACATCATGTGGCATACATAACAAAATAAGTAGGTTGGCTTCTGTTGTGTAAGAATTTACAGTCTGGCGTCCCAAAGTCAAAATGCCCTAAATTGACAAAACGTCCAAAACGTCCCTCGTCCGTATGTGATTTTTATCAACATAATAATGAATTAACATGAATTGATGCACTGCCTTATGTCTAGTATGAAAGTAAGTAAGAATTCAAAGTTCATGACTCGATACAATCAAGCACCACACCTGACCCAGGACACCACACAGGAAAGTGACAAAACATAAGCGAACTTCAAAAACAAGCGAGCCAAGAGGTCAGGCCTTTCCAGGCAGGTGACAACAAGACTGCAATCAAAAGACAAGAAAGCATGACAAACACAAAACATAAATAACAAAATAGATCCACAAAAGAAGCACCGCCTTGGAACGGTCAGAAATATATTTTTACTGGAGGACTTAAACATGTTTCACAGAAAACGGTTTTTATGCACCCAAAGAGAGACATTTAGTAATCACATGGTCCGCCCTAGGTGTCCTTAGTGCCTGAGTGTTCACATCATGTTCTGAGCATATATCCTATATTTTGATGTCCGTCCTAGCTGAGTGTTCACATCGTGTATGAGCACATATCCTATATTTTTGATGAAGAAATCCAAATTCACCTTGGGGTTATGGAGTGTCGCGTTCCGTTTAGGGATCACTGCTAGCTTATAAATTCAAAAGAATTGTTGGAAACCCAAATTTTAGTGATCTATTCAAAAAGATTATCAAACGTATATAAGAAGGAAGACTTAAGCTAAGAATTGATTCTTCAGGAATAAAGTTTAAAACTGATTAAAGTCAAAATGGTTTCATTTTTTTCTGAAGATCATAATGATAGTATTTGACCTCAAGTACCACATCGATCCAGGCAATTTATTTAGTATTTAATGTACCTGTAGCATGTTGAAATATCAATACATGTACTTAACTTAAATCTCCTTAGCTTTAAGGAGGCATTGTAATTCCAGGCCCAGGTACATGTATAATGCAAATCGGTTCGGTCAGCTTAACTATGGAAATTCAGAGTTAGAGAGTACACGTAGAGAGTGACATTATTATGATTATACTATCTTATCAGCAAATAACAATCCTTTGTTCTACAAATACAGTTTAAACGGGTTTGCGTATGCGGTGGGTCATTAATTAACCCTTAAAGCGCCAATCACGACTGCAGCAGACGAATTTTGAGACATCTTTCCTAATATTCGAAAAAGATAAGGCATGATATAACATGAGAATCGTCTGCCAGCAGACGATTCTCATGAAATATCATGCCTTATTTGTTATTTTTGAAAAAGCAGCAAAATTTGAAATTGTCGTCTGCTGCAATTATAGGTGGCGCTTTAATCAGCCAGGTGTTCTCTTCTTTCCATCTGTTTACATTCGACGTCAGTGAAATTGAAAGCCTTTTCTTCCATACTAACCATCCTAATTGCTGTTGTGGTGGACAAATGTCGGCCTAATGTTTATATTAATATTTGCTCTTACCTGGGCCGGAAGTTGTCTCAGATTCGCAGATATATTGTTTCCGGTGTCATTTCCGACAGAGTACATCTAATTGGCATCAGCCATTCTGCAGCATATCAAAACGTCACGCCATAGGTAGTTTATTGATTGACAAATAATCTGTAAATGTGCATTATTCGGTCGATGATTCTACAAACTCATAGCTTTTACGATAGGAATCATTTGCATGAACCTTTAAAGCACAAACTGCGAATATTAGAAATATTTTGTCGTGTTGCGGTCTATTGCATGATCATCTAATACCCCTATTCCACACAGGCTACGAATCGGCCGAATCGCCACGAATTGATTTTTTTCTTATTCGGGGGGATTCGTGAGGTTTCATTAAATTTTTTTCTCCAATCGTGATGAGCTACGAGTCATTCCCGATTCAGATACGATGTCGTTACGAATATTCGGGGGAATCGGCTCAATTCGACTGGAATCGCGCTAGAATTCATTACGATTAGAAAATAACCTTAGAACATGCTGCACGAAAGTTAAGGAATCAATTACGAATCAGTTAAGAATATGCAGAATGCAGCACGAATTGGAACGAATTAACAGAAATCCGCGACGATTCGACACGATTCGCGAGATTTTCTCTCACGATAGCTATAAAAAAAGGCCCGTACATGCTTCGGGTCATCAGTTCCAAAATGAATGTTCCTCGTAAAGCAGCAGTAGAATTGATCCTGCAACTTGAGTGTTGAAAACGGCTTCTTATATAGCTAGAAGAAAACAACTACGTTAAAGTCGAGAGGCCCTGACCCAGACTCTTTGACTTGGAAAAATATGGCAGTTCGCCATTGGCAAAATCGCCAGCCAGGAGCTACTGACTGATCCTGATTGTGCTCCAGAATCTTTCAAATCTGTTTCAACTTCTAGGACTGCTCACATGCGCGAGACGGGGTAATTAACCTTAGGGAAAATCCTTTTGGTTTTATTGCTTGGCTTAATCTCCCGATTCTCCACGAATAAGCTAAGAGTAGCTACGAATGCCCAAAACAATTCAAAAACGCCCCCGAATCGATTACGATTCAGTTACGATATCCAAGAATGCCTTAGGAATTTGGTACGAATCACGCACGATTTTTCGAATCGGGGAATTCGTGGCAAAAGTTTTGAACAGTTCAAAACTTTTGAGCCGAATTCCCGATAGTCCTACGAATTGCAAGAACTCACTACGGACTATGCGAATCAGTTAAGACCATCACGAACTGAGTATGATTCAGCCACGAATCCAAATATTTGTCAATTCGTGTCGATTCGTGGGATTCGGGGCCTGTGTGGAATAGGGGTATTATGCGCGGATCCAGTGTTTTATCAGAGGGGGTCCGAATTTGATAACTTTTTTTAGTTGATGAGGGGATAGAGGATCCAAATACCACTATAAATGGGCCATCCTCGGCCCGCCAGCGAAACGCCATTTTTATTGCGTTTCGCTGGTGGGCAGATGATGGCCCAACATTGAATGCTGACTTGGTAGATTTGTGGTTTTCAGGGGATCTAGACCAATATTGCTAAGAAACCCTATATTCTTGTTATTTTTAGAGGGGGCCCGGACCCCCTCCCCCCCTCTGGAACCGCCCATGAATCTCACGATGTCATGCAAGTTAACACCAAGAGATGTGGTAGCTGAGCTGTCGCCTATTAAACAATACTTTCCTACTATATCAACTTGGGGCCAAAATTTATCGAGTATCAAAGGTAAAAGATTTCCAACTGTAATTGTTGATCAATACACACAACCAAAGCAAACTTTTAAAGGGACTAAGTCTGCAACTATGATCATTTTTTCGAAAAAAAATATTTTCTTTTTAAATCGTTTGTAAAAGCAGAATTAAGTTACGTTTTCGCAATAAATCTGTTCACTATCGCTGAAACTGCATGGGAAAGTGAATTATCTTATAAAACAGGTGTTTTTTTCTCTTGTTGGTAATTATTTGCGTCCCTCCAATAATTATAGAGTTTTAAAATAAATGCTGTTGTTTTGATACTGATAATTTGTACTGATTTACTAAATTGGTAAAATGTATACCTGAATTTTAGTTTTTTACTGTGTTCTTGAGAAATAGAAACATTATTTGAAAAATTAAAAGATCAAAATTTACAGACTATGCAGCTTTAAGGTAGTTGAAACGTTACACCTAGATCAGTAGCAGATGAGCTGCCACCAAATTTGGAGTAATGTTACACTTCTGTTTTGCAGTGTATGAGGCTATGTGCTCTTGTTAATGAGATATGACAATTATAAATACAATTGACGCTCGTTAACTCGAAGTCCAAGCGATTTGAGTTATATATCGAATTACCAGCTGTTCGAATATCAATACAAAACATATGTTGTGAAGACATAAAAGAACCGTTTCCCATAATACAGATATTAAAGAACATGAACCAACGACGTATTGTTTGATAGGCTGAATGAGATAATTTATAGATAATACGGAGCCAGCATAATGTACAAAAAGTAAGTGAGTATGATCAGGAAATACCACAATCACACAACGCAGACCAGTCATCTAGATAATTTGAGGTAGAGTTAAATGGATCAACAACATCTGCTTGATTATTGTCAGACACGAAGGCTCTCTCATAACAAAACAAAAGAAAATTTGCAAAAAGAAGAGCACAATTAGTACCCATAGGAATACTTACAATTTGTCCTTACGATTTAAATATATTGTCTAAAAGCGTCACAAACTTTCTGACATGACCATAAGTTGGCCTGTGCATACAGCGAACATTCAAATCAGTCTACGCATCTGCACGCTCTGATCAGAGTCTTAGTATACCACATGAAGAAAATTTGGACCCTTGGCTATCCGATCTAGCGCCCATTGAAGACTCTGGTCAGATTACGCGGATGCGCAGGATGCGCGCACATGCCAACATGTACCTTTTGTTGTACTTCTATCATCTGAATCCATTATATCCTTGATTAAATCGACTTAATCGGGTACATCGAGCTATCCGAGTTCACGGTAGCAAGGTTTTATTATTTCGTATTTCGCATTTTGGATGACGAACTTAGGTTCATATTTAAACTAAGATATACGTCATTAAACTTTAGCCAGTTACAGTATCATTAGCGTATAACAACAGTGTACTGAATGGCCTAACCACTGCTAACGTAACACATTACAGTGTGTTCTATAATGTAAATTTTACTAATATGATACCATGCTATGCAAAGTTAATCAGTATAAAAGTACACGCAACTTCTTATCATATAAGATAAAGCAGACGAGAGTCAAAGGGCCTAGGACAGTGTTAATGAGTAATTGCCTAAAAGAATGGTCAGAGAAATGTTTCAAAGAAAAAGATATTTTTCCATGGAAAGGATAGTAGGTTCTACCCTCAAATGATCCGCAAAAGTGTTTTTCTCATAGGATAAGTACCAATTAAAAATATGGGTTGAAGACTCTGTTTTTGCTATTTAACAAATAGAAAATAGAAAAAGTTTTACGGAAGTGCTTCCCCTTCCCCCGTGACCGACCTAATCGTTTTGCATACAGTTGTAGTTTTACATTTCACATATCATATAATAATGGCATGATTAGTCATAGGGGGAACGCTGTCAAAATGCTAAAAAAATATCATAAAAACTTATTGGGACTAATTTTGTACAAACCTGTAGGTAAATATCAATTTACAATGGCATGTATCAGGGCTTTTGTTATGATTGTGCACCAAGTAATTGACTGTCTTATTTCTCAATCAAAACATATGTTGTAGGTACTCAAAAGAACCGCCGCAATGAGACGGTTCTCTACGCACCAAAATATAGGTTAAATCTGATTTGTGAGAAAATATTTACTTTTTTTTACACTCACAGACTGTGTTTATCTAGACTCTGGTGTATACAGTATGTAGGTATGATACACCTCAGTGAACAAGTCAAACTGGCTGAACTTGAAACATAACAGGTAATAGTCAAAAGTCATGGACAACATACATATTTAGAACAAACGATGAAATCTACTCAACATGTATTTTATGCAAACACATCACCTTCATCACAAGTTTTATGCCGCAAACATTTTTTATATTTCCATGTCTTTAGGCGAATACAAGGAGAAACTTTGAACTTCTGTGAAATGAAATTAGGTTACAAAATATACCCCCACCCCCTGAACCTTGATGTCCTGGCATAATTATGCAATATTTTCAAAATAATTTTAGTTTGCTAGATGCACTAAATGCAAGGGTTTGAATTAAGCACAAACATTTAGTTGTCAAGTATGCATTTATTCACCCACAGTCTGTTAACATTTGGGCAGATTGAATAGGATACTGTCTGAGGTCCTTAGCAATAGTTAGTTGACAAAATAATATTAATCCATTCACATTAACATATGCAAAGCTTTGCAATTCCAATCATTTTTAGAATATTAAATGCCGACTCGTTTATTATGTTGCAATTTTACATGTAAAACCTGTCTTAGCAAATTCTGTTATAAGATAATGACTAAATCATAAGTAGTTATAATGTCTCAAATACTCTTAGTTAGTACAGTAAAAGCGGCCACTAAAAAAAGACCAAAAATTGGGTTTTTAGAACGATTACAAATGTATCGCTTAATACAGGTCAAAAGTATTGCAGTCTATCCCAAGAGAGCATTCTGCAATACTTTCGACCTTCATTAAGCTACCATTTGTTTTTAAGACTTTTGTTTTGTCTATTTTTGAGTGGCCGCTTATTAGGTTTTACTGTTAATGTTTAAAAGTCTGTCAAGAGTACTATAACTCTTAAAGATGTAGTTTATAATACCATCGTAACCACGTTGACTGGTTCCGATACATGTAGCATTATTCTGGATATTACATTTTTCCTTTTCTATAATAAATATTTACTCTGTTCGTTGATTGCAATATTTAACTAAATTCAAATAGATAAGCAGTTTGCATGTTAGAAATGTCTAATTATAATGGCGCATAATATAACCATTCCTTCCCAAATATAAAATTGATAAATGTTTATCTGAATATCATTGTTATTTCAAAATAATCTAAGGTGGATGATACATTTTACTCCTTTTTTGAGAGAAATGCAGTTTTGTGAATGTAACAGTCAATAGTTTCAAGCATTTTATAAATGAAACAAATATAAAAAAGAAGCAAGAAGGCAAATACCACTAAACGATGCAACCAAGTAACACACCTGTCTCAGGACACCTTATGGGAAAGTAACAAAAACACAAAAAACATCACACAGAGCCAAGAGGCAGGTGACCACAAGGCTGCATAGAACAGACAAGAAAGCATGACAAACACGAATGATAAAATAGCAAAAGGGATCCACAAAAGAAGCACCGCCTTGGAAAAAAGGAATAATGGAAGGTGAAGTCACTCTAGGAAGTATTTCACTTTTTATATTAAAGCAAGCGTTTAGTGGGTAGTGCATATAATGTCCTTTAAATCAATCCTTTAAATCAGTCATACAAATCTCCATGCAGCACAGATATGAACCAAACAAATTCCATAAAACACCTGGACACAAAGAGTGAAATGACATCAAACGAAATTAACATTTACACTAAAGACAGTATTGAGGGTCCTGGTCATAGTAGAAATGGAATGAACAAAATGAAAAAAAGAATGACCACAGGGAGTCAGACCAGTTGTAGGAGCAAAGATATGTTGCATCAAATTTTCAACTGAATGAAGATCTTTCTGCTAATTCCTTCATGAAATGACTTAACCTTTATACATAATAAATAATATAAAAATGATTTTATCTTTAGCAAATCTTCACAACCATGAAGTGGTGGCTGCGTATCTGCCTTGAATCTAATATAATCGACTGGTGTAGCTACAAATTCATCATTTGAACCGCGGACGCTTTGGTGTATCACATCAGCTTCATATACACTGTATATTCTTTTCATATATGGCTGTTTCATTAGTGTTCCATCATTTTGTTTTATCCATTTCCGTTACTCTCTGCAAACATATATAAAGTGGTTATATTTCCTACAGGTTTAACATTGCATTCCATAAGCAGAACGATTCCTCTCAGGATGCGCTGTTGTCAAACCACAGTAAGTACATGGCTAAGTTCTAAACTATCTGTAGTTGTGTATCCAGTCTCGTCTGTGTTTTTAACTTTAACTATCTTTATACTCCATGGGTCCAGTTTCATGTGATGAGCTTGCAATGACATATCTTCATTTCGCCTAGTTTTAATCTGATCTTATGTTGGCCTGAATGACAAAGCTTTAAAATTTCTAGAAACTACATTTTTGTCAACAATCTGTCTTTTCTATTTCCTTTCATTTTGCTTCTCAAATTGAAAATATTCTAGATCTCTTCTCGTTTTTCTGTCATCCTCTCATTTGATTTTCTCATGTACATATATACGCTATCGTGCCATGGGGTTGTCTTCAGTTTGTGATTGTGGTATTTCCTGATCATACTCACTTACTATTGTTCATGAATTTAAGTTTTCATTCTGTTTTCTTCTGATCTATCTCTCTTTTCTAATTTTATCTTCTTCACTTCTTTTTATATAAAGTCACAAAGACTCTTAAGTTAGTTATGTTTAATAGTCAAACGTAATATAGCAATGACATTGTAACAAAGCAACGGCGTTAATAAAATAACATGATAGCCGCGTTGAGTGGTTCCAATAGCACTTTTCTGCATATTACAGAAGTAAGTGTCATTTTTCAAAGGCATTGGTGTATTAGAGGAGTAAAAAATAACAATTCTTACAAAGATATGTCGCATACTTACATACATGTCACATTCTTACATACAGGTGTCACATTATTACATACAGATGTCACAATTTTACATGACGAAGTCACATCCTTACAGACAAATAAGAGATTCCTACATATATATGTCACATTCTGACAACCATATGTTGTATTCTTAAATAGAGATATCGCATTATTAAAAAGAGAGATGTCACATTATTATATAGTGATGTCATATCATCTAAAATAGAGATGCTACATTCTTACATACAGATGTCACATTCTTCCATAGGGGTATCACATTCTTACATTTGACAACTGAAATGTTCTTCTGTGATTAACACAAGGACTTGTTAAGGTAGATAAGAATGCATAGTGGTGTCCAGCTTGGATTTGAGGGAATAGATCGTTTGTTTTGTTAGATAACAGTGATTTATTTTCTCTATTTATATTTTAAAACTGTTTTCATTACTGCCGAAAAATATTTATTTCAATAACTGGCTTTAATAACCTTTGAGTTTAGTATCGAACAACATTTTATACATTTGCTCCTCAAAAAATCAAATTATGAAATCAGGAAATGTAAAGAAATATCATAGTCTTACAAAGAAATATCACATCCTTACATACAGATGTCTTATATATATATATATATATTCTGATATTTATCTAATTTCACTTGTATCCTTGGATCCATCAGGCTTTCACTTGCGAACGAAATAGATGCCATGCATTGAAAAGGAACCAATATACGACATGTACTGCATCAGGCGTCGTCAATATCAGCGCTTCCTGAACATCCTTTTTTGGGGATGTCTCAGTGGCGCAGTTGGTAGCGTCAATGTCTGGTGTAGTGCTAGGCGGTGTTGTCGAGGTCGTGGGTTCGAATCTCGCTAGAGGCAAAATATTTACAGCATCTATCGGCTCAGTTGATTCACTATATCCCTCTGTATATATATATATATATATATATATATATATATATATATATATATATATATATATATATATATATATATATATATATATATATATATATATTTATATATATGACATCTGTATGTATATATAAGACATCTGTATGTATATATATATATATATATATATATGTCACATATAATTATCATAGTGACGCAGTATGGTCTAACATACAGATGACACAATTTTATATAAAGATGACACATTCTTACATAAAGATGAAACATTCTTAAATAAAGATGGTACATGCGAGCTGAACATTTCTTGTACTTCAAC